>CM041777.1:325061013-325661013 GCA_023374045.1 Limonium bicolor | reverse complement strand
ATTTTCGGTAGTTTCTCTAAGTCTGTAATTTCCAACATTATCGCATGATTCATCAATAAAATCATAGTTTCATTTTCACAATTCCTGTACAAACCATTTTTCATTCATCGAAAAAAGAAAAAAACAAAAATGCTTTCCAGGGAAAAGGATCACGGAGTAATCATTTCCCGACTATGGAACAGAACGATTTATCTCTTGTTTCTAAAAGTTGAACATGCCACGCTAAGCATCACAACTCACCCCAAAACATCCAAAACAACCCACCAAGCGGTTCCAAATCCACATCTATCGAATTGTTGTCACAAACCCCAAATCAATAAGGGGGCAATATGAGTTTAGAATCGTTGTCTTCGAATCTTTTGGTTAAGCTTGTGAACAAGTCTCTGAGTGAAGATCTCGCGAGAGTGTCTTGAGTGGTAAAACCATGAGTGAACGAGCGTGTCATTCTTACACAACTCCGGTGAGTCCACATTCAAAGGTGAGGTAAACGATATATCTCCGACCGAAGGAGATAATTTGTAAATTTACTCTTAGACCTGCGAAAAGTAACAAAGAACGGATACACAGCTATCGGGAATGACGAAGCACCTAGGTACAGCACCACATAGCCAAAAGCTTGTAAACACTATCATTAAACCCTAGGCACCCCCGTTGAGCCTTTCGTATATCCCTTTTTGATATTATGAACTCCACAAAAATAACCCAGCCAATGATGAATGTCCAGCCCGGTGACCAAAGGAAGCAAGGAGCCAGATTCTCGGATAATGTTTTCATCAATCCAAAGAAGCAACGCCACTATCAGTATGACAAAGAAATCCGCAAATGGTCCCAAAGTGACACAGGATCCAAAGAGCTCACATCAAAACAGTTCTCGAAGCCCAAAACCGGGAATCACAATAACCCCGAAGGCAAAGTCAAGAAAGGGTAAAGAAAAAAGGGCAAACCCGAAGTGCCTCAAAGAAATCCAAATGACAAAGAGAAGAGAAATGGTGTAAAGGACAACTTCAAAGTCCAAGTCCAGAAGCTCAAAAACAACGTCAACATGAAGCAGCCAGACTACTTCAAAACAAGGAAGATGAATCCGTGAGAAGACGCAAGTTGCAGCTTTGGTCACCCACTTAAGCTCCACATACCTCAAACATCCCTCCATGGTCCCGTTGTCTTTCATCACACCCCATGGCCACGTTATAAGCCTCAAAGACTTCCGACTTGGTAGTTGTGTATCCAATCACGTGAAAGTAACAGATCGAATGCGTAAATTCATCAAATATCAAATTCAATGGTCTAGAAGTTGTGACCGTAAGTGAGAAACGAGTGTAAACACCAAACACGTCGAGTGTAGGTTAGGAAGCACCAAATCAGAACATAAGCCTTGACCCAGTGAGGACGAGACCGTTCGCACGTTTGATCAAAGAAAATACTGGGGGCAATCGATCGGAATGATCGATTGCCATGAACTCTAGCTCAATTGTCTTAAGGGAAAAATACTGGGGGCAATTGTTGGCTATGACAACACCAATTGGAACCCAAAGCTCAAACATCACCACCATCATCCCACCATAGGCACACATAAGCCCTTACCACCACATCAAGCACCTCAGGCCCACACAAGCCCTTACTTTCACTTCATACACCACACTGGCCCATATAAGCCCTTACCTCCACACCTCCACTACATAAGCCCACATAAGCCCTTACCTGCACATCAAACACCACAGGCCCACATAAGCCCTTACCTTCACATCATACACCATACCCCACCGGCGGTATGTTCATCTCGCAGGAGATAAATTACAAGTCCGAAGTCTATAGTTAGGAAATGATAATTCACTTTCCTTTTCACTAAACAAGATTTTCTTCAAACACTTCCACGTTTGGCACCTCTTTCAACAATTTCTTGTCTTGAACATAAAACTTCCTTCAAAACACTTCGAGTTCATAAACCTCATCATGGCCGCATTTGGCACATTTTCCAACGATTTCTTGTTTTGGACAAGTTTCCTACATACACTTTGATTGTATTTTGGCATGCACATCATCTTTGCCACGTTGGCACTTTCATAATCAACTTTCATCATGATCATTTGCATAAAGTTTACCTTGCATCCGTCCGTACGAAACTCCTCATCATAGACCAGAGATACAGATTCTCGGCCGAAGGTACATATCTTCAAAGATACAGATTCTCATCCGATCAGGGATACAGATTCTCAGCCGAACGTACAGATTCTTCAGAGATGCAGATTCTCAGCCAAAGATTCAGATAGGCTCGTCATGAGCCCAATTCCTACCATTCCACTTAGGCACCCATAGGTCCTACTTTACATTCGTCAATTTAGGCACACATCACATCGATCTCATTACATCTCTTTTTAGGCTCCCGACACCTGATAATGCTCGGCGTATTCCATTCAACTTCAGGTTCCCGACACCTTATAATGCTTGGTGTATTCCATTCAACTTCAGGTTCCTGACACCTTATAATGCTCGGCGTATTCCATTCGCTTTCAGGTTCCCGACACCTTAGAAAGCTCGGCGTACTTCATTCCTTTAAAGGTAGTCAACGCCTTAGAATAGCTTGACATAGTTTCATTCATTATAGGTAGTCAACGCCTTAGAATAGCTTGACATCATATCATCCTCATAGGTAGTCAACGCCTTAGAATCGCTTGACATCCCCTCCACTTTACTCATAGGTAGTCAGCGCCTTAGAACAGCTCGACACAACTTGACAGATTTCAATTGCATGTGGGGTCTTTTAAGATCCAAAATTTTGGAGGTATCACTCAAGCATCAACTAGCTTTCTCATTTCCATTACAAAGTCTAGTTGACGGGGGGCAATCCGTTATACCCAAAATTTCAACCCCCCGGAAGAGAGTCTCTACTAATAGGCTAGTTTGGTCAAGTAGCGAGGGTTCCCAGTTCGATCGGCACATTTCAGAGTACTAGGGACAGCTTAATCATCTCCAAGGGCACTTTCGTAATTTTTCAAGGCTCCTAAGCCCCCTATAGGCTTTCTCTCTCCTACAAAGAAGGGTCAAATCAATTCAAAATGCTTTGAAATTTTAACCCATGATAAGATGACATTTGAAGCATAATGGCGTTGGAATTTTGATTTTTTGAATTTCCAATAATTTTCTAGCAATTTCTGATTGAATCTGACGAGAAATGAATTTAAAAATATTCCAATATCCAAAAAATTCGATTCCACTTTAGAAAAATCAGAAATATCATCCTTTACCCATGTGTAAAATTTCATAATCAAATTCTTTTTGGGAGCCCTTGTGCTAAGACGTCGGTAAATCTAGGTTTTACCGGATTTTTCTATCTTTAAGGAAGCCTATATAAGGAACCTTATCCCATGATCAAATCAGAACCTCAAGAACCCTAAGAAACCAGAAAACCTAGCCGTCACAAGTCCCCCACGTTTTTACACATCCCAGCACCAAAATCACATCAAAAATCCCCCGAAATCACCATCTAAACACATTTTCAACTCCCAACACATCAACAATCATCAAACATCAACCAAACCATCTCCAAAACGTGAAGAACACCTTCAACAATCAACCACCAGAAGCTCGGGTCGAACTCAATCCAAAACGGCACCATCGGAGCCTCCGAAGAATCCCGATGTGAAGAATCCTCCTGAATTCGAAGGTAAAACAGGTTGCAATTCTACTTTTCTAACTCTCCACGACCTTATTAACTCTCTGTCAAATTTTGGGTTCAAACTAACCATTTTACGCTTCTGTATTGCTAATTACTTTTGTTTCTGCCCTGTTACTTGTTCGTCAAGTTTCGTACATAATTCGACTTCAAACTGCAATCTTTCAATTACTAACGAATTGTACACCTTTCAGGCTACACGTGCATAAATTTTGAGCCGAAAACACCCTCGGGAACCACCATAAAACCCCCGTCCGTGGGTTGTCCGGGATCTCGGACCTATGGTCCGGTACCACGGACGGTTGTCCGTGGCCACGGACACCCACGGACGGCGGCGAGATTTTAATATTTTAAAATTTTAGGTTTTGTTAAACTATGTCCGGGCCTACGGACATCCTGTCCGTGGCCCCGGACTTTTCAAATTTTTGTTTTCTGTTTAATTCGACTTTTATTTTCACATAGGTTAACTAGGGTCCGTGGTTACGGACATTAGGTCCGTGGCTACGGACGGAAACAAAATTTGGCCTAATTCTGCCTCCGAAACCCTAGTTTAGGTAGCTTTTAATTTCACTTTTATTTTCTGTCAAAAAGTATTAAAAAACACAAAAAACAGAAGCTCGCGCACTTAGGTTAAAACGACTCGTAATAAGCCGTAATTAAACTAAGTAGAGGAAAAATGACTTCTAGGGGTAATGAAAGTAATTGAACCCTGATTAAGTCGAATATCAAGCCCCCGAACCCGAACTCTCCTTTCCTAATTTGATCTAGGTTAAAATTAGGTGGCGACTCATAATAGGTTCCAGTGAGCTAGCTTAGGTTTTAATAATTATTGTTATATGACATAGTTATTAATCTAGGTTATAAGTGGACCTAAAACCCGATTAGATCCTAATCAACTTAATCCACATAGGATAGGGTTTAAAATCGAGGCTCACACTCTCCTCTCTGAACTTGGCTATCATTGTTCTACTCCTCCTACTATCTATTATGACAACATTTGAGCCACGTATCTCTGCTATGATCCAGTTTTTCACTCTCGTATGAAGCATCTGGCTTATTATTATCATTTTGTTTGTGAGCTCGTTTAATGTGGTCTATGTGTTTCTTATGGTCACTTTACCAATCAGCTTGTTAATGCCCTCAACAAGCCATTGTCGGGTTCCCGTTTAAAACTTCTTGCTACCAAGATTGGTGTCTCTTGTTAGTCACCATCTTTAGGGGGCATATTGAAGAGTTACCATCACTTTACATAGTCTTGAAATATATGAACAATTTATTTATCATTCTAGTTAGAGTTATTTGGATTCTATCTTATCCTCTTCCTTTCATTTCTCAATGTTGTTTAGATTCTCTCTTATCATATTTCTCTTCATTCTCAAAGTTGTTTAGATTCTCTCTTATCCTTTTCCTCTTATTTCTCAAAGTCTGTACAATATCCATGTATATATTCACATGTACGTACGGTTGTTAATTGTATCAAAATAAAAACCCTCTTTACAAGTGTTGCACAACCTCTTTTGATTAATAGACAATTCAGAGACAAGTTCATTTGGATCACTTGCTAAGACACGGGTGATACTTCTTGTTCATGTGTCCCTGTTGATTTGCCCTGTGTGAAGGCTAGTTGATAGACATCAACTAGTTCGATCACTGAGGGCCAATTAAGTTTGGGGTTGTCATTGCATTCGTGGCTTGAAGTAAGGTACTTCAAATGTTGGATCCTTAGTTGGTTGAAGGATGAGGAACTTTGCATGGATTTTAGTTTTTACTGATCATAAACTCTTTCTCATGTGATATTTTCTTGAATATAACACCAAATTTTCTTGATATTAATAATTCCTTACTACATTTATTTGGACTCCTAACTACATATATTTTAACTATTAGTTGTATTTGGCTAAATACTTCATCGTATCTTCTTAAATGAATAACTGGATTTAGCTAAACTATTAACTAAATTACTTCAAATAAATCACTAATTTTCAAATATGTAATTAGAGTTTTTCAAATGTAACACTGGATTTTCTTAAATATATAAGTAATTTGACCGAAACATCTAAGTTCTAACTAGATGTAGCTAAAATATTTCTGAATTCTTCGGAATATATCTGATCTACCAACTAGATTGATTTAAAATATTGGTCTAAGCTACATCTGAATGTAGCCATTCTGGCTATATATGCTGATTTGGAAAGTAAAAAGAAAAAATGGATTGAAATTTTAAAAAATACAAAAATAAAACTAATGCTGCTAAGGGTTATAGTGCACAGAACGTAAAAGAAACCTTGTACATGTGGTCATACAAACCTGTACTAATGTTCACTAAAACATGTACACCCTCGCGTAAAAACATGTACATCCTCGCATTAAAAACATACATATGGTCACATAAACCTGTATGAATAATTTAATACATACATGAAATATCCCGGAATTAAAAATAGTGATTAATTAGGCTAATGAAGATTTTAGAGGCTTAATTATGCCTAAATAAACATGAGGGAACAATTCCCAAAGAAAAAAGATCCTTAAAACGGATTAAAAACACAAACGAACCTTAAAGCGCATTTTTCGAGGAAACCGGGAAAACGCGACTTTAAGCGAGTTAAATAGACCCGTAATAATTTAAGGCAATCAAATGTATATAATTAAACATTAATGAAGGTCTAGAACCAATAAAATTAATTAAACGAGAAAATTCCGGAAAACAGGTTCCGGGAGTGAATAGTGCAAAAAACGGGAAGTTGTGGGGTGTAAATCTAATAAGGCAAAAATTAAACCTCCCCTTGTAATATATGTAGCTGGCTCTCTTTATGCAAATGGGGCACGTTTTTGTGCCAGCCCTCACCTTCCCCTCTCTTTACTCTTCCTAACTCACTAAAGGACAAACAAAATAAAGTAGCAAAAAGTAAAAAGGTGAGTGTAGTCTCTCTCCTCTCCATTTCCTTCACTCTCACTGTACCTCCCTCCTTCCTTATGAATTTTCTCCTCCCTCTCGACAGCCATGGAGATTTGAAGCCCCTCACACAGCATCCCTCTTCTCCACCATTGTTGAGAGCCAAAACCTTGTCCAAATGCTACAAAAAACTGCACCATTGGAATCGTCTCTCCTTGGGCAACATTTCTATCTTTTCAAAATCAGAAAAACTCACACTTCATCTCCATGGGTGTGGCTCCTCTTGAAGCTTGACGACCACCATTGGAAGCACCTTCATCTCCTTACTATTCTTAAGGTAAAAAGGAACTCAAAAGTTCCTCTTTTCTAGCTCTCTTCTTCAACTTGGAAATTTTCCATATTTTTGAACCCTTGTTACTCTCCTTGCTCCAGCCAATTTTAGCCCCTTCAAGTAGTGCTGGAGCTTGTTGCTTTTACTGCTCAAAACTTCATCTAGAAGTTCCAAGGGAACACCCTTAAAGCTTTAAACCTCCTTGTAGTCTAGGGCTGAATTTAGAAGTTTAAAAGTTCCCTTAATGCTCATTAGTATTCCTTGGTATGGGCTGTAGCATTAGAGTTTTGAACTCCCCCATAACCGGTTGTGAAAGGAAGAGCAAGGAAGGAAAGAAGAAGAAGGAAAGGAAAGAAGGAAAGCTAGCAATTCAAGGTAAATGAGCTAAACCTTGAGCTAGTTTTGTCTGTATAAGAAAACAGAATTTTAATGCCTAAGTATTGTATAACTAGAGTAAACGTAAACAAATGATGGAAAGGTATTCTAGTATGAATTGTGTTGATGTTTAAGGGCCTTAGAACCAAGTATTTAAATTATTGTACAATGGAACTATCGTTGAACTTGTGCAGGAAAATTTAATGTGTTGTAGTGCTTAGATTGATGTGGAAAATTGGGAATGAGTTGTGAGCTGAAATTGTGTGTGGGCAATGTTAAACTTTTAGGGGAACCTCTATCAAATTTTGTCTAGAAATTAGAAGATTTAAGTGTTTTAGGAAGAGGTAATAACTTAGGAAATAACTAGGGTGTCTTGGTGTTTAATGTGAGTAATTAACTACCTTGGAAACTAACTTGGGATAGTTAGGTAATGGAGTAGCATGTTAGGTGAAAACAATGCTAAGAACACTAGTAATACAAGAACCATTAAGTTGGAGAAGGGAAAGGAAACAAAAATCTGTAGCATGAGTTTTTAGGAAAAACAAGAGTGGGAAAATTGTGTAAGGAAACCAAGAATTTAGTGATGAGTTTAATGAATGAACTAAGGTAGTTTAGAAGGTCTAATTAGTGTTAAAACATGTTAGATTACATGTAGGAAGATTGGAGAAGAAATGGTAGAAGAATGAAGTTGAAACAAAGTCAAATGGGCAATTCTGACCTCGACCGACCTAGAGGGTTGAGTCGGTCGTGGGTCGGTCAAGCTAAAACTCCCAAATCGTATGCCTTCTGACTTCGACCGACCCAGGAAGGTTGAGTCGGTCGTGGGTCGGTCGGGCAAGGATTTTCAAACTGTAACTCTACTGACTTCGACCGACCCAGAAGGTTGAGTCGGTCGTGGGTCGGTCGAGATAGGACTTCCAGACCCGATACTTACTGACTTCGACCGACCTAGAGGGGTTGGGCCGGTGGGTCAAACTGTGGGTCGGTCGGGTCCAAACAAAAAATATATATATATATATACATGTACATATATATGTGGGTATTAGAGTAATGGTGGTAAGAAGAAAATAATGAGTACATAAGAACCTAAGAAAACAAACTCAAGAAATGATGGAAAAGCAAATGATTGTTGTAAATAAGTATCAGTTGTAAGGAACTAGTAATTGTAAATTGAAAACATTAATGAGAGAACGGGTTAGGTTAATAATAGATATTAACCGTACAATTCTGTGTATGCTATAGGACTCGAATAGTTGAACCTCGAAGGAAAGTCGGAGTCCAAGTACGACGGTGAACGGTATGATTTTCTCATGCCCGTATGCTATCGTGGTTACCTGATTTGTGTGTTATGTGATCACCTAAATAAGATAAAGGCACGAATCGGGTTTATTGCACTTTCTTGTGCTTGTATTATATTGTTATTGCTGGAATGTATTTGAACTCATAGTTTGTATAATTTATGAAATGGATGAATGGGAATGAAGTGTTTGTTGCTTGATGTGAAGTGTACTAACCAAGTAGAATGGAAAGAAAGACTTCTTACTAACTTCCTAACTAGCTAACATTTCTAACTTAAGAAATTGGTAAATTGGAATGAGTAAGAAGTTCGATATAGCTTCGGCCACGTGTGAGGATGAGGAGACACAAGAGGTTGAATCCGATTCCTGGCCTTAATCTTTTCCATGGTCCAAATCCCTTAAATGGGTAGCAAGCTGGATTAGTGAGCCACCCTAAAGCCCGGTGGTGGGATATCGTAGTCCCTGCCCGGAGGTCATACCGACTTAACTTGAGTATTAAGTATAAAGAGTAATTGGCCAAGTAAAGATCATGACTAGTGTAAGTCAAGGATCTCGAGTAAAAGAGTAAAGTACACCCGATTAACCCGGGAGAGTAAGTAACTAACAAGTAATGTGTATGAACTTGAGGAGTGTACCTCAATGCTTCGGTATGTATGAACGGTTGACTTGTATTGTCTTCCTGGTATGTATTTGATTGTATGTATGTATGCTTTATGGTGTAAGTGTATTAATGTTCATTAAAGCATGTATGTATGAATAAAATGAACTCCATGTATGCGGCCAAGTAGTCGGCGTACCCCCGTTAGCACGCGGGTATGCGAATTTCATATGCAGCTTTTGCTCAGCCCCTTGGGGCACTGTTTTTATTCCTTCCAGGTACCCAAGAAGGATGATGGTCGTGTTAAGACCGAGCTGAACTATTTGTGTAGTTAGTGTTTGGAAATGGTGTACTGAGTTGTACACGGCTTATGCCTTTTTGAATAGCCGGTGTACCATGTGGTACACCCTTTTGGATATTGAAATTGTGAACTTGGTAGAAATGAGTGGATGTATAAACTTATAGCTTTTGTAGACTTGTGAAAGTGGGATGTAATTGAATTACTTTTGTATACTCGGTAATCAAGGTTGTAAGTAAAGTTTGGAATGTAATGGGAGTATTAATTATTGCTCGGTATAATCTATCTATCAGACCGTTACAGTAAGTAGCATGAGCCTTGTTAGTCGTTGGGCGGCTAACGGCGTTGTATCACCCGCTAGAGTACGTAGAAAGTCCTCTGCGTGTATAGTAATTAAGGAGACGATTAGAGGATAATAACAGTATTAGCGGTTGGGGTGTTACAGTACATCCTTAGATTAAAATATGTACATATAAGGGAGAAAACTAGTACAGATGTTCATTAAAGAACATGTACGTTCTCACATTTGAACATGTACATCGTCACATTAAAACATGTACATTCTCACATTAAATATGTACATCCTCACATTAAAATATCATTGTATACAAGTGAAAATAAATATCCATGACTGGTCTTGTTTTGAAGAGCTTGAATTTAGGTGAACAATGATATAATTTTTTTATTTTGTTCTTATATATTAAAAGTTACAACCTTTTAAAGTTAATATAGTTAAAAACAGTCCATCGACCGCTATCTGGAACTGTCAAAAAAATCAAATCAACAGTGCACGTCCTGCTGATATAAAAAAAAAAAGCAATTTCCGTACATTTCCACTATCCTAGTTTTCTAAATTGCAAAACTAAGTAGCTATCAACAGCTACAGGCATCGGTAGCTAAGAAATTGCGTTATTTAAATTGCTATATATATATATGTATGACTGGATTTACCTAACCTATAAACTAGATTTACCTAACCTAGGGACTGGATTTTCAAAATGCTAGACTGAAATTACCTGAATTCTTAATTTGATTTACTAACTATATGACTAGCTTTACCTAACCTACTAAATGGATAAACATAATATATGACAAAAATTCACCTAAATCTTAATGGAATTTTCCTAAATAAATGACTACATTTACTTTACCTATTAAATAGATTTACAAATTGTTTTCCATTAAGCATATTAGGTCATCATAAGTTATTGGAATCATATTTGACAGACGAATGACTTTCATACCAAAGAGTGCATTCAACTTTGCTATCCAATCATACGTTGTTGGTCGCGGTGATAAAATAATTTGTAACTAAATGTCCAAGCTTGTTGGACCTAAACCATTCAAATTTGCTTACATTAACATATCCACTTGAACTTTTACCTTGATAACCTCTACACCTTATAATAAGACCGTTTATCCGCCAATAAGGTAACTTCGTCTTCCATATCTTGGCCAATGTTCAATCTGGCTCTTCTATCAATTTTCTGGACTCAAAGCAAGATCTTTACGGGTAATAGACGCCTCACCTATAACTTCTTCCTTCATCTTGCTCTCATGAACCATCTAATTGGAACTTAGTTCTTTGAATGACATTGAGGTAAGGTTTTTCGTGTTGGCCAGAATTTGTACTGTTCAACCAATCTTTTGATAGAGATTCCAAGAATCCCTCATCGACAATTGCATTGGAGAGACTCTCCAGTTTTGAATTCAATTAGGATTTTATCAAAAAATTTGATAGTAAGGATAAGACCTTCGCCATTAACCATATTAAAATTATTAAATTCGTCGTCAGAATTGTTTCTCCTTAACTTTGCGAATTGAGTAGGTTCTTTGATAAGCGATTTTCAAGAACTCTCAAACACTCTTAACTGCTCTTATGTCCAAGATTCTACCTTAATCTTCCTCCGATAAGGATTAGAGTATTATATGAAGAGCCTACTTGTTCTTGTTGCAAAGCTTCTTGTCGCTTCATTCCATTGTTCTTCAACTTTATCTTTCTTGACTCCCTCGACAACAATAAGGGTTTTTTGTTGCCTTGATTGACCACCCTTCACAAATGGTAGTCGGCGGAGATCAACTGGTCTTCCACATGTTGACACTATCTTGAGTAGTTCGGTGTCGTATCTTGAGTAGTTTGGTGTCGTCCGTATCGGAGCTTCACAATCTAACTAGTGTTAAACTCTGTATTGGATAAATCTACTCTGATACACAGGGTAGAAGAAACTCTGCTATTGATAATATGAAATCTCACGCACATCTAGAGCTGATCAAAAGGGCGGGCGGGCCGGGTTTGGGCCAACATTAAATTTTAGGCCCGAACGGGCCTATATATTTGTCCAAGCCCGGATTTAATTTTTTCGGGCCGGGCGGGCTAGGCCCGGATTTATTTTGATCGTTGCCATTGTCCGGCCTGCCCGGCCTGGTTTTATATTTTTTTTTGAAAAAATATATAGATTATTTATAATATAATTATAATATGTATATGTTGTATGTAATAATAATAGATATTATATATAATTTAAATAAATAGTAAAAGGTCTTATATAAAGTTAAATTAAATATATACCCCCTTTTGTTATCAATATTTGATTTTCTAGCTATAGGCACAAGAATTAAAGACGAAAAAGTTAGACTATTTTGCCCTTAATTTTTGCATTGAGAATTGAAATCATTTGAAAAGTAGAGTTGTGAAATAAAGATAAAGGATAGAATTGAAAATTAGATGACAAAAAGACAAGAATACGTTGTATTTTGAAAATAGTGAAAGGACCCAAAAAATCGTATATTGAGAGCAAGAGGGAGTATAATATTATATTTATAAAACTATATAAGATAATAAACTGGGCCGGGACGGGCTTAGTTGCGGGCTTAAAATTTTGCTGAATCCCGACCTGGTTTTTCATTCGGGCCTAATTTGTTGTCCAAGCCCGCCCGGAATTTTTTTTAGACGGGTTTTTCGGACTTTATTTTCAGGCCGGATCAGTGTTGATCAGCTCTACGCACATCACAAACACATTGAATTTCTTCCACAACTCTCCTTCACTCTTTAAATCGGTGAAAGGCTTGTCATTTAAGAGGCTAATATATACAGAACGAAATCTAAACAAACTTATTTTCAAGGTAATTATCTTATTTAAATTCTCCATCAAGTTAAGACTTACAGTTTTTTTTTTTTTTTGTAACCTTACACAACATCTGTAAATAAGATGCAAACAAATTTATTTATCAGGTGGTTATCTAACCAAATTTCCCCTCAAGATAAACTTAGGGAAACAAGTTTCTCACATAGAAAACTCTAACAACTTTATACAATATATAATTGACTCCAACAATTTTCTTGCAAAAAAAAAAAAACAATTTAAGTGATGTGTCACTAAAGGCACCCACAGTAAGATAAGTTGATTCAGCTCCTTACAAAATATTATTCATTGTTTTCACACAATCTCTCACATTCTCTTTTTTTCATCTCACATTTTTTTCCTTTTAATCCCTAGAGAGTAGCATCTACTTTCATTGTGGATACCCTAATGGTGCACTCGAATTTTATGCACAGTAAATGGCCCATGCTCTGCGACCAATTTGATAAATCAATAACACAATGCTATTTGGTAAGAACTGGAGCAAAGTTGCGTTTTCCTTTTGCATTTTCTCCCATTGATTACAATGAACAAGTTACATTTTCAACATCCATCTAAACCCATTTGCCCAACTGGTTGATGTTTGAAGTAGTACACGAGAAACATGAAATTCCAGAAACTAATCAAATCCAACGAAATGCAAAGCATCCCACCATCAATCAATTAAGGTAAACTAGAACTGCAGCCTAAATTACTAAAAAACTGCTGAGAGGACCAACCTAGTAATCAGAAGTTCTCATAAAATGAAAACGATCAAAGTAGACTTTACTATGAGAACATGTGTTGGTAAAATAGAACTCAGCATTCCGTTGCACACACTTCACTGTCGCGGATTGATTCGTTCTGCGGACTTGTCTAAGCGGAAAATCCTTCCATCATCATGACAAATTATTAACAAATTGATCTGGGCGTTCAGGAGGTTAACGGAAGGAGACAGTGGCATTGCTACTGGTGCGGTTGATCTGAGCTATTCCAATAAGGTTGTATCGCAAGCCATTGTTATTGCTGGTCAATGATAAAGACAAAATACCAGATGATAAACGTTGCAAACAAGGAGCCATTTGTCTCAAGAGCACAATATCTTCTTTGCAAAAACAGAAAGAGAAGGCTGGTTTCCTTAAGAGGGAAAGAAACATCAAGCATTGTTAATGGTTGTTTAGATTTCCAGTTAAAATCTCTACAAAGTAAACGAATGACTTGCAAAAACAGATATAATCCCAACATATCAACAAACACCACAAAAAACATGAAAGAGATGTATCATCTGGTAATCTCCAACAAACACCACAAGAAACATGAAAGAGATGCATCCTCTGGTAATCCAAAAGAGAGTAGAATAAGGCCCTCACCATATGACGGCCGTTATAAGTGTCATCATTAGAAGCTCGGCCTGGTAGCCGTTGATGAGGGGTCGTATTTACATCAATCATATTAGCATCTGCTTGCCTGTGTCCATCTGCGCTTGAGCCGGCTACTGGCTTAGGCAACTGCGCCGATTCTCTCCTGTTCTGAGCGGAGTCCATGCCTTGAGAGGGTGGTCGGTCCTCAAATTGGCCTGAGTTATTGACTGGAAACTACAATGTAAATGGTATCAAGATCATTATAAATGATGGAAGAGTGTCGGCCGAAACACGTTAAAGTATTTGATATGGAACAAAACTGAATAGAAACATTGTTGCAGCAAACCAACCTCTACTCTTTGCCGCAACATGAGATATCTCCTATGGGTTTTTTTCCCTCCTACGTGAACGACCATATCACACTGCAAGCAAAGAGAACTCCCATCCACCTCGCAGAAAAAGAAGGCTGAACCCATGTTTTCACGGGACAATAAGAATTCAGATTGATCCAGTGCAGTAAACAGATGCAAGAGCAGAGAAAGCAAAAATTAACAAATTGTTTATTCTGACCAGGTGCATTTTCACATATGTCGCAGCGGGGAACAGCGTAAGGGTCTGCAAGCTTCACCCTGACGTGACGGTTTGCAAGCTTGTTACACATGTGGACCTACCAAAATCTATCCAGTTAATGGGACGCTTTAGACTTATAGTTGAGACATCAACCGCAGATAATGCATGGACAAATGTAGCTCATGGAATAGCATGGATAAAGATACCAAGTCCAACGAATCTTCGACACAAAGCTACTAGAACAAAGATGGAATGTTAAAATGGACAAACAATGCAATTAAACAGCCAACAAAAATCTTTCATGATCTTTCCCCGGACTTGTTAACCCTAACTAGATCAGACCTAGTTTAATTTCAATGTAATTCGCAAAGGTTAACCGACAACCGGTGATACAACAGAACAGCATACCAGGTAATAATCAGCCAATTCAATAACATACTGTTAGGTCTCATAAAAGGATGCAATGCCAGGTCACAATCAGTCAAAGCCACAAGTTGGAATCAGGACAAACAAATCCAACCAACCAGAAATACAAGTTGACAATGGGAATTGGAGTCCTCTAGAAGAGAGGGATCTTGATCCGATAGTCCTAATCTCCAGGTAAATTTACTGCCCGTAGATTCTCCACAGCACAGCACAAGATATATGCTAGAAATTCAGCTCATCTCCGACAATTGCGGCAGATTTTCAAGGGCGAAGCTGAAAGCGAGATGGTTGGGTCCGTTTAGAAGACAAAATATTATTGCCAAGTGAATCAAAGCAGTAGAAACAGCAACCGCTCTTTAGTTTCCAACTTTGATTATAGGAAATCACTCCACCTGTCCCACTACCACTACGGACCAAGCCACAAGGCTTGGTAGATTTTGACATAGTTAAAGGAAGTACAGATCGGTAACCAGAGTTAGATCCCCACTACTGAATCAAGGGAACCGAAAACCCTGATAAACAAAAAAAGGAAAAAGAGATGAAGGACAGAACCTTGTCGTCGCAAGATTGACAGAGGGCGGCCTCATCGGCGGCGCAAAAGAAGATAGCAGCAGCGCTCTCACATACATCACAAAGGGTTCTCATTTCTGCTCCGAATGTTTGGTTGTAATCGTCTCCCCCACTAAATATTCAACTATTCTTGGTCTATTACTATGCTCCACCCCACGCTTTCATATCATTACGGTATTACGCCAAGATTCCCAGGCAGAACCGAATTGTAATTAGAAAAAAACCGAGAGTTTAGCAGCTTCTTCAAATTTTGATGCCAACAGCCAGCAAATTTCTTAGAGCACGCAGCGTCATCGTCATCACGAGGGAAGTGGGAGTGAGAGACGAGTGATTTACTTGGATCGGGAATTTCAAATCTTTGGATCGAAGATGGTGGCCAATGGAAATAAACAGGATTTTCGAGAATTTTGCTCAGTAGAGTGGCCGCCACTAAACTTTGGGGGTTGAAAACCTTTGATCCAGTTTTGAACACAATCCTGTTAGTTCCCTCAGAAAATAAAAAAAGGACATAATTCTGTTGTACATATTTAATTCAAAATCCTATGGCCATAGTTCTCTGGTGGATGTCATGATTCTGATCTGACTTCTTTTTTGTTTTTTTTTTCATTCATATTATTTTTTGTTTTCAAATAATAATTTTCCTTATTTGGTAATACCTATAAGAAGCTATTTATAACTTCAGAAAAATATCATTTCAATTTTCGTTGACATTTTAGCAATACCATGTTTTTTAAATTGTGCAATAGAAAATAAATTTTAAGATTCACCCTTTGTCTTCTATTATTGTTTTCTTTAATAACCAAACTACTGTGAATGTTATAGTTAATTACTCCCACCTTGACTGTCCAGTTTACTATTTGTTTGTTGTTTTTTCAATATTTAACATATAAAATAATATATTTTTAAAATCTATATTTTACAATAGAATCTTTATGTGAAAAACTATATTATACAATTTAATTTTTAAAATTTATTTTCTTCTTATATTTAAAATTGAGTGAAAAAACGTATCAAAAAGCAAACAGGACACTTATGACGGGACAGAGTAATACAAATTATTTTAAAGTAAAGTTGAAGCAGTCAAATGAATACTTGAGAATATGAGTAGAAAGTAGAATATGCTTTCTAAGTTAATCAAAGTGGAGATAGCTGGTAAACATGTTATATTCTTTTGTTTAAAATGTATTATCTCTATATTATTTTGTTTTTTGTTTTCAGTTTCTAATATGTTAAACATTTTATATCTTCTTTTTTTTTGATATTTATAAACTTATTAAAAGAAGTAAGAAAAAAATGTATGTATTTCTATCTTTTATCTTTTTATTTAAATGAAATGTTAATATTATATTAAACACTAAATAATAGAATTAAGGGAAAATTACATACCTCACCCATGACGTTTGACGATTCACAATCTACCCACATGGTTTTAAAATTACTTTCCCCACCCATGTGGTTTCCCCTGTTTTTTACATCCAGCAACTTTTTAAATTTTTGTTCAATTCAAAGATGTTTAAACGTTGTCCGAAGTTGATGAAATTTTACATAGACGATGCTAAAGTGTTATTTTTGGTTTAGTGAGAAATCTAAAGTTTTTTAAGCTTAAATGTGACATGTGGGACCCAATGAACATGTCACATGTTTCATTGGGTCCACGGGACACATTTAAGCTTAAAAAACTTCAGATTTGACATAAGATCAAAGTATATCACTTTAGCATCATCCATGTAAAGTTTCATCAATTTGGACAACGTTTAAGCATCTTTTGAATTGAACCAAAATTAAAAAAGTTGCTGGATGTAAAACGGGGGAAACCACATGGGTGGGGATAGTAATTTTTGAAACCACATGGGTGGAATGTGAAATTTCGCCAAACGTGATGGGTGGGACATGTAATTTCCCTAGAATTAAATATAAAAATAGTATGTCAAAAATGAAAATAACCTATTTTTTCGAACGAAGTTTAAATGACAATATGTGGAAAGGGTGGAGTAGTTACAGTAGTATATATTTATAGAACTTAGAATTTCAAATCCAAAAGTGCGTAATTCTGCCCAGTCTGATGCACTAACCAATAACGAAAAAACGTTTAATATTTTAAAGGAGATGTGGTTATTAAACTAACTTCTTTTTTTCTGAAACAACGTTAATGTTTTTTTTTTAAAAAAAGAAAACAACATTAATGTTATTACCTCCTATTCATACACCTGTACTGTGCGTTATAGTTTGTTTCAAAAAAAAATGTAAGGCAAATAGAAACTTTAGACATCGTGTGAGCGAAACGGGTTACATTAAATAAATAAACTACATTACCAACTATCCCTGGAAATGAAAAGAAGAAAAGAAAAATAAGCAGAGTATGATTTTGTGGGGTATTAATTTATGAGAACCAGAGAAAATCCAGCGGCGTGATCGGCAGCCACAAGTTTCAAAAGTTAAGTAGGCCGGACTTAGGCCAGATGTGATAGTCTGATCCACTAGTTTTATACTACTAACTACCCTTGTCGTACATGTGTGGGCCCAAACAAAGTTGCTGGTTGCCTCTCATCTAATAAAGTTGCATTCCTTATTTCCAAAGAAAAATTGTTTTATGGATCTTCCACAAAGGAAAAGGGAAACAAAACAAGGTAGTTATCCAGGCTAGGATTATCTTTTTTTTTTCTTTTCTGAATTCGCTATAAAAAAATTACTTCTGTTTTTCCAGGGTTCAAGTTACAAATCAATTTATTTAGTCCGTTAAGATTTTTTATATTTTACTTAAGAAAGAGTTAAAATGAGTATAAGAATGTTATCGTAAAAGTTGTTTTATTTTGGAAACGAGTCTTGTTTAATAGGAGTACCAGATTTAGGGGAGTTTTCTTTGGTAATCAGTTCTTGCTATTTGTTTTGTCAGTTTTTCATATTTTCAGAAAAGGAAAAGGGAATGAGATTACTCCAAACGCAAATTCTACTATGCGGTTGTCCGTGTCAAGATAGATGTGTTCAGTGATGTGGCAGTCCCAGTCAGCTACTGACTGGACTGTCTTGCTGACTGGGTTGTCTTTTTAATATATTAACTTTAAATGGTTGTAACTTTTAATATATAAGTCCAAAATGAAAAAAAAATTATATCATTATTCATCTAAATTCAAGCTCTTCAAAACTAGATCAGTCATGGATATGTTTTGACAACTTTGAAAAATATTTATTTTTACATGTATATGATGATACACTAAATAATAATATGATTCATTAAAATTGATATTATTATTCATTAACTAGTAAGTGGTGAACTAGATTATAAATTTGGAACCGATAAAAATCATTATTGCTTTTTATTGTACTATTATTGTTGTATGGTGTATTTTAAACCTTATATGGTGAATCATGTATTTTTCATACATACCAAATATTATTTTGTGTTATATTACTCCCTCCGTCCCACCTACACTGTCCAGTTTACTATTTGAATGTGTCGTTTGACTTCAATATTTAACATATAAGATAATATATTTTATAAATCTATGTATTATAATGGAATCCTTATGTGAAAAACTATATATTGTATAAAATAATCTTTAAAAATTATTTTACCTTATATGTTTAATATTGAAGTGGAAAAGCATGCCAAAAACAAACAGGACACTTATGACGGGACGGAGGTAGTATTGTTTAATTTTTTATTTTTATATGTTTACGTTGATACACTAAAATGATTATATGATTCATTAAATTTGATATTATGATTCATTAAAATTGATATATTATGATTCATTAATTAATAAGTGGTGAATTAGATAACAAACTTCGGAACCGATAAAAACATTATTTTTTGTAGTGTATTATTGTTGTTGTATGATGTATTTTAAACCTTCTACGGTGAATCATGTATTTTTCATACATACAAAATATTATTTTATGTTGTATTATTGTTTAAATTGTTTTTTTATTTTTATATGTTTATGATGATACACTAAAATGAAAATATGATTCATTAATTTTGATATTATGATTCATTAAAATAGATATTATGATACACTAAATGATGTCATGAATCATAAGTCTTATTTATATATATGAATATATACATGTAATTAATATAAATTTTTAAATATCTCAAAACATATCCATGACTGATCTTGTTTTATAGAGCTTGAATTTAGATAAACAATTATATAATTTTTTGTATTTTAGACTTATATTTTAAAAACTATAACTAATTAAAGTTAATATAATAAAAACAATCCAGTCAACAGCTGACTGGACTGCTGACTGGATGCCAACTCAGTGGGCCATATAATTTGGGTGCGGCAGTGCCGCACCATCTCGCGTCTGTACCCCAAAACCATCTATCTTGATTCCCCACCCCCTGCTAAGGAATGAGATTCCCTTTCCCAGTATACTTTGACTGGTGATATATGACAATTGACCGTTGACTAATGATCATTGACTGGTGACCGGTGAATATTGACCGACAATTAATTACTGATAATCGGCATCCGGAAGGTTGACCATTGATAGGTGGCCATTAACCAGTTATTTATTTCATTTCCCCCAGCTCAAACAAACAACCAGAAAATCAAAGGAAGTATTTTCCATTCTTCTTCATTCTCTTTCCGATTCCATTCTGTTTTCCGCTTGAAACAGACGTCCCCTTAAGATTATGTGTTTAATACAAATGGTGTTAGGGATGGCATGGAGATAAATATAAAGAGAGTTTGTATAATAGTGATTGTCTTTTTCTTCTCAATCACATTAGAAAAGGTTCATGTATTTGGCCTGATGCTAAGAAAGTGTTCGTGTTTTGGTTTAATGAGGAGGAAAAAGGACATGTTAAGCACAAGCATTCTAAGCTCGTATACAGGATCGTTGACTGACCTCAGGATAGATGACGACCTTTAAATTAACAAAATCAAATAGGGGATGTCTGTCGCGAAAATGAGGTGATCGATGTCTTGACTTAGGCTCAAGGCCTCTTGCAGGTGGGTTCATGGTGCGGTGAGTCTAAGCTTCTAATTCGCTGGGATTGGCGTCTAGCGGAAGCGTGTGGCTGGTCGTGTTGCAAGTAAGACCGCTCAAGGCGAAATTTTGACCAACTAAGTTGCTTGCTAACGAGGATGGGCCAACCAGAGGGTGGTGTCAAATCTAGAGAAAGGCTCCGAACATATATCACTTTCACATCAATTTGAACAACCTTTTAACTTAAATCAACGGTTGTACAATAGTATTTGACTAGGATACGAGATGGCCAAATTTTTTTGGGTAGGTGTGCAGTAGTGGGTGAGTTTCAAACCCAAGAACTTTGGTTTTAAGTATATCTCTTCACCCCTTCCACTACCGACCAAGTCATCAGGACTTTTTTTAACACTTGTTACGGCCGAGTAATTAATATAACTTGTTAAGCATATAGAATTCATCTTATAATTATGAGGGTGAAAATATTGTTGCTGGTTTCCATCAAAGGATTTTTGTAATGAGTATGATAAAGACATTGTTCCAAGGAGAAAACCAAACCTTGATTGAAGGTTGTAAGGTAAACATAAAATCATCACTAGTACTATTATAATCCATGTTCACTAGTCCCTCCATCATGTCAATTGTTGTAAGGAGGACCACCTATACAAAAGCTAGCTATGTAATGAAAATGTAAAATAAATGCAAAACTAGTTCACGAAGAATCATCACTATCTACCTACCACCAACCGGCTGTCATCCTCTTTACTCAATCTTACCTTCATTACCATACGTTATAATTAACTTACGTTCATTTTTCCCTTGCCATTGGTATATATAGTAATTCTACTTGTTTGGAAGCTACTGATTTTCTACATAAACAATCATATATAATAACAAGCCCCGTCACTCCCTTCGACGGGAGACTCAGCTCCTCTGTCTCCATTTGGCTTCCTTCGGCCTTGAGCCCCATCTTCACCGTCATCCCTCCCTTGCATCTGCCTCTACGGTTATCTCGCTACTAAGACTGTGGGTGAATTGCCTTCCTCTCTCAGCCTAACGTTTTCCCTTTCTAGTTTGCTCTTTGATTCCGTCGGAGGTATACTTCTTCAGTTGTGAGGTACACTTGAGCCCCTCCTTTGGCTTAATTATGTCATTTCATTTGCTCTTGAACTCCTTGTCCTCTGCATGCCCCCAATCAGCGCCTCCTCTAGATCTATTTATACATGCAAAAGTCTAGGTTTCTCTCCCGTTATTAACTCCGCCAACTATAGAGGACTAGGATTAACCTCCTTTTTACGCAGCTTTGTGCTCTACATGTACCTTCTCCATAGTGCAAGTTCTATTTAATCACCGATCCTTGCCCCGTCATAAGCGTGCTCTCGTTAAATTGTAGGGATATGTGGTATCAGAATCAAAATGTTAGGTTACCAAGGTCATACGGGATGAAACACCTGAAATCATTTTCCTTACAAAGATAACTCGTTAGAAGAGATGAAGATATTTGTCGCCAGATTACGCAATTACTCAAGCTTCTCTGTGGATTCTATGGGTCGTGTCAGTGGCATTACTCTATTTTGGCGTTCATCACTCATGGAAAATATCAATTCTCACTCCTTGAATCACATTGATTTCACAGTAGTTAGCGGATTAGGATCCAATGGGGGACTAATATTTATGGTTGGAATTCAATTTTAGAAATATGGAAAATGTGGCTCCTTTG
Source organism: Limonium bicolor (assembly GCA_023374045.1). NCBI lineage: Eukaryota > Viridiplantae > Streptophyta > Magnoliopsida > Caryophyllales > Plumbaginaceae > Limonium > Limonium bicolor. Next base: position 325,638,846 of record CM041777.1, on the reverse strand, counting down.
AGGATATCCAAGGAAATCAAGCAGATTCATGGCTCGTCTTTAGGGACTTCAATGAAATCTTCTTCAATTCGGAGACTAACGGTCTGGGTATTGGAGTATAACTAGCATGCGGGCTTTTAGACATGCTTAGTATACTGCCTTAGACTGACTGCTTCAAGACTTAGGGTATAAGGGATATTTATACATTCACAAATCATCAAAGAGATAGCTGGAACACTAAGAGCATATTGGACTTATTTGTGACAACATATGCATGGACTAAGATCTTCCCAGATGTGCATAATGTTCACCTTGAATGGGGTGATCGGATCATAGACCGATCAAGCTATTTCTTAGATCATAGAGTAGACAAGGCCCAAAACTTTTCTGTTTTGATAACTCTTGGGCAAATGATCCAACATGTAAACGCATTATCAGCAATGTTTGGCAGGGAAGCTATAGTCTAGAAGATTATATGACAAAGGTCCACCACTATGAAAGAGCTATTAAATCTTAGTTTAGTAGATGTGAAAGAGCTTAATCTTAAGCTATTAATGATCTCAAGGAGGCCATAGCAGAGATTGCGAAGAAGGACCCAACTCAAGAAAACCTCCTTAATTGGAAGAACCTTAATCAAGAACTAGATTGGTTGCTGCTTAAGAAAACCCATTGCCACCAAGATCAAAAACAATGGTTACGGGAGGGAGACAAGAATACCGCTTTCTTCTTCATTAGATCTAGCTAGGCGGTAGAAGGAAGAACGAACTGCTATCTCATGAGTTGTTGGCCACTAAAGATATATATATTATACAGCGAAAGATAAATAATAGCATATATTCTCACAAGAGGATATTATGACTAGCTAGGATATCGATGAAACTACCCGTGCATTTTAAGCATTAGTTCTTTCGACCGTGCCTCAAACTAATCCTCATCTCCTAGCTTGTGTGGAAACAAGAGTCATCCAAGACCATTATTCAGTTAGGATGATGCTACACAAGAGAGGAGGTTCTTAGTGCTATCAAAGAGCTCCATCCCAATAAGGCTCCAGATGGTATCAATGGAACTTTCATCAAGCAATACTGGGGCGGTGACGATCAAGTCAACACTATTCTTAAGGTTCTAAACACGGATGTCATGCCAGATCCTTAATCACACACATATAGTCTTGATTCCAAAGAAAGTGGGGGCTACTACAGTGAAGGAGTTCAGGCCTATCTCTCTTTGTAATACAATTTAGCGGATCATATTGATGATTTGGGTAAATCGTGCCTGAATTGTTATGGATTAGATTATAACAGAGGATTAGGGTGTCTTTGTTCCAGAGAGATTAATATTTGATAATATTATCATAGCTCATGAATTTCTCCACTCTATGAAGACTTTCAAAAGCTTCTTGGAAAGGCTTCTTTGCCCTAAAGCTGGACATGGCAAAAGCTTGACATAATTTAATGGTATTTTGTCTTAGAAGTATTGCACATCATGGGCTTCCACAGAAAATGGATTAGACAGATTGAGATATGTATCTCCTCGGTTTCCTTTGTTATCATAATTAATGGGATTCTAGAGAGAGTTTTCACCCCTAAACGTGGCTTGAGGCAAAGAGATCCTTTATCTCCCTTTCTGTTTGTTTGTTGCATGGAAGCATTATCCTCAAGTTTGAAGACTGCTGCGTAGACTGGCATTATCTGTGGGATTGTCTCCAGGGGCTTGGGATTCGATGTCACAAATCTTTTCTTCGTTGATGATTGTCTTATATTTGGGCGTGCTTCGAACTATAATACAAACAAAATATTGGAGCTTATTTAAGATTTTCGAGAGGCATCAGGCCATACTATCAATTATGACAAATTAAGATTTATATTCTCGGTAGGTTTAGGCACGAATCATATGAATCAAATTTCTTCTATCATCAGAGTTAGAGAAGTTCAAGATCTGGGACTTCATCTTGGTTTCCCTAGCTGGTGGAAAAAGATTAGAGCCAAATTTCAATTACGTGTGGAACAGAGTTATTAAGAGAATTATAAAATGGAGTTGTCATATATCTGATAAATGTGAATCTATATATAAATAAGGGCACAATAATTGTTAAATCTTGTCTATTTGAGTCAGATTTCCACTTATCGTGTTCTTTTTCATATATTTCATGCTTCAATGTACTTATGCTTTGACTGTGTTAAATGCAGGAAAAGACACAATTTAACATTATACGTCGCTCAGGGATTTCAACAACAAACAAAGGGAGCAAAACGGAGCCTAACAAAGATTTAAGCCCCTTAGAAGAATTGTCCGGACCAACGTCCAGACTTGCTAATCCGGAAAAAACACCAAGGAGAACCCAATTTGTCAGTCCAGACATATGCCAAAACTCATAAGTACTAGCGTACTACTGTCTTGACATACAATTCCGGACAGAAGTCCGAACGCGTCTTGTTCAATAGCTTTCAATGATGCTGCATTTTGACGAGAAGAGGAGGAAAAAAATTGAAAATTAGGTGTTGGCTGTTATGTCATGAGGAATCGATTCTTTCTTAACAAAACCACAGAGTAGAACAGATAGACAATAGAAAGAGGAGACACACCAAAAATTGAAGGTTGGAAGAAAGGCTAGAACTTTGTGAGAGATTTTTTATGACAGAGCATAGTAGATCGAAGATTGTAGATCAGATGTTATGCCCCAGTTTTTTTTTTGTTTCATGTTTGCAAAGGGAGTGTCATGTTATTTCCTAATCTTATGTCAGTGTGACTTATGTCATGAATGGATGATTTAATTGGCTTAGAAGGAAGGAAAGAAAAAAGAGTCTTTTGGCTTTGTTAATATTTAGGAATAAGTTAGGAAGGAGTTTCCTAATTTCATTTTCTTTTCCTCATTCACATTTTTGATTTCTTTTTCCCGTTCTGCTCATGCTCTCCCTTGTTCTTCACCTCCCTTTACTCGTCTTCCTCTTTTCAACAACTCACAATGATTTGATCATTCGTCTGGTTCTGCGTGGGAGTTCCGGTCCGTCAGTCCGCCGGATTTCAGATTTGAGTAGTGGGTTTCGGTCGTGTTTGTTCTTTGTTTTGTTCCCTTCTTGTTTCTGATTTTGGTTCAACTTCTGGTTAATTCGGTCAGTCGTTCGTTGAGTTTGTGGAGATTCAAAGAGTGTAGTGTGGAGTTTGTAGAGTTTACGAGTTTTTGACGTTCGAGTGAGGTGGAGTGGATGATTGGGTATGGGTGTGTTCACCCATAGGGAATTCTAGGGATTCATTTTTTATTTTGTTGATGAACTCTTTAATTTGATTATGATTCTGACCTGAACTTGACTTACGTTTTTTGCTCTTTTGAAACCCCATCGTATTGTGCTTTGAGTGTTTTACTTTCATATGGAGAGTGGCGTGTTAACGATGGTGAGTTTCTGGCTTTGGCATTTATGAGTTTCTGCACTCGCTTTAACAATTTTTGCCATGTCGTGACTTTTGTACGGACATGCAAGTTCGAACAAGGTCCTTGGTGCGTTCTATTTTTCGCTGCTTTGGTGCATCCGGACATCCGTCCGAACATGCAAGTATACGAGGAAGGTTCTGGGTTTGAAGTTTGGCACTTCGAACTTGCAAGCCCAGACACCACTCGTAAGGTTTTCTTTCGGACTTTGTCTGAACTTGTAAGTCTGGACCCATGTTCGGACATCTCTGTTTAGAGTCACGCATGCGTCCGAACTTGTAAGTTCGGACACATGCCCGTACATCTCTATTTTGAGTCACGACATTTGTCCGGACTTGTAAGTACACAAGTCCGGACACCCCTCTGAATTTGGCTAAAATATTCGTTTGACTTCCGTTTTACATTTTGTTTGCGGGGTTATGACCCCTTAAGTGTGTATAAGATAACTTTGGCATGTTTTAGTATACGTTTGCATGAATTTCTGTTATGAAAGTATTCCTTTCTATGCGACCTCTGATTGCTTTGACAAGTGTGATTTCAGTCTTGTTTCTGTTCGGTTTTCCGTGTTTTGCCGATCTTGGCATAAGACCTGTTTTTGCAAGGTCTTCAGTTTCATTATGTAAGAATATTTAATATGTTGTGTTGTTTCCTCTGTACAACACCTTCTGTTCTGAAGTAACGCTTCCGTTTTGGGACCTAGTTACTTTGCCTTCAGAGCCGTGGATGGCTGGGTGTAGCTATCCCGTAGCATGCTGTGTAGGACGTCCTTCTGATTCTATTATACGGTGACCAACTGGTCCATTGATCTTCGAACTATTTCTGCGTTGTCCAGGATCTTATGATGTATTGGTCCTTGACCATTTCTATGTGTGCTCTGAGCTAGTGTTCCACTAGATTTGTGAACATTCTGATTTGTGAACACTGTGATTTGTGGATTATGACTAGTTCTGCTAAGTGTGTTTTGGGTTTTGGGTTTTGGTTTCTGATTAGTTTTGAGCGTTGACAGCTTTTGGCATGAGACTCTGCTTTTTTCTTTTGTCTCGTTCTGGTGGTGGTGGTCCTTCCGCTCTGTTTATTTTTCTTCCTTCTGAAGATAGTTTGATAAGCGTCTTCCGGTTTCTAAAACGTTTTGTGGTTTCTGCAAATGTCTTTCGTTGTTATGTAGCCTATTTGTGACTTATGATCTGCTCTGCTTTGTATTTGATTCTGGATCGTTTGAAGTGCTTTCCGTTTGATTTGATTCATGAAACATATGTTTATGTAAACTATGTTCTGTAAAAGAGTTTTGAGCATGCTCATGTTGATGAAGTTTATCACTTACTGAGCTGTGTTTTGCTCACCCTATTTATATCCTCTGATTTACAGGTTGATTAGTCGTTTGGCTGGAGGTTTCATGTTTTCTTCTTTTATCTTCCTAGTTTGTATTTGGATTTGCTGACCTTGTGATTCGTGAAATATCCCAAATATTAATTATCCTACTTAATAATAAATTAATTAAATGAAAATGTTTAATGAAATATTAAATATCCTTAAATAAGTAAAAAGGAACAATAGGACATAAATGATCTTAAGGAGGTTAAAAGAGCTTATTTAACCATAACTGTACATTTATATATATGTATGAGTTAAAAAGGGGAAGATCATTCTTAATCACACGCGGTGATAAACATCAGTGAAGGCCTAAGAAGGTTTGTTAAACTTTAAACATCAGAAAACCATTATGGAGGAAAAAGAGAAATTAAATAGCAACCTTGATATTATATAATGTACATAATGCATAATGTTTAAGGAGGTACATAAAATTAAACAAGGACATTATTAAGATGGTATGTAAACAATAATAATTAATTTAAGAAGACTTACTAATTAAGTCTTATTAAGGATTATGTAATAAGTATATGATTTTAATAGGGTTGTTATGCTTTAATCAAATGTGTATATTACCTAGAAGATTTATGAAGAGTTTATTAAATTCTAAACCTATCTAAATAATAATATAAGAATTAAATATACCGTAAGATGTAATATATTTGAAGAGGACATTATTAATAAAAAGAAGACAATATGTAATATACAAATTATAACAAGATTGATATGATTGGTGGAGAAGAATTAATGGGGACATTTAAATAAAACAACAAAAAGTGGAAAGTAAATCCACCGCCTCAGTCTCATTCTCCCCACTCTCTCGGTAAATTGCAACCTGTTTGAGCAGGAATATATGCTCTACACCATTCCTCATTTTTTCTGAGTTGGTTATCTTTTTTTTTTTCCTTCCGACCTTAAACCCTAACCGGTGAGCAGTATGTATGCTCTACACCTCCTCTTCACTCTGGATAATTTTGCGACCCAAATTAGCACACAAGGAACACACATGCTTCAGCTTCAGCTTCACCCTCCTCTTGTCGCACACCATTTTAAGCGGGACTGAAATTCTCGTCGGTGATGACATATAACTCCAAGCCTCCACAGTGATATCGCTGGAACTGCATCGATTGCAACGGATTTAGGTAGGGTTAAATCTCCTCATTCCCCTCTTGTGTTTTGCACCTCTACAACATTAAATCACTGAAAACTGTTTCAACTTTTGGTTCACTTATGTTCGGTGTTGCTGTATTCCGCATCCAGATTCAAGTGGGGCTGAAGAACAGCCTTATCTTTTATTATCTGTCTGTACGGGGCTGCTGCATCTCACACACCCAGTTTGAAGGCGAGGCTATACACGCTCTGCACCTTCGAACTACTCGTTGCACACACCAGATTCAAATGAATTGAAAATTCCTCTTGTCCAGTGCGACTTAAACACTGGGTCTGCTAAAAGTGGGAGCAAATTAATCACTCCATTCTCTTCTTTCACCGGTGCATCACTGAAGTGCTGCAATGACACATTAGAGTACCTACATCCTCTGCATCCTCTTTATTCCTTTCCTAGCTCTGCTCTTCATTCTATCCTAGTGCGTACTGGTTAACAAAGAACTCACAAGCTACTCTTCGTTCTTTTCTTCTGTCAAGGCGCATCATGACTGGAACTGCTGCACCTTGCAAACCAGATTGGAGAAAACGTTGGAAAAGTTCATTCAAGAACCGGCAATACACTCTCTAATTTGAATGTTCATGTTACTGCGTTAATAAATATGTCTCCGACAAAAACAAATATGGATTAAAAGTGGATATAATATAGTGAGCATACATAATTAAGAAATGTCAAATATATGTTATGAATGTAAAATTTCTATAAAAGATCTAGATATGCACACCAGATTTTGTAAGAGTTTTGTTAACGTAAGTGAATTGACAACCGCACTGTTATCCTTGTATTATGAACAATATATATAGAGAATATACAAGTAGTATAGTCCTACAAAATAGGAACTAAAGTAGTGGAGTAGTGCCTAAAGTAGTGGACTAATAACTTGGTTTAAACAGCCCCCCGTAGTTTGTGCTGGAGGATTTCGAAGGTATAGACTGTCCCGAAATTCTAAGAACAATGTGGTGGGTAAGCCTTTTGTCATTATGTCCGCAAATTGGTGAGTGGTGGGGATATGAAGGACACGAGCCTGTCCTAATGTCACTTTTTCACGGACAAAGTGAATGTCAATTTCAATGTGTTTTGTGCGTGGGGTTGGAAGACATGTAGACCAAACTGACATTGTCACACAAGACAACAGTGGCCTAGGTTGTGGGGACGTGAAGTTCGTGAAGTAGTTGACGAAGCCAGCATGATTCTGCAACTGCATTGGCCACAGCACGGTACTCGGCTTCTGCACTAGAGCGAGAGACTGTAGGTTGGCATTTGGATGACCATGAAATGAGATTTAAGCCAAGGTACATGCTGTAACCGGATGTGGAACGATGGGTGTCTGGGCAACCCGCCCAGTCGGCGTCAGTGTAGACTGTAAGTTGATCGGACCGCTTTGAAAGGAGGCTGAGACCTAGGGATAGAGTCCCTTGTAGGTAACGTAGGATGCGTTTCAAGGCCTGAAAGTGTTCTTCACGTGGGTCGTGCATGTGAAGACAACACTGCTGAACAACATAGCTGATGTCGGGGCGGGTGAAGGTGAGGTATTGGAGTGCGCCTGCAAGAGAACGATAGGTGGTGGGGTCTATGACCAGAGGACTAGTTGTGGATCCAACTTTGGCGGCCGTGTCAACGGGAGTCTTACATGGATTACAATTGGTCATGCCGGCACAGGAGAGGATGTCTTTGGCATACGTTGCCTGGCTGAGGTGGAGACCGTTGGGGTGACGTGTGACTGTGAGCCTCAGACTTATCATATTATAGTAGTTAGAATTATAAGATTATTTATGAAAATAAGGTTAAAATAGCACTTTTTGTATTATCTTGCATATAAAGTCTATTATATAAGTTTAGACTTATGTTTGGTGTGTTTTTCATGCAAGGAATGACTTTTTAACCAAAAAGACCAAGTGGTGTCGGGCTTGGTGCCGGATGTACAGTTCACGGCACAAGTTTGGAGCAAAACAGAAGGTGTGTCGGATGTACTGCCGTGTGTCTGCTACCTTGCACATACTGAAAAGTTGCCCCGGTTCGCCAGAAGTTAGCAATTAATTACCGTTAACATAACAACCGATGCCGGGTGTGGTGCCGGCATCCCATGTCTGGCACAATCACCATTTCGCACGGATTTGACAGTTTAATTAATGGTTAAACAACACATTTTGCACGTGGTGCGGGTACTCCTCACCCGGCATCACTCCTGGCACATGAGGATTTTGGAGTCTATAAATAGGCCGAACTTCTCCACATTCAAGGGCACTTCAACATCCCATACACTCCATTCACACGCTAATTTCGCATCCATCCCAAGTGTTGATGTCCAAGGAAGTTCTACGGATCCATCCACGCAAAGAGAAGAGAAGATCCTTGTCGGGTTAAGGCTATGACCAATCTCTTTCTCCCTTTTGTATTCATTCTTTCATTTGTGGATGGTGAAGTAGAAATCCTTGTTTGTTCTTGGTTAGGGATGAATTTCTCTTTGTAAACAATATGATCATTTCAATATAAATATAAGCATTATTAAGATTTCGGTCAGTATAGTTGAATATGTTGATCGCTTATTCTTCTCATTCAAGGTTCTACTTGAGATTTATCATTCAAGAGTAGGATTCGAAAGAGGAAGTCTTAGTGAATCTTTACAGTTGTCTTCTGCGCGTTAGTGGGAGCAACACTTAAGATTGTCGAATTTACCCCATTTTCCCTTACTATCTTGTTCATTTCGCGGCATGAAATATGCTCGATTCAACAATGGGTAGTGAGTTTCCTGTTGTCAGACCCGAAACTGAAAATATAATTGACAACTTGAACATGTCGGGTGTACTGCCGGGTGTCTGGTGTCCGGTGCATTCAAAGTCTGTGAATGCGCTTAGCATCTGATGTCTGGTAGGACATCCGACGCGTTCATCTGTTTGGTTAAATTCGAGTCTTGTAATTTTATTTTGTGATCATATTGGTACTTAGGTTGATGTAATCCCGAACCTTGGGCAAATCATTGTAAATACTCCGTTTAGATAGATTCTTAGTTAGTTTCTTAATTTGATTTACTGTTCATTTTCCCCTTGTTTAGAATAGGTAATTACCGATGATTAGGACTAAGTCCTTTGGGTTCAATACTCTTGGTCATAATTTACTTACAGTTTATTCCGACCGGGAATTTTTGCTACCCGTATTAGAGTTGTAGGATTCTTTTATTCTTTTATTCATTTTTGTATATAATCTCCCTACAAAAATCTCGTTAGCAAAATGGCGCCGTTGCTGGGGACTTGGAAATAGTCCAAGTCCTAAAATTGGTGATCACCCTATTCTTTTTTTGTTCTTTTTACTTAGTTGAATGTGCCGTGCACAATGCCAGGTACGATACATCAGGCACTTCGGAGGAAGTCCGACACCGGACAGACTATATCTGGCACTCTACCCGGCACGTTCAATTCTATTTCCATTTTTTTAGTTTTTTGTAAAATTTTCATAATTATTTACATAACTTGTAATTTTCCCTTTTTTTAATTGTTAAAAATATTATAACGTTTTGTTTGCTCCTCCTGAAGTTATTAGGTGAATGCTTCTCCGATCGAATAGTTTTCTTGAAGATTTATCCCACTTCGATCCCGAGCGAGAGGACCTTCCTTCATTCCTTGAGGCAACAAAGAACCCAACAAAACGCACCTCCTAGACTATTAGGATCAAATACAACAGGCAAAATGGCAACACCAACCGTCTGCAATATCAACAGGCCTTCCAGTCAAGGCCAGAAACCCCTATCAACTCCCTCCCTCTCACAAACGAATACGAGGAGGGGCAAAAACTTAAGCATATCATCAGATCTCGTTGTGTGAAAGAATTGGGTATGTTCGATGGTTTAAGCCCGGACGAAGCCTTGCTCCACGTAACCAAATTTCTGCAGCACACCAATAGCCCGACTGCCTCAGATGCTGTCCTACAATATGCATGACTCTCCCTCTTCCCCATAGTCTTAAAGGGGCTCCCAGCAAATGGTACCATAGTCTGACCCCAAGTACTATTTCCACATGGGATGACATGATAACCAAATTTTATGACAAGTTCCTGCCACCAAGTCGCACCCTGGAGATGATCGCCGAGATTTACAACTTCAAACAACCTGGTTCGGAGAACATCTGTGAGACTTGGGACAGATTCAAAGGGTTGCTCCGGACATGTCCTCACCACGGCCTCACCAAGGAACAACTTTCCCAGTTGTTCTACAAAGGATTAGTAAACCAATGCAAAACTATGATACTATCCTCCCTTGGTGCTGATATCCTGAAGAAGCCAAGAGAGCAATTTCTGAATGGGATCGAATCCCTCTGTGAAGAAATTCGTGATTGGGCCACATGTGGATCAAGGGGCAGTACCGCAGGTTTATATCAAGTGTTGGAGGTGACAACAAATTTGACAGATTAATGAAGAGTCATGAGCAGTTGTTGGAGAGCAATGCTCAAACTTCGACAAAGGTTAGTGCCCTGCAAAAGATTATGGATCAAATGGCAATGAATTCTCCTCCTCAATAGGCGAATGTGGTTAGTGCACGACCACACGCCCAATGCCCTGAATTGTAAGACTCTACGAATCCTGAGGAAGCGAACTATGTGAGCAACAATCTAGGGTTTAGGAAGCCTTGGCAGCATGGGGGCCAACCCCATCAGAATTTCCAAAACCATGCTGGCTACCCGAGAGATCAAAGGCCATTCTTGCAAACTCCATATGATGGAGCCCCAAATTGACCATCCCAACCCGCATCTCATTCAGAGGCCGAGATGGAAGAACTGCGCGATATGATGACGGCCCTGATGAACAAAGCCCAAGATGCTCATGAAGAGATCTCGACTATTCGCAAGGAGCACAAGTCGTTGCAGTTGCAAATGCAGCAACTTCTTGCTCCGCCAAGACCACCAGGTCAACTCCCGTCCCAAATGCAACTTAATCCAAGGGAGCATGCGAAGTCCGTCACCATTACTTCAAAGATCTCTGATCATCCCGCCAAGTAGCCAAAGGCTAAGTGTAGGGCCCCTCCATCTGGACTCGTCATATCAAGGTGAGTGTTTCTTTCATTTTCTTTAAATTCTTTATGAACTTATTTTTTTTTATTTGCTTCAAATACCGGGGACAGTGTTCCTGCAAAGTGTAGGGTGAAATGATGTAACGACCCCAAAACCACCCTGGTTGAGAGACCGTTACACGCCGCGCGCTTATTACCTAAGACAACGCAAGGCTACACTAGCGAACTCCCAAAACAGAAATGAAACTCATATATTACCAAATAAACAATTACAACATGTCTTTACAACACACAGGCGGAAGCCAAACTGAAATACAATGTACAAACTAATTACAACTGGGCACCATGGCCAACACAACTGAAATACAGAGCTCAAAAGCCAAGGCAGAAAGTAGAAACCGAAACTCCAAGCGCGGACTAAAACCTGCAAATCAGACGGAGATAGGGGTGAGCAAAACTATTGCTCAGCAGGTGATAAACTTCATCAGCTGAGCACGCTCAAAACATAATCTGAACATACATATATATACATATACGAAAGCGCTTAGCCAGAGCGAAATCGGAGACAAAGCAGAAGTCTTCCAAATAGACAGAAGTCTAAAGCAGAAGGAGCCAAGCGGTGGTCAAAACAGATACTCAAAAGCAGAAGGAGAACAGAAGCTGAAAGCTCGATGAAATCAGAAGCTTAGCAAACTCAAAAGCTTAAACATAATCCGAAGCTTAGCAAAATCGGAAGCTTAGCAAAATCGGAAGCTTAGCAAAATCAGAAGCTTAGCAAATCCAGAACTTAGCAGAAGACAGTAAGCACACAGCAGACCGTCCCAAATCAAATACAGATAGAGCAGACGAAGTAGAGCACCTTACAAATCAGAAACCCTCAACAGACAGGAAGCACACAGCAGCCTATCTGAGTTTGTAAATAGACAGAGCAGGCGGAAGCAGTACAAAACAAACAGAGGCGTTCGAAGGACAGAAAGCACACAGCAGTCTGTCAAATACCAGAGCAGAGAAAACAGACAGAAGCTGAACAGAACACAAACAGAAGTGGGACACTAGCAATCAGAGCATACAGACAGAACGAGTAAACAACTCGTGAACAGAACGAGGAGGAACCTCACTCGTAAACAGAACAGGTGGAACACCTGTGAACAGAACGGGGAACATCACCCGTGAAACAGAAGGATCCTACATAGCGCGCTACGAGACAGCGAGACCAGCCATCCAAAGGTTCAGATACAGAGAAGACTAGGTCCCAAAACAGAAGCTTTCAGAACAGACCAAAGCTGTATACAGAACAGGACAGAAGTCCTGTCAAATCATAACAGAAAGCAGAAGCTTAACGAAATCAGAGCGGAAGCTTACCAACGGAAAGCCTTAGCAAGACAGAAGTCGTAACCCGACTAGTAAATACGAAAGCAACTGAAGTCAGAGGTTGAATCACATTTTCAGAGCAAAACAGAGTTCAAAAGATTATCGGAGACCTTAAAACCAGAAAACACTTAAACACATGCTAAAACACATGAAAACGGATAGTACTCAGAAGGAGGAAACCAACGCCGCAAACGGCACTCAAAACGGAGCTCAAACGAGCAAGTTACTGTCAAAACAGAGGCATGTCCGAACTTGTGTCCGGACATCAATGTTCGGACACAAGTCGAACCTTCAAACAGAAGCAGAGACAGAGGTGTCCGAACATCCAAGTTCGGACGGATGTTCGGACGTTCTTCGGAATCAGGACGTGTAGAGTCCGAACTTGTGTCCGGACATCAGATGTTCGGACACAAGTCGAAGCCAAAATCAGAGAAAACAGAAGGCTGTGTCCGAACTTCAAAGCTCGGACGGAAGTTCGGACACAGCGAAGACTTTAGAAAATAAAAGCGCAACAGGGTATGTCCGAACGTCAAAGCTCGGACAGACGTTCGGACATACCGAAAAACTCAGAAAACAGAAGAGCGGTTTCACACAGACAAAGGCATCAAAACAATGTCAAAAAAATGCAGTACGAAACCAAAGCCTTTAAACCATAACCATGGCAATTTTAGAAGGTCAAAACCAAGACAAATCAGACAGAGATCGATCACCAAACATAGGGCGATTAAACAATCCGAACTCTCAAATCAGAAGCACTCAAAGTTCACAAAACAGAAGGGAACCATAGAGGTAGATTCACCATTGTCAAAGCAATACTTACATAACAAAATACGCAAAACAAAACCAATCCCACGGGGTTGCAACGCATCAAAACGCAAATCCAGAACTCACACCAAATTACTACGGATCAGAAACCACACAAACATATACGGAAAACAACGAAACCAAAACCCCCATGGGTGAACGCACACAACCGAATCCATCTACCACCTACCTCACATCCGTAGCTAAGCCATCTCTGCGGACTCTACGAATCGCCTTCCCGAACCTCCAATCGAATGACAACCCCTCGAATTGAACCGCTCCCAAAATACAAAATCAGAATTAGAAAAAGAGAGAGGAAGCCTTAATGGAGAAGAGAACCAATCTACAATCCAACCTGATTGACGACCGACGGACGAACACAATTCCCTCTATAGACCTCTAGCGATTTCAATTGAAAGAAATTGAAGAAGAGGATGAGCAAAGGGATGAGGGTTTGAGAGCGATGACACTGTCGAGAGAACCGTCAATGAGAGAGAGATGAAGGAAGGGAAAAATTGAACGTGAATTAGAATAAGAGAGAGAGAGAATAAAATAGTTTAATAATCTCTCTCTTATGGAATTAATAAATAACAACAAGGAAGAAGACAATTGTAACCCTCCTTCCTCTAGCTAACATATTAACATTAGAAAAATGTCATAGACAATCTAATATAAGATTACAAAATAGCACAACTCCCTTTGCGAATCAAAAGGAAATAAAAAAAAAAAAAAAAATCTGGGGCATAACAAATGAAGTGTTCAATCCTTTCCCACTTTGATCCTTCATGACTATCTTAAGCGTGTTACCTTGTTGAGAATGTAAACAGAGCAAGAGAGAGGGAGCGAATGATTTTACAGAGAGTTCACTCGGGTTACATTGGTATTGAAAGCGTATCTTATTTCATGGGGGTGTACCCCTATTTATAGTGTTTTTACATTAGCCCAGAGGTTGCCAGTCTGTCTTTGTTCTTTTCCTGCCAGGCTGGCTCTTGTAGGTACAAATATAACCTCTTAGGTTATTAGTTGGAATCTCAACTAACTTGTATAAATACGTGGCTTAATGTTCCTTGTAAGATAAGCCCCTGTACGAGAGAAAAGATAGAGATAAATCTGGGCAAGTGTGGATCAGACTTAGGAGTGTGTGTAAGTGCTAGAGAGTTGGTGAGCTAGTGAGGACTGGGTTAGAGTATCAATACAAGGGTATTTGATAGGACGACAGGTCGGGGAACGGTCGATGAACCGTAGGCCGATAGATAGGAGAGGGTTGACAACTTTAGGGGTAAAGTCGAAACTGTCCTGGGAGTCCGTGTGTGGGGCAAGGGAGGTTGAGTGAATTTCGTGTGTGTAAATTCTCAATCGAAATGTGTTTTCCAGTTTAATAGTTGCCTCTCGTCTATCAAGTTTTATTAGAGTCCACGATACGTCCATGACACGTCGGGGACGCATCACGAGCGCTTGCGAGTTTCAACAATGTTAGCCAACCATTTGGGTTATGAAACCTCTCGGATGAACCCTGCTTTGAGTAGCTTCTGGACTTCCGTCCGGGCGGCTAAGTCTCTTTCCTGCCCAATCACTCTCCTTCTTTGCCTGATAGCCGGGTGCTGGGATCCACCTGGAGATTATGCTGGATAACGCTTGGGTCTATCCTAAGAATTTCTTCTGTGCTCCAGGCAAACGTTGTCCTTCTCTCTTGGGAGGTCACTGGGGGCCTTATAGCTTTCTATTTTCCACCTGGCGCAGGGGGAGGAGGAAGCTCTCCCTTGAATTCCTTGTCCGACCCGATAGTTTTGACTATTCGTTCCTCTAGTAGACTCTCCATAATGCGAACCTCACAAACCCGACCCATTTTCTGGCATCCCCTTATGGTTACTAATTAGCCTGGCCTGGTAAGGTACTTCATCTTCAAATGATGAGTATTACATATGGCTCTGAAAGCGTTAATTCTTGGGCGACCTAGGTACATGTTATATCCGGAGAGATCGGGCATAATGAAAGGTTGTTAATCTTTCCGTCCGTCTTTCATCTCCCTGGGCCCAGGGTGATGGTGAAGTCAATACTGCCTATTGATTTAGTAGAGATTCCTTCTACGAACCCTCCCAACACTGTTAAATATGGTTTGATTCTGTCCCCAGGCACTTCGAGTTTCTTTACTGCTTCAACCGAGATTACATTGTCCCCTGCTCCACTATCGAGCATAATTCTTCCATCATGCGATCGTTCACTTGAGCTCTGATGACGAGCGGATCATTGTGGGGATAAATAACTCTATTTTTATCTTCTTCAGTGAAGTAGATTGGGCGAGGTTTCTCTTGTCTGGCGATTTTTCTCTCAGGCAGCTCTTGGTGCACCTCGTGGATGTGCCTTTTCCTTTCATTTGGAGTTAATGGTCCTACTTCTGAAAAGAGGCCTGTAAATTTTCTTAGGAGAAGTTTTTTATTAGCTCTTTCTTTTTTTGAGTTTTTATTTTGGAAATTTCCGTATGTAAACAGACAAAGAGCGATGAGAAAATAAAAGGTAATGAGAAAATGAAAACAAATGACATTCCTTCTTTATTTTATGGTAAGAAGATTTCATGATCTTTCAATCTAAGAAAGAAAAAGTACTACTCCCTTTATTACAGACCTGTAATTATCCCGAAGGATTTACTGTGGTCTAACTCTGGGTGTATCTCTTCCTCCTATCGGGCCCTGGAGTATTGATTGTTAGACTGTCTCTGTTGCCCGACCGGTAGCCTACCTTTCTTCTTATTTTATTCAATTATCCTAAGTTCCTTAGCAAGATTTGCACAAGTTATGGTTCTTTCATTGCGGTGCCCGTGGTATTCACAAAATGCCACTGGAACTTCTCCTGACAGAGGTTTCTTAGGGGGAGGAAGAAGACCTTCCTTCATAGTGGCCGCGTATTTCCTTGGATCAATATGGGTTACAGGGAAGTCATGATCCTTGGGAGGAAATGGCAGTCGGGGCAGCTGGGACCCTGTAGTATGACTTGTACCTTGATCCTCCGCTAGACGAGCTCCTGGTCGTAGGTCTCGCTGCTTGTCCTCCTCTTCTTCTTGTTTGCGGTCGGAATTTTGAAGCTGCTTATCAGTTCTTTGGCTTAGTTTTTAGCTATTTCCAATTTTAGGAAATCATGGATCATCTCAGCTAATTCTCCATGCATTTTTGGTGCCTTGGTTGCTATTTTACTGGTGAGCCGAGGCTAGGCCAGTCCATTGCCGAAAGCTTTGATCAGGATCTTCTCATCGATATCATTGATTTCGGCCACTTGTTTATGGAAGCGATCGCAGTACTCCTTCACGGTTTCTCCCTTCTTTTTTATGTCCATGAGCTCTATTGTTTCCCTTTTCACCTTCTTGCGAGCAGCGAAAGTATTGTTGAAATCTTCAGTCAGCTGTTTGAAGCTTGAGATAAACTGGGGAGGCCTGGTGGAGGTTCAGCCCCCTCCCTTTTGGAAAGGTCCCTGGAAACAGGTTACATACGACAAGGGAGCTAATTCCTTGCGTATTCATGGAAAACATGAATTTTTTGATGTGTTGAGCAGGACCTCCCATACCATCGTATTCTCGACCGCGGGGCGACAAAGTGAGGAGGAAGCTTGGCTTTCCTGATCTTCTCGGAGAATGGATAGAGGCTCATGGCGATCGAATCATCCTCCTCATTCTCCTCTTTGATGGTGATCGGAGTCACTCTCCCGTGTTTCTTTCCACCATTACTTCCCTCGGAATCTCGATTTTTCAAGAATTCAATTGCCTCAGTCATCTCCTCCCATTTTCTTTGATAGTTTTCGTCTCTCGGCATCAATTCTTGCTGTAAAAATTCATTTCCCTCCACAATCCTTTCATCGATCGTTTTTGTTAGACTTTTTAACATATCTTCCAGATCTCTTTTATTGATGGCGTCTGGAGCTACCGCACCTGTGGCCCCAGTAGTGACTGGATCGATGTTTCCAGCATTAGCCTATGGAAGTCTTTCTCGTTCTTGGAGACATTTCATCCCTAACCTGCAAAAAGGAAACGATCACCGATTTCAGATCTTTTGTTTTCGAATTCCACCAAGGGCCGTCTCTCTTTGAGGTGGATTCGTGGTTGCTTAGATCTTTGAGCTATTCGTTCCCACAGACAGTGCCAAATGAAAAAGGTTGTATACTCTTCATAACAATCTAATCGCTGGTTCATTGTCAATCTAAGATCTAGGCTGGGGATGCGATGCCGAGTTACCTTGTTACCTGTTACCAATGAGTCACACTTAAGAGGAACTTCGCAATAGAGAGAAAATAGTGATTTCCAAGAACTTCCAGTGTAACACCCCTACCGGTAACCACATAATTAACTCCTAACCCGTCTCCATACCAATACACAAGCAGCGGAAATTCCAATACAACGGGGGGTGATACAATGCCGTTAGTCACCCACGTGACTAACACGGCCAAACCAATACAACAATACAAATACAAATCGGTCTGATGGATCATTATACCGAGTATACTACACCATATTACATTCCAAAATAATAAATCAATCTCATCTCAAAAAAAAACCCAAAACCAAGTTATGCAAATACAATATCCATTCAATACTATATAGAGTCTACTACAAGTCCCGCTTATCATTAACATATTGTACTTACAATCCCACAATACACAAATACAATTCCTTAAACAACTACCCATATCAATAACAACCCCCTCCTACTCTCGAACGGTTGCAAACAAGTAAATTGATATACTAAAAACTAAATTAATTAACCTAGAAGAAAGCAAATCAATAAGTCTGTCGGGTTGCAAAAATCCCGGTCACTATAGTATAGAAAGTTAAGCAACCAGATATCGAACCGCGGGACTTGAATAAATAAGCGTAAGTCCTAAGAAAACTGGAAATTCAGGGGGTTGTGAATTGTTTTGTGATTGAATTGAATAAATGTGAATCAAAGTTAAATAAACAATTAATGAAAGTGAATGTTGAGTTTGATAAAGTGAGTGGAACTCCGGGGTTGGGTCGTTCTTTAATGGTTAAATCTAGTAAAATCTACAACTCAATTATGAGAAACGGAAAGGCCAATTCTTTCTATCTCTTCAATGCTAAATCCTAGTTCATTGAAGAGCTCACCTATCAGAACATGTCAACTCTAATCTAGCAGTTGGCAAAACACATATAGGTGGAATAAGTGCGAAGAAATTGTTAGCGTTTGTAGAAGAGATTATCTATCCGACTAATCTTTCCCCAAATCTCCAGGTTAATTCGAACTCCCTATAAATCACCTTGTCTGATCCTAATAGGTTTCGCAGAACAACTCTATAAACTCGCGAAATTAATAGTGAAGATGAATGATAATCATTAACCTAGAAACAATCCATTACAGTCTCATAATCAAATTGCAGAATTCTTAACTACATTGTATCCATTACGAACAACCCTACCCCAGAGTTAATCCCTACTAGCCAGACATTGCAAAGAAGCAGATAAATACAATCAACATAGAATTCATCTAAAGGAAGAGAAAACCCTCGAGTTGAACGATTATCCAGAATCAATGGCTGCAGGCGCAAGGTTGAAGGTGACGAACTGACTCCTTTCTGTCGATGATCCTCCTCAATGATGACAGTGTGCTTGATGAATGGGGATCAAGGTGAGCTGATGCTAAGGGGGGTTGATGAATGAGTGGAAAGGAGCGTTGTTTTTCCCAGCGTAGAGGCGAGTGTTTATGTAGTGATAGGTAATGAATGCCCTTCCTCTCATCTGATTAAGTCATTAAATAGAGTTTTCTTCCTTTTTCTCCCTTCAAAAACGCGAACTTCTGCTGAAATTTTTGTCGGTCCGAACATTAGTCAGACCTTCAATATTCGGACACATTGCTTTGAGGGCTCCAAATCCAAAAGTCTCGACTTGTGTCCGAACTTGGATGTTCGGACACAAGTTCGGACATGCACCGTAGGTCAGACTTCCGACTTTTCTCATTGTGAATCTCGAACCATGTCCGAACTTCAATGTTAGGACTGAAGTTCGGACTTTTCATCAGGCACAGAGCAGGCAGGAACTCTCGACTTGCGTCCGAGCTTGGAAGTTCAGACACAAGCTCGGACATACCTTCAAAATCCTCTAAATTCATCGTTCTGACTCCAATTCGACCCCCGTTTGTTGCATCATTTCCCTTGTGAGTTAATCTACTGTTTCCTTGGCTTTTCTCTACATTTAACATAGAAAAAGGTATCAACCCTTAACAAACAACAAACCAAAGGAAAACGTATGACAAGTGTGGAAATATATCCATGAGCGTAAGAAAAATAAGCATTAAAGACCACTAAAACCATTCATATTTCCCACTCATCAAACCTCCCCACACTTAACTTTGATTGTCCTCAAGCAAAGCATGAGGTAAGATACCTCAGAATGGCTTAGGACCAAACCTCGGGATTGCACAAAATAAGGAGTCAAGCCACAATAACCACCCAAGAATCGATCTGCTCTTAACTGCATGTCTCTTAAACAGTGAAGCACGCTTTTAAAACAAAAGATTATGAAGAAGTCAGATCATGAAGTCAAAACATAAAGTAACTCAGAACCTTCCAACCCTTTTCTTCTCAAACCCGTGGATGACAAGGGCGTGAAGTTCTGCCATATCCGCAGAACCTTTCAACACCACGTACGCATGATCTAACTAAAGGATTTGCCTAAACATAAGACTTTAAAGAGCTTCCTCTTTTTTTTTTTGCATATGTAACCCCAACCGCTAATCCTATGCTTACCGTCTAATCGTCCTAATAATCCTACGAGTTCGCAGCGGAATTATTACATACTTACTACGGCGGGTGAAACAATGAATGCCGCTAACCGCCCATACGGCTAGCTAGGCTACTAATACTTACAGTCACGGTCTGATGAACATAACGTACCGAGCTACTAAATTACTTACCAAAACACCACATTACCAAATACTTACATCCTGGATCACCGAGTATTTAAAGTATATTCAATTACAAAACCTTCAAGCTACCAAAAGAATGAGTTTCTAAAGCACTCATCTATACCAATGCTCCTTTCCCAATATCCAAAAGGTGTACCCCATGGTACACCGGCTACTCAAAAACTACAGCCATGTAATTACTCAGTAAACCCATCATAAATTCGTTTTTTACATTCCAAAAAGAAGATAATAGAAATGAAACTCAATTTCACATCTTCATCCCTCGCGGGTACCTGAGTGTAGTAAAAATGGTGCCCCAAGGGGCTCAGCAAACGCTGCATATGGACTCCGCTATAACGCGTGCTAGCTAGGGCACGCCGACTATTTGACGTCCACTAAACATGCAGTTCATTATTTCACACATACATGCTTTTCATACAAATAACATGCTCATACAATTCATTACGTAATTCAAGGCAACAATGTAGTAGCACACAACTTACTTACCTTCACAAGGTTAGCCAAATTATGCATCCGGGTTAATCGGAATCTTTACTCTTTACTCATTACTTACTTCTTCTACCTACAATTACTTACTTTCAATTACTTTACTTACTCATTCTTACTTACTTACTTATACTCAAGTTAAGTCGTCGGGACCTCCGCCTTGGGGACTACACGTCCCACATCCGGGATTTACTTGATCACCAATCCGGGATGCTACCCACTTAAGGGATTTGGGCCGCGGACCAGTTTAAGAGTCAGGAGTTTGGAGCCAACCTCTCGTGACTCCGCATTCCTCACGCGTGGCCCGAAACTATATCGGACTTCTACTCATTCCAATTTAATTACCATTTTAAGTTAGGATGGTTAGCTTGTTAGGAACAAGTTGAAGTCCAAACACAATAAATATCGGTCACGGAACAATACAACATACATACACACATTCATTATCATCCATCATTTCATGAATTATAAAAAAAGATAGATTTAAGAAAAATATTCGCAACATACAGCACTACATATTCACAAGTATGCATATACTCCGATTTGTGCATTATCTTATTTGGTGATCAATTAGCACACAACACACAAATCAGAGTAACCAAGATAGCATACGGGGCATGAGGAATCCATACCGTTCACCGTTGTACGTGATTCCAAACGTCCTTCGGTGTCACAAATCAAGTCCTATTATATACATACAATTAAAGGGTTATTTTAACTATCATTACTTAACTCATACTTACTATGTCCGTTATATTCGTAACACTTAAAGTTACTTACTCATGTTCATTACTTAAGTCTTTATTTTCTTACCTAAGGTTGGCATGCTTACATTCATGTACCATACATATATGTATGGGGTACATATACATATATATATATACAATTATTATTTAAATTAAAATATATTTTTTTTTTGGTCAAGATTGGGCCGTCCGACCCACCGTCCCGACCCAAGCCCCTGGGTCGGACCATTCCAGTTAAGATTCGGTTCCAGAAAATTACCCTGTCCGACCCAGCACTATTCCGTCCGACCCAAACCTCTGGGTCCGGAATTCCATAAGGTTTGGGTCTCGAGTCTAAGCTCCGTCCGACCCAGTCTGACTCACCACGTCTGGGTCGGACGAAGTCAGAAACTTTGACCCTTATTTTTTTTTGCCTGTCCGACCCACGTCCAATCCACCGTCCTGGGTCGGACCATTACAGGAATGTTTGATTTTCGAAATTTAAGCCATGTCCGACCCACGTCCGACTCACGGCTCTGGGTCGGACCATTACAGAAGAATGTTTCCTAAGCCTTGTCCGACCCCGTCCGAATCACGGCTATGGGTCGGACCATTCAAGAAGGTTTTATTTTCGTTTCTTAAGGCCCGTCCGACCCACGTCCGCATCACCGTCTAGGTCGGACGGTTCCAGAACCTTGTTACAGTTTTCATTTTCTTTCCCAATTTCACCCATTGTTTCCCCAATTTTCCTACATACATCCTAACATGTTTTTGTACAATTTAAACATCCGAAATCATGCTAATTCATTTCCTAACTCATTCACAACTTTATATACTCCATCACTCACATTATTTTTCTAAGTTTCAACTCACACTTTCACTAGTTGTTTTCCTAATTGTGTTTTGCTACAGATTTTAACTCACACTCTCTCCATCTACAACAAACTCCCTTATATGTCATTTTCTAAATCTCTAACACATTAAAATTACATTAACTATATCTCTCCCCATCGTCCCTCTATCAATCTATTTCAAAATTTGTTACAACTTACATCATTCACCTAGTTTAAAATTCACTAAGTGTTATAATTCTAGATAAATTTGACATAACCTCCCCTATATTTTTACACTCTCACCACAATTCTAGTTCACATTTTTGTCTATCCTCTTCACCGTTTCAAACAGCAATAATAGCCAAAGCTCTCAACACTAAATTGAACTACTACTAAACACTCATGAATTCCTGCACATCAACACTAATTCCCATCTGTTTTCAATAAGTTTTTACAAATCTTTTAAAGCTCAAAATCTTATATTCTCTTACACATTATACTACTAAGCATTATCATTTACAATACCAATTTTCATTCCTAAAAACCTGTTACATTATACATATACATAAGGTTACACACTGAGTATTCTTACCTTGTTTTCCCTCTAGATTTCTTTTCTCTTCTTCCTCCTTTCTCTACCGGTTTTGTATCTCAATCCTCTAACACTACAACCATTCACATTACACCATTCAATACTAAGAACTAACCCTAACCCTTAATCAAGCTTTAATCTAGGTTTTAGGGTTTAGAAGAAAATTTATTACCTTCCAAGAGCACAAGAGCTCTTTGGGATAGCTCAAGAACAAGACTTCTCACACCACCAAAATGCCAAATCGGCTGGGTATAAAAGAGTAGGCAAGAGTTAAGCTTCAAATTTCGTTTTGCCCTTAAAGGCTAGAAAAGGATAGAGTTTTCGAAATATTTTTACCTTAGAAGACAAGGAGAATGAGGGCCTTCTAATGTGGTGTTGAGACTCCAAATGGGGTATACCCTCAAAATCGAAAATGCTTGTTTTTGGATTTTGGAAGGGATGAAAATGTAGCTCTTGATGAGAGGATTACAATGGTGGTATTTTTATAATTTTTGGAAGAGTTAAAAGGGAGGTTACAAGAGGAGAGAAGGGGATATTTGTGTTGTTTTCTCATTCGTTCCATGGCTGCTCGTTTGGAGAGAAAGGAAGAAAATCAGAGAGAGTGAGGGAGGGTCGTGTGTGAGAAGAGAAGAGGGGAGGAGAGAGAGTTTGTGAGTGAGGGAGGAAGTGATAAAGTATTTAGTTTTTTTTAGTTTGTTTGTGGTAAATAAGGAGAATTAATAAGGTTGTGAGAGTGAGAGGGGAGCCCATCGGCTGGCATACACACACACACACAACTTCACTTTTTATTAAAAGTGGACACATAAGTTTTGGTTATTTATACTTCTACCCCACAACTTCCCGTTTTTGACAGTTTTTACTAATTCTCGTTTTCTTGATTTTATTGGTCCTAAAGCTTCACTAATATTTATTAATGATTATTTAGTTGACTAAATTGTTACGAGTCTATTTGACCCGCTTAAAGACACGTTTTCCCGGTTACCTCGAAAAACGCGCTTTAAGGTTCATTAGTGATTTTAATCCATTTTAAGGATCTGTTTCTTCGGGATTTGTTCCCTTCATGATTTTATACTTAATTAAGCCTCTAAATTACTTATTAGCCTAATTAATCACTATTTTTAATTACGGGGTATTTCAATCTACCCCCCTTAAGAAAC
Source organism: Limonium bicolor (assembly GCA_023374045.1). NCBI lineage: Eukaryota > Viridiplantae > Streptophyta > Magnoliopsida > Caryophyllales > Plumbaginaceae > Limonium > Limonium bicolor. Next base: position 325,615,020 of record CM041777.1, on the reverse strand, counting down.
TTTGCCCTCAAAGTTGCTCAAGGTTAATAGTTTTATAATTCTACTCATTATGCAAACCAATTGCCATAATGTATCTTCCTACACCTATGAGGTGTTTACTTCTTTCACACTGCAAGCATACACATTTCAACATCATACACAATTCACATACACAATACATCATTTCCATTCATACCATACCACAATACACATTACAACAACCCATACACCATACATTGCACATACACATCATTCATTACACATTACACATACATACACATCCATACTAAATTCACTTGCACTACATGTGCCATACAAAATGCAATGCTTACCCCGAAGCAATGCAAAGCAAAAGGGCTCTACCCCCTTAAAAAGGGTACGACCCGTACCCGTATACTAAATACTAGACTCTCTAGTCTATGAATAACTGCGGGGTATTTAGCCTTCATGGCATCTTCCAACTCCCATGTCGCTTCTTCGACATCATGGTTAGACCATAGGACCTTCACCATTCGTATAGACTTATGGCGAGTGTCTCTGGTCTTCCTATCAAGGATTCTCACTGGGGTTTCGACATATCTCATGTTTGGCTCAATGGATAGTCTCTCGGGCTCCAACACATGAGAAGGATCAGCCATATACTTCTTGAGTTGTGACACATGAAATACATCATGGACACGTCCCAAGTCCTCAGGTAGTGCTAACCTGTAGGCTACTGAACCAACTCTTTCGGTGATAGTGTACGGCCCTACAAACTTTGGGCTTAGCTTGCCCTTCTGACCAAAACGGAAGACACCCTTCATAGGTGAAACTCGCAAGAACACTTGGTCGCCCACGGCGAACTCAAGGTCGCGTCGTCTCACATCCGCATAGGATTTCTGTCTATCTTGGGCTGCCTTCATGTTAGCTCGGATTTGTTGCACTTCGGCTTGCACTTGCTCAAGGTACTCCGGTCCTATTATGACCGCTTCACTTGACTCATCCCAACACAAGGGTGTACGGCAAGGTCTACCGTATAGAGCTTGGAAAGGCGACATCTTAATCGAGGCGTGATAACTATTATTATACGAGAACTCGATAAGATGAAGCTTATCTAACCAACTCCCCTGAAAGTCCAAGGCACATGCCCGAAGCATGTCCTCCAGTGTCTGGATGGTCCTTTCTGTCTGACCGTCGGTCTGAGGATGGAAGGCGGTACTCAACTTCATTCTGTACCCAACGCTTCCCTTGTAGCTCTCCAGTATCTCGAAAGAAATCTGGTGTCGCGGTCAGATACTATAGTCTTAGGGACTCCGTGGTGTCTGATAATCTCCTTATCAAAAAGCTCAGCTAGCTTTACTACCTTCCAGGTGTCCTTCATCGGTATGAATCTGGCAACCTTGGTAAGGCGATCTACTACAACCCCAGATCATGTTGAGTCCTCCCCTAGCAGGTGGGAGTCCTACAACAAAATCCATGGAGATATCATGAAATTTCCACTCCGGAATTGGCATCGATTGTACCATTCCGCCCGGTCTACGGTGTTCAAATTTTACCTTCTGGCATGTCAAGCATCTCAATACAAATTCCGTCACATCTGACTTCATTCCAGACCACCAGAAGTACCTCTTCATTGTCTTTGTACATCTTGGAGGCTCCCGGATGGACTGATAATGTAGAACTATGTGACTCTCGCAGGATGCGATCCCTTAGCTCAGCATTGCTTCGGGGGACGCATAGCCTGCCATTCAACCGAATCAAACCATCTTCATGTAGCTTAAAATCATACTTTTTCTTCTCAAATGTACCATTCTCGATCTTGTGTCTGATTTCGGTTAGGTAAGGGTCGCTCAACTGAGCGTCTCGCACCTCGTCAACCAAGCTAGAAGAAGCGAGTAGCGAATGGAGCGAGTGTGCTCGACGGCTCAGGGCGTCGGCTACAATGTTTGCCTTCCCTTCCTTATACTGCAGGTTGATGTCGTAGTCTGAGAGAAACTCCATCCACCTTCTCTGTCTCAAGTTGAGTTCTTTCTGAGTGAATACATACTGTAAGCTCTTATGGTCGGAGTAGATGGTGATGCTTACCCCATAGAGATAGTGTCGCCATATCTTCAAGGCGAAGACAATGGCTCCTAACTCTAAGTCGTGAGTCGGGTAATTCTCCTCATGTTTCTTCAGCTGGCGGGAGGCATAAGCAACAACCTTGCCATGCTGCATGAGTACGCATCCCATTCCTTTGCCTGATGCATCACAGTACACCTCAAATCCCTCTGTGCCCTCTGGAAGAGTAAGGACGGGCGCTGAGGTCAATGAGTCTTTCAGTTTCTGAAATGATAACTCGCACTCGTCTGTCCATACAAACGGTGCATCTTTCTTCATCAATGTAGTCATGGGCTTGGCGACTTTCGAGAAGTCCCTTACAAATCTCCGGTAGTAACCGGCTAGACCAAGAAAGCTCCTAATGTCGGTAACAGTCTTGGGTCTAGGCCATGATCGTACAGCTTCTACTTTAGAAGGGTCAACCGAGATACCTGCGCTCGAGATGACATGTCCAAGGAATGATACCTGATCAAGCCAAAACTCGCATTTGGAGAACTTCGCATAAAGCTGGTTCTCGCGCAGTGTCTCAAGCATTTCCTCAAGTGGATTTCATGTTCCTCTGGTGATTTGGAATATACAAGGATGTCGTCGATGAAGACCACACCGAAGTGTCCAACTGCTCACTGAATAGTCGATTCATGAGGTCCATGAATTTTGCCGGTGCGTTTGACAAACCGAATGGCATCACTGTGAATTCATAGTGGCCATATCTGGTACGGAATGCCGTTTTCTCGATGTGTTTGCTCTTTGATTGCAATCTGATGATACCCTGAACGGAGGTCGATCTTGGAGAAGACTGAGGCTCCTTTCAACTGGTCGAATAGGTCGTCGATACGTGGTAGTGGGTATTTATTTTGACTGTGACCGCATTCAGCTCGCGGTAGTCAATGCATAGTCGGAGACTACCGTCCTTCTTCTTCACGAAGAGGACCGGTGCTCCCCAGGGTGATACGCTCGGGCGTATAAACCCTTTGTCTAGAAGGTCTCTCACTGTTCTTTCAATCGGTCATCTCTGCTGGTGCCATGCGGTACGGTGCCCTAGCAATGGGACCGGTACCTGGCAATATCAATATCAATCTCATCCACTGCTCTCGGTGGTGGCATGCCGGGTAGCTCCTTAGGGAATACATCGGGATACTCGGATACAATGGGTACTTCATCACTGAACTCTGGATCTCGCTCCAGGTCTTGTACATAACAAAGATACACCTCTTGGCCCTTTCTGAGCTCCCGGTACATGCCATGGCAGATATGAGTGTGGTCGAAGGCTCTCTCGGTCTCTGGCGGTAAGATACGGTAACCCCAGAAGGACTCTTGAGCAGCAAACGATGCTCGGCGCAGAGGATTCTACCCTTGTGCCGCTCCAACCAATTCATCCCAATTATTCGTCGAATCCCAATCCATTGAATTCGATGAAGGAAAGGGGAAACGATTCGCCTTTGATTTGGATTGTGGCTGATTGATAGTATTTGGTGCACTTTACTCCTCGCTCCTTCGATGGGAGAGTAACCATGAAGTTCGGTAGCTCATCCGCATCTAGCTTCAACCTCTTCACAAAGGATGGTGATACGAAAGTGTGAGAGGCGCCGGAGTCGAATAACACATTGGCATCAATGCCATTTACTGGGAAGGTTCCCGTTAGAATGGTGCCGCTTCTGCCGGCTTGTGCTTCGGTGAGGATGCTCAGGTTACCTTCGGTACCGAGTCCACAACCTATTGGATTCACAATTGGATAAGTATTGATGGTGGACACAAGTGGAATTAAATCAACACTGCTCTTTATTGATAAACCAACCATCATACATACCGTGTCTCTAATACACGTTACTAATAGATTACATGATACTAGGAATTTAATATTTTCTAAAGGTAAGGTTCAGGCGTCCTGGTTTCATGTGTGTGGCATTGATTATTGCCGGCGGTGCCGTATTCAACTTGATCTTGTTGATCCCGTGATACAGCATCCTAGAGTTTCCACCCATGATTAGGACATCTCCTGATCTCAATACCAGTTTCTGTGCGAGGTCCACACGCTTCTGCTCGCTATACAGGAATACGGCGTCATCACCAATGACCAAGACACTACGGGCACTCCTTGTTCAAGAGATTCCGCTGTCTCGTCCTTGTCTTGGTGTAACCCAAGTCGTCCTTCTTTCTCGTAGAAGTTGACGATACAGAGATCCGCTTCAAGTGCGGGGATCGGTTCAGGTTCGCATTGTTGTGCAAGTTCTACTGCTTGTGTGATGAGGGTCTGAAACTCTGGTGGTATTGTCGGTGGCGTCGCTCCATCTTGTGTTGTCGTGTCTCCTGGTATGTCTTGGTATAAGGATTCCAGTCCTTTCCCAAGCACATCATCTTCAGCTTCATCTTCGCTCCACCGGGGAATTCGGGTGTGTAAAATCCACCTTGACCCGTTCCTAGCTCGTTGCATCGTCGAATGATTGAGATTTGCGCTTCGGGTGTCAGGTATCCCTTAATAAGATCATACCTGGGCGGATGACCTGACACTGTTTGTTGGTGTAGTCGTGGTTGGTGATGTCGATCTCTTCTTGATTCAAGGTTACCGGTATCGGGTAACAGATACTAAAGTTTCCTATGGTTACAAATTTCATCTACGGTGAGTACTAGTTTCAACTACTTCATTTCATGCTTAATATACACTTCATTTATTTACTCATGCATTCACTCATACAGTTACTCTACTACTAGGCATGCTATTTCAAGGATTAAAGGTTTAGGTGATTACCTTGGCCGGATTTCGAACCGGGCCCATCGCGGTCAATCACATGCAGAACAGGCTGCCTCTGAGGTGCGCCCCTCTGAGGGCCCCGGGATCCCTGTCCCTGAGGTGCCTGCTGGGCCGGTGCATCGCCAGATGCCACCTCCTTGCCCTCTCTCTGCTTGTAGTTCTGGAAGGTACCCCTCGGCTTTCCATTCTCTGGGCACTTGTTAGCTGTGTGTCCCAGCTTCTGGACAGTTGTAGCATTAATGTCTCTCCCAAAGCAGTCTTTACCAGGATGGTCCTGGTTGCACTTTCTGCACACATAGGTGCGGCCGTCGGAGAAGGTTTTGGCGGCTCCGGAGCTAGAACCTGAGGTTAGAGGGTTAGCACATGTGTGCGTGGGTATACTAGATACGATACTTATACGAATACAAATTGGATTAGGAATTTACCCTTAGGTGGGTGTGATCTCAGTGGCTTAGCTGCCACCGGTGCAGAATAACCAAGCTGAAGAAGCTCAGCTGGTTTGCCCTGCTCAGCATGGGCACTGCTCTCACCCTGGGATTTCTTTTGGGATTGCTGAAAGAAATTCCCCTTTTTCTTTTTCCAGCTCTTCCCCTGGTTCTGCTCCTCAGTGCTGGTGTTTTTGTTATTAGCTTTGCGCTTCAGCGCGGTCTCTTCATCCCTTAGTTGGCAAGTGATCTCAACGCGAGAAGCCGCGTGATAACACTCCTGAAATTTCAGGTATTAGCCGGGATTCTCATTTAAGGAAAGGATAAGGGAAAAGATTCAAGGAATTCAAGGAATTTAAGGAATTGAAATGATACTAAGGGTTAACCGTTATTTACCTGAAGGGAGGTAAATCTGGTATAGCCCATACCGTACCGAAGGCGATGGCTCAGACCGCCATAGAAGCGATCGACCAACACCTGGCCGGTGTATCCTAGATCAGGGAGAAGACGGAGAATGGAGGTGAAGGTGCGGTAGTACTCATCGACAGTCATCTTGTCTGTCATCTTTAAGGCGTCTAGCTCTAGCCTTTTCTTTGTTTTTACATGTTCGGGTAGTATTTCGAACGGAGGAGTGAGGCGAAGGAATCCCAATCGAATGTGGGGTCGCTGACGTGCTCATGCTTGACCAGCTTCCACCAATCCATTGCAGCATCCTTTAAGTAGTACGCAGCAACTCTGACTCGAACTCCAGCAGGAGCTTCGAGTGTTTCGAAAGCCGTCTCCATCTCGGAGATGTAGGCCTCGAGCTTAGCCGGATCACTCTCGCCCCTAAAGCAGGGAGGGCGGAGCTCCGCTACAGCTTTTACCCAGTTTGCTTCTCTGGGTGGCGGGGGAGGGATTGGCCCGTTTGAGTTTGTTGGTTTTGTTGGGATTGTTGTACAGCTTGATTACTTGAGGTAGCATCTGCGCTACCGTGGCGGCGACGATCTCAGCTATCGTCTGCGCGCCGGGTCCGTCATTGCCCCCTCCTCTGGGCGACCTGGACCTCTGCCTGACATCTGAATATTTAACAGTTACGTTAGGCTTGCAAGATATGACTCAAAGGTCTTGGAATTTAAGCAAGGTATCGTTCATAAGAACGTTAAGGGTATCCGTTGTTAACAACGGTAGTTCCTAGTTAGGTTTCTAAGTATCCGTCTTAAGACGGTTGAAATCCTAACTCGGTAATCCCCTATGCTCGGTACTATGGACATCAGAGCGTAACTACGCTCTGATACCACTTTTTGTAACACCCCAACCGCTAATCCTATGCTTACCGTCTAATCGTCCTATAATCCTACGAGTTCGCAGCGGAATTATTACATACTTACTACGGCGGGTGAAACAATGCCGCTAACCGCCCATACGGCTAGCTAGGCTACTAATACTTACAGTCACGGTCTGATGAACATAACGTACCGAGCTACTAAATTACTTACCAAAACACCACATACCAAATACTTACATCCTGGATCACCGAGTATTAAAGTATATTCAATTACAACCTTTCAAGCTTACCAAAAGAATGAGTTTCTAAAGCTACTCATCTATACCAATGCTCCTTTCCCATATCCAAAAAGGTGTACCCCATGGTACACCGGCTACTCAAAAACTACAGCCATGTACTACTCAGTACACCCATCATAAATTCATTGTTTACATTCCAAAAGAAGATAAAGAAATGAAACTCAATCTTCACATCTTCATCCCTCGCGGGTACCTGCGTGTAGTAAAAATGGTGCCCCAAGGGGCTCAGCAAACGCTGCATATGGACTCCGCATATACCGCGTGCTAGCTAGGGCACGCCGACTATTTGACGTCCACTAAACATGCAGTTCATTATTTCATACATACATGCTTTTCATACAAATACATGCTCATACAATTCATTACAAATCAAGGCAACAATGTAGTAGCACACCTTACTTACCTTCACAAGGTTAGCCAAATTATGCATCCGGGTTAATCGGAATGCTTTACTCTTTTACTCATTACTTACTTCTTCTTACTTACAATTACTTACTTTCAATTACTTTACTTACTCATTCTTACTTACTTACTTATACTCAAGTTAAGTCGTCGGGACCTCCGGCCTTGGGGACTACACCGTCCCACATCCGGGATTTACTTGACTCACCAATCCGGGATGCTACCCACTTAAGGGATTTGGGCCGCGGACCAGTTTAAGAGTCAGGAATTGGAGCCAACCTCTCGTGACTCCGCATCCTCACGCGTGGCCGAAACTATATCGGACTTCTACTCATTCCAATTTAATTACCATTTTAAGTTAGGATGGTTAGCTTGTTAGGAATAAGTTAGAAGTCCAAACACAATAAATATCGGTCACGGTACAATACAACATACATACACACATTCATTATCATCCATACATTTCATGAATTATACAAACTAAGATTTAAGAAAATATTCACAACATACAACACTACATATTCACAAGTATGCATATTAACTCCGATTCGTGCATTTATCTTATTTGGTGATCAATTAGCACACAACACACAAATCAGAGTAACCAAGATAGCATACGGGGCATGAGGAATCCATACCGTTCACCGTTGTACGTGATTCCAACGTCCTTCGGTGTCACAAATCAATCCTATTATATACATACAATTAAATGATTAATCTAACTATCATTACTTAACTCATACTTACTATGTCCTATACTTCTTACACTTACACATTACTTACTCATTTTCATTACTTAAGTTTTTTTTCTTACTTAAGGTTGGCATGCTTACATTCATGTACATATACATATATGTATGGGTATACATATACATATATATATAATTATATTTTAAATTAAAATAATTTTTTTTTTTGTCAAGATTGGGCCGTCCGACCCACCGTCCGACCCAAGCCCTGGGTCGGACCATTCCAGTAAGATTCGTTCCAGAAAATTACCCTGTCCGACCCAGCACTATTCCGTCCGACCCAAACCCTCTGGTCGGACCATTCCAGAAGGTTTTGGGTCTCGAGTCTAAGCTCCGTCCGACCCACGTCCGACTCACCGTCTGGGTCGGACGAAGTCAGAAACTTCGACCCTTATTTTTTTTGCCTGTCCGACCCACGTCCGATCCACCGTCCTGGGTCGGACCATTACAGAATGTTTGATTTCGAAATTTAAGCCATGTCCGACCCACGTCCGACTCACGGCTCTGGGTCGGACCATTACAGAATGTTTCCTAAGCCTTGTCCGACCCACGTCCGACTCACGGCTCTGGGTCGGACCATTCAGAAGGTTTTATTTTCGTTTCTTAAGCCCCGTCCGACCCACGTCCGACTCACCGTCTGGGTCGGACGGTTCCAGAACCTTGTTACAGTTTTCATTTTTCTTTCCCAATTTCACCCATTGTTTCCCAATTTTCCTACATACATCCTAACATGTTTTTGTACAATTTAAACACCCTAAATCATGCTAATTCATTTCCTAACTCATTACACAACTTTATACTCATTCACTCACATAATTTTTCTAAGTTTCAACTCACACTTTCACTAGTTGTTTCCTAGTTGTGTTTTGCTACAGATTTAACTCTAACACTCTCCATCTACAACTCCCTCTTCTAATGTCATTTCTAACACCTCTAACACATTACAATTACATTAACTATCTCTCCCCATCTTCCCTCTATCATCTATCTCAAAATCTGTTACAACTTACATCATTCACCTAGTTTAAATTCACTAAGTGTTATAATTCTAGATAAATTTTGACATAACCTCCCCTATATTTTTACACTCTCACCACATATTCTAGTTCAATTTTGTTATCCTCTTCACCTGTTTCAAAAACAGCAATAATAGCCAAGCTCTCAAACACTAAATTGAACTACTAACACTCATAATTCCTGCACATCACACTAATTCCCAATCTGTTTCAATAAGTTTTACACATCTTTTAAAGCTTCAAAATACTTATATTCTCTTACACATTATACTACTAATGCATTATCATTTTACATACAATTTTCATTCCTAAAAATCTGTTACATTATACTATACATAAGGTTACACAATGAGCATTCTTACCTTGTTTTCCTCTCTAGTTTTCTTTCTCTTCTTCCTCCTTCTTCCTCCTTTCTCTACCGGTTTTGTAATCTCAATCCTCTAACACTACAACCATTCACATACACCATTCAATACTAAGAACTAACCCTAACCATTAATCAAGCTTTAATCTAGGTTTTAGGGTTTAGAAAATTTATTACCTTCCAAGAGCACAAGAGCTTTTGGGATGGCTCAAGAACAAGATTTCCACACCACCAAAATGCCAAAATCGGCTGGGTACAAAAGATAGGCAAGAGTTAAGTTCAAATTTCGTTTTGCCCTTAAGGCTAGAAAAGATGGAGTTTTCGAAATATTTTTACCTTAGAAGAACAAGGAGAAGGAGGGCCTTCTAATGGTGGTGTTGAGACTCCAAATGGGGTATACCCTCAAAATCGAAAATGCTTGTTTTTGGATTTTGGAAAGATGAAAATGTAGCTCTTGATGAGAGGATTACAATGGTGGTATTTTATAATTTTTGGAAGAGTTTAAGGGAGGTTACAAGAGAAGAAGGGATATTTTGTGTTGTTTTCCTCATTCTTCCATGGCTGCTCTGTTTGGAGAAGAAAGGAAGAAAATCAGAGAGAGTGAGGGAGGAATCGCGTGAGAGAAGAGAATGAGGGAGGAGGAGAGTTTGTGAGTGAGGGAGGAAAGTGATAAAGTAGTTAGTTTTATTTATTAGTTTTGTTTTGTTTGTAAATAAGGGAATTAATAAGGTGTGTGAGAGTGAGAGGGGGAGCCATCGGCTGGCATACCACACACCCACACAACTTACTTTTTCTTTTTAAAAAGTGGACACATAAGTTTTTGGTTATTTATACTCTACCCCACAACTTCCCGTTTTTGACAGTTTACTAATTTCTCGTTTCCTTGATTTTTATTTGTCCTAAAGCTTCACTAATATTTATTAATGATTATTTAGTTTTTGACTAAAATTGTTACGAGTCTATTTGACCCGCTTAAAGACACGTTTTCCCGGTTACCTCGAAAAACGCGCTTTAAGGTTCATTAGTGATTTTAATCCATTTTAAGGATCTGTTATCTTCGGGATTTGTTCCCTCATGATTATTTATACTTAATAAGCCTCTAATTACTTATTAGCCTAATTAATCACTATTTTTAATTACGGGGTATTTCAGCATACATATTAATTTTTTCGCGCAAACAATTCATCCCCCAAACTTTTCTCTCCATCCTTTTAACGGTATTGGGTCTTTTATCCCAGATCAGATGACCTTAGGTAAACGGGTGATGAAGCACCCCAAGGACTTAATAACCGGATGGAAGAGGCCTGTTTTGGTTCAGAAAATAACTTAGATCAGAGGAGTACCTTGCCTTTATCCTTCATTCCAGACATTCTCATCATTCCCAAGGTTCCAGGTTAAACTAGTTCTGACTCCACAACTAACTTACCCACAAACATTTACAAAATTCAGATATTACCAAAATACGAAAACACACAGGTCTGAGCAAACCAACCTTAAGGTTATCACCGGACTCGACTCCACAACTAAAGATCCACCCAAGAATTCAACACCAAGAAGCACTCTAAGGAAATTACCCCCATGTAGCCCAAAACCAAACAAAGATTAGTGCGAGATGCAAAATAAATGGCTGACACATTCAGAAAGATCTCTCCCTTCCTCACACTTAATGAGGAGCAATGTCCACAGTGTTCAGAAAATTATCACAAGAAAGAGATCGCACGAAATGTGGCAGACTCACAAGGGTGCAAGTGAAGAGTTACGGAGGTAAAAACGTTAAAGCACAGGCCGAAATGATACCAAAAAGAAAAAAAACTGAAAACTCCCCTGATTTCATTTGTGAGTGATGGAGGAAGAAGGTCTTCCTCACACTTAGCGTCCTGGTAGGGGAGAATGTTTCTTCACACTTGCTTCCAAGCAAGTGTCCGGCATGGAGTCAGCACGATATAGCATACTTGCACACATTCAACAAACAAAACAGAGAAACATGCTAGAAGCATCGCATTAGTGACAACAGTATTCGGAGTTTAAGATTAGAACAAACTCAAATGGAAATAAACTAAAAATACAACCCAATCAAAATAAAAGAAATAGGTCTAACACAACTGAAAGGAAATCCAAAAAGAAGTCCAGATATGGCTTCTAAACAAAAGTAGCATCAAGTAAAAAAAACACAATCACTGTGGGGGCGGGTAGTACGCCTGCCACTGCTGAAACTGAGCGACCAGGGCCTCATAGTCATCCTGAGAGCGGCGCGCCTGCTGCTGGAGAGTCACGATCTCCGCCTGATAGCGACGATCCATCTCATCAAAGCGAGACTCTAGCTGATGAAACTCATAGCGAGTGACATACTCGCTCCCAGGGGCTGGCAGTGCAAGAAATGCATCCTCCTCCTCAATTGTAGCAGTAGGAGCGGGCTCTGACGTGGTACAACGTTCGCAACCAGTAGTGCGAACAGGACTCTCTCCTGAGGGCTCTGAAGTAGATCAGCAGGGACGACCTGCTTCGATGGGTCATCCCCTCTGCGTCGTCATGGTCCTTGAACCATGAGGGGGGTATAGTGGTTGATAGCTGCTGCCTTGAAATCATGGGGGTTGAGGTGCTGAGGATCTTCGGGGGCGGGGTAAGGAAGGTCCAGATAGCGAGCAATCTCCATCGTGGAGACTGTCACTCTATCACCGTCGACAATGGATTTGATCTGCCCATCCTGGTAAATCGCATTCGCATAGAACATGTGCACCACCCTTTCAGAATACTGGCCCCCATATCCAAAATTTTTCCCCAACTAAATGGGTCCAGTAATGCCCTCAGTCCCAGCTGCTGCTCCAGTTCCGGAACCACACCCCGCTCAGCAATTATATCCATCTCTTTGGCGAACCACTCTCGTGCTGCGTCGTTTCGAAATTCGCTTTCCTGAGCTCGACGGCTGGAGCTTGCAGCGGACCTTGCAGCCCTCTTACCACGGCCTGTAATTCGGCTCAACATCTGCTCATTGAAGGGCAACCAATGTCAAATAAAAGAAGGCAATAAAATAGTACAAGTATGCACTGAATTTATCCAAAATTCGACAGAGTCTCCCCTAAAAATTCAGTATTCTCCACAACAAAGATTTATCAGATTTTTTCTTCGCAACCGTGAATCACTACCAGTGACCAGCAGAGATTTAAGCAACAGAAAATCGTATAGTCCAACCGGTTGTAACACCATCTCAGTCAATGGTTCTATCTCAGCCATGCAACATCCACATATGCAAAATAAACTCAAAATAGTGTGGTTCAACCACTTCTACCAACAATTCAACCCACAGCAGAAAACGAAGGTAACACATTCAGATTTAATCCAGCAGATTCGACTCAAACAGCACCTCCTAGCTAACTATGCCTCATATTTCAAAATTTAGCATAAACACAATAAAAGAGGTAGGGAAGTGGAAAGAGTACCTTGTTCAAGTTGAATGAGTAATTAGAACCGAGAAAAACAACGAAATCTGCAAGAATCGAACTGAAAACCCCCAAATCCGATAGTTAGGGTTCGAATTCAAACAGGCTCAGATTTGGACTGGTGTGGGGATTTGCTGACTGATTTCGGTTGCTAGGGTGGTGGAGAATCAAAAACCGAGCAGATTGGTACCAAGATTGAGAGATTGCGGGCGATTAAACGCCGTACTGCCCTTATCTCTACAAAACCGTACTTAGACGGTCGTACCTATTCCGTATGTTGGAGATGGCGTTTCAGGATTCAGAACGGGCGTATATACGCCGATTTATTCGGAACGCCCGTATCAAACAAAAAACGTTGTGACTGTTTAGGCACCGATTTTGGGCGATGCAATTCGCTGATTCCATTCCACCGCCCGCGTGAAAATAAAAATAGTGAGCATCAGTGCTCATAACTCAGAAGACGAAGCGACAAACTCCTCATCAATTGCAATGATACACCGCAGTACATTTATAAAGGAATTAAGAATTACTCTGCTAGTTGCTGCACGATTCTTCATTCTTATCAAAAGCCAAAGTGCCAAACTTCATTCTTCAGTCTTCACTATTTTTCATTTTCACGGTGCTTTCTAGTTTCTTCTTCACTTTTGTAACAGTGCAGGAGCCATGTGTGAAGACTTCAGAAGCTTTGCCTCTGTCTTCTGCATCAATGGTGAACGTTAATTTTGGACATGTCTGAACTCTGAAGTACTCCTACTGCAATATGTCGCTGCTTTCCTCTAGGCTACCGATCCCAATTAACTCTTCTCCTCGACTCAACTGCGCTGACGTTCTTCCTCTCTTCAATCTTCTATTGCGTGAAGACTCCCGTCTGCCGACTGCCGACTGAGAGGTAATTTGCAGACTTGTTTTAATTTCAACTAAATGGACCGTAGAAATTGGCATATATATGGCGATGTGGCATGATGATATTTTCTGATTTTTTTTATTGTTGATGATAAAGAAGTGGGGCATGTGGCGTATATTTACTATTTAGATGATGAGTTTGTATGTCTGTATAAAATTGGATATAGATCAGAATGATTAGATTGTTAATTATCTGTTTATATATTGTTAAACAACTTAATGGACCGAGAAATGAAGGAAGTTTTTGTAATATATAACACTAATTGGTATTGAATATTGAATTTAGGCAGTATGTTTATTTGTAGTAATTTTTGTTTGTATAAAATTATGTTAGTAATTTTGAACTATATAGCCTGCATTTACGTAGTGAATTGAATATACGTAGTGAATTGAATATAGCCTGAATTTTTTACATTAGAACCGAGTATTTGATTTATGTAGTGAATTGATTATAGCCTTATTTTTTTTAATTTTGTATTAAGTTGATGATTATTTATCGATATGTGATTATTATTATAACTATTATTATTTTTACAGATTTAACACTTATTAATATGAGCCAAAAAAGAGATATTGCCTGGAAGCATGTTGATGAAATAGTGGAGAATGGTAAAAGAAAACTTAGTTGTCGTTATTGTGAGAAAATATTCACGGGTGGAGTTTTTAGAATGAAACAACATCTAGCCGGTGTGCAAGGAGATATTGCACCTTGTGATAAAGTTCCGACATCAGTGAAACAAGAAATATTACAAGTTCTTCATAAAGTCGAAAAAACAAAGAAGATCAATCAGTTATTGAGGGAGGAAAATATTGATCGATGCACTACACTGAGTGGTGCATTATCAGGATCTGCTGGTGGAGGAAATGGATTAGAAAATATGAGAAAAAGACGAGGACCAATGGATAGATTTGTGGCTAGCTTTTGTGGAGGAGATGATGATTGTGAATTCATTGGTGAAAAAAACAATCAAGAAAAAAAAAATTGGCATGTCTGTGAAAGAACATCGCGATGTTGTTAATCGTGCAGTTGCTGATTTTTTCTACAACAATGCCATTCCCTTCAACGTTGTGGAGAATGATTCTTTCCTCAATATGTTGCGTGTTGTTGGTAATTATGGCATTGGCTAAAGCCACCTAGCCGTCATGATTTGAGCACTTTTCTTTTACAAGATAGAGTAAATGAAGTTGCTAAGTCTGTGGATGAGGTGAAGAAAACATGGGGTGAAACTGGGGTTTCCATCTTATCTGATGGATGGAAAGACACAAGGGGGCGACAGTTGATAAATTTTGTGGTGAATAATCCATATGGTAATGTCTTTTTACGCTCTGTTGATGCCAGCGATGTAGTTAAGGATGCAAACTTGATTTTTAAGTTGCTTGATGAGGTTGTGGAAGAAGTAGGTCAAGATTTAGTTATCCAAGTAGTAACTGACAACGCTTCAAATTACAAGAAAGCTGGAAAACTGTTGATGGAGAAAAGAAAGGGATTATGGTGGACTCCATGTGCTGCCCATTGTATAGATTTGATTTTAGAAGACATTGGAAAATTGCCTCAACACAAAGCTGCTCTAACGAAGGCTAAGTAGGTATAAATGAAGTCTATTTTTCATTTTTATTTACCATTCTTTGTTTATATTATTGTTTATAATTTTTATAACTTCTAAATTTAATTAGGTGACGTCATTTATTTATAATCATTCATGGGTGTTGGCTTTGCTGAGAAAATTTGCAGGGAAGGATTTGGTTCGACCAGTTGCAACACGATTTGCAACTGGATTTTTGACAATACAACAATTAGTGGATCTGCGTGAAAAGATAGAACACATGTTCACCTCAGCCGAGTGGAATGGATGTACACAAGCTAAAAAACCTGAGGGTGTTGAGGTAAAAAAATAATCCTGAGGGATGAACAGTTTTGGGAAAATGTTCATTATGCATTGAGCACAACAAAACCTCTTGTTAAAGTTCTACGGTTGGCCGATTCTGAGAAAATGCCTGGTATGGGATTTCTGTATGGAGCTATGGATGAAGCTAAGCAAGAGATAGCTTATAACTTGAATGATGATTACAATTGTTATGCTGAGATATGGACGATCATTGATAATCGGTGGGAGTTCCAGCTACATAGAGATTTGCACGCAGCTGCATATTTTTTGAATCCACGGTTCCAATATGCTGAGAATAAGTCCATTCATTCAGAGATTAAGATAGGATTGATTAATTGCATGAACAAGATGATTTCAAAATTTGAAGACAGGTCGAAACCAATGAGCCAATAATTGAGCTTTATCAAGAGGGAAGGATTATTTGGCATCGACCTAGCCAAAGAAGCTGTTCATAAGTTATCTCCTCGTAACATTCAATACTCTAATTTTCTATTTTTCCATTATGTAATAAACTTCATTTTAAATTTAAGTTTTTATTGCAGCTGATTGGTGGATCACATGGGGGGATGAAACTCCAGAACTTCGATCATTTGCGGTGAAAATTTTGAGCCTAACTTGTTCTTCTTCAGCATGTGAACAAAATTGGAGTACATTTAATTGGGTAAGAAGCCTTATCTCAATTCTTAACATTATCACCACTTTATTTTATATTCTACGGACCATATTAGTTTTAACAAAAAAAAATTGTTTGTAGATTCACACCAAAAGGAGAAATAGATTAACATCAGAGCGCTTAAACGACATGGTTTTATTGCATACAATCGCAAATTGCAGCAGAGACGTCTCAAAAATGCTAAAAATGATGATGACTGCTTGGTTCGTCCAGAGTTACTTTCTGATGATGAATGGATTGAAGAAGAAATCAATGTTGAAGAAGAAGCAAACGAAACTAGGCGGAAGAGACAACATTCGCCTATTGATGATGATGATGATTTAGCTGATCTAGTTACATCTTCAGCTGCTTCTCCAAATTGGGATCCTGGATTTGTGCCATTGGATAGTGATGATACACTTTTTGGTGGTTTAGATTAGTTACATGTTCATTTAGGTCATATCCATTAAATTTTGTAGAAACAACTATCTTCAAAATGGTTTGTGGAACTACTTCTATGAGTGTGAAGATGTTTTATACATTAAATATTTCTTCCGTATCAGTGCAACCGTCTCATCCGTATTAGTACTCCCGTATCACGTACTATGGATAATCCGTACTAGACCTCCGTACCGTTTTTCACAACCTTGGCTCGGACATACCTTCAAAATCCTCTAAATTCATCGTTCTGACTCCAATTCGACCCCCGTTTGTTGCATCATTTCCCTTGTGAGTTAATCTACTGTTTCCTTGGCTTTTCTCTGCATTTAACATAGAAAAAGGTATCAACCCTTAACAAACAACAAACCAAAGGAAAACGTATGACAAGTGTGGAATATCATCCATGCGCGTAAGAAAAATAAGCATTAAAGACCACTAAAACCATTCATATTTCCCACTCATCAAACCTCCTCACACTTAACCTTTGCTTGTCCTCAAGCAAAGCATGAGTAAGATACCTCAGAATGGCTTAGGACCAAACCTCGGGATTGCACAAAATAAGGAGTCAAGCCACAATAACCACCCAAGAATCGATCTGCTCTTAACTGCATGTCTCTTAAACAGTGAAGCACACTTTTAAAACAAAAGATTATGAAGAAGTCAGATCATGAAGTCAAAACATAAAGTAACTCAGAACCTTCCAACCTTTTCTCTTCTCAAACCCGTGGATGACAAGGGGCGTGAAGTTCTGCCATATTCCGCAGAACCTTTCAACACCACGTACTCATGATCTAACTAAAGGATTTGCCATAAACATAAGACTTTAAAGAGCTTCCTCTTTTTTTTCTTTTTGCATACATATTAATTTTTTTCGCGCAAACAATTCATCCCCCAAACTTTTCTCTCCATCCTTTTAACGGTATTGGGTCTTTTATCCCAGATCAGATGACCTTAGGTAAACGGGTGATGAAGCACCCCAAGGACTTAATAACCGGATGGAAGAGGCCTGTTTTGGTTCAGAAAATAACTTAGATCAGAGGAGTACCTTGCCTTTATCCTTCATTCCAGACATTCTCATCATTCCCAAGGTTCCAGGTTAAACTAGTTCTGACTCCACAACTAACTTACCCACAAACATTTACAAAATTCAGATATTACCAAAATACGAAAACACACAGGTCTGAGCAAACCAACCCTTAAGGTTATCACCGGACTCGACTCCACAACTAAAGATCCACCCAAGAATTCAACACCAAGAAGCACTCTAAGGAAATTACCCCCATGTAGCCCAAAACCAAACAAAGATTAGTGCGAGATGCAAAATAAATGGCTGACACATTCAGAAAGATCTCTCCCTTCCTCACACTTAATGAGGAGCAATGTCCACAGTGTTCAGAAAATTATCACAAGAAAGAGATCGCACGAAATGTGGCAGACTCACAAGGGTGCAAGTGAAGAGTTACGGAGGTAAAAACGTTAAAGCACAGGCCGAAATGAAACCAAAAAGAAAAAAACTGAAAACTCCCCTGATTTCATTTGTGAGTGATGGAGGAAGAAGGTCTTCCTCACACTTAGCGTCCTGGTAGGGGAGAATGTTTCCTCACACTTGCTTCCAAGCAAGTGTCCGGCATGGAGTCAGCACGATATAGCATACTTGCACACATTCAACAAACAAAACAGAAACATGCTAGAAGCATCGCATTAGTGACAACAGTATTCGGAGTTTAAGATTAGAACAAACTCAAATGGAAATAAACTAAAAATACAACCCAATCAAAATAAAAGAAATAGGTCTAACACAACTGAAAGGAAATCCAAAAAGAAGTCCAGATATGGCTTCTAAACAAAAGTAGCATCAAGTAAAAGAAACACAATCACTGTGGGGGCGGGTAGTACGCCTGCCACTGCTGAAACTGAGCGACCAGGGCCTCATAGTCATCCTGAGAGCGGCGCGCCTGCTGCTGGAGAGTCGCGATCTCCGCCTGATAGCGACGATCCATCTCATCAAAGCGAGACTCTAGCTGATGAAACTCATAGCGAGTGACATACTCGCTCCCAGGGGCTGGCAGTGCAAGAAATGCGTCCTCCTCCTCAGCTGTAGCAGTAGGAGCGGGCTCTGACGTGGTACAACGTTCGCAACCAGTAGTGCGAACAGGACTCTCTCATGAGGGCTTTGAAGCAGATCAGCAGGGACGACCTGCTTCGATGGGTCATCCCCTCTGCGTCGTCGTGGTCCTTGAACCATGAGGGGGGTATAGTGGTTGATAGCTGCTGCCTTGAAATCATGGGGGTTGAGGTGCTGAGGAGCTTCGGGGCGGGGTAAGGAAGGTCCAGATAGCGAGCAATCTCCATCGTGGAGACTGTCACTCTATCACCGTCGACAATGGATTTGATCTGCCCATCCTGGTAAATCGCATTCGCATAGAACATGCGCACCACCCTTTCAGAATACTGGCCCCCCATATCCAAAATTTTTCCCCAACTAAATGGGTCCAGTAATGCCCTCAGTCCCAGCTGGAGCTTGCAGCGGACCTCGCAGCCCTCTTACCACGGCCTGTAATTCGGCTCAACATCTGCTCATTGAAGGGCAACCAATGTCAAATAAAAGAAGGCAATAAAATAGTACGAAGTATGCACTGAATTTATCCAAAATTCGACAGAGTCTCCCCTAAAAATTCAGTATTCTCCACAACAAAGATTTATCAGATTTTTTCTTCGCAACCGTGAATCACTACCAGTGACCAGTAGAGATTTAAGCAACAGAAAATCGTATAGTCCAACCGGTTGTAACACCATCTCAGTCAATGGTTCTATCTCAGCCATGCAACATCCACATATGCAAAATAAACTCAAAATAGTGTGGTTCAACCACTTCTACCAACAATTCAACCCACAGCAGAAAACGAAGGTAACACATTCAGATTTAATCCAGCAGATTCGACTCAAACAGCACCTCCTAGCTAACTATGCCTCATATTTCAAAATTTAGCATAAACACAATAAAAGAGGTAGGGAAGTGGAAAGAGTACCTTGTTCAAGTTGAATGAGTAATTAGAACCGAGAAAACAACGAAATCTCAAGAATCGAACTGAAAAACCCCCAAATCCGATAGTTAGGGTTCGAATTCAAACAGGCTCAGATTTGGACTGGTGTGGGGATTTGCTGACTGATTTCGGTTGCTAGGGTGGTGGAGAATCAAAAACCGAGCAGATTGGTACCAAGATTGAGAGATTTGGTGGAGTTTTGAGGGAGTTGTGAGAGATTGAGGGAGAGAGGAGTTGGGGCGATTGCGGGCGGCGCGAGGTTGAAGAAAGGGTTTAGAAATTTTTATGTCCGTCCGCGCCCTTTTAATTCAGAATTTTCGAGGTGTCCGAACTTCATAGTTCGGACAGAGGTTCGGACATACATACCTGGGCAGCGCTTCGCATCGTGTCCGAACTTGGATGTTCGGACACAAGTTCGGACATCTCGTGTTTTCGATTCGCCAGACTCTCGTATCGGGTCCGAACTTCGATGTCCGGACCGAAGTTCAGACATATCGTTTTGCACAGACCTCAGACTCTCGAACTGAGTCCGAACTTAGACGTCCGGACTGAAGTTCGGACATCTCCAAAAATGCACCACTTTGTTTCTTTTTGAGCTCAAACCACTGTAGCAAAAACATTATCCTAAAACAAAACTATAAACAACATAATAACACAGAATTAAAGTACCGAAAAAAACACTGGGTTGCCTCCCAGGTAGCTGCTCTTCTTAATGTCTTTAGCTAGACAATTTCTGTTTGATCTATCAGAGCAAGTGTGGTGGGCAGCTCTACAATAGCCTACCGCGAATTCCTTCAACTTTCTCAATTCTTTCCGCATTTGCCAAGAGAACTTCTTCTTCACGTTCGAGCTCGTCTCTTGAGAAATCATCTTTGTTGTAGGATGGAATTCACTCTCCAAAAAGAATATTGCCTGCAAGGGGAAAAGATTATGATCAGTACCAAGATAGCCTTTTAATCGGGCGCCATTTACCTAAAGGTTTCACCAGCCTTATTCTCCAGCTCGTATGCTCCATAGGATGTAACTCCCACAACTCTGAAGGGGCCTGACCAATGTGACTTTAGCTTCCCAGGGAAGAGACGTAGCCTAGAGTTAAAGAGCAGCACTAGATCCCCCACTTTGAAGTCTCTCTTTTGTATCATCCGGTCGTGGATCCTTTTGGTGCGCTCTTTATAGATTCTTGAGCTATCGTACGCCTGGTCTCTTAATTCCTCCAACTCAGAAAGCTGAAACCGCCGCTTCTCTCCAGCATCCCGTAAATCAAAGTTGAGAGCCTTTAAAGCCCAATAAGCTCTGTGCTCTAGCTCAACTGGGAGATGACAAGCCTTCCCGTACACTAGTTTAAAAGGAGACATCCCAATGGGAGTCTTGAATGCAGTTCTATAAGCCCACAGAGCATCGTCAAGCTTGATAGACCAATCCTTCCTGGAGGAGTTGACTGTCTTCTGGAGAATCCATTTTAGCTCTCGGTTACTCACTTCTGCTTGCCCATTAGTTTGGGGATGATAAGGTAAAGCAACCTTATGAGTCACCCGTACTTAGTCATCAGAGAATCAAAAGCCTTGTTGCAAAAGTGAGAACCTCCGTCACTGATGATAGCTCTTGGCACACCAAATCTGGTAAAGATGTTCTTCTTCAAGAATTTCACCACAGTTCTAGCATCAGCAGAAGAGCAGGGGGTTGCTTCGACCCATTTGGAAACATAATCTACAGCAACGAGGATGTAGTGGTTTCCGTGAGAAGAAGGAAATGGGCCAGCGAAGTCAATACCCCAGACATCAAACAGTTCAACTTCAAGGATTCCCTTTTGAGGCATCTCATGCCTTCTTGAAGTGTTCCCCATCCTCTGGCAGTTATCACAGTGAGCACAGAAGCGGTGGACATCTTTGTGTAGAGTGGGCCAGTAAAAACCACACTCTAACACCTTAGCAGCTGTCCTAGTAGGACCGTGGTGACCACCTGCCTCTCGGGAATGGCAGAACTCAATCACACTGTTAACCTCTTTGTCAGGGAGACATCTTCTGATTAAACCATCAGCACACACTCTGAAGAGATAGGGGTCCTCCCAAACGTAATGACGCGTTTCAGACAGAAACTTCTTCCTCTGGTTGTAACTTAAATCATGGGGAATCAAACCAGAGGCAAGATAGTTAGCTAGGTCAGCATACCATGGCTCTTTAACTTTCCCAATTACAAAGACTGTTTCGTCAGGAAAGAATTCATTTATGGGAACCCTGTCATCTGGAGTCTCAAGCCTAGATAAATGATCTACAACCCATTCTGCTTCCCTTGCTTATCAACAACTTCCAAGTCGAACTCTTGGAGAAGCAGGATCCATCTTAGGAGTCTAGGCTTAGAATCATTCTTTTGGAATAGGTATTTCAAGGCAGAGTGGTCAGTGTGAGCAATTACCTTACTTCCCAGCAAATAAGGCCTGAACTTGTCAAGAGCGAACACCATAGCAAGTAGCTCTTTTTCAGTGGTGGTGTAGTTCTTTTGAGGCTCCGACAGAGTCTTACTCGCATACGTGATAACTCTCAATATTTTATCCTTCCTTTGACAGAGTGCAGCACCAACAGAAAAGTCACTAGCATCTGTCATGACCTCAAAAGGAAGGGACCAGTCAGGGGGAACCACAATGGGGGCAGAGATGAGTTTACTCTTGATAGTTTGAAAGGCCTTCAGGCATTCTTCTGAGAAGTGAAATTTTACATCTTTCTGTAGAAGATCAGACAAGGGCTTCGCAATTTTGAAAAGTCCTGGATGAACCTTCGATAGAACCCTACGTGACCCAGAAAAGATCTAACTCCTCTGACTGAAGTGGGAGGAGGTAACCCCTCAATGACTTCCACCTTCGCCTTGTCCACTTGAATACCGTCTTTTGAGACCCTGTGACCGAGCACTATACCCCATGTACCACGAAATGGCACTTCTCCCAATTTAAAACCAGGTGGGTCTCCTCACATCTGCCTAGTATCTGATCCAGCTGATCAAGACACACGTCAAAACTCTGGCCATATACCGAGAAGTCGTCCATGAAGACTTCTATGCTTTTCTCAATAAACTCATTGAAAATGGCCATCATACACCGCTAGAATGTGGCTGGTGTGTTGCAAAGACCAAATGGCATCCTCCTATATGCGAAAGTGCCATAAGGGCAGGTGAAGGTGGTCTTCTCCTGATCCTCTGGCGCAATGGGGATCTGGAAATACCCGCTGTACCCATCAAGGAAACAGTAGAACTCCTGCCCAGCTAGCCGCTCTAACATCTGATCAATAAATGGCAGCGGGAAGTGGTCCTTCCTTGTGGCTTCATTCAACCGCCGGTAATCGATGCACATCCTCCAGCCAGTGGTCTGTCTTTGAGGCACCAATTCTCCCTTATCATTGGGCACCGCCATAATTCCTCCTTTCTTGGGAACAACTTGCACAGGGGAAACCCAGCGGCTATCAGAGATGGGGTAAATGATGCCCACATCCAAGAGCTTCAACACCTCAGCTTTCACTACTTCCTTCAAGTTTGGTTTAATCTCCTCTGGGGCTGCCTCACTGGCTTGATACTGTCTTCCATGTAAATTCGATGAGTACAGAACCTGGACTAATCCCTTTTATATCTGCCACTGACCACCCCAAAGCTCCCTTATGCTTTCTTAATACTTCCAGAAGTCTGCTTTCCTGCGAAACAGACAAAGAAGAAGAAATAATAACAGGCAGGGCGCTACCCTCTGCCAAGAAAGCATATTTAAGGTTTGAAGGGAGAGTTTTTAATTCAAGAGTAGGGGGTTTCTCTACTGAAGGAATGAGCCTCTGAGTAGGCCTGTCCAGTGGCTCCACAGGAGGAGCATAAGGGCGAAAGTAGGTTCGTCCCTGATTAAGCTGCTGGACAACAGTAGCTACCTCAGTGCTCTCCTTATCATCCTCAATCGAGTGGCATAACACCTGCTCTAGCAAATCAGTAATTCTCACGCAGAAAAGAAGAGTCATCAGTATCTTTAATGACAAACGAATCATAGTCATCCGAACAATCAACATCCACTGAAAGCACAGCATGAGAGGAAGCATTTGTTCTCATCATCTTAGTAATATCAAAACTAAGTTCCTCATTATTAAATTTAAGGGTGATCTTTCCTTTGTCAACATCTATGACAGTTTTAGCAGTTCGTAGGAACGGTCTACCCAAATTAATGGCACTTCAACATCCTCAACCATATCAAGAATAACAAAATCAGCAGGGAAGAAGAAGTTACCAACACCTACCACAACATTCTCAACCATACCACAAGGTTTGATTGAGGAACGATCAGCTAATTGTAAATTAAAATTGATCGGGATAAGCTCACCAGCACGAAGCTTCCTAAACATTGAATACGACATCAAATTTATACTCGCTCCAAGGTCGCAGAGTCCATACCCACAGTCCATGTCTCCAATGGTGCAAGGGATGATGGGCTGCCCTGGATCTCCACACTTCGGAGGGAGCTTCTGCTGGATGGCTGCATAGCACGTCTCTGTCAGCTGAACAATCTCACTTTCCTTGAACTTTCGCTTGTTAGAAATCAAATCCTTCACAAAGCGAGCATAATTAGGCATCTGCTTGATAGCATCAATCAAGGGAATGTTAATAGTAAGCTTTGAAAACACACTCAAAAATTTCCCAAATTGATCATCAAGTTCTTTTTCTTTCAATCTATTAGGGAAAGGAAGTTCCTTAGGAACCACCTTACCCTTGGAGTTTTTAGCAATTAAAGTATGAGAAGGGGAAGAAATAGGAGCCTGGGTCTCCTCAACAACTACCTCAGGAGGGGCTGGGGGCCCTGATGGTGCACCAGTGCTAGAAGAAGGGCGACCGGTCTCCTCGTCAGCTTGGTCCTCAGCCACTTGATTTCTATTCATCAACTGCTTCCCACTTCTCAAGGTGACTGCTGCCACCTCTTCAGAATCTGAACAGTCCTCAACTACCACGGTTTCTGAGACCACGTCACTGCCTTCAACTGAGCTTTAGGATTGGGGTCTGGTTGGGAAGGCAGTGATCCAGACGGTCTCTGCTGTAGGAGGAACTGAGTCAACTGACTCATCGTTCCCTGCATCTCCACATGGCGTCTCGCGCTGACCAGCTTCTGATGCTGCTTTTCCTGTTCTTCCTTGTCTTTTCTGATTTATTACTGTTTGTTCTTGAGAGGCCATCAGTTTATCCATCATCTCTTTAAGATTAGCATTATTTGAGCTCAGTGATGATTGCTGAGCTTGGATTGCTGTGGCCTAAACTGATTGTATGGGGGCCTAATGAATCCGGGTGGTCCTCCCTGACTTGCCCTCTGAGGCTGCATCTGCTGTGAGTTGAGGGCGTTATTTGGATTCCCGTACCTCAGGTTTGGATGTTGGTTCTGCATCCAAGGCTGCCTGTTGTACTGACCAATTGCATTTGCCTCTTCAGTCTGCCTCATCTCAGCAACCATCGCGCAGTCCTCATAATCATGGCTGTCTCCGCACTGAGAAAACATACTTCATTTGGACCAGTAGACACCCTCTTGACAGATTGCACAGATGTCTGTCCCATAGTGAGTTGCTCGAGCATCTTCGCCATGTTACCCACTGTGGTACTTAAATGGGCTTGCTCAGCAGCAATCTGCTCCATCATAGGATCTGGAGTCCGAGAGGAAGTCTGCCCAACTGTGAAAACTCTTCCACCACTGTGCTCCACTGGCGGAGCTCCTCGCAGTAAGACTCCATGGCTGACATAAACTCTTCTCCACTTTTAGCTAGCAAATTTCCACCCAGTGCAGCTCGTACCTCGCCTCTATGCTCATCTCTCAGCCCTTGGAAGAACCCCTGAGCCAAAGATGTCGTGGTCTGACCGTGATGGGGACACTGGCGGAGCAGCTCCTTGAATCTATCCCACGCTTCGCAGATTGTCTCACTGCCGGACTGTCTGAAGGCGGTCAGGTCAGCGATCATCTGTCTGGTACGGGAGATGGGGATATACTTCTCATAAACCTCTCCGTCATCAGCTCCCAAGTAGTGATGATACCTGGTGGTAGACGGTGGAACCACTTCGATGCTTCCCCTGATACTGTGCTGAAATAAGCACAGCCGAGCATACTCCTCTAGCCCTTGAGACATCCCCAACGATTCCAGATGAACTAAGAAACGATGGACATGGTCGAGCGCATCAGCCGGGTCTGCGCCTGAGAAGGTCCCTACTGGATGATTCCTGACAGCATTTGTTTGATGGCTTGGTTTTAGCTTTTGCCATTCTGCTGTTAACTCTGGTGTGAGATTTGGTAGAGTTACAGGTCCTCTTCTAGGGGCAGCTAGCGGGAGATTTTTCTTCCCAACGTAGCTTGCTCATTATTTACTGGTCCGTTGGCAGCCATGGTGAAGGGAAGTGCTCTTCTTGCCCTACGAGCTGTACGGTTGATCTCTGGGTCTAGATTAAATCTGGTGGGCCTCGAGACCGGGTACCGTGCATTCACCAAACAACTGCACAGTTACACCCAATAAAACACGAAGCTTCAAGTTAGTGGCTGTATGAACAGAACCGAACACAGCAATTGAAAAATGCGTATAAACAGCTACGAAAAATGCTGAATGTAAGAATAAAACAAAATAGTAACAGAGAAAAATAAATAACGCAAATAAAATAAAAAAACAATTGACAACCAGGCAAAGGACTTGACAAAGTCAAGTCCCCGGCAACGGCGCCATTTTGCAAACAAGTAAATTGATATACTAAAAACTAAATTAATTAACCTAGAAAGTAGCAAATCAATAAGTCTGTCGGGTTGCAAAAATCCCGGTCACTATAGTATAGAAAGTTAAGCAACCAGATATCGAACCGCGGGACTTAAATAAATAAGCCTAAGTCCTAAGAAAACTGGAATTTCAGGGGGTTGTGAATTGTTTTTTGTGATTGAATTGAATAAATGCGAATCAAAGTTTAAATAAACAATTAGTGAAAGTGAATGTTGAGTTTGATAAAGTGAGTGGAACTCCGGGTTCGGGTCGTTCTTTACTGGTTAAATCTAGTAAATCTACAACTCAATTATGAGAAACGGAAAGGCCAATTCTTTCTATCTCTTCAATGCTAAATCCTAGTTCATTGAAGAGCTCACCTATCAGAACATGTCAACTCTAATCTAGCAGTTGGCAAAACACATATAGGTGGAATAAGTGCGAAGAATTGTTAGCGTTTGTAGAAGAGATTATCTATCCGACTAATCTTTCCCTAAATCTCCTGGTTAATTCGAACTCCCTATTAATCACCTTGTCTGATCCTAATAGGTTTCGCAGAACAACTCTATAAACTCGCGAAATTAATAGAGAAGATGAATGATAATCATTAACCTAGAAACAATCCATTACAGTCTCATAATCAAATTGCAGAATTCTTACTACATTGTATCCATTACAAACAACCCTACCCCAGAGTTAATCCCTACTAGCCAGACATTGCAAAGAAGCAGATAAATACAATCAACATAGAATTCATCTAAAGGAAGAAAAAACCCTCGAGTTGAACGATTATCCAGAATCAATGGCTGCAGGCGCAAGGTTGAAGGTGACGAACTGACTCCCTTCTGTCGATGCTCCTCCTCAATGATGACAGTGTGCTTGATGAATGGGGATCAGGTGAAGCTGATGCTAATGGTGTGAATGAGTGGAAGGAGCGTTGTTTTTCCCAGCGTGAGAGTGTTGCGGTGTAGTGATAGGTAAAATGCCCTTCCTCTCATCTGATTAGGTCATT
This sequence comes from Limonium bicolor, assembly GCA_023374045.1. Lineage (NCBI taxonomy): Eukaryota > Viridiplantae > Streptophyta > Magnoliopsida > Caryophyllales > Plumbaginaceae > Limonium > Limonium bicolor. Next base: position 325,587,585 of record CM041777.1, on the reverse strand, counting down.
AAATAGAGTTTTCTTCCTCTTTCTCCCTTCAAAACGCCGAACTTCTGCTGAAATTTTTGTCGCGTCCGAACATTAGTCCGACCTTCAATGTTCGGACACATTGCTTTGAGGGCTCCAAATCCAAAAGTCTCGACTTGTGTCCGAACTTGATGTTCGGACACAAGTTCGGACATGCACCGTAGGTCAGACTTCCGACTTTTCTCATTGTGAATCTCGAACCATGTCCGAACTTCGATGTTAGGACTAAAGTTCAGACATTTCATCAGGCACAGCGCAGGAACTCTCGACTTGCGTCCGAGCTTGGAAGTTCGGACACAAGCTCGGACATACCTTCAAAATCCTCTAAATTCATCGTTCTGACTCCAATTCGACCCCCGTTTGTTGCATCATTTCCCTTGTGAGTTAATCTATACTGTTTCCTTGGCTTTTCTCTGCATTTAACATAGAAAAAGGTATCAACCCTTAACAACAACAAACCAAAGGAAAACGTATGACAAGTGTGGAATATTATCCATGCGCGTAAGAAAAATAAGCATTAAAGACCACTAAACCATTCATATTTCCCACTCATCAACGGTTGACGACTTCAATGTTCCTGTAAAATAAAATGATGCCCCTAGGAGCTCAGCAAAATTGCTGCATATGAAATTCGCATACCCCGCGTACTAGCAAGGGTACACTGACTATTTGGTCGAGAGCATGCGATTCATTTTATTTCAATCAACATGCATACAACATACATTATATATGTACATTCACACAATCAAGGTTCGACATCGAACACAACACTAACACACATCAAGGGTTAGTTCAATATATATATATTTAGGCTTGGAGGGTTCTACCTCACTATGCCTTAATTCATACTTCAATGTCTTACCCCCACTCTTGGGTTACACTTACTCAACTCTCATACTCTCAATCTCAACAAGCTTTACAATACTCAATCTCAAGGCTCAATTCAATACTCAATACTCAATTCACTACCTCAATCAATTCTCAAAGCAATACTTAATACTCAAAGGCATGTTTTAAGTCTTTGCCACGACCTCCGAGCAGGGTCATACACAAGACCCACCACCGGCTTACCAATACAAAAGGAGCTATGCATTTTGCTCCTCAAGTTCTCAAATTTCCATTTCTCTACCGGACTATTCAAATTTCCCAAAACTCTCCTCTCAGAGTCATTTCACAATCTCATGGATTATCCTAGAGGTATCTCTCTCGATAACATCTATTGGCTTAGGGAATTCCTCAATGTCTAGTATTCTAAGATTTAAGGTTTTTACCCAACTTATCGAATACTCTCATGTTCGGGGACATGGTTCATTTTAGTCGGTTCCTCTCATTGGGGTTCGACTATCTTTCTAAGGGGTTTGGTGATCCCTTACCATACTTTGTTTCTCTCAAGGTTCAAGTTTGAACACTCATCAATTCTCTAAATAGAGGTTACTTGATAATTCCCCATCCATCATTAGTTTGGGCTTAAGTCAATTCAGTTCTCTAACCGTTATCGGGAGTTTACTAACTCCCGTACAAATTCTCCCACGCTCTAGTGAGTTCATAGTGTTATGTTACTGTTTATGGGTTCGATAGTTGTAGTGTGTTTTCTACATTTTATTAGCTCGCTACTTGACTCTTCCTACGAGTCTCTACTCAAACAAGACTCACTATGAGTCACACTACAGTGCTCATTACACTCAAGCAATTCATCCACAAATACATATTTCATGAATTATACAAACTTCAAGTTTAATCAACCATCCACAACAAGCAATACCATACAAGCACAAGAGAGTAACACAATCCGATTCGTGCATTTATCTTGTTAGGTGATCACCAAATCAAACAAGCACACAATCGATAACCAAGTTATGATACAGAATAGCATGAGAAAATCATACCTTTCACCGGGGTAACTTTACCGGTGTTCTCACGTTCCTCGGTTCACACTTGTTCCTCAAGTCTTACATTTGAACCACTGATTACATGTCAAGTGGTTCTATTAATATTAAGGCGTTACGGTAGGTACATAATTGCTACTCCCGTACTTACCCCGTTATCCCTTTATTTCGGTTTAACTTAGTGTTCTTAAACTCACAACTTTCTCAATTACTTCTCAAACTTGTTTACACTTCCTAGGACCTTTAAAGGTCACCAAACAACTCCTAAACATCATCTAAAACCAATACCATTCAATCCCCTATGTTTTAGCCACTTAAAAACACATATGGTGCATTCTGGGGGTGGTCCAGGGACTTGGTCCTGACCCAATGTCCCGGACCAATGCTTCTATGTACTCTCGGCCTAAATTTACTAGTGGTCCGGGACTTGGTCCTGGACCTAGGTCCCAGATCAAAGTCTGTTTTCACTCTCGACACATTTTTATGGTCGGTCCGGGACTTGGTTCATATCCTAGGTCCGGACCCTGCTAAAAACTGTTACTAAGGTAAATTTTCAGCCCTAAATCAATCCTTAATCCACCCTAAATCATTCTCTAATCTTTCCACAAGTTTCCTACATATTTAAACACCTCAAAACACTCCTTAAACCACCTCAAATCTTCGGTCACATGCACTACCCCATTCTTGCTCAAATTCTCACATTTTGCATTTTGCACTCTTATGCATCTCTAACCTCTTCTTGCTAGTTTCTACATCCTACCAACCTCAGCAAATCAATTAATGACCATTACAAATCATTCCTACATAAATGCACTTCTAAAAACCCAAGTTCAACTCCCATTCCTAAGTCTTGCACACTAGTTCTTTTCTTAGTTTTTCCAATGCATTTCAACACTCCTTGCTACAGATTTTTACACACTCCATTCTCATCCTCCAACTACCATTCCATGGTTGTTAATCCACTCAACTCAACCACATACACACCTAGATTCTTCAATTCACTAAGTCACCTTAAAACACTTATTTTCTATTGAAATTTCACCATAACCTCCCTATAAACCTAACACATCCCAATCCATCAATTCTCACCAATTTTCATTCCTAATATAGCCACACCCATAAGGGTCCTACCAGCACATAACATTTTCCTCAAAATTCACCAAACACCAATATAGCTCACAAACTCTAAAACACTTGGCTCCAAGGCCCTCAATTCACAAATCTACCAATTCTAAACCAAGCACACTATCACACATATTTTGGGTTTATTATTTAATTTAACCCATCCCAAATTCTATAACAATTAAAACAAGTTTTAAGGTGGGTTTCTTACCTTAATCTTCCAAGTCCTTATTTCAAGTCTCCTCTTCCTTTCACAAATTCGGTCAAATGCGCAATGGAGTTGCCAAACTCCATTCCCAACATTCAAGAACACAAAAAGAGTGTAATTAAAACTCTAAACCCTTAAAATCACTCAAATTCAATGGAAGGGGCTTAAAGCACAAAGTTAGGGTTTTTACCTTTGGAGTTTTAGAAGGAGTTTCACCCATGAATCAAAAGGAGGGTTCCACCACCATTGGAGTGTTGAACCAATGCTCTAAAACAAGAAGAAAATGAGGTATCAAAGAGGGGCAAAATCGGTCAAGAAAGGAGGGTGAAGAAGAATGAGTTTTTCTTGAATATTTTTACCTTAGGAGAGAGAGGAGACTCCAAGCTCCAAGTTGGTGTCATTTTCTCTTCAAATGAGGAAAACCCATGGAGATTAACTTCATCATTTTCAGATTTGAAAGGAGAGAATGATAGAGAATGATGAGGAGATGAAGAATATGTGATTATTTTTGTGATTGGAGCTTTAATGAAGCTAGAGCATGAATGAGAAGTGGAGTAGCCATGGAAGCTTGGTGAGGAGCTTCAAAATCGGCAGCAAACAGATGGAGAGGGGAGAAATCGGCAAGGAAGGGGGAAAAGGAGGAAAGAGAAAAGGAAAAGAAAGAAATGGAGGAGAGAGAAGAGGGGGGGGGTTACTTGTTGTACTTTTCTTTCTTTTCTTTTCTTTCTTTCTTTCTAGCTTATTACTAATAGTGGGGCTGCTCTCCTTATTAAAAACCGGCCATGTATATTACAAGCTGGAGCGTTTTTCATCTTTTACAGAAAACGCTCGTTTATTTACCCGGTTTAGCACTATTCACTAACCGGGCCCGTTTTCTGGAATTTTCTCGTTCCTTTAATTTTAATGGTTCTTAAGCTCCCATTAATGTTTATTTATAGTTATTTAATGAACTATAATTTTTACGGGTTCGTTTGACCACTCAAAGTTACATTCGGGTTTTCTCGAAAAACGTGCGCTAAGCTTATTAGCGTTTTAACACATTATTTGAATCCGTTTTCTTTGGGAATTGTTCACATATATTATTTAGGCCTTATTAAGCCTTTTAATTCATCTAAGACCCTTTTCGAGGTCGTATTCCTCCTACGGTCACTTAATGCTCAATTAAAACGTTTTTCGCTTTTAAGCGTTTTCTTGTTTCTTTGGTTATTCTCTTTACCAAACTTATCTTAGGCACTATTAGGCCCTCAAATATCGTATTAGAATAATTTAATCACCCTAATTAATTCGGGGTATTTCTGAAATACCCCAAACTTAAAATAGTGATTAAGATTATTCTAATACGTATTTAAGGGCCTAATAACGCCTAAGTATTGTTGGAAAGGAAAAATAAATCCAAAAGAAGTAAGAAACGCTTAAAAAGCAAAAAACACTAATAAGCGTTAAGTAACCATAGGAGGTATGAGACCTCTGTTAGCATATTATATGAATTCTAAAGGCTTAATAAGGCCTAAATAATATATGGGAACAACTCCTGAAGAAAACGGATCCAAATAATGTATTAAAACGCTAATAGAGCTTTAGCGCACGTTTTTCAAGAAAACCCAAAACGTGACTTTAAGTGGTCAAACGAACCCGTAAAAATTATAAACCATTAAATAGCCATAATTAAGCATTAATGGAAGTTTAGTAACCAATAAAATTAAAGAAACTAGAAAATTCCGGAAAACGGGCCCGTTAGTGAATAGTACCGAAACCGGGTAAAATAACAAGCGTTTTCTGTAAAAGACGAAAAACGCTCCAACTGGTAGTAATGTGAGGGGCCGGTTTTAATGGGTTAAAAACCCCCTCTCTCACACACATAACTAGCTTAATAAATAATGAGTCAAAAAGTAAAAAAGTAAATAAAGTGAAAAAGGGTACTTACTTTTCTCTCACCTCCCATCCTCTCATTTCTCTATTCTCTTCTCTCCCAGCCGATTCTCTTTCTTCTTCTCCTCCCAAGGCTGGAGATTTTGAAGCTCCCCACAACAACAATGGCAGCCTCTCTTCTTCTCCATGCTCTGCCTCCATGTGAGCTCCAAATGCAAAAATAAATATGTATTCTTACCCCCCTCATCATTCTCTACACTTCTCTCTTTTCAAAATCCAAAAATGGGGAAGTTCATCTCCATGGGTTTTTTCCCATTCAAAGAGAAAATAACATCAATGGGTAGCTTGGAGTCTCCTTTCTCCATTAAGGTAAAAATCTACATGAGAAACTCATGTTTTCTTCATCTTCTTTTGTAACTGATTTTTACCCCTCTTGTAATGCCCTATTTTTCTCTCTTTTTGAGCATAACTCCAACCTTGCAATGGTGATGGAATCATCTTCTTGAACCAAGGGCTAAAACCCCTCCTAAAACACTCCAAAGGTAAACCCTAAAATTAGTGTTCTAAACATTTCTATGAATTAGCATTAAACTAAGGGTTAGTATATTAATTATATCCTTTTGTGTTCATTGGGTGATGGGAATGGATTCCCCATGTGACCGATTGTGCAAGAAAGAGAGGAGAAGAAGAATTGGAAAAAGGAAGAAGGAAATAAGAGCTTAAGGTAAGAGCTCCTTCTTAATGCTAAGTTTTGATGCTTAGAGTAATGGGCATGGGAAAACTAATTAAAGAACCCTAAATGTGTACTAGTATTGTACTTTATGGAAGTTTGAGTATTTGTGAACAAGTATGTGAATTGTAGGCCTTGGAGCCAAATGTAATGTGTATGTGTATTAGTATTATTGCTTGATGGAGTATTGGTGTATTGAGATTGTTTTGAGTGCTGGTAAGACCCTTGTATGGGTGTGGCTAGATTAGGAATGGATTTGATGAGGAAGTATGTGTGTGGCTAAGTAAAGAAAGTAGGTGAACTATGGCAAAATTTTGGTAGAAAATGTACATTTATGGATGACTTGGTGAATGGGAGAACCAAGGTATGTATTGGGTTGAGTAAGGATGTTTAGTGACCATGAAATGGTAGTAGTAGTATGTAGATAAAAGAGTGTAAAATCTGTAGCAAGAAGTGTAGAAATGCATTGTAGAAACTAGGAAAAATTAATGTGCAAGATTTGGTAAAAAGAGAGTTGGACTTGGGTATAGATAGTGTATTTGCTTGTAAAGGAATTGGAATGGTAAAATGGAATTAGAACCAAGTGCAAAATGCAAAGAGAGGTGTAGGCAATGCACAAGTGTGCTAACTGTAACAGAGAGGAAGAAAAAAATCTGTAGAAATGGAGCAAGTATTGAGTATGGATTTGACTAATGCTTTGAGGAGGTTTGGAACAGGATTAAGGCATGTTTTAGGGGGGCTTAAGCATGTAGGAAACATGTGGAAAGGTTAGGAAATGATTAGAGGTGAATTAGAGGTTCAAAACGGGTCAAAAACTGTAAATTTTGACAGTTCCAGGGTTGGTCCGGTTTGCAAATCGGTACACAACCCGGACCATAGCAAAAACACGGCAGAAAGACTTCCCAGGGGGGGTCCGGGTCTGTATACCCGGACACAAACCCGGACCACATGTAAAAATGGCCAGAATGTGATTTCAGTGTCTGGTCCGGGTTTGTAGACCCGACCCCTAAAATTGTAACAAAATGTGCTAATGATGGAATGAATGTGTAGGTACAGATAATGTGTTTTAGTTAGGTGTTTAATGTTGTAATGGTAATGTGGTTTAGGTGTTTTAAGGCCTTTAACTTAAAGTCCACCTTAAGTAAGAAGTGTAAACAAGTTTGAGAAGTCATTATGAAAGTTATAAGTTTAAGAACATTAAGTAAAACCGAAACAACGGGATAACGGGGTAAGTATGGGAGTAGTAACTATGTATGTAGTGTAATGCTTAGTATTAATGGAACCATTTGGCATGTAGCCGGAGGTTCGAGAATAGACTCGAGGAACGAGAGTGAACCAAAGGAACAAAGGAACACCCAGTAAAGTAATTTCCGGAAAAAGGTATGATTTCTTCATGCTCTGTATCCTAACCTGGTTACCCCGATTTGTGTGCTTATTTGATCACCTAAATAAGATAAATGCATGAATCGGACTATATTGCACTTACTTGTGCTTGCTTTAGGTTGTTCTTGATATATATTGTCTTGAACTCTAGTTTGTATAATTCATGAAATGAATGGATGATGATGAAGTGTGTATGTACCTTGTAGTGTATTTGCGTAAAGCATTGTATCTTGTATGTATGTGTATGGGAGTATTGAATTGTTGTGTGGCTTGGATGTGTGACTTCTACTAATTCCTAACTACCTAACTCCTAACGTAAGTATTGAGTAAATTGGAATGAGTAGAAGTCCGATATAGTTTCGGCCACGCGTGAGGATGAGGAGACACAAGAGGTTGGATCCGATTCCTGGTTCTTAAACTTGTCCACGACCCAAACCCCTTAAATGGGTAGCATCCTGGATTAGTGAACCAAGTAAATCCCGGTGGTGGGACAGAGTAGTCCCGGGCCGGAGGTCCCGACGACTTGACTTGAGTAAGTAGTAAGTAAAGTAACATATTGTATGAGTAATGGTCTTGGCTGGTGTAAGTCATAAACCCCGAGTAAAATAACAACCTCCACCCGATTAACCCGGGTGGACCAATGGAGCTAACAAGTATTGTGTATTGGGTATGTTTAGTATGTAATGTGTATGTATGGTGTATGTGTATTTCGGAAGAAGGTAAGTAAGCATGGGTTGACTTGTACTTTTTACCTTATACGTATTGAACCGTATGTATGTATTCCTTGTGTAGCATTGTATTAGTATGAATGAAAGCATGTATGTATGTATTTGTAAATGAACTGCATGTATTCGACCAAGTGGTCGGCGTACCCTCGCTAGTACGCGGGGTATGCGGAAGTCATATGCAGCGAAAGCTGAGCCCCTAGGGGCAACGTTTTTAGTGTGCTAGTACCCGAAGCGGTTATGATCACAGTAAGAGACCGGCAGCTACGTTTGACAGCTAGAAATGAAATGTAGAAAGTAGTAAATGGTATAAGGCTTGTAGCCCCGATGTAGAAGTGTACCAAGTGGTTTCCCTTAGTACTTAGAAAGTAAGTAGCTTCTGAGGAATGGGTAGATGGTAGACTCTTAATGAGTATGTATGAAATCGAAAGAGGTGTTGTATTTGTATAAGGATCTTAGTAAACTCGGTGTATTATATTGTATTGAACTTATGGAGTATTGTATTGAATGGGAAGTTGTAGTACTTGGTTGTAATTGTAGTAAGGATTGTATCTGTGTAGCACTCGGATATTCCGGTCCATCAGACCGATGCTGTATGTAGTATAGTAAGCCTTGTTAGTCATGTGGGTGGCTACGGCATTGTATCACCACCGTTGTGTAAGTAAGTATCCGCTGCGTGAGTATGGATTACGAGGAGTTTGGACGGTAATGACGGTATTAGCGGTAGGGGTGTTACAATTTCATCCAGCCTGTCACTTTGTTTAGTTGCCAGGCTGTCGTCTTTTGTTTGCTAGGCCAAACGTGACACTACGTACTCTTCGTTCTATTTCTAATTATCTGACCAGGCGTAGGTGTCTGGTCGCTATATATACTTAGTTCTTGGGTTTCCAACTGGTCTCTCATACGACAGGTCGTTATCCATACTTATAATAGTTTTTGTCCGGTCACATACGACCGGTCGTTATTTACACTATACTTCTTGATTACGGACTGGTCACAAGCGACCGGTCGTATTTTCTTCTTTACTCTTGCTTCTTACGACTGGTCACAGACGACCGGCCGCTATTTACACTTGTCTTTTGTTCCTTTGTCTACTTTGTGGGTGACAGGTCGCTGCCCCATCCATGTCTACTCTCTGCCTGGTTTAATAGGCTAGCCGTCTTCTTTCGGTTCTTTCCTTTTTGGGTTGATCCCATTTTCCCTCTTCACCAATAAACCTTGGGTTATAACAATTTTGGTCACATTATGGTTAATTACATTATAATGTGTCTTATAATGTTATGCACCTATATATTGTACACTAGGAATTATTTCTTGTGTTAGATTGTGACCAACATGTTTACCTTGTCTTAAGTGTGTTTATTTCTATATTTGAGTGATTGGTATACTTTACCATTTATTGTGACTAGTTAAAATATGTTCTTTGATTCACTCATGATATTGGTGTTCTTAATTCATGTAATGCTATGGTACATGTTACATCAACTTTCTAGTTGATGTATCCTTATAATTACTCCTACATTAGTCCATTATTTTGTGTAATGTTTGATGACCTTTTTGGACTATGTATATTTATATATATAACTATATTTGGAGTTCCATTTTTCTTTAATTCATTAGGGCTCATTAGCCTTCCTTATTCAATGATTAATCCTTAATCATGTATATTAGCCTTAGGGGTATTTCAAATCCTGGCAAATCATCTACCTCCTACAATTTTACGGGACAACTAGATACTAGGCCTAGACCTGGCAAAGGTGACCCGAACCAGAAAAACCAACCCGTCCCGATCCAACCGATCCGAACCCAAATTTAAACCAAATGATGTGACCCGAAATTAGACCTGGCAAAAGTAACCCGAACCCGAAAAAACCGAACCGAACCAATCCGATCCGAATCCAATGTCAACCGAAAACTATAACTTGAAAAATGACCCGAAATCCGAAATAAACCGACCCGGACCAAACCGAACCGTATTATTGTAAAACCGAAAGTAAACCACAATCCACAATCATCCGAACCGAAGTCATCCAAACCAAAATCAACCGAACCGAAGTCACCCATAACCCGACGATGACCCGAAACCGAAGTGACCCGAACTGAACCAACCGAAAACCCACCGAACCGAACCCGAACCGAAACCAGTGTGACCCGAACTAATATATCTGATGTGACCCGAAAGAATATATTGCATTAAATTATAGGAGACAATGAGAATAAAATAGAATGTTATACCCAATATCTAGTTTTAAATACAAATCAGTATTTAGCATTTGTATCATACAACACTAAACAATGCCCCACAATACTTTTACAATTAATCATTACTTAGTAAGTGGCGTACCTATAAAAAAGTATTAATAAACTTTATACACGAGAAATTATTTTAAATATACCACAAATATTTTTCACTATAAAATTTTTAGTAATTAATTATCATGCATTTTCATAATCGCACAACTAATAATGAATTAATGATAATGCGTTACTCATCAATGATAGATTGGTAAGAACCAAAATATTTGTATATTTAGACTCAAATTTTATCACTAATTCATATCATTATTGTATTAATTATCATATATTGAAGGTGTTTTTGTTACTTAGAATTTTCAAGCCTTATCCAATCTTGTGAATAATTCTCCCTCATTAGCAATTTAGCATAAATGTTTAATATACTTGAAGGTTTTTACCTATGTAGCAAATTCTCATGCTTCTGAATAGTTCTTCATCATTAGCAGTTTTAACTATCGTAAAAAAGTCATCAAAACTTATTAACTAATTCCATTCGCTAACTATTAATAGATTGAAAATACAAGTTACTACACTTTGATACAATTTTAATAATTATCCACAAACATACCTTATTTATACTCCTCTCAAAATAATGAAACTATTAAATAATCTAAAGCTACATCAATAATTATGATAAGTTCAGAGTAGTTGCTAAAGTATAACATGATGCAAATTATACTTATTTGTTTAGATTAATCTTTTATATACATTTATACGTGTTGAGATTGATTGAAGTCAAATTTGCATATCTGATGATTGAGTTGCGGGATTCTGTAATGGCAACCGAATTTAACCGAATAATCGACCCGAATTTGACCCATAACCCAAAAAAACCGAATGAACCAGAGGCTAACCCGAACCGTAAGTTACCCGACCCGAAGTCACCCTAACCGAAAGTCATCCAAACCGAAAATCAACAAACCGATCCAAACCGACCCGAAATTTCAACAAACCGAACTCAACCCGACAAAACCGAATTCAACCGACCCGATCTAACCCGAACCAAATCTTGATGAACGATTTGAAATCAACTCGAACCGAACCGAACCCGAACCGATTGACCCGAACTGCCTCCTCTACCCGAAATGTGACCCAAAAATCTGAACAGAACCAAACCAAAACCAAATCTGTAACACCCCAACCGCTAAACAAGTCATCCTCATGGAGTGAGTTCTGGACTCCTTTAGCTTTGTAAGCTTATCTGGGTTCTTTCTTGATCGTTTGAGGTATCCAACATTCTATCTTGAATTTACTTCACTGTCCGTAGAACGGAGTTGACTACTTCCCGTGTTTCGTACACTACTTGTACACATACGTGGGGTACCTTATTGGCACGTTACCACTTACCCTGACTACTCACGATAGGTCTGTCAGGCCCACAAGCTCCTTCGGAGTGCGGTCGTCCCACATCCCAGTTTTGGTATACTGGTAGTGCTCGTCCCACGCCTAGGTGAAGTATTCTATTGTCAACTCCTCTTGTATCATTCTATGATAACTCACCGTGATTCTATGGCTGGTTTTTTTTATTAAAAAAAAAATTAGGTTTTAAAAGAAATGTTTGGGTTTGAAAGAAACCTTTTTTGGTGTGTTACATGTCTGGGGTCTTAACCAGGTCTAGCTTCTTCGCCTGTTACTGGCCAAAGTGGGTTCTTTAAAGCTCGCTGACTGGTATGTTCTTAATACAATGGTCAGGCCGTTAGGCCCCTCCAAGGTTTGTTCTTCAAGTTCTTAGGATTTGGAGTCCTATAATTACTTCAATTTTCCTTGTGGTACTCTTCCAAGTACTGATTAATCATTATAACTTTCCAAATAGCCCTGTTATTGCTGCACTTGCCATGGCAAGTGCACGGGTAGGTTGGTTTTTGAGTTATCCTTTACCGGTTATAGTGTTGTTTCCATCCGTATTTGGTGGTTTTATTGTATCTTCCTTTGATCTTTTAATATTGGTGATCAATATCCTGAGTAGCTTCTCAGCGTTCTTGAGATGATTGTCATTAATCCGGGTGTTCTTCCATTCTTAGGGATCCCTGTTCATTTATTTCTGTGTCTTTCCTCGTTGCTCGTTCCCACACCTTTACAGTGGTTACCGAGGTTTGACTTATCCTTAGGAACTACTTGTAGTCCTATCGGGAGGTATTCCGTGGGTGTTCTCGTAGCTGTCTGAGCTATGTTATTCAGACGCTACAGCCTCTTGGCGGTGTAGGTTTGAAGTTATTCAACCTTAACTAATTCCTTAGTCGGTTAGTATAACGTTGGTGGTATTATCAAGCGTTTGCAGTCCGCAGACTCCCTTGTCTCGGGTTTCATTACTCCGTCTTTTGCTTCATGATGCGGTGTGCTTTCCTTCTTGCTGGCTATGCATGGTTCTCGCGACTGCGATGCATGTTGCCCCATGGTGCCACAAATTCATTATCCTATGGTGAGGATTTCTCAGTCTTCCACCATTAAGTGCGGTTATTGTCATTCAAACGGGGACCGTCTCCGGGATTTTCGGTTCTCGGAATCTACTGTATGACTGGTTCTGGTCCTTTCAAGGTTTATTTTGTAACTACCAGATTGGGTTTTACCCGAGTATGAGAGATCTTTCCATCTCTCTGGCGTCCTTGTCCCAACTTTATAACGTGGGTGTGGAGGGCGGGTATGGTTATTATAGGTTTTCGGTTCACACAAAAGTTCTTATCTAGCGTACCTCTCACGCTATCACTCAACCCTTAGCCCTAAGTCTCTAATTCCTAACTCGGTATTTCCTAAGCTCGGTATTTCAATCATCAGAGTGATACTTTGCTCTGATACCACTTTTTGTAACACCCCAACCGCTAAAAAAGTCATTACCTCCTAATCCGTCTCATTCACCAATACCAAAGCAGCGGAAATTCAATACAACGGTTGAGTGATACAATGCCGTTAGTCACCCACGTGACTAACAAGGCCAAATTCTAAATACAATATCGGTCTGATGAACAAGTATACCGAGTACTCTATATCAAACAATACGCTTCATTCCTTAATCAAATCAAATACATATACAACTCTAAATTAATTCTATACCGAGTCTCTACAATTCTCAAGCTTGTCGATATCTTTTCGGTCTTACAGTACAACCTTTACAATGTACAAATGTTCCTAATCACTACCCATGTTTAACCGCCGTCCCCGTCCTACACTCGAACGGTAATCGGCTTCAAGGTACCTGTAAGTAAAAACGGTGCCCCAAGGGGCTCAGCAAATTGCTGGTATGAAATTCGCATACCCCGCATGCTAAGGGGGTACGCCGACTACTTTTTTGAGAGCATGGGATTCATTTTATCTCAATCATCATGCAGGATAGCAATACATTATATATGTACACTAGCACAGTATTCAACATTCATTCATGGAGTACAATCCCTAACTAACACATCAAGGTTGTTAGTTAATATTAGCTTACTCTTAGGCCTTGAGGGTTTCTACCTCACTAATGCCTTAGTCACTTATTCATTGTCTTACCCATTCACTTGGGTTACTCTTATTCAAGCTCTCTTATTCTCAATCTCAATCAAGTTCTACAATACTCAATCTCAATCCTCAAACTCCCAAGTTCTCAATTCTCAACTCAATTCTCAAGTTTCAAACGCAATTCTCAATTTTCAATTTCAACTCTCAAGTTCTCAAATTCTCAATGGGACATCTTTTAAGTCATTACCCATGACCTCCGGCAGAGTCATACACAAGACTCACCACCAGGCTTTCAGATACAAGTCTTACTTCCCCGGTTTCGACCCTATTCCGGGTCTAGCATAGTGGGAAGGTCCGACTATTAAACGGAACTATACACTTAGCTCCTCAAATTCTCAAACGTCCGTATCTCTACCGGACTACTCAATTTCCAAATACTCCTCTCTCGGAGTTATATTGTAATCATATAGATTAGCCTAGAAGTATCTCTCTAATATCATCTAATAGCTTAGGGAATTTCTCAATGTCTAGTACTCTCAGATTTAAGGGTTTCCCCAACTTATCGAATACTTATATGTTCGGGACATTTTCTCAATTAGGTCGGATCCTCATATTATGGATCGACTATCTTTTAAAGGAGTTTGACAGTCCTTTATATCTCTTTTACTTTTCTCATAAGTTCATATCTTTGAACTGACATCATCCTCTAAGTAGAGGTTCATTATATCTTTCCACTATTATTTTTTTGTGGGTTATTTCATTTCGGTTCTCTAACCGTTATTGGGAGTTTACTTATCCCCTACAACTCTCTCACGTTATAGTGAGTTCATAGGTTTGCGTTATCCCTATTCTTAATTCGATACTTTTCGTGTGTTTCCACGTTTTCATTATCTTGCGAAATGACTCTTTCTATGAGTCACTAATCAAGCAATACTCATCTATGAGTCGGTCTATAACACTAAGTTAGACCACACAATCATTCAAGTATGTTAGTTCATACATCATGCATCAAGACATACATATAAAATGCAATAAATCATTTTCATGCTTTTATCTTGATTAGTCAGCACACAAGCACACAAGGACACAAATCAGTGTAATCTGGTTAGCATACAGGGCATGAGAAAATCATACCTTTCACCATGGTTTAACTTCACTGTGTCACCTTAAGTTCTTCGGTTTACTCTCGAATAACTGACCACATATCAAGGGGTTCTATTAACATCAATATCATACGGTATGTAAAGGACCATTACTCCCGTAGTTAACCACGTTATCCCGTTATTCTTAGTTTTATTCATATGTCCTTAAGGTCTCAACTTCCTGATTCACTTCTAAACTTTGTTTATACTTCCAAGGACCTTTATAGGTCGCCAAACAAGTCCTAAACATCATCTAAAACCATCCCCAATCAATTCCCATCATTAGGACACTTAAAAACATTTTCTGTTGCATTTTTACATTGGTCCGGGTTTGTGTCCGGGGTTACAAACCTGGACCAATCCCGAAAATCAGTTTCTACCTTGTTTTTCATGTGGTCCGGGTTTGTGTCCGGGGTTTTAAACCCGGACCAACCCCTAGGATGACATTCTGGCATGTTTTTGAGGTGGTCCGGGTTTGTGTGTACCGATTTACAAACCCGGACTAACCCTGGAACTGTCAATTTTTATAGTTTTTGAACTCTAAACTCACCTTAATCCTCACCCAATATTTTCCTAATCTTTCCACATGTTTAAACACCCTAAAACACTCCTTAAAGACTTCTCAAATCATTGGTCAAGTTCGTTACCCAATTCTTGTTCAATTCCACAAATTTCAATTCTCACATTTTGCATTTTGCACACTTGTGCATTTCTACACTTCTCTTGATAGTTTACAATTTGTTCTCACTCATTTTGACCATTCCAAATCCTTCCTAGACATTTGCATTAGCTATACCAAAGTCCATAATCCATTTCCAAGGTTATGCACCCTAACTCTTTTCTAGAATTCGTAAGCACTAAAAACCATCTTTGCTACAGATTTTTACATCACTTCAATCCATCATCCAACTACCATTTCAAGGTGATTACTCGACTCAACTCAACCCAATAAACACCTAACTCCTCCCATTCATCAAGTCACCTAAAAACACTCCATTTCTACCGAAATTTTGCCATAACTCACCTACAATTCTAACTTACCCAAATTCATCAATTCTCACCTAAACCAATCCAAAACTAACCACACCCATAAGGGTCCTACCAGTACACAACATTTCATCAAACTCATCCAAAATCTCATCAAGCACAAATAATATACACAATCTCAAATTGTATGGCACTTAGGCCCTTAAACCAACACAAGTTCACATTCTCTCTAATATCAACCAAGCACATTGTCTCACATATTTTGGGTTCATTCATTTATTTTCCCTTCCCATAATTCTTCAACATATAGAGCAAATGTCAAGGTAAATTCCTTACCTTAAATTTCTCAAGTTCTCACTTCAAGTCTTCTCTTCCCCTCTTCTCTTTTCCTCTTGGCTCCAAAATCGGCAAAGGCAATTCAATTGCCAAGACTCTAAATTACCATTCAAAAGGGAAATGGGGCTAAGTACAAGCACTAAGACACATTAACTAACCTTAGGATTCAAAAGAGGCTTAAAACACAAAGTTAGGGTTTACCTTTGGAAGTTCTTGAATGGTTTTCACTCGTGAATAAAAAAGGAGGGTTCCACCTACCATTATGGAGTTAAACCAATGCTCAAACAAAGAGAAAAACAAGATATAAAAAGGGGGTAAAATCGGCTAAGACAAGGAGGAGGGAAAAAATGAGTTTCTTTGAACTTTCTTACCTTAAACGAAAGAGGAGACTCCAAGCTTCAAGAAACTCCAAATTCCTCTTCAAATGGGCTATACCCATAAAATTCAACTTCAAGTTTTTGGGATTTTGAAAAGAGAGAAAGATAGAGCTTGGTGAGAGGAGCAAAAATATGAACTTAATTTTTGATTTGGAGTAGTATTGTGGCTTGGGCAAGGTGAGGAAGTGGAGGAGCCATGGAAGGCACCTCAAAATAGTCCAGCCAGAGGAAGAAGAAGAAGAGAGGAATCAGGGGGAGAAGGAAAAAGAAATGTGTGAGAGAGGGAGAATGCGAGTGAGAGGAGAGAGAGTCTTCCTTTTTACTTTTGTACTTTTTTCTTCTTCTTTCCTCTTCTAGCTAATTACTAATAGAGAGGGCTGATTTATTTAACAAAAACTGGCCCCATATGTGTACATAGAAGCTGGAGCGTTTTTCATCTTTTACAAGAAACGCTCGTTAATTTACCTGGTTTTAGCACTATTCACTAATCGGGCCCGTTTTCCGGATTTTTCTCGTTTCTTTAATTTTAATGGTTATTAAGCTTCCATTAATGTTTAATCATAGTTATTTGATTGACTATAATTTTTACGGGTCCATTTGATCACTCAAAGTCATGTTTCGGGTTTTCTCGAAAAACGTGCTCTAAAGCTTCATTAGCGTTTTTAATCCATTTTATGAATCCATTTTCTTCGGGAATTGTTCCCGTATATTAATTAGGCATAACTAAACCTTAGGAATCCTTCTAGGATCCTAGTCGAGGTCACACACCACCTAGAGTTACGTAACGCATAATTTAGCGTTTGTGCTTTTTACGCGTTTTCTCTTTTCTTTGGATTTATTTTCTTTACCAAAATTCTTTAGGCACTATTAGGCCCTCAAATACCCTATTAGAATTATTTAATCACCCTAATTAAGTTTGGGGTATTTCAGAATCAAACCAAATTTGATATACCCAAATCCACCCGAACCGAATTCATCCGAACTAAACTGACCCAACCGAATTCACCCAAATCACACATGAAACTAGACAAACTTCCATATCCTTCTGTTTATTATTGGCATGCACGAACTTATAATTTCCATGAACTGGGACTAAAATAAGGAATGTTTTCATTCTTTTTTACAATTCTTGTCATCTTTTGCTGTGTCCACGGAAATTGGTTCAAAAGAATAAAGATTACAAAACTTACATATCACGTAAAATATTTGTATGAATATTTAAATTAAATTAGGGTTAAAAAATGAAAAAAATAAGAAGATAAAGGGACAACCCCTGCCTGGGAGCAATAAGCTACTGAAGGACGCCCGCACGAGGCGTGCACGCGAGACGGGTGATTGGTGGCGCACACACAACATGAAGTCATGGGTGCGAGGTGATGACGGACGCATAGGGCACAAGCGCGAGGTGGTAATGGATTGGCATGGGCGTGCAACGCTCGAGATGACGGACGCTGACACAGGACGTGCGCGGGGTGTGACGGGCGCGGGATGGCGGGAGGCACAGGCACAACGTCGGCCGTGGAGGGGGGGGGGGGGGGGGGAGAGGGATAGATTGGACGTCATCAAGTGCCGATTATTGACCGATGATTCACCAAATTATAAATTTATACTTGGTCGATACATTTAATAAATCTATAGTTAAAAATTAATATTAAAGATATTGTCATCCAATTTGATTATGTTTAACCAACCAATACACAATAGCAATCTTCATCAAGAGTAATACTATATTAAGAGAATTTGGATCCAAATATGAAAATCAATACAAGTTACAAAGGTTGCTTAAATTTTCACTTTAAAATTTTTTTGTCAATTAAGCATAATGCGGTAAGTCACCTGAATTTGACCCATAACACGAACAAACCGAAAAACATAGAGGCTAACCCGAACCCGAAATCAACCAAACCGAAGTCACCCGAATCTAATTTTAACCAGATAAGCCGATCCGATCCGAACCGAACCGAATAGTGAATATCTTCAAATTGACCCGAACTGAACCAAACTGAACCGGACCCGAACCGAGTGACCCGAATGACCAGATCTAACTAGGCCTCTCTGCCAAATCTGTCAAAAGAGAGGTCACGAGACTTGCTTGCCATCATCGTTATTGCTATACTTACCAGCCCCGCCCTCCCACTTTGCTAGAAGCTAATGCTACTGCTGCTACCCAATCACTTAAACTCTTCAGAGTGGCTTGCTAATACAGGGGTTAGTAACAATTTTACAGGAGAGTTTTCTAAACTATACCTAAGCAACAATGACTACACTGGGTCAGACATGGTCTCTCTAGGAGATGAATCTTCTCTATCTATCACCAGGGTACAACTACTATTTCCACTCCTCACTCAATTTTACCTTCATTACCGTACGTTATTATTAACTTACGTCTGTTTTCCCTTTGCCATCGACATCCGTATATATAGTAACTTCTCCTTGTTTGGAAGCTACAGATTTTTTACATATAAACAGTCATGTATAATATCTGTTCCCCACTGCCCTTTAACAGCTATATTCGGCGTAAAAAGGCCACAAAAAGGTGTTACAGGGGAAAACCAAAAGAAAATTAGGGGCGTACCACAAGCTAGCTCAAGGCAGATACCACCAAACAATTCATAGAGTACATTGTGGTGGAGTGATACCTTGGAACCAAAGGTTATGGGTTAATAATGTGATAAAGGTTCATTTAGAATATCACTCTTATGCTAAACTTACATAACTTATAAAAAAATAGAGTAGAGTACATAACCATTGGTCCGTATCACTCGGAACATTTCAACCGGCCGGGTGAGAAATCCAATGGAGAAGCTAGAAGGTAGCGGCCGGCTAGCAGAGTAGAGATGGCACACGAATTGAGTCCACATATATTTGACCACTTTGATATACTATTAAACTGGTTGGTGAATTCTCCTGCAGCAGTGAATCACGTCAAAGGGAAAGATCTAGATTGACATCATTCAGCGGATCTGCTTGTGGAGAATCCTTCGGATTCAACTTTGGCATGTCTTCAAACGCTGCTGTTTGGGATTGATCGCGAGCTTGCATTTTGTACGGATCAAATGAACTTGAAGAAGAAAAAGAATAGTCCCTCCGGACACTTCCAGGCCAGCTGCACATTCTTTCCTCAATGTCCTGGCCTTGAAGAGGCGGCGTCAATTTAGTTTGAATCTGCGTTGAACGCCTTCTACCTCATGAATTGTCGGCCCGTGGGGATGGGCATGAGGTTCAACCCTAATAGACGGACGAACCAAGGTACTGGGTCTCTGGTGGTTGGGCATGCCCATTACAGAACTATAGAGCCTCCGTACGTGTCCCTTATCCCTCTTATGAGCGTTTTGATGCCCGCCTAAAGCTCGAGAATTCACAAACTTTTTCGTGCAGTATTTGCACTTGAAGATTTTGAAGGGAGAGTTGAAGCTGATGATGATACATGACGACCATGACCGGCGCCATAATTGTTTGTATCATCATGGTGTCTTCCTCCGAGGCTCAACTTTAGCCATTCATCAGTCGATCTTGCATCGTTTGAACCTCCACCATAATAAGATGCTGAACTTTCTTTGTTTGACATCATCAGGACTAGCAACTCTCTTTTACTTTTCGCACCAGATTGATATTTTACTTTTTTTTTTTCTATTACTTGAAGATCTCGGGAAGTGATCTAAAATTTGAAAGGAGGGTATGCAAACGCCAATAATGGTGGAAAATGGAGCTACATATATATACGCAAGGCTTCTGATGAATGGACGTATTGTCCTGCTTTAATTTCCACGTACGGTAGTCTTATATGATCATAATATTAATTCGTGAAGCATAAGTTAGGATATAGCCCGGAAACAAGTTGGTTGATATAAACAATGACTATGAAATAAAAGTAAAGCGAGAAGCGGGACACAAAATTTTTACGTGGCTTGACTATGTCTACTCCACAAGCGGTGAGTAGAACTATTCACTACATGTGTGGAGAGTACAACTTATAAAAGAGAGACGAGGCACTTTTAACAAATCTTCACCTTGACTTGAATTCCTTCTTCATAGTGAATAATTCAAGCTTGCTCCTCGCCACTGAAAGCCCCTAGGGCTAATCAACAAGAAGATGAAAGTCCCACTAAGTTCACACACAAGGTGAACTTTGGAGTTAAGAGGGACTTAGTAAACATATCTGCATGATTTTTTGAAGTGTGAATCTTCTTAACCAAAGATATCACCTTCATCCACAATGTCACGAACAATCAAACTTCGACGTGCTTTGTCCTGTCATGAAACATCTGATCCGTAGTTAAGCAAATAGCCCTCTAGTTTCACAATGGACATGAGTTGCATCATTAATCGATGTGAGTTCATCAATTAAATTTCTAGCCTAAATTGCCTTTTTGACAACTTCACGCAAGGCCATATATTCCGTTTCTGTAGTAGAAAGAGCAAAGAGGGCTGCAATGCAAAGCCTTACAAGAAATAGTAGTT
This sequence comes from Limonium bicolor, assembly GCA_023374045.1. Taxonomy (NCBI): domain Eukaryota; kingdom Viridiplantae; phylum Streptophyta; class Magnoliopsida; order Caryophyllales; family Plumbaginaceae; genus Limonium; species Limonium bicolor. Next base: position 325,566,611 of record CM041777.1, on the reverse strand, counting down.
CCACGAAGAGTAAAAACATACACTGTAAAAGATCTTCTATGGTCAAGATCACTAGTCAAATCTGAATCACAAAACCCCATAAGGCTATTAGATGATCTCCCAAGACTCATAGTAGAAGTTGTAACAGTCTCCCAACCAGGTAACTCTTTAATTACTAACAAACAAAAAGACATCTTTAGCCCTCCTTCTTCCAGCCAACGCAATAACAATAGAACAATGTCATTATCATACTAATATAAGATTGAAAACTAATACGAACTCCCTTTGCGAATCAGAAGGGGAACAAAAAAAAAATCTGGGGCATAAACATACCCCCCTTTAAATAATTTCGTCCTCGAAATTCGACGAAACCCAGAACACAAGCAGATGCACTTCCGGTGCTGGAATGTACGAGTACTAAGGTGTATAGAAGGAGACCCACAGATACAAAGTCAACCCTCACGGAAGTTAACGCCATAAACAGAACTCACAGCTGATTGACTAACAGAAGGATAAGTAGAAGATTACTAATAGATGGCTCTAAGGTACGGCAGGGAGGGAACACTCGTAAAGCTAACACTCAGGACACGCTGGCTGATTCGCTGATGGAGCGACCAAAGAATACGATCATTAATGCTCAGCACAAAGGCTCAGAAAGAACACTCACTCATTCAGAAGCTCCAACCGCACATGAGCTAACACACGAACCTATCGACTCGTTCACTAACAGAATGAGCAAAATAGAAAATTACAGATGGCTAAGCTTGAATGGGGTAGGAATGACTCTCACAAGCTCACACCAGAACACACAAATATACACAAACAAAGGCTCACAACTGATGCACTCTAGAACTCACATTCGGTCACCCTTTCCCAAAGGACCCGACTCCCTCAGACTCATACTCAAGACACACAAGCACATACAAACAGACGCTACACTTCCATTGCGCCACTCTGATAGCAGACAACCACAGAGCAGACACACATAACAATCACCACATACCAATCAAAATCACACATCAGATAGCACATAGCAGATAGCAGGCAAGACACGGACGCGTAGACATGCAAACACCCACAAATCCCAATGAAAACCAAACCTAGCTCTGTTACCACTAAATGTAACAACCCCAAATCCACCCTGGTTGGGAGAACGTTACACGTCGCGTGCTTATTTAACTCTTTAATTGCTAACAAACGAAAAGACATCTTTAGCCCTCATTCTTCCAGCCAACAGTAGTAACAATAATATAATGTCATTGTCATACTAATATAAGATTGAAAACTAATACGAACTCCCTTTACGAAATAAAAAGGGAACAAAGAAAATAAAAAAAATCTGGGGCATAACAGAAGTCCCTAAGATCGAAGATAACGAAGAAACCACTTAATTGCTTCCCAGTGTCCTTTCCTGGACACGACATATAATGGCTTACAACACTCACAACATGAGCAATATCATAACGGAAACATACCACAGCATACACGAGGCTCCCAACTGTGCTAGAGTAGGGCACTTGAGACATATAGGGCTCCTCCTTGTCGGATTACAGTGACAAAGCAGTTGAAAGCATGAAATGAGATGTGAGTGATGTGGAAACAAATTTTGCATTTTTATGCCAAAATGACTTAGAACTTTGTCAATATAGTTTCTTTGGCTAAGATAAATTTTTCCAGCAACTCGTTCACAAGATATCTTCATACCTAGGATCTTCTTTACTGCACCCAGGTCCTTCATCTCAAACTCACATTGCAAGTAAATTCTTGAGCCTGTCAACTTCAGATCTATCTTTGTAGGTGGTTAGCATATCATCAACTTAAAGAATGAGATAAATGAAAGTGCCACCATCAACCTCAAGAAGATTAACACAACTATCATGTTTGCTTCGAGAAAAAACTAATAGAAATCATGAAAGAGTCAAACCTCTTATACAAACACCTTGGAGACTGCTTTAGGCCATACAAAGACTTCTTTAGTAGGCAAACTTGGTCCTTCTTACCTTCAACTTCAAATCCTGGAGGTTGTCAAATATATATCTCTTCTTCCAACTCACCATACAAAAATGCAGTCTTCACATCGAGTTGGTCTAGCTCCATATTATTGAGCAACTAAAGCTAGTTAGTGGAATGTGGATAGTTGAATGCTCTCAGCAAGAGAAAAGGCATCTTGGTAATCAATACCAGCAACCCTTTTGAATCCCTGAGAATCCAATCTTATAGTGCATCCTAACACCTAATGTTCCGCTCTTTCCCCTTGAACACCCATTGCAACCAATGATCTCTTTTATTTGTGGGTGGCATAAAGGTTCCAGTCTGGTTTCGATTCAAGGTGAAATACCCCAAAACTTAAATATAGTGATTAAGATAATTCTAATCCGTATTTAAGAGCCTAATAATGCTTGAGTAATATTGGTAAGGAAAAATAAATCCAAAAGAAATAAAGAAACGCTTAAAAAGCGAAAAAACGCTAAATAAGCATTAAATAACCATAAGAGGTATGAGACCTCGGTTAGTGTATTATATGGATTCTAAAGGTTTAATAAGACCTAAATAATATATGGGAACAAACTCCCGAAGAAAACGGATCCAAATAATGTATTAAAGCGTAAACGAACCTTAAAGCGCGTTTTTCGAGGAAACCGGGAAAAACGCGACTTTAGGCGGGTCAAACAGACTCGTAACAATTTTGGTCCACTAAATAGTCACTAATAAATATTAGTGGGGCTTTAGAACCAATAAAATTAATTAAACGAGGAAATTCCGGAAAATGGGTACCGCCCCGTTAGTAAAAACTGTAACAACGGGGAAGTTGTGGGCGAGAATGCAAATAAACAAACTTAGTGTGTCCACTTTGAAAATAAAAGTCAAAAAAATCTGTAGAGAAGGGAGTGTGTGACCGATGGACTCCTCTTCCCTCCCCACTCTCTTTATTTCTCTCTTATTAGCTAAAAGACAAAGAAATAAGTAGAAAAAGAAAAAGAAGAAGGGGCCCTCTCTCTCCCCATCATCCCTCACTCTCTCACCGTGCCCTGAAATACCCCGACCTTAAATATGGCGATTAAATTATCCTAATAGGTATTTAGAGCCTAATAATGGGTAAGAAATATTTGTAAGGGAAAAATAAATCCAAAAGAAATAAAGAAGAAACACTTTTAAAACAAGCGAAAAACGCTAAACACAAGCGTTAAATAACCATAGGAGGTACGAGACCTCGGTTATAGTATCGTTAAGGATTCCTAAGGTTTATGCATACCTAATTAGTACATGGGAATGATTCCCGAAGGAAACGGAAACCAAATAATGTATTAAAAACGCTAATATAGCTTTAGCGCGCGTTTTACGAGGAAACCCGAAAACATGACTTTGAGCGGTCAAACGGACCCGTTAAAAATTATAAATCATTAAATAAATATTATTAAGCATTTATGGAAGCTTAATAACCAATAAAATCAATAAAACGAGAAAATAGTGAAAATTGTCAAAAACGGGAAGTTTGTGTGGGTAGAAACATAAATAAACCAAACTAGTGTGTCCACTTTCATAAATAAAATTTTAAAAACCCACAAAGGGCTGTGTACAGCCGGTTCCCTTTCCCCTCACACACAACAAATAAGTAAAAAAGAAAGAAGAGAAAAGAAAGAAGAAAGAAAAGAATACAAAAGCAAAAAAGAACACTCTCTTCCTCACTTTTCTTCTCTCTCTCCTATTTCCTTCCCTTTCACCCATCGTGAGACTCCTCTCTTTCTTCCCCTTGCAGCGATTTTTGCAGCCTCATGGCTTCCATGGAAACTCTTCATTCTTCCTCATGCTCTAGCTCCATTTGAGCTCCAAATGTAAAACAAAATACATATTTGAACTCCCCTCTTCAAGCTCTACATTTCTATCTTTTCAAAATCTGAAAATGAGCAACTTCATCTCCATGGGTTTTGCCCATTTGAAGAGGAAATGGTAACCATTTCGAAGCATGGAGTCTCCCTTCCCACTTAAGGTAAAAAGATTCAAGAGGAAAAACTCGTTTGCTCCATTGTCCATGTCTTGGCCGATTTTTGCCCTCCTTGTAATGCCTTGTTTCTTTCTTTTTTTGAGCTTGGTTCAACTCTCCAATGGTGGAAGAACTCTCCTTTGTACACAAGGCTTAAAAACCTCTCTTGAAACTCCAAGGTAAAACCCTAACTAATGGTGATTTAAACCCTTCGTAGAATTAGTGGTGTTTTAAGGGATTAGAAGTCTAATTATATTCTCCTTATGTAATTTGGGTGTTGGGATGGAGTTTGGAAACTCCATCCCCCACATGACCGATTTTGCAAGAAAAAGAGAAGGAGAAGAAGTGGAAAAGAATGAAGGAATATAAGCTCAAGGTAAGAGCTCTTCTTTAATGTTAAATTTTGATGCATTAGTGTAATGGGATTGGGTAAAATATTTAAAGAACCTAAAACCTTGTACTAGTATTGAAAATTGTGAAGTTTGAGTATTTGAGGGCAAGTATATGAATTGAAGGCTTTGGAGCCAAGTGTAATGAGTATGTGTATCGGTATTGTGTTTGAAGGGTATTGATGTAGTAAGTTGATTTGTATGTGTGCTGGTAGAACCCTTGTGGTTTGGCTAGAATAGGAATGGATTTGATGAAAAGAGATGTGTGTGGAGAAGTAGAGAAGTAGGAAAACTATGGCGAAATTTTAGTAGGAATGTGCATTAAGAATGACTTGGTGAATGGGAGAACCAAGATGTGTATTGGGATTTAGTATAGATGGTTTAGTAACTAAGGGATGGTAATTGTAGTATGAGAAATGAGAAGGTAAAATCTGTAGCAAGAGTATCAAAAATGCATTGTAGAAACAAGGAATTAATGTGTGAGACTTGGTAAAGTGAGCAAGGTAGTGAGTAAGTCTTGGGGCGAGTATAATGCAAATGAGGCAATGAAAAGGGGCATAGGAGTAGTAGGAAGAAGAAAGAAAAATCTGTAGCAAATGTTTCAGTGGAAAAGCTGTAACAGAGGAGAAAAACTTAACAGTGGAGTGTATTTTGTACAGATTTTGGTAGAGGGGATTAGGCTAGTTTAAGTGCTTAATCAATGCTAAATATGCTAGATTATATGTAGGAATTATGGGGAAGAGATTGGTAGAAGTTTGGAATTGAAACAAAACTTAAAAACTGTAAATTTTGCAACAGGCTGGAATTGTCCTGGTTTGAAACCAGGATACAAACCAGGACAACCCCAAAAATACACCCGTAGGTTTTCTGAACAAACTGTCCTGGTTTGAAACCAGGACACAAACCAGGACATGTCAAAAACCACGACAGAAAGTATTACATGAGGGATGATCCGGGTTTTGAAACCAATCCCCAAACCCGGAACACCCAAAATTCTCACCCGAGAGGAACAAGCAGTGTATGGTCCGGGTTTTAAATCCAGCCCTAAACCCGGACCACACCCTAATTACACCCGAGACTGCACAAACACCATTGTCCGGGTTTGAAAACCAGACACAAACCAGGACACCCCTAAAACCCTCCAGAATGTGTTCTAAAGCTATTCCAAGGTAGGGTAAAGATGGGTAATGATATTATAAGATGATTAAGACATGATTAATGATGTTTAAAGGTCATTAAGGCTATAAACAAGCCTAGAAATAATTGTAAGTAAGTAACTTAAGTAAATGTATTTAAGTACAAAGAGTTAGTAAGTATGAACTAGGAAACTTTTGGAAAGTAATAAGTAAGGTTAGTTATGGATAATTAACCACCCAGTTGTATGTATGTCATAGGATTCGACTAGTTGAACACCGAAGGGAGTCGGTGATTCCAAAGTCAACGGTGAAAGGTATGATTTCTTCATGCCCTGTATCCTAATCTGGTTACCCCGATTGTGTGCTTATTTGACCACCTAATAAGATAAATGCACGAATCGGATTATATTGCACTTACTTGTGCTTGTCTACATTGTTCTCGACATTTGTCTTGAACAATAGTTTGTATAATTCATGAAATGTATGAATGATGATGATGTGTAATTGTACCTTGTAGTGTACTTGTACAATGTATTGTATTGGTATGGATGTGTAATGAATAATGTATTTGTGTATGTGGTTGGATGTTGACTTCTACTAATTTTTCCTAACTACCTAACTCCTAACTTAAGTGAGTAAATTGGAATGAGTAGAAGTCCGATATAGTTTCGGCCACGCGTGAGGATGAGGAGACACAAGAGGTTGGATCCGATTCCTGGTTCGTAAGCTGGTCCACGGCCCAAATCCCTTAAGTGGGTAGCATCCTGGATTAGTGAACCAAGTAAAGCCTGGTGGTGGGACGGTGTAGTCTGCCCAGAGGCCATACCGGCTTAACATGAGTAAGAGTAAGAAGTAAGTATGTATGAGTAGAGTATGAGTATGAGTATGAGTATGTATGCGTATGTATGAATAATGAGTAAAAGAGTAATCTCCACCCGATTAACCCGGGTGGACCAATGAAGCTAACAAGAACTGTATCTTGTGTATGTAATGTGTATGTGTAATTCGGAAAAAGGTAAGTATGTATTGGAATGGTTTATGTTGTACTTCTTGTATGTGATGAAGTGTATGTATGTGTGTATGCCTTGCGTAAGTATGTTAATATTGTGTATAAGAGCATGTATGTTTGTATGGAAACGAACCGCATGTATTCGACCAAGTGGTCGGCGTACCCTCACTAGTACGCGGGGTATGCGGTTATCATGCTCGGCGAAAGCTGACCCCTTCGGGGGACATTTTTAGTGTGCAGGTACCCGAAGCGAATATGGTCAAGGAAGAGACCGGAGGCACACCCTTGTACTTAGAAAGTAAGTAGTTGTGAGGAATGGGTAGATGTAGACTCTTAGTGAGTATGTATGAACTTGAAGGGATATATAATTGTATAAGGATCCTAGTAGACTCGGTTACGTATATTGTATTGTATGGATTTGAAGAGTAAGTATTGAATGGAGCATTATTGTATTTGATTGATGAATGGAGTATGTATTATAGATGTGTAGTACTCGGGATTCCGGTCCATCAGACCGATGCTGTAAGTAGTAGTAGTAGCCTTGTTAGTCACGTGGGTGGTTAACGGCATTGTATCACCCATTGTATGTAAGTAAGTATCCGCTGCGTGTATCTGATGGTAAGGAGATTGGACGGTAAGCATGTATTAATGGTAGGGGTGTTACAAAAAGTGGTATCAGAGCGAAGTATCGCTCTGATGACTGGAAATACCGAGTTTAGGAATACCGAGTTAGGAATTAGAAGCTTAGGGCTAAGGGCTGAGTGTTAGCATTAGAGATATGCTAGTTAGGAACTACCGGTGAGTACCGGATACCTACAATACCAGTCCCGCCCGCCGCAACCCCCAATATATAACTTGGAAAGGACGCCAGAGAGAAGGAAAGTCCTCTCATACTCGGGAAACCCGATCTGGCAGTTGTGAAGCAATCACACCGTAAACAAGAACCGACATATAGTAAATTCCAAGGATTGGAAGCCCGGAAATGGATCCCAGTTAAACCACAATACCCGCACTCCATAGCGGTGGAATAAGCACTCCAACCACAAGGAGGCTACAACTTACAACAGCATGGGGCGACATGCTTAGCAGTCGCAGAACCTAGCTAAACAACCAGCAGCAGGAAAAGAAGCGCTAAACGTACAACGAAACGGAAAAGGAGCAGTAATGGGACCCGAGACACAAGTCTGCGGGACAACAGTAATAGCCAAGCGGCACCACCAACGGCATGCTAGCTGGCTAAGAACATAGTCAGAAGCGATTAACTCCAAATTACAACGCCAAAAGGCTGCAGCACCTGGCCAATATAGCTCAGACAACTACAAGAACAACCATGAGATACAATCCAATAGGACTACAAGAGTAGTGCCTAAACAAGGAAGGCTCAGTAACCACCACAGATGTGTGGGAACGAGCCACAAGGAACGACACTAAACCAAATAGTGGGAATCTCCAAGGATTGGAGAAGTACCCCGATCTACGACAGCCATGTCTAGACCACCGAGAAGCTACCTAAAGGATCGAGTATACCAATTGTAGATCAACAAGATCAAGGGAAGAGTCAACAAGACTATCAAATGTGAGTGAAAACCATACCGTGATCGGTATGGGATTACTAAAAAACCAACAGTACCACGCACTTGCCACGGCAAGTGCAGTAAGAACAGGAACATGTAGAGGAACACTAACACACCACAAGTACATAGTAATGTACCGAGACCGCAAGAAGCGACTACCGGACCACGTACCCTAAGAAATGAAGAATGGAACCTTGGAAAGGCCTAACGGCCTGACCATTGTATTAAGGACATACCAGTCAGCGAGAAGCTGGACTTGGTCAAGATTTCAAACATGGCTATGCCATGAAGAACTTATTTTAACACCGAACTGTTATTTTTCAAAACCAAGTTTTCTTTCAAAACCACCAACCTTCTTATAAACCTTGGATTTTAAAACCGAACCGATATGATTATGGTGAGTATCATAGAATGATACAAGAGGAGTTGGCAACAGAATACTTCACCTAGGCGTGTGACGAACACTACGGGTGTACCCGTTACGGGATGTGGGACAACTGCACTCCGAAGGAGCTTGCGGGCCTGACATATAGTGGGTAAGTGGTAACGTATCAACATGGTACCCCACGTATGTACACATGTAGTGTACGACACACGGGAAGTAGTCGACTCCGTTCTACGGACCATCAGTAAGTTCAAACCAGAACAACTGGACACCACCGACAATCAAGGAGAAGGAAACTCAGTTAAGGAACAAGTATAAGGAACTCAGAGAATCCATCTGAAGATAAGGAATGAAGACTGGGAAGTGCAAAAGCACAGACTAGTAAATATAGACATTGGACATGTCTCGAGGACGCCAAACAAATACGTGATAGCTGGAAGGTATACCCAGCCTAAACACAGTAAGGCAGTTGCCTAACGTGAACACCACAATGCTCAACAAACGGGACAGAACTCCCAAGAGCAATCACAAGATTACTACGAAGCACAATCCATTATTGGAGAGGAATATAAACCTGGTCAAGAATACTAGGAGCAAGCGTAAACAGTCTACCCAAGAACGGGAGACGTCATAACCCAAAAAGGGACGACTCAAGTACAATACCATAAGACGATATAGAGGACAACACACGTTATAAACATTAGCCGGACGTAACGGCACAGCTACCAACACCCAGGAGCGATCCTTGAAGGGTGTCTGCGTTAACAACAGTTGAACAAGCGTAATGATATGAGCACGGGAGCTAAAACGAACACTCGGTTAGGACACCGAAGGGATTTCACTTAACAGGAAATGCCCTAAATACTGAGAGGCACCTAACAACACCAGATTGCCTGAAGGGTCTCCTATGAACGGAAGCGTGATGTCACGACTTACCATGGAGCCCAATAATATCTCAACCTATGACGGTATACATGGAGTGGAGACATGTATAAGCAGCTTGCAAGGGCACAGCTTGCAGCAATACGGCTCAAAAGCCATAAACCCAATACGTTATGAACTCGAACGGTTGCAAAACCCACACCATTGGTAACAAGACTTGCAAGAGGGATCGCCTCATACGACAAGAAATCAACAACTGGACCATAAATTTAGACCCAACATCCCGAGTGGCTTGGAGTGATGGCCAACTCAGTGTCACCGTCACTAGAGCATCAGTCTAGTATACAGTTGACAAGCTCTTAATCACCCTCATGCTTTCTGTAGCAATGGTAGCACAGAGGCATAAGAATCATGATAACGCCAACAATGGCCTAGTCCACACTTGGACACTACGAGAACCCAAGGGAAAGTACCCCTCGTTAACCGAAGACCACCAAGGTGGTGAAGATGTGAATCCTTAGAAAGGTTTCCATCTATTATAACAGTAAAGCCTACACATATAGATATTGCCAAGAGGCGATGGAATCAGGAAATGAGATTTCCAAACCATACGACTTAAAGGAGTAAGTATACTTCACATGCACCCAAGCATGTGGTGAACCATTGTATAAATACTAACATAGCAACCTTGGCATTAGACCTATGAGTGGAGACGAACCCCTCAACAAGAACTTTCACCTATCAGTGATAAAATACGCTTCAAATTAGAGAACGGGACCAGAAAACCCTTGAAGTTTCTTGGGATGTCCCGGCGATGTACATACAAGTAGAACTGCACAGCTGGAGCCTATAAACAATGCTCAGCACTGAAAGACAATCATTGACAAAACAATCAACGGGAATACACATTGAACACCACGAACGTCCAGCGCTCAAGAGAGCTTATAACCCGATGAACTATCACATCCCTGGTCAACCAAGATACTTGGTAAATTGTATCACAAATGATGATAGAATGTGAGGTAAGCTAACCTACACATAAAACCTAAGTTGAATAAGACATCTCCACACTGGGAAATAATCCTATTGCGGTATGCTACGACAACCGTCATACACACGAACAGGGGAAACCTCAGTGTTCATGCCATAAGGAAATGGTGCCAATGACAATGGCAATAAGTAAAGAGGAACTATCACAGTAATAGAAACAGTAAAACAATGTTGTACAATGAGTAAGAATACGGTGCGCAACAAGCGACCGCTATGAGGAAGTAGTTAGATAACGACACGGAGTATAAGTATGGAAGACAGGCAGAATATTCTTTCCTATCACATAAGTGACTTACTGTCAAGCGTTTACGCCTCTGCACTCTGTATGACTGAGTGTTTTGGTATTGCACTTGTGCAGCTAATGATCTAATGGGTAGCTAAGGATATGGAGAATGTAAACCGTAGTAAACCTTCTTTTCACCAACAAACATGGCATAAGCCAGTTAAGCAACCTTAGCAACAACCGTGCGGCCTAAGGCCAAAGAAGCACGAAGAGTGTAAAAACACACTAGCAATCACAAGATGTGAATTCCAATGGAATAAAGGTGAAAGGAGACTTAAGAAAGTCACTAGGACCGACGCATATCAATGCAAGGTCATACAAGTAAAGAATACTTGTACTGAACCAGAAGAACTGGTGTAATCCAGAAGCTATTGACAACAGAGGAAGCACTATAACTAAATAGTGGCTTAGCCTCCCAACAATAAGTTGGAAGAACTTAGCGAATATCGTGAGAGTACGGATAGTTGTATAATAGATTACCAGAGAGCTGGTTATAAACTTAACTCATTGAGTTCAAACAGCGGTAAGAGAATACCACACTGTTAGTACACCCTATTCCCATAACGAAGGGATAAAGGGGCGATGAGTAACATATGGGAAACAACCAAGGAACAGTAAATACTAAGATTATCAGGGTCGCGCAGCAGAAGCTAGTGGGCCCTAGCTAGGAGATGATATACCTAGTAAGCATAATAGAATGGCTATTAATGCCTTGAAGCCTAATAGGCTAGAACCGAATTAATTTGAGTTAAATAAACTCATATAGGAATTCTTGGTGCAAAGACTAAACCATTGGTATGGTTAAGACCCTTTGACCAGAGCATATTGTATAGTATACCGTAGTGAAGCTAAACGCTTCAGATTGCCCAAATTGATTAAACCAATGTTTAATAATAATAACATATGGTAGATTACGTGGGCGTAATCCCTTTTAAGGGGGGTAGAGCGAAAACCGCTTAATGTAAGTTTTGTGAATAAAACACATAAACCATAATGTGCATAGCACAAATGAGAATCGAATTAACGATTGGTACTAATGTAAGCAAACATAAGTATTCAGATTGATACTATGTTAAACAAACATAAGTACTCATTCACACTGTAATTATAGTAATTAGGCATCAGACATGCAAATACCATATGAGGAGTATACCCATCTTGTAACACCAGTGTAAGAGTATTTGTAAAGAAGAGTAATGAGTTGTGGACGGAGCTCCACAAGTATTGTAACCCTTAAAGAAGTAGTACGAATGGATTATGAGTAGTAGAGGAAAGTAACCAGGAGTAATGTATTCGTAAGTATGTTATTGGAAGTAAATTGAGCACGATTGAATTTCATAAGTACTGTAATCCATAGTTAGAATATTGGAGATTGATGGATGAAAGCAGTGAAGGTTGATGAAATGAGCAATTAGGTATTGAACCACGGAGTAAAGCATTTGGGAAGTAGAGTGAGGATGATTGATGGATTGATTCCATCCTTTGGAGATGTATGAAATTGTATCACGACTAGAAAGGGTAAAAATAGAAAATGAAAACATTAAATTATTTGTTTGTTTGAAACTGATGTGGGAAGTCGAACTTGATCCTGATCAGATCAAGGGAAACCGAACACAAATTGGGGTGGAAAGATAGTTCAACACTGATGCTGATCACTTCAGGGTCGAATGATTCTTGAAGCTCCCCTTAAGTGGTCACAAGAATCACACTTAGGATAGAAGTAATGAATATAAATTGGAATTGGAGTTGTATGCTTTAGAAAGATTTTTAATTAGTAGTTGTAAAAGAATTTTCTTAGACTGGAAAGTAAGTAATTGTTGGAAGTTATACCGGAGAAGATAGTAGTGTAGCATGTTATATTATTCCAAGGGCAACAGGACATAGAGGAGTCCTGTGTCGAGATGACCTGAGTGCCTACGGGACTGTGATGTGTATTGCATTGCTTTGGGGATAGCTTTGCACTGTATGTATGTATAAAGTTTGTAATGAGGAACCGGACGGTTGATAGTAATATGGATTGGAGTAATTATTGTAGATTGGTATGGTATGGAAAGGAGAAACATTGAGTAATGAATTTGGGAATTGTAAGGAGGAGGAATGTATGGCTTCGGTATTAGGCAAGTATAAATGAGTAAGTATAGAAATCCCATAACCGTGAACAACTTTGAGGACAAAGTTCTAAAGGGGGGTAGATTGAAATACCCCGACCTTAAATATGGCGATTAAATTATCCTAATAGGTATTTAAGAGCCTAATAATGGTTAAGAAATATTTGTAAGGGAAAAATAAATCCAAAAGAAATAAAGAAACGCTTTAAAAGCGAAAAACGCTAAAACAAGCGTTAAATAACCATAGGAGGTACGAGACCTCGGTTATAGTATCGTAAGGATTCCTAAGGTTTATTCATACCTAATTAGTACATGGGAATGATTCCCGAAGGAAACGGAACCAAATAATGTATTAAAAACGCTAATATAGCTTTAGCGCGCGTTTTACGAGGAAACCCGAAAACATGACTTTGAGCGGTCAAACGGACCCGTAAAAATTATAAATCATTAAATAAATATTATTAAGCATTTATGGAAGCTTAATAACCAATAAAATCAATAAAACGAGAAAATAGTGAAAATTGTCAAAAACGGGAAGTTGTGGGGTAGAAACATAAATAAACCACACTAGTGTGTCCACTTTCATAAATAAAATTTTAAAAACCCACAAAGGGCTGTGTACAGCCGGTTCCCTTTCCCCTCACACACAACAAATAAGTAAATAAAGAAAAGAGAAAAGAAGAAGAAAGAAAAGACAAAAGCAAAAGAACACTCTCTTTCCTCACTTTTCTTCTCTCTCTCCTATTCCTTCCTTTCCCCATCGTGAGACTCCTCTCTTTCTTCCCCTCTTGCAGCGATTTTTGCAGCCTCATGGCTTCCATGGAAATCTTCATTCTTCCTCATGCTCTAGCTCCATTTGAGCTCCAAATGTAAAACAAATACATATTTGAACTCCCCTCTTCAAGCTCTACATTTCTATCTTTTCAAAATCTGAAAATGAGCAACTTCATCTCCATGGGTTTTGCCCATTTGAAGAGGAAATGGTACCATTTCGAAGCATGGAGTCTCCTCTTCCACTTAAGGTAAAAAGATTCAAGAGAAAAACTCGTTTTCTCCATTTCCATGTCTTGGCTGATTTTTGCCCTCCTTGTAATGCCTTGTTTCTTCTTTGTTTGAGCTTGGTTCAACTCTCCAATGGTGGAAGAACTCTCCTTTGTACACAAGGCTTAAAAACCTCTCTTGAAACTCCAAGGTAAAACCCTAACTAATGGTGATTTAAACCCTTCATAGAATTAGTGGTGTTTTAAGGGATTAGAAGTCTAATTATATTCTCCTTATGTAATTTGGGTGTTGGGATGGAGTTTGGAAACTCCATCCCCCACATGACCGATTTTGCAAGAAAAAGAGAAGGAGAAGAAGTGGAAAAGAAATGAAGGAAATATAAGCTCAAGGTAAGAGCTCTTCTTTAATGTTAAATTTTAATGCATTAGTGTAATGGGATTGGGTAAAATATTTAAAGAACCTAAGACCTTGTACTAGTATTGAAAATTGTGAAGTTTGAGTATTTGAGGGCAAGTATATGAATTGAAGGCTTTGGAGCCAAGTGTAATGAGTATGTGTATCGGTATTGTGTTTGATGGGTATTGATGTAGTAAGTTGCTTTGTATGTGTGCTGGTAGAACCCTTGTGGTTTGGCTAGAATAGGAATGGATTTGATGAAAAGAGATGTGTGGAGAAGTAAGAGAAGTAGGAAAACTATGGCGAAATTTTAGTAGGAATTGTGCATTAAGAATGACTTGGTGAATGGAGAACCAAGATGTGTATTGGGATTTAGTATAGATGGTTTAGTAACTAAGGGATGGTAATTGTAGTATGAGAAATGAGAAGGTAAAAATCTGTAGCAAAGAGTATCAAAAATGCATTGTAGAAACAAGGAAGAATTAATGTGTGAGACTTGGTAAAGTGAGCAAGGTAGTGAGTAAGTCTTGGGGCGAGTATAATGCAAATGAGGCAATGAAAAGGGGCATAGGAGTAGTAGGAAGAAGAAAGGAAAAATCTGTAGCAAATGTTTCAGTGGAAAAGCTGTAACAGAGGAGAAAAACTTAACAGTGGAGTGTATTTTGTAACAGATTTTGGTAGAGGGGATTAGGCTAGTTTAAAGTGCTTAATCAATGCTAAAATATGCTAGATTATATGTAGGAATTATGGGGAAGAGATTGGTAGAAGTTTGGAATTGAAACAAAGCTTAAAAACTGTAAATTTTGCAACAGGCTGGAATTGTCCTGGTTTGAAACCAGGATACAAACCAGGACAACCCTAAAAATACACCCGTAGGTTTTGAAACAAACTGTCCGGGTTTGAAAGTAGTATGCAAACCCGGACGATGCAAAAATTTCACCCGAGAGTTGTTCCAGTGGTTTGGTCCGGGTTTAAAACCAGGACACAAACCAGGACCAAGCCTTATTTTCACCCGAGAGTTGTTCCAGTGATTTGGTCCGGGTTTAAAACCAGGACACAAACCAGGACCACCCTGAAAAGTGCCCAGAATGTATTTTAAAGCTAAACTAAAGTGGGGTAAGGATGGGTAATGATATTATAAGTTAATTAAGAAATGATTAATGATGTTTAAAGGTCATTAAGACTATAAACAAGCTTAGGGAATAATTTTAAGTAAGTAACATAAGTAAATGTATTTGAATAATAAGGAATTAGTAAGTAAACACTAGGAAACTGTAACAAAGTAATAAGTAAGGTTAATTATAGATGATTAACCACCCAACTGTATGTATATGCTAGGATTCGAATAGTTGAACACCGAAGAGGAGTCGGTGAGTCCGAAATCAATGGTGAAAGGTATGATTTCTTCATGCCCTGTATCCTAATCTGGTTACCCCGATTTGTGTGCTTATTTGACCACCTAAATAAGATAAATGCATGAATCGGACTATATCGCACTTACCTGTGCTTGACTTATGTTGTGCTTGATATTTATTGTCTTGAGCACTAGTTTGTATAATTCATGAAATATATGAATGATGAATGGTATTCGAACCTCGTATTGTACTTGTGTAATGTATTGTACCTCATATGTATGTGTATATGTGTATTGTATTATTGTGGCTTGGATGCCGACTTGTGCTAATTCCTAACTATCTAACTCCTAACTTAAGTGAGTAAATTGGAATGAGTACAAGTCCGATATAGCTTCGGCCACGCGTGAGGATGCGGAGTCACAAGAGGTTGGCTGCAATTCCTGACTCTTAAACTGGTCCGCGGCCCAAATCCCTTAAATGGGTAGCATCCCGGATTGGTGAGTCAAGTAAATCCCGGAGGTGGGACGGAGTAGTCCCCAGGGCCGGAGGTCCCGACTTAACTTGAGTAAGAGTAAGAGTAAGTAAGTATGGATCCGTAAGTAAGTATGAGTATGAGTATGTATGTGTATGAAGTAACGAGTAAAAGAGTAATCTCCACCCGATTAACCCGGGTGGACCAATGAAGCTAACAAGAATTGTATATTGTGTATGTAATGAGTATGTGTATTTCGGAAGAAGGTAAGTATGTATTGGATGGTTTATTGTATTCCTTGTATGTAATGTAGTGTATGTATGTATGCCTTGCGTAAGTATTGTTGTATTGTGTATAAGAGCATGTATGCATGTATGTTTGAATGAAATCAACCGCATGTATTCGACCAAGTGGTCGGCGTACCCTCACTAGTACGCGGGGTATGCGGTTATCATGCTCGGCGAAAGCTGACCCCTTCGGGGGACATTTTTTGTGTGCAGGTACCCGAAGCGAATGCGGTCAAGGCACGAGACCAGTGACTACATTGGATAGTAGTAGTAGAATGTAGAGGTGTATTAACTAGCACACCCCTTGTATTTAGAAAGTAATGTAGTAGTGAGGAATGGGTAGTAAGTAATCTCTTAGTGAGTATGTATGAACTTGGAAGAAGCATTGTAACGGTATTGGGAACCTAGTAAACTCGGTTATGTATTTTGTATTGTATGGCTAATGAAGGAGTAAAGTATTGAATGGAACCTTGTAGTATTCGTTTGATGAATGGAGTATGTGTTGTGGAAGTGTAGTACTCGGGATTCCGGTCCATCAGACCGATGCTGTATGTAGAAGTAGTAGCCTTGTTAGTCACGTGGGTGACTAACGGCATTGTATCACCCATTGTACGTAAGTAAGTATCCGCTGCGTGTATCTGACGTGTAAGGAGATTGGACAGTAAGCATGTATTAATAGTAGGGGTGTTACACTAACCTTTAGGAAGTACTAGCCATGTAATACACTGAAGTATTGTAATAGAAAAACTCATAATGTAAAAGGATGGTTTAAATAATATCAGTGTTGATTACTCATATTCGACTTGTATTATACCATCAGTACTTATGATCCTTATGAAATACTTAGGTTGTGGATTCGGTTCGGAAGGTGCGCTAAGCTTACTCACTGAGGCACAGGCCGATGAGAGCGGCACTATCCTCACGGGTACCTTTCCGATCAATGACGTTGATGCATCATTACTATTCGACTCAGGGGCCTTGCATCCCTTCGTCTCATCATCGTTTGCAAGGAGGTTGGGGCCAGATGCTGACGAGCTGCCAGACTTTATGGTTACGCTCCCGTCTAAGGAGAAGGTTTGATGCACTCGCTACTACCGAGCAGCCACTATCCGAATTAGAGGAGAAGACTTTCCTATCACCTTGATTGAGTTCAGAGATTTAGGGTTTGATGTTATATGCGGGATGAACTGGTTGGAGCGGCACAAGGGTCGTATCCTCTGTGCCGAGCACCGACTGCTACTCAGGAGTCCATCTGGGGTTACTATATCATACCGCCAGAGACCTAGAGAGCCATCAACCAAGATCATCACCGCTATGGCCATGTATCGAGAGCTGAGAAAGAATAAAGAAGTGTACCTCTGCTATGTTCAGGATATAGAGAGAGATTCAGAGTTTGACCCTAAAGTACCAGTGGTGTCGGAGTTTCCTGACCTCTTTCCAAGGGAACTACCCGGCATGCCACCACCACGAGAGGTAGAGTTCACCATCAAGCTGCTACCAGGAACCGGACCGATAGCCAAGGCGCCTTACCGCATGGCTCCAGCTGAGATGAATGAGTTGAAAAAACAGCTGAGAGACCTGCTCGACAAAGGGTTTGTGCGGCCTAGTGTATCACCATGAGGAGCGCCAGTACTCTTTGTGAAGAAGAAGGATGGCAGTCTCCGCCTCTGCATCGACTATAGGGAGTTGAATACTGTTACAATAAAGAACAAATATCCGCTACCACGCATAGATGATTTATTTGATCAATTGAAAGGGGCATCTGTGTTCTCCAAGATCGATCTCAGATCAGGGTATCATCAGATTCCCGTTAGAGAGAAAGATATTGAGAAGACGGCATTCCGGATGAGATATGGCCACTACGAATTTACAGTGATGCCGTTTGGTTTGTCGAACGCACCGGCGATATTTATGGATTTGATGAACCGTTTGTTCAGGGAGCAGTTGGACAAGTCAGTTGTGGTCTTCATCGATGATATACTCATATATTCAGGGTCAAGAAGTGAACATGAAAGTCACTTGAGACGAGTTTTAGAGATACTAAGGGAGAACCAGCTTTTTGCTAAGTTCTCCAAGTGCGTGTTTTGGCTTGACCAGGTCTCTTTCCTTGGTCATGTCATCTCAGATGCTGGGATCTCAGTGGATCCAGCAAAGATTGACGCCATGCGCACCTGGCCAAGGCCGAAGTCAGTTACCGACATCAGGAGTTTCCTCGGCTTGGCAGGTTATTACAGGAGGTTTGTTAAGGACTTTTCTAAGGTCAGCAAGCCAATGACCAATTTAATGAAGGAAGATACACCATTTGTATGGACAGATGACTATGAGAGTTCATTTCAGAGCTTGAAGGACTCATTGACTTCTGCACCTATTATGACTATCCCAGACGGTACAGAGGGATTTGAGGTATATTGTGACGCATCAGGCAGGGGATTGGGTTGTGTACTCATGCAGCATGGCAAGGTGGTCGCTTATGCCTCACGCCAGCTGAAGAAACATGAGGAAAACTACCCCACACGCGATCTTGAGTTGGGAGTTGTAGTCTTCGCCTTGAAGATATGGCGCCATTACTTATACGGAGTTAGTTTGACAGTCTACACCAACCATAAAAGCTTGAAATACATATTCACTCAGAAGGAGCTGAATATGAGACAGAGAAGATGGTTAGAGTTCTTGAAGGACTACGACATTGACCTCCAGTACAAGGAAGGGAAGGCTAATGTTGTAGCTGATGCTTTGAGTCGACGAGCACACTCACTTCATGCTATGGTTGCTAGTGCTAGCTTGATTGACGAGGTGCGAGAGGCTCAGCAGAGCGATTCATATATGATGGAGATCAGGCAGAAGCTGATATAGGGTACATTCGAGAGCCAGAAATATGACTTCGAATTACATGATGATGATCTGATCAGATTGAAGGGCCGATTATACATTCCTCGCAGCAGCACTGAGCTAAAGGAGCGCATTCTACGAGAGTCACACTGTTCTTCTGTTTCTATCCATCCGGGAGCTTCGAAAATGTATAAAGACATGAAGCGTTACTTCTGGTGGACTGGGATGAAGAGTGACGTTACTGAGTTTGTAGTGAGATGCCTAACTTGCCAGAAGGTAAAGTTCGAGCACAGGCGACCTGGAGGCATGGTTCAATCAATGCCAGTTCCAGAGTGGAAGTTTCATGATATCTCCATGGATTTCGTAGTTGGACTCCCACCTACCAGGGGAGGTCTGAACATGATATGGGTTGTAGTTGATCGCCTGACCAAGGTAGCCCGATTCATACCGATGAAGGACACTTGGAAGGTAACGAAGCTTGCTGAACTGTTCGATAAGGAGATCATGAGACACCACGGAGTACCTAAGACCATAGTATCTCACAGAGACACCAGATTCCTTTCGAGATTCTGGAAAACTACACGGGAAGCGTTGGGCACAGAATTGAAGCTAAGTATCGTGTTCCACCCTCAGACAGATGGTCAGACTAAGCGTACGATTCAGACACTTGAGGACATGTTGCGAGCATGTGCCTTGGACTTCCAGGGCAGTTGGATCGATAAGTTACATCTGATCGAGTTTTCATACAACAATAGCTATCATGCTACAATCAAGATGGCACCTTTCCAAGCATTGTACGGCAGACCATGTCGCACACCACTCTGTTGGGATGAGGCAAGTGAAACGATCATCATAGGACCGGAGTACTTGGAGCAAGTTCAGGCTGAGGTTCAACAAATTCGAGAGAATATGAAGGCAGCCCAGGATAGACAGAAGTCGTATGCTGATATGCGACGACGAGACTTAGAGTTCTCTGTGAACGATCAGGTATTTCTGCGAGTTTCGCCGATGAAGGGAATATTCAAGTTTGGACAGAAGGGCAAGTTGAGCCCAAAATTTGTAGGTCCTTATACCATTACGGAGCGGGTGGGCCCAGTTGCTTACAGGTTAAACCTACCTGGTGAGCTGGGTAAAGTGCATGATGTTTTCCACGTCTCACAGCTTAAGAAATACATGCACCACCCCTCCCATGTTTTGTAGGCTGAACGGCTAACCATAGAGCCAACCATGAGATCAGTAGAGACCCCTTAGAGGATTCTGGACACGAAGACTAGGAACACTCGCCACAAGTCAGTGAGACTGGTGAAGGTTCTCTGGTCCAACTAGGACGTCGAAGAGGCTACTTGGGAGTTAAAGGATAAGATGCGGGCGAAGTACCCTTCGCTCTTTTCAGACTAGTTTTCTTGTTAAGGGTACGGGGCGTACCCCTTTTAAGGGGGGTAGTGCCTCTTTGCTTTCAAGTTGTAAGCAAACAATCACATAGTGTTGATTGTTGTTTGTTGCTTATTTGGTATTAAGTATGTATAAGACTTTGTGACAGACCTTACAAGTCTGAACCTTAATAAATGTGGCAAACCTTATGAGTCATAAAGCTTAATACATGTTGTTTGATGTATGTGATTTTGTATGTGAAGTTACCTGTGTTTTAAGAGATATTAGATGCATATGAACTTTGGGGACAAAGTTCTTTTAAGGGGGGTAGATTGAAATACCCCAAACCTTAGTATATTGATGAACTATCTAATTATAATATATTAAGGATATAATATTCCTTAGAAACATTAGAAAAGAGTTTAAACAACAATGTACACAAAAACATACCTTAAGCGTTTAAACCGAAAACGCACCTTAGAGCACGAAAATGTGCTTTAAGGAGAAATGTGCCTTAAGCATTTATACATGGAACTAAAAGGCTAATGAGCCTAAATACCATTAAGAAGTAAGGTAACAACAATAAAATGGTCATAGTAGCCATAGCGTATACACGCAAATTAAGTATACAAGTCCACACAAAAACCGGTACTAAACTGACGAAAGTCAAGGAGAACCACTAAACGACTTGGTTTAAGTTGGAATTAGCAATATGCTATTTCACGAACAAAGTTTCTAACGGTTGTAAATGTACTAAGAACACATTTAAACTAGCCAAAACAAATTGCAAAATCAATGTGAACCAGGAAGCACATAAAATGTGTTTTAAGGCATTTTTGGCCTTGTAACATACCTATAACATGGTATAAGTCATTGAGAACGAATTTAATCCATAAAATGTTACATAATATAAGAAGAAAACAAAAAAATGAGATCAAATGGGACTAGGGGCTGCCGATTTGGGGGGTGACTCACCAAGGCATTATTTGCCTTTACTTTATACTATTACACCTAATCAAGACTTCTTTGCATTGTATTATTACCTTGTCCCCTTAGTGAATGATTAACCAGACTCTTACCTATCAAATGAGAGCTTCAAAATTCGGAACTCATCCTCTCTTTGAAGGAAGAACACAAAAACAAGCCAAAGTTCACGATTTTGAACCTTAAAGCACACCCTTCCTTGTAAGAATCATAACTTTCTCGTCC
This sequence comes from Limonium bicolor, assembly GCA_023374045.1. Classification (NCBI taxonomy): domain Eukaryota; kingdom Viridiplantae; phylum Streptophyta; class Magnoliopsida; order Caryophyllales; family Plumbaginaceae; genus Limonium; species Limonium bicolor. Next base: position 325,544,913 of record CM041777.1, on the reverse strand, counting down.
TAGCTCCAAATCACAAGCTTGATAGCTCATTGGAATCCTCTCTTCAAGAGCTTTACAACCATAGGTCATGAGCCCCAAGATTCGCAGGAAAAACCACTAAGAAGTGTCTTTGATTCTCGAGGAAAACATTTCCTTCTTGAAAACTTCTTATTCTTTGGTTTTTGTCAGAGCTGATTGGCATGGGATACTAACCCATCTTATTCTTCATCTTGTTGTGTAATTTTGGGGACAATTCCTTTAGCAAATTGCTGGCCAAATTTCTAAGGAATTCAAGCTTAAATACTAAGCTAAAAGGTTAATATACAAGGTAAACTCTAAAACTACCTATTTCATGGTTCTAAATGTTGATCTATATATGATCTAACCTATCATATATTTTGTTTATTATTACCGAATTTATTAGGTGTTAGATTTAATGTTTAGCACCTAAAATGTTAATATTTTGTAAATCTAAAACTAGATTTATAATCCTTATAATATAAGCTTTAATATAAGCTATCATAATATATAAGAAAAGTTCATATACTATTATTTAAGGGATGGCCGAAAATTAAGAAGGCTTATTTGAGTTAGAAAAATTATATAACTAAGTTAAATTAAAGGAATTAGTATAATTAAGTGTAATATGTAAAATTTGTGAAGTTTTGGTAATATATTGTAATTGCCGAAAACATATATGAATTATTATGAAATTTATGAAGTTTAGGTGATGGGAAAATAATTGTAGAATTAAGTTTACAATTTATAAAGAGTTTATAAGTATTATAAGAATTTATAAGGTTTTTTGTATATTTAAAGTTAATAAAAGATTGTATATATATACTACAACATTAGGTAATTAAATCTGGTGATTTAGAGATGTTTAAAATGATTTTTGGTGTTCAAAAATCTGTAGGAAAATTAGTTACGAAAATTAGAAATTAATTGGAGTAAATTTGGTTAATAAATGAGTTAGGATAAAAGAAAAGACCACAAGGGTAGAATGGTAATTTCCCTGGTCAAACTTGGTCAAACGTGGTCAAACTTGGTCAATGACAGTTTGTAAAATATTTTGGGGAGCTAGAATAAAATTTGTAGCAAAAGATTAGATATTTAAAGGATGAAGGAATAAAAAGTTAAGTTAAGTTAACTTTAGATGTAATGTTGTAAATAATGGAAAGTTAGGGGGTTTGACCATAAAAGGCTGGTCAAACTTGGGTGTATTTTGATAGTTGACCAAAAATATAAAAGAAATTAATTAATTAAGACTTTGGAAGAAATTAGAAATAAGAATAACAAGTTTAGAACCTATTATAAGAAAAATAGAGTTTTAGAGGAAACTATGGGTAAGTAATGTAAATAACACAATTTTTATGTGTTTAGAAGGTTAAGGAAATTAAATAAGGAATTTAGAAACAAGTTGTAAAAGAAACAGAGTTAAGACGGGGTAAACAAGACCCGTATATAACTTAAGGTATACGAGGGGTATACCCGTAATTTAATAAGTATAGGAGGATCACTTAAGGTATTTTTAATAAAAATAGAAATGTTATATTGGGAAAATAAATAAATACTTAAGGTATCATACGGGCGTATACGAAAAATTTTAGCGTACATGAATAGTACTCGTATACGTGAATAGTATACGTATAAATGAATAGTAAAAATGTATACATAAATAGTAAATACGTATAAATGAATAGTAAATACGTATACATGAATAGTAAATACGTAAAAATGAATAGTAAATACGTATACATGAATAGTGAATACGTATAAATGAATAGTAACTATGTATATATGAATAGTCAAATACGAGACATATACGTGAATAGTAAAATACGTATATGTGAATAGTAAAATACGTATGTGAATAGTAAAATACGGTGAATAGTAAAATACGTTGAATAGTAAAAATATGAAAATTAAGTTATTTAACCACGCCGTCCTAATGAACTATAGCAGCGGAGTAGGTGACCGGAATAGTCGAGACGTCATCCAGGAGTGGACAAACGTCGATAGGCTAAGGTATGGGATTCTTGTAGCTTGTTTACTAACGAGGTCTACCTCGGTTTGTGTGCTTTGTGTTATTGTGATACGACCAAACAAGATTAAGCATGAAACTGATTTACTGTATTGTTATTGTGTCCATTGTACACTAACATTACTTGATTCAGGGCTCGTTCGTTAACTTTGTTTAGTGAACAATTGTATAAAGTTATAAGAACCTCTATTGTTAGTTGGTTAATACCGAGAGAGGTTTAATTAACCAATTGTCAAAGAGACTTCAGCTAACTGGAACTTGTGAGGAGAGGAATCCGGGACTGACTCCGGTCATGCATGTTCAGGTTTAGGAGGTCGGCATCTGCATCAGATCTGTCTTCCGCCTAGGGTCGACAAACTGACCTGGCCATCTCGAGTGAACAGTTCGAGATGGGAGGCAACTTCAGGAGGTGCAGGAGGGTCAAGCCTACATCCCTCATAACTTAAGAATTATTGTTTATTAAACCAATGGAGCTAATAACTCATTGGCTAGGGTTACTTTGACCCGACAAAATAAACAATTCAGTTAGAGAACAACCAATTCTAATAGGAGAATGGTTGACACTTATAAGGAATGGTCAAACACGAGAACTAAACAATTCTCAGGCCTCAGGATTTAGGAATCTAACTTACTCATTAATGGACGTCCATTACGATGTTCGATTTATTTGAGCTGTGAATGTTTCACATAAATGTATTGTTGTTATTGTACTTCTTATTATTGTTGTATGAATAATCAACTGCATGTATACGACAAGTAGTCGTGTGTAGCCTTGATAGCTTGTGGGCTGCACGTTTTCTGTACCAGCAATATGCTGAGCCCCTTGGGGCCTGTGATTTAAACTTTGCAGGTAGGTGCCAAACAAGGACCCAGCCTGAGAGTAGGAGTGGGTAGAGCACTATGGGTTTAATTTACATTTCGAGTGTGCCTGTACACTCGCTTTATAAACTGTGGTAGTAAGTTGTAATAATAAGAGAGATACTTCAGACTCGATATTGTATTTGTTTTAAGACTTGTACGCACTTATGTTCGGTACACTCGGGTCCATCAGACTGTAGCTTGAGACTGGAATAGGCCTAGTTAGTCACGTGGGTGACTAACGGCGGTAACACCAACTTTTAGTACTTTCTTCCGCTGTGTTGTAATATTGTTGCAGGTTTCGTTCGTGATGGTTCTGGTTTAGCAGTTGGGGTGTTTACAAGGGAATCATCAAGACCGACCCACGACCGCTCCAACCTCTGGGTCGGGTCGAAGTCAGAAACTTCGTTCCAGTGATTTTTAAGTCCCGACCCGGACCCACGACCGAGTCACGGCTCCTGGGTTTCGGTCCGTTCCGAATGTTTTGGTTCGTTGCTTAAGCTCCGACCGACCCACCGACGATCCAGCCTTCTGGGTCGGTCGGTAGCACTTTGCCTACAGACCTTGTTTCACTTCTTTTTCTTCACACTTCTTCCCCAATCTTTACCAATACATTCCCAACACTCATACTAGTTTTCCCTCACACTAATGCTACAGATTTGTTTCCCTATTATTATGACAGATTTTTCACCTTTACTCCTATCCTCCAATACTTCCTCACTATGCTACTCCTAGCATTCAAAATACATTACTTTACATCCTATTTCTTCATATTACCTAAACCCTTTTCGATTTTGTTTTCAAAGTGGTTGAACACTCTCTTAAAACTCTCCAAATACACCTAGTTATTGTCTAGGTTTTACCTCTCCTTACACACACTAAGTCCTCAATTTCAAACAAATTTGGACATAGTCTCCCCTATATTTTTAGCTTTGCCCACATCATCTCAGCTCACAATTTGCTCATTCACACACTGTTTATACAAGTCATTATACTCACATTTCAACTCCACTACAACACCATAAAATTCCTTGCACATCCCATATACTTCCATGGTTTTCCCAAGCTTTTAAACATCATTTAAAAACTTCAAAACTGTTACTTCTCATTCCTCATATACACCACAACATTCTCATTACTCATTACTCATACATTACTCTTTTACTATCAAAAACTTACGATACAATACAACACTAACTCAGGTAAGAGTATTTACCTTGTCTTGCTAGTTTTTCTTTCTTTCCTTTCCTTCTTTTCTTTCCTCTTTCCTTCTTCTCTTGTTCTCGGTTTTTGTTCAAGAAGTGGCAATGCTACAGCAAGCCATACATACCCATACTAGTTTAGCCACCTTAACCTTAACTAACCCCTAGAATTTAGATGTTTAGGGTTTAGAAAAGAGTATACCTTGCAAAACCAATGAATAAGGTTCTTGACTAGCAAGAGAACAAGATTCCTAGCCCAAAGAAGAAGCCAAAATCGGTTGGAGCATGAAGAACAGGCATTCAAAAACTGAAATTCTCATAATGCAAAAAGGGCTAGAAATGGTGGATTTTCAAATATCTTTTTACTCAAAGTACAGGAGGTGAAGGTGCTTCTAATGGTGGTACTCAAGCTCCAAATGCAGCACACCACAGAGATGAAGTTGGTTGTTTTCGATTTTTGAAAGGAGGAAAGTGTTCTCCTTGGGAGAGGATTTCAATGGTACAATTTTTGTTGAATTTGGACAAGGATTGAGCTTAGACAAGAGGAGAGAAGGAGAGAGTTGAGTGGGGTTCTTCAAATCCCCATAGCCATCGCAGGAGGAGGAGGAAAAATAAGAAGGAAGAAGAAGGTGGGAAAGGTGAGGGAGTGAGGGATGGAAGAGAGAGAGAGCCCCACTTTCTTTTCTACTTTTCTACTTATTTCATTTGTCTTTTAGCTAAAAGAAAGCATTAGAGAGTGAGGGAGGGGGGGGGAGCTGGCCGGCCCACTCACCCACACACACTCAAATTTTTATTTTTATTTGCCAAAGTAGACACACTAACTTGTTTATTTACGCTCTCACCCAACAACTTCTCGGTTGTTACAGTTTTTAACTAACCGGAACCCGTTTTCCAGAATTTTCTCGTTTAATTAATTTTATTGGTTCCCAACCTTTATTACCGTTTATTAATGACGATTTGGTTGACCAATATCGTTACGAGTCTATTTGACTCGCTTAAAGTCGTGTTTTCCCGGTTTCCTCGAAAAACGTGCTTTAAGGTCCGTTTATGTTTTTAACCCATTTTAAAGGTCCATTTTCTTCGAGGTTTATTCCCTCATGTTTATTTAAGTGTAATTAATCCTTTAAAAAATATAATTAGCTTAATTAATCACTGTTTTAATTACAGGGTATTTCAATCTACCCCCCTTAAGGAACTTGCCCTCAAAGTTGCTCAAGGTTTACGGTTTACTATTCTACTCATTTGGCAAGCCAATTGCCACAATGAACTTTACTACCACCTTACAAGGTGTTCACAATTCTTACACTACAAGCATACACAATTCAAATACCATACACAATGCACCATCCAATTCACACATTCCACAATACATTCACAATACCATTCATACATTCCACAATACATTTCATAATACCATTCATCATACTCTTCACATTGTCATTCGTGTCATATTCCGTACAACACAAATGCATTACTCATTACACACATACCATACACATATCATACTCATTGTACTACATACTGGATACTACTAGCACTACCTTGTGCCCATAAAATACAATTAGCACCACATGTGCCAACAAAATACAATTACATACATACATACTATGCAATGCTAACCCGAAGCAATGCAAAAGCAAAAGGCTCTCCCCCTTAAAAAGGGTACGCCCGTACCCTCGTACTATATGGATACTAGACATCTAGTCTACAAATAAATTTGGGTACTTCGCCTTCATGGCGTCTTCTAATTCCCAAGTCGCTTCCTCGACATCGTGGTTAGACCACAAGACCTTCACCATTCGTACAGATTTATGGCGAGTGTCTCTTGTCTTCGTATCAAGGATTCGCAGTGGAGTCTCGACATATCTCATCGTCGGCTCTAGGGATAGCTGTTTCAGGTTCTAATACATGAGGGGATCGGCTATGATTTCTTGAGTTGTGATACATGAAAGACATCATGAACATGCCCCAGTTCTTCAGGCAATGCTAGCCTATAAGCTACGGCTCCAATCCTCTCGGTAATCGTGTACGGGCCTACAAATTTCGGGCTCAGCTTGCCCTTCTGGCCAAATCGAAAGACGCCCTTCATAGGTGAGACACGCAAGAACACTTGGTCGCCCACGGTGAACTCAAGGTCACGTCGTCACACATCCGCATAGGATTTCTGTCTATCTTGGGCTGCTTTCATATTGCTCGGATTTGTTGTACCTCCGCTTGTACTTGCTCTAAATACTCCGGTCCTATGATGACCGCTTCACTTGACTCATCCCAACACAACGGGGTACGGCAAGGTCTACCATACAAAGCTTGGAATGGTGACATCTTAATTGAAGCATGATAGCTATTGTTATACGAAAACTCGATAAGATGAAGCTTATCAATCCAGCTCCCCTGGAAGTCTAAGGCACATGCCCTAAGCATATCCTCTAGTGTCTGGATGGAACTTTCTGTCTGACCGTCGGTCTGTGGATGGAAGGCGGTGCTAAGCTTCAACTCAGTACCAAGCGCTTCCGGGTTGCTCTCCATCGTATCTCGAAAGAAATCTGGTGTCGTGATCAAATACTATGGTTTTCGGGACTCCGTGGTGTCGGATGATCTCCTTGTCGAATAGCTCTGCGAGCTTCACCACCTTTCAGGTGTCCTTCATTGGTATGAATTGGGCAACCTTGGTGAGGCGATCGACTACTACCCAGATCATGTTGAGTCCTCCCCTAGCAGGGGGAGTCCAACAACAAAATCCATAGAGATATCATGGAATTTCCACTCCGGAATGGGCATGGATTGCACCATTCCTCCGGGTCTTCGGTGCTCGAACTTCACTTCTGGCATGTGAGACACCTTAGAACATACTCAATCACGTCGGATTTCATTCCTGACCACCAGAAGTATCTCTTCATGTCTTTGTACATTTTAGAGGCTCCCGGATGGACATGCAATGTCGAACAATGTGACTCTGCAGAATGCGATCCCTTAGCTCAGCATTGCTTCGGGGGACGCATATCTGCCATTCAATCAGATCAGACCATCTTCATGCAATTTGAAGTCGTACTTTCGGCTCTCGAAGGTACCATCAGTGATTTATGTCTGATCTCTGTGAAGTAAGGGTCACTAACTGAGCGTCTCGCACCTCGTTAAGCAAGCTAGAAGAAGTGAGTAGCGAATGGAGCGAGTGTGCTCGAAGACTCAGGGCGTCGGCTACAACGTTTGCCTTCCCTTCTTTATACTGGAGGTTGATGTTGTAATCTGAGAGAAACTCCATCCACCTCCTCTGTCTTAGATTCAGTTCTTTCTGGGTAAATACATACTACAAACTTTTGTGGTCGGAGTAGATGGTGATGCTTACCCCATAGAGATAGTGTCGCCATATCTTCAAGGCGAAGACAATGGCTCCTAACTCTAGATCATGTTGACAAGGATAAGAATATGACGAAGACAAGGGGGTCAAAGCAGTCTAGGCCACAGATCCCGGTCCAGACCCCGGGACCCCTTCAGGACCTTGTTCGGGCTCCAGTTTTGGCGCCAAACATCATTCCGGCCCGCATTCCATAATTGGGTCCCGTATTCCGGCCCGCATTCCATAATCAGGTCCCGTATTCCGGCCCCGCACTCCATGATCGGGCCCCTTATTCCGGCCCCGTGCCCCATGACCGGATCCCACATCTCACACTTTGGGACCGGAAGGCTTTACAAGAAGAGATGTACCAAAATTAAGGAGGTTGCTCTAATAAAAGTAATGCTACATGTATAAGGATGAAGAGATAGACTTCACCCTAGAAGGTCTATAAATAGAGATGATAGGCTCATTTGTAAGGGAGACAAGATTAGAAGAGAGAGAAAACATTAGAAAGCTCTCTAAAGTTGTAATACCAAAGAAAGTAATAAAGATATTGTCTAGAAGTGGATGTAGGCCGGATTATTGGCCGAACCACTATAACTCTCGGTGTTCTGTACATTTGTGGGATGAGAGGGACAAATTATGTATTTTCATTTGGCGCCGTCTGTGGGAAACGAACAGCTAGAGAAACAGCAACCACGATTTATCCACAGGCGAGAGTAATGGTTGGATCAAGGAGAAATGCCGTAGGAATTCGCAGAAAATTCATTCAAATTAACGCTTCGCAAGAGAATGAAAGAAAGGAATTCACATCGAGCTTCGATTGAGAAAGGAGGGGGTGAATCTGATCGACGTTCAGAAAATCAAGAGAGAACTACCTCATCGTACGAAGGATTAATTCTCATACAACCATGAAATTCGGGACGCGATTCTAAATCTGGACGCCTCGATGCCACTGAAATCCAAAGTTCATGAAGAGGAGTTTAATATTGACTCCTGATTCTAGCTAACGATTCGCGTTACAACCAGAGTCAACTTTCGACTCAACATTAGCAGGCGCACTCAATGTTGGAAACATCGATCATAAAAAGAACGAGAGGCCAAGGAGCATCATACAAGAAATTTGGGGGATGTCCCAGGCGATTCAGCGCAGAGCATCTCAGTCAATTCACTGGGAGATTGGGAACAACATTCGAGGAGAATGGTTTCGTCCCTTCATCGAGGCATAATCGGCAAGATTATGCCTAAAGCAACAGTTCGGAGATCTGCTAATCGATCGCTACTCTCAATAGCGGAGAAAGAGCCTGCCGGGGAAGAACCTAGCGCCATATCATCAGAGAAGCAGCAATCGAAATTGCTCAACTGGAAGGGATGATTTTGGTTTAAAGCGCAGAGGATTAAATGACTTCGGAAAGCAATCTCAGGAATCAGAAGGGAGAATCCTATCGATTAATGGGGAATGATAAAAAATCAGGAAACAAAGCCAAATCGACGCTTAATTTCTCCCTTTACTAAAATATTCTTTAATCATTCTTTTGTTTATACTTTAAGAACTTTTATCTCATTCTCAGATTAACTCAGGACCGCAAGTCTTCTTTCCCAAAGAAGGCATTGCTCGCGGCTATGGATTGAGCAAAAGATCCTTCCGGCTGTATACGTCCCGCTCAACTTCGGGAATATGAAGTAAAAGAAGGGACAAGCATCTCAATTCGGCCGAGTGGCATCAGTTGGAAGGCATGTCAACCAGACGATTGTAGATCCAAAACCAGACAGACAGATCGATGACGAATAAACATCATGGCTATGCACCGACAACAATCAAAACAAAAAAGAGAGATCCCAAAGCCACTGCGGCTAGAAGTTATTTCAACCAAGTCAGAGGTTAAGGAGTAGGAAATTGTACGCCAATCGACATCAATTTGTTTGAGACCAGGAGAGGATGACCGAAAGCCCACGACCGGAAGACAGTTCGACGTCCATGACCGGAACGCACCTCAGTTCATGACCGGAAGACATCTCTTCTTGTCCAAAAGTCCGGATACACGGTTCGTTAGGTTTACAAGAGTGTGGCCTGAGAAATCTTCATCAGCCGGATGATGGCTAGGCGACCAGGCGCCGTAATTCAAATTCACTATACTAAAGCTCAGTCCGTAATTCAAATTCAGACACCAAGCATCGACACCAGATGGTATGTTAGTCTCGACCACAGTCTCCTTGACCCGGCGGTGGCCCCCTTGACCGGACGCCCGGACGCAACATTGGCACCGACATTCAAGCACTAGTATCGCCCTCGAATTCAGGCTGCTTCCAATCCAGTAAGCCAATACAATCGAAAGAAGCCACGCCATGATTTGAACCTAGGTGTAATCTTGAAGAGAAACAGAAGTTTTCAACCGGGCGTCGCGCACATTGACAGGGTGGCATCATCAGGCATTCTTCCGGCAAGAGTGTCGTGCACGTTGGATCCATGACCGGAAGGTAGCCGGATTGTCTTGGCCGTATCAAATTTCCTCAGCCGCACAGACTTCCTTGGCCGCACCAGATTTCTTTGGCCGCAACAGTCTTCCTTGGCCGCAACAGACTTCCTTGGCCGCACCAGATTTCCTTGGCCGCAACAGTCTTCCTTGGCCGCACCGGATTGCCTTGGCCGCAACAGACTTCCTTGGCCGCACCAGATTTCCGGTGCCGCATCTCAGTCCATGGCCGGACTCCTTTGGCCACACTGATTAGAAAAGATTACCGAAAGTACTATCACCATCAAACTTCAAACTGGAAAGTGCAGAGACTGGTCAAAGTAGCAGAAAGCGAGCAAGGTCCAAAGGTTCAAGGCCGGGTGCGACATCGATTTAGCTTGAGTTTGAAACCAAGCGCACCACCGTCACCGTCGATTTGACTCAAGGCCAGGCGCATCATCGTTCTGGCTAGAGACCGAGAGGCATCGACCGGATTTCTCCTCTCTTGACTGGGCTACAGCCTAGATGACGGCCTCGATTCAAAAGAAAGCAACTGGGACATGCTACAAGCATCCGAAGCTAATCACTAAAAGCATACCGCCGGAAGACATCGACCGGAAGTCCTTTTCTCTTGGCCAGGCTTAGCGCCGGAAGGCATCGTCGTCGTCAAAAATTCAAAAGCAAGATCAAACCTTTCTTCGCAAGCGGCAAGCTCCGAGCAGCATCTCAGTCAACATCTCAACATCACCAACAAAGGAAGATGCGCTCAGGCTCTCGCCCAGAACATATAACCAAAACTAATTATCGAGATAAGTCCAAATTCCCTTACTTCAGCTTATGATGAAACTTATTAACAGTTATTTTCTCTTCATATAAAGACGTCTAAATCCTTAGTTGAAGAGATGAAATTGCTATGATCTGTACAAACCCAGGTTTTTACCAAGCCACCCAGAAGCTATAATCAAATTCTAAACGTTTTCAATATTCAGGGAAGCAATGATGCGAGTTTGTTCAGATGTAGTTATCCAAACTTGGTTGGCCTTCTTTATGATTATGTTAACAAAATTGATTTCCAGTTGTGCCTTTACCGTTTTAAAAGCTTCTGAAAGTTACGTATAAAAACTGCTCCATAATGATTTAACTATAAGTTGCGCTGCTGCTTTAAGCATTCCATGTTAAGCACCATACTTTTACACCCATAAAACAGATATAAGGTCATTCAAGACTTTGCTTCACATTAGTTTCCGCTGTAACAAGATCGCATGTTAATAGATGCATGGTAAAAGATAAACCTTGGTTAGATCATTCAGTCTTTCTCTGAAGTGACGTTTTACTTCATTCCTATTACTCATAATTTTCAACAGTTTCAAATCTGTAGGTCTAGTTTGTACTTCATTTGCATTTTCTGCACTTTTGACCCACTGACACAGACTCTTGATTCTTCACTGAACAATCTGGCGTTGTTTTGACATGTTTGAACGATCCATATCAGCCAGGGCAGACCCATTTTTACATCTGTTCTGTTATTTATAATTCAAAAGTTGGATTCTGTTAACCTTGGTAGAGTTCTTCACTCCTGTTTCAAAGCTATTCGAATCATCTATCTTGTTGTATTTCGAACTAAATATCTTCGCCCCTAGACAGGACATGTTTTGGCCCCCCTTTTTCAGTCAAATTCATACCCCACTGCTTAGTTCACTAAAAACTCTCTGTTGAAAGTAACCACCCAAACTATTACGTTTTAAACTTTATTTACTGGAACAATTTTTTGAGAAAACATCATCTGCTTTGAAAAACTTCCTTTGCATAACCTGGTTGATTAGCCTGATGGGCAGTATTGCTTCTGTTCAAACATATTTTGACTTTTGTTTCTAAAAACAGAATCTCCATTTCAGGGTGTTAAAACTCCCTGGATAGACGTTTAAGTTGGTTTCAGTTTTATTGCTTCCTCTATGGTTTATGTGAGCAGGGTCAAAACATATACTGAAATCTTCCTCAAATCTTTCTAAATTGCAAATGTTCGGCATAAATCTATTTCAAGCTGATTTCTACATAAAGAAATGCACATCATTCTGCTTCTAAATTTTTTACTGCTGCCAAGGAAATCATCTATTGGACAAAACATTTGTCGCGTTCGCCGTGATACCCTATGTTAAAAAGATTTGTATTAACTAGTCAAGCTATTAGTTCTGCACTGAACAACACTTTAGTTTCTGCTCAAGCTTTTGCATGTAACATTTGTTGCATGAGAAACTTAACTTAAAACTGATCTCCAGTAAGCTCTTGAACATTTCTCTCACCGCAAAAGAATTCTTCAGATTGCATTTCTGATATGGTCAGTACAACCAGCTACAGGGTTTGACAAAACCTCATCTGTTTTGGAAACTTCCATTCAGAAAGATATTCTTCTACTGAATTATGACAACCATCGGATACATTTAGACTGTTTAAAATCAAATTGATCCCAGCTGTTTCCTTTGTGCCCAAATTCTCTAATCCTTGTTTTTGCTGCTGTTTATTCCTAAGAATATTTTCAATCAAAGGTTCGTTGTAAACTGGATAAGCTTCACGCTCTAGATAAAATTGCAAAAGCACTTTTCTGGTCAATTTCATGCTTCTCTATGTGTTAAGAAGCTTTGTCTATTCTCATCAGTGTGAAAAACTTTCCAAACCCTTATTTTAGAACTTTAATCTTTCAACTTCATAGTACAGCAATTCAGATCCTTGTTTGAAGTACACTTTTTCCTGTTACATTGTTAAAGATGTACAATAACCTGAGTGTGTCATTAGTCTGATCAGATGGTACAACTCCACCTGTCTTTTGTACTTCTTTATGAAACATATTCATTTTCTGAATTTCATTCATTTTTACCATTTATCCAGTCTGAAGCAGCCTCTTAAACTTGTGTTCATGCCCATTCTGTTGCTGCTACTATTATGTTGCGTTTTCATCCCTATGCTGCTATTATTTATCTTTTCCTGAGTCATGTTTTACACACATAAGACCTGTTACACAAACAGCTAGGCCTTTATTTTTTGTCCCTGCTACCAGCCGCTAAATAAATATGCTAAGAGTGGTTTAAAGCTGCGGAAGGTTATTTCTGTTTTGACTATGGTATCCCCTGCTCAATCCTGGTGTACTATGGCGGTTGATTCTAATTAGGTCTGTTTGAACCTGATATAGGTCTGTTAATAAACATAGACAAACCTAGTGCAATGCAAACCTCTGATTACCACCACTTTTATCGCTTGGGTAGTGGTTATATTCAACAGTCCGGTCCTTGCTGCTAGTACAAACTTTGTTTTAATAGTTTTTCTGGCCATAATTAATTTCTACCTCTGTTCATTTACACACTGTGCATTCATCCTTTTTTGTCAGATTTTGAGATATAAATAGCACTGTCATACGAGAAGCTTCAGAAGCCTGCCAAGGTCATTATTGGAGTTGAAAGCACTCGAGACGTCATTCTTCAGTCTGTTAGACCTTATCAGCAGAGGACTGTTTTTAAGTACACTCAGAAACATCCCCACTATTGCATTCTGCAATAAGTGCAAGCTATTTTAAGCAGGTTCCGGGTGGGCAATTTGGATTTTGCTGCTGCAATTACTATGAAACACTTCTTGACATGTTTCCATTATTTCAAAAGCCTCTGAAGGTATGGATAAAAGTATTATCAAAATCCATGGCGCTTTCATAGGCCCTCTGGTCCATGACGCTTTCATAGGTCCTCTGGTAAAAAGTAACACCTACAGGCTATCACGCCTTGAAAAGCAACACCTACAGGCTATCACGCCTTGAAAGTAACAACTTGGGCTATCATGCCCGGCCAACGTGCCAACTTGGGCTATCATGCCCGGCCAACGTGCCAACTTGGGCTATCATGCCCGGCCAACGTGCCAACTTGGGCTATCATGCCCGGCCAACGTGCCAACTTGGGCTATCATGCCCGGCCATCGTGCCAACTTGGGCTATCATGCCCGGCCATCGAGCCAACAAAAAAACCCATCTCTGGACCCATCAGGAGCTCTGGTCGCCTGTAATGGGTGCATTGTTAGGTGTGGGACGCCGCACCATACTTGAATCACAAGTACCATCCTTTGGCTAGCATAAGCAAAGTTGGGAAAATATATTATCTTTTGTTCTCCCTTTAAGGGAACTATCATCCTTTGGCTAATAAAAGCAAAAGATTTAATCATCATATTATTTCACCCTTTCAAAAAGGGAATGGTTCTTATTAAAAGAACCATTGGTCTTCTTTATGAAGATCTTATTGTGGACTTCTGGACTTCTGGATTTCTGGCCTTCTTAAATATTATATATCAGAACATCAAGGGATCCATCCATCAAGATTTTATGGGACCCATCCATCAAGACATATTATCTCAAAGACTTATGTCCCGGAATTTCCAATTTATCAGATTCATAAGAAAGACACTTGTGGGACTTTTGGTTGTACTAAATGTACCGATTTTTTGTAAGTTCATGTTTCTTTGTAAAAACTAAAGAAAAAGAACTTGTGGGACTAGGAGATAGGAGAAAGGAAAAGTAGAAAGAATGTAAATTTTTATCTTTCTTTTTGTAAGTTCCACTTTTTTAAGTAGGAAAAAGTAGAACTTGTGGGACTGATGACAAGGATAAGAATATGACGAAGACAAGGGGGTCAAAGCAGTCTAGGCCACAGATCCCGGTCCAGACCCCGGGACCCCTTCAGGACCTTGTTCGGGCTCCAGTTTTGGCGCCAAACATCATTCCGGCCCGCATTCCATAATCGGGTCCCGTATTTCGGCCCGCATTCCATAATCAGGTCCCGTATTCCGGCCCCGCACTCCATGATCGGGCCCCTTATTCCGGCCCCGTGCCCCATGACCGGATCCCACATCTCACACTTTGGGACCGGAAGGCTTTACAAGAAGAGATGTACCAAAATTAAGGAGGTTGCTCTAATAAAAGTAATGCTACATGTATAAGGATGAAGAGATAGACTTCACCCTAGAAGGTCTATAAATAGAGATGATAGGCTCATTTGTAAGAGGAGACAAGATTAGAAGAGAGAGAAAACATTAGAAAGCTCTCTAAAGTTGTAATACCAAAGAAAGTAATAAAGATATTGTCTAGAAGTGGATGTAGGCCGGATTATTGGCCGAACCACTATAACTCTCGGTGTTCTGTACATTTGTGGGATGAGAGGGACAAATTATGTATTTCACATGTGTCGGGTAATTCTCCTCATGCTTTTTCAGCTGGCGGGAGGCGTAAGCTACTACCTTGCCATGCTGCATGAGTACGCATCCCATGCCCTTGCCCGATGCATCACAATACACCTCAAATCCCTCTATGCCCTCTGGAAGAGTGAGAATTGGCGCTGAGGTCAATGAGTCTTTTAGGCTCTAGAAGGATACCTCACACTCGTCTATCCATACAAATGATGCATCTTTCTTCATCAATGACGTCATGGGCTTAGCGACTTTTGAGAAGTCCTTTACAACCTCCGGTAATAACCGGCTAAACCAAGAAACGGTAACAGTCTTAGGTCTAAGCCATGATCCTACTGCTTCAATTTTGGATGGATCTACTGAAATACCTGCGCTCGAGATGACATGACCGAGGAATGATACCTGATCTAGCCAAAATTCGTATTTGGAGAACTTCGCATACAGCTGGTTCTTGCGTAGTGTCTCAAGTACTCTTCTGAAATGATTTTCATATTCTTCTGCTGACTTCGAATACACAAGGGTGTCATCGATGAATACTACTACTGAAGTGTCTAGCTAATCACTAAATAATCGATTCATTAAGTCCATGAATTTGGCTGGTGCGTTAGACAAACCGAATGGCATCACCGTGAATAAATAGTGGCAATATCTTGTTCGGAATGTTGTTTTCTCGATGTCTTGCTCTTTGATAGCAATTTGGTGATATCCGGATCAGAGATCAATCTTAGAAAAGACCGAAGCTCCCTTCAACTGATCTAACAGGTCGTCGATGCGTGGCAATGGATATTTGTTCTTTACAGTGACCGCATTCAGGTCGCGGTAGTCGATGCAGAGGCGGAGGCTACCGTCCTTCTTCTTCACGAAGAGGACCGGTGCTCCCCAGGGTGATACGCTCGGCGTATAAACCCTTTGTCGAGTAGATCCCGTAGTTGCTCTTTAAGCTCTGTCATTTCTGCAGGTGCCATACGGTATGGTGCCCTAGCAATGGGACCAGTACCAGGTATAAGATCGATTTCGAATTCTACTGCTCTCTGTGGTGGCATACCAGGCAGCTCTTTCGGGAATACATCAGGGAATTCTGAGACTACTGTTACATCATCACTGAATTCTGGATCTCTCTCCAGATCTTGCACATGGCATAAATACACATCGTGTCCTTTTCCAAGCTCCCGGTACATTGCCATAGCGGAAATGACAGTGGTCGAAGGCTCCCTCGGTCTCTGGCGGTATGAAACAGTGACCCCAGATGGACTTTGAGCAGCAATCGGTGCTCGGCGCATAGGATTCTCCCCTTGTGCCGCTCCAACCAGTTCATTCCGATTATTAAGTCGAATCCCAACCCGTTGAATTCAATGAAGGAGATGGGAAACGCTTCGCCTTTGATTTGAATGGTGGCGGTGTGGTAGTACTTAGTGCATTTTACTCGCTCCTTCGACGGGAGAGTAACCAAGAAATTCGATAGCTCATCTGCGTCTAGCCCCAACCTCTTCGCAAATGATGGCGATACAAAGGTGTGAGAGGCGCCGGAGTCGAATAGTACTGATGCTTCGATGTCGTTTACTAGGAATGTTCCCATTAGGATGGTGCCGCTTTTGCCGGCTTGTACTTCGGTGAGCATACTCAGGTTACCTTCGGTACCGAGTCCACAACCTATTGATTCATAAGATTATAAGCAACGATGGTGGAATGCAAGTGGAAAGTAATAACCTACACTGCTTTTGAATACACCGACCATCATACATACTCTCTCTAATACACGTTACTACTAGGTTACATGCTACTACAAGATTAATACTTTCTAAAGGTAAGGTTCAGGCGTCCTGGTTTCATGTGTGTGGCATTGATTATTACCGGTGGTGCCGTATTCAACTTGATCTTCTGGATCCCGTGATACAGCAACCTTGATTTTCCACCCATGATTAGGACATCTCCTGATCTCAATACCAATTTCTCTGTGAGGTCCACACGCTTCTGCTCGCTATGCAAAAATACGGTGTCATCACCAATGGACCAAGACACTACGGGCACTCCTTGTTCAAAAGATTCCGTCATCTCGTCCTTATCTTGGTGTAAGCCAAGTCGTCCTTCTTTCTCATAGAAGTTGAAGATACATAAATCTGCTTCAAGTGCAGGGATTGGTTCATCTTTATACTGCTGTGCGGTTTCTACAGCTTATGTGACAAGCATTTGGTATTCAGTGGGTATTTGTGGAGCTGTGGCTCCGTCTCCTGCTCGCGTCGTTTGGTATGTCTTGGTATAAGGGTTCCAATCCTTTCCCAAGCACATCATTTTCTACTTCATTGTAGCTCCACTGGGGAATTCGGGTGTATAAAATCCTCCTGGACCCATTCCTAACTCGTTGCATCGTCGGATGATTGAAACTTGTGCTTCGGGTGTCAAGTATCCTTTTAATAAGATCATACCTGGACGGATAACTTGACATTGATCGTTGTCGAAGTGGTGTGTGGCGATGTCAGTCTCTTCACGAGGTGGGTTTGAAGGTATTGGGTAACAGATAAGGAATTTTCCTAAGGTGGTAAATTACATCTAGTGTGAGTTCTATGCTCGCTAATTCATTTCATGATCAATACATACTTCCATGTTACTTACTCATACTCATTTTCATACTTCAAGTACTTACGCATTCATGCTCCCATTCATACAATTACTTCAATACTTAGACATGCTCTTCAAGGATTAAAGGTTACGTAATTACTTGGGCCGGACTTAGTCCCGGTCCCGTCTCGGTCAATGATGTGTAAGGCCGGTTGCCTCTACGGTGCGCCCTTCTACGGACCCCGGGACCCCTGTCCCTGTGAGGTGTGCTGGGCATGAGCATCGCCAGATGCAGCCTCCTTGCCTTCACGCTTCTTGTAGCCCTGATAGTTGCCCATGGGCTTAGAGTTCTTTGGGCATGCATTAGCATGGTGCCCTGGCTTCTGGCAATTGTAGCAGCGGATCTCCCTTCCTTGGCAATCGGTGTCGGGATGATCCTTGTTGCAATTTTGGCACACAGCTGCGACCATCGTTTTGGCTCTCGCCATGGCCAAATCCAAAACCTATAGCTTCCAAGTTAGTGAGGTTCGGTATACTTACAATACTCCACATACATACTAATTCACAAGTGTACTAATTCGATTTTGGGTTCTTACCCTTGTAGGGCTGAGACCTCAGTGGCTTCGCTGCCACTGGTGCAGTGTAGGCAAGCTGTAGCGGATCAGCTGCCTTGCCCTTCTCAGCATGGGCACCGCCGTCTCCAGAGGTGTTCTTCTGGTGGGAGTACTTCCCTTTCTTTTCTTCCATGGTTTGGTTTGGTTTTGGTCGTCAGAGGTGTTACCCTTGCTGCTCACCTTGCGCTTCAGCGCTTGCTCCTCATCTCTTAGCTGGCAGGTGATCTCAACTCGAGATGCAGCGTGGTAACACTCCTGAATTACTTGGTATTAGGTTACTCATTTACATACGGAAACTAATTCACATTGCTCATGGCCTTTAAGGGTTCAACGTTGTTTACCTGAAGGGAGGTAAACAGTGCGAATTCCATGCCATACCGGAGTCGATGGCTCAACCCCCCGAAGAAGCGGTCGACCAGGACTTGGCCGGTATACCCAAGGTCGGGTAGAAGTCTGAGAAGAGAGGTGAAGGTGCGGTAATACTCATCAACCGTCATCTTCTCTGTCATCTTTAGGGCATCGAGCTCAAGCCGTTTCTTGGTCTTGACATGCTCGGGATAGTACTTAGATCGGAGGAGAGAGGTGAATGCTTCCCAACCGAATGTGGGGTCGGTTACGTGCTCGGCCTTAATGAGCTTCGACCAGTCCATAGCTGCGTCCTTAAGGTAATACGCAGCTATCCTCACTCGAACTCCTGCGGGAGTCTCAAGTGTCTCGAATGTCGTCTCCATCTCGGAGAGATAGGCCTCGAGCTTGGCAGGGTCGCTCTCGCCTCTAAAGCATGGAGGTCGAAGGTCGGCGACTGCCTTTACCCAATTGGTTTCACGGGGATGAGGTGGGTCGGGCTGTTGCTGCTGCTGCTGTGGGTTTTGCTGTGTTTGTTGTACACCTGATAAGTGTCCAAATGAGCATGTTTTATGGGTGTATTTCATATATTATATTAGCACTTTTCTTGCTCATTTCTCCACTTTGGTTAGTTTTCCTCTAGTTTATGTTTTATTGGTTATCTCACAAATTTATTGGTTAAACATGAGGAAACCCAAGCTAGGAGCAAAGTAGACGATGCGACGAACGCATGGGCGCAAACGGATCTTAAATCGGAGCTGAAACGAATATTTTAGAAGCAAACCAATTTTCGTCTGAACCAGGCTGGTCCGGACACTGGTTCGGACACGTCCAAAGGGACGTCAGTGTCATGTCCGCTCAAGTTTGGCCGGACAAGATCAAAGAGATGAAGTGTCCGTGGAGAAAAAGGCGGACAAGAGTGTGGCGTGTCCGTGGAGAAAAGGCCGGACAAGAGTGGCCTGTCCGTGGCCTGTCCGGGGAAGAAAGGCTGGACAACACTGCGGGGCTCTTGTGAGACGTCCGACCATAAATAACCGGACAAGAGATGAATCTGTTCGTGGCCTGTCCGTGGAAAAATGGCCGGACAAGACTGAGATGAGTCCGTGGCCTGTCCGGGGATAAAAGGGCGGACAAGATATAGAACGCACCGACCGTCTTCCCCATTTTTCTTGCGGCGCCTGCAAACACATCTATCTACCCCATCAGTAATATCAGGCGCCGGCGCACACCTTAAATTACTCACGCGTGTTCCAGTTATGTCTTCTTCCTCTTCCTTTCTTCTATAAAAACACACTGCACCTTCAACCAAAACATACGCTCGACCCCCAGAACTCAACACTCCGAATCACTCATTTCACATACAAATTCCTACGTACATTCTCCACTCTTCTTTCTCTTCATTTCTCCATTCACCATCCGGACCTCCGCAACACCGTATTATTATTACGTCCAACCTCTGACTGACTTATTACCAGTTAATATGTCAGGCTAAGGAGGATTTACTCCGGGCAAAGGTTTAGTTGTAGTTTGTTTAATTATGTAATCTATATTTCTACCGGTTAAATTAAATACAGTTTGTTACGATTAAAGTTTACCTCTCGCCTTTTTAATAAATTTCATGAATTTATTAAAAAGCTTTACAAAGTCTATTTTGATCAGACCAGTGATAAATAGACAGGTTAATTAATCGATAAATCTGTGGAAAACTTATTTTGATTAATTAAGTTAGTATTTTCAGATGCAAAATATAATTCCTTGCACTTAATCCGTTTACATGTGTTTTGCTCAAATCTAAATTAGACCGAGCATTTTCTGGTAAACGAGTCCTTTTGAGTCTATGATTTAGTCCTTAAGATAATAACAGGAATTTCGCCAAACTATTATAATACACCGGTAGAGATAGCATAATTAATCAGATTATATAAACCTGAACCCGGAGTCCCGTTTAATTTATCTTCTACTCAGTTAATTTTATCTTTCCTTTTTATTTATAAAAGCAAGTATATCAATTCCCCCCTTTTGTGACAAGCTTAGGTACTATATTATTTCGCTATAAGTCCCACGGTTTGACCCCGGCCGCTTCTGTCTTACTATACTACTGCGACCGGGTTTTATTTGCAGCCCGACGAATATTTAAGTTATTAAATTCCTTTTCAATTGTTTTAATACCAGTTCCAACCACTCACAATATACAGTCTGCAAAATGGCGCCGTTGCCGGGGACTTGATTTATTCTAGTCCCTAAGCCCCGGATAACTCACTTGCTATATTATAATATTCTGTTTATACTATTTTGTGTTTGTTTATTTTATTTCTACTAACTTCTATTATTTAATTATTTCAGCAATTTAAATATCGCATTAATTACAGTTATTTATTTTCCAGTCATTTACCTTATTGTCATTTACTTCCCAGTCATTAAAATTTCTAGTGTCCTTTAAATTTCAGCAATCTATCTTCTAACATTTAAATTCTGCAATCAAATTACTAACATTTAAATTCTGTCATTTAATTTCTGTCATTTTAATTTCAGTAAACTAATTCCTAACATTTAAATTCTGCAATCTAATTACTAACATTTAAATTCTGTCATTTAAATTTTTGTCTTTTTAATTTCAGTAAACTAATTCCTAACATTTAAATTCTGCAATCTAATTACTTACATTTAAATTCTGTCATTTAAATTCTGTCATTTAAATTCGAGTTCTTTATTTTATTGTCATTTAAATTACTGTCATTTAAATTCCAGCAATTTAATTCTGTCATTTTCTTTATTTTATTTTAATTTTATTATTTACTTAAACTGCATTTATTTTAATTTCTTTTTGTTATTTATTTTCGGTTAATTTACTCTTGTTAAAAAAAAAGTAGTTCTTAATTTTTGAATTATTTCTGTTTAACTGTTTAATTTCCCCTCCCTATTTCTTTCCATTTTTTTTATTTCACATCACGAGTTTCTTTTTCTGTTTTGAGTGGTGAATGCCTTTTACCAGGTCGCACAGCCTCCCGGAAAATATTAATAATCACACGGTTAGTTACATACCAGAGATTTAGAGAACCTTTCTACGCACTCTAAGGCAGAAACGATCTCAACAAAACATAACTGCCACAGTGATAGAATCTAACCCGGAAGCAGACATGGCATCTTCACCAGCGACAGTTCGAAACATTAATAGGCCGTCTAATCAAGGACAACAGCCTGCCATCGTCCTTCCCCACCTTACCCCATCCGAATACGATGAGTGGCAAAAGCTAAAGCATATCATCAGATCAAATGTGTAAAGGAGTTAGGCATGTTCGATGGCACCAGTCCTGACGAAGCTCTGTTACATGTTACCAAGTTCTTACAGCATGCCAACAGTCTAACCGTGACAGACGCAGTACTTCAATACGCGAGACTGTCACTGTTCCCTCATAGCCTGACGGGAAATGCGAGTAAGTGGTATCACAGCCTTACACCAAGTACCATTGGTACTTGGGATGAAATAGCCACCAAGTTTTACGACAAATTCCTACCCCCGAGCTGAACATTAGAAATGATTGCTGAAATCTATAATTTCAAGCAGCCAGGGTCAGAAAACATTTATGAAACTTGGGACCGTTTCAAAGGACTGCTGTTGACGTGCCCTCACCATGGTCTCACAAAAGAACAATTATCTCAATTGTTCTACAAAGGCTTAATCAACCAATGCAAAACGATGGTACTGTCTTCCTTAGGTGCCGACATTTTGAAAAAGCCAGGTGAACAATTTCTGAATGGGATAGAATCCCTCTGCGAAGATCAGAGACTGGGCCACAGGTGGATCAAGAGGCGGCACTCCAGGTTTATACCATGTTGAGAAAGTGAAAATAAGTTTGACCAGCTGATGAAAAGCCATGAGCAACTCATGGAGAGCAATGCACAGCAGGCGAAAAAAGTAAGTACTCTGCAGAAAGTAGTGGAGCAGATGGCGATGAACTCCTACCCCCAACAAGCAAAGTCGATGACGTCTCGATCATCTACAATCCCTCGAGGCTATGCTCCTCTATCCCGATCATCTCCTGATATTTCTTGTACGCAATGTGGTGGGCCGCACGATTATGAAAAATGCCCCCAACTACAAGAATTAAAAGCAGCAGAGGAAGCAAACTTTGTTGGCAACAATTTAGGGTACAGACAACCATGGCAGCACAACATGCACCCCAATTTTCAAGGAGGCCAAAGGCAGTATCAGCAACCGCCTTATGGCAATAATGCTTCTTCAAGCCGACCATCTCAACCTCCTTCAAATCCCGACTCTGGAATGTCCCAAATGCAGGAGATGTTTAAAGCAATGATGAGTAAGACCCGAGATACGCAAGATGAAGTCACAGCCCTTCGTAATGACCAAAAATCCTTGCAATCCCAAATCCAACAACTTCTCATCCAACAAAGACCTCCTGCCCAACTCCCCTCACAAACAGATCCAAATCCACGAGAGTATGCAAATGCAATTTATGTAGTGGACCAGCCCATCACACTAGCTCAAAGGGAGCAACAACCCGAGAGTGAAATGGTCCACGAAGTGGAGCAGCGGGCTGAGGAAGAATACCTCGACATGAACCAACTGAAGATCTATGCCAAATTAGTTGAGATAAATGAAATGATGGAAGGTCCACTAGACCTTGCATCATAGCAACGGAGAGCGAAATGATTCATATAGTGGACAACTTTACTGAGGATTCGAGTTACTCTATATCACCACCCCCGTTCGAACCTGAGCAAAAGACATCAAACCATCTGCTTGAGCTTGAAGACAAGCCATCAGAGGACAGATTCTACATCAACTTCATGGAGTCTCCTCCCTCTGAAGTCAATTACCGTTATTTTCCCTCCTTCTCTGTGCTATACCCAGAAAATGAGGATTGTTACATCCTCAAAAATGAAGAGGAGGAAATGCTCGCTCCCGTCAGGACATCCAAACAAAACACCAATATCACCTTCAAGGAACCACCTCCCTTTGAAGTTGAATTCAATCAAGGCTCTTCCTATGAGCCTCTCAAAGAAGACGAGGATTATTACATCCTCAAATTTGAAGAGGAGAAGCCATCCAACTTTGATCTTCATATGGAGGATCACGGCCTTCCCCTCTTGTGCACCAAAGAAGTAGGATGGAAACTCAAAGTCAACTCACTAAGTGAGAAAGCCACCTTTCCATTTGATCCAGGATCAGAATGTGAAGACACAATCCGCCCCGAAGTTCTCCCTGCACCGTTCGACGCAGTTAAGGATGTCTTCATCCTAAAATTTGAAGAGGTGTCTCCACAACTAGATGATCCTTGCACTAAGGGTCATCCATGGAAAAATATGGACCCTTCTCCAAAGAAAAATAATGCCCGCCCAACCCACCCATTGAAGCTCACTTCCACCTTCATTTTCAATCCAGGGGAGGAAATTTACATCCTCGACTCTGAGCGAGGAACACCACTACCAACTTGCCTCCATCCGGCTCAACAACAGGAGGAGAATGTTTACATTCTCCAGTTTATGGAAGAAAAGCAACCATCACCCGGTTTTCAATTCAAGATTAATTACAACAAACACCTCCTTCAAAACCAGGTTTTGTGGAGTTTGTATTTTACTAATTTAATTGCTGCAGTAATACTTTGTTTTGATCCAGGTGGTTCGATCCTACTTATTGCCAATTTCCTATTCCCGGTACTACCATTGTCAACTTTCATATTTGATCCGGGATAATGAAGAACATGCGTCTAGCTAGAGACGTTAAACCCAGGTGGCTTGGTGGGAGGCAACCCACTATCTATACTTTGCCTTTCCTTTTATTTTATTTTGTTTTCTCTTTTGTACTATATTTCCCTTTTATATGTTATAATAAAATGCGGGTTTTACTTGAGTTCTTCTGGCTGTGTAGAATATTCTTTACAGGTACATTTCATGTCATTCTACAGCTGCACTCAAGTGTGGGGGAGCTCTACACACTCTGTGAACTTTGGGGAGTACACTCTTTCCCTAATGATATTTCATATTCCCTTTTGCTTTGTTTTGAGTAAATTCCTTTATCAGATTGCATGCCTTGTTAATTTAATTCTATCTACGCAATGAGGGCATTGCTTGAGCTTAAGTGTGGGGGAGAGCCCTTTTCGGCGACATTTTGTGCTTAAAATGTTTAAATCTCTCTGCTTATCTTGCATTTGTTCAAAAAAATTAAAATTATGGACCCTGCTAATGTAGGTTGTTCTCTTTAAAAACAAATACTGTTATGAATTGTGGGATAAAGGGTACAAAAATTTGATTGCTTTTGAGGAGCATTTTTCTTATGCGGCGTGACCAAATGATCTGCAATGGTTGGATTTTTATTGCCCAGGGTTTCTTTCTGTCCTCTCTCTTACGGATTGCTAAGGGGTGCTTCTCTGCCAAAAAAATATATAGTAAAAATAATAAACAAGGGACTTGCGAGACACCATTGGTAACCAACAAAAGAGAGTTGAGTGTTCTTAAATACAAAGGCTGATGCCCACATATTATCTTCTTATCTCTTATGCAAAAGTGAAACAAATGCATAAATCTATTTTTCCATTTGTTTTTCTCCTCAATGCCCATTCTTGAGAGAAGTTAGCCGTGGTAAAAGTTCTCAAAGTCACCTAAACTAAGAAGCATTGAAGCACCTTGGATCATACCCCGAAACTCTAATTTTTATTTTTACCTTGAGCACACCTATGCCCCCAGCAGTTGATGGATTACACTCCTCAAAAAGTTAAGAATCGTGAACTGTTCACCTCCTTATCATACCCTTCATAATAATATTTGTTAGTATTGAGCATTCCCTACTTACTTGGGTACATGGTTTTTCTTGAGGACAAGCAAAAAGATAAGTGTGGGGGTGTGATAAGTGTCCAAATGAGCATGTTTTATGGGTGTATTTCATATATTATATTAGCACTTTTCTTGCTTATTTCTCCACTTTGGTTAGTTTTCCCCTAGTTTATGTTTTATTGGTTATCTCACAAATTTATTGGTTAAACATGAGGAAAACCAAGCTAGGAGCAAAATAGACGAAGAGACGAACGCATGGGCGCAAACGGATCTTAAATCGGAGCTGAAACGAATATTTTAGAAGCAAACCAATTTTCGTCCGAACCAGGCTGGTCCGGACACTGGTTCGGACACGTCCAGAGCGACGTCCGTGTCATGTCCGCTCAAATTTGGCTGGACAAGATCAAAGAGATGAAGTGTCCATGGAGAAAAGGCGGACAAGAGTGTGGCGTGTCCGTGGAGAAAAGGCCGGACAAGAGTGGCCTGTCCGGGGAAGAAAGGCCGGACAACACTGCGGGGCTCTTGTGAGACGTCCGACCATAAATAACCGGACAAGAGATGAATCTGTTCATGGCCTGTCCATGGAAAAATGGCCGGACAAGACTGAGATGAGTCTGTGGCCTGTCCGGGGATAAAAAGGCGGACAAGAGATAGAGAACGCACCGACTGTCTTCCCCATTTTTCTTGCGGCGCCTGCAAACACATCTATCTACCCCATCAGCAATATCAGGCGCCGGCGCACACCTTAAATTACTCACGCATGTTCCAGTTTTGTCTTCTTCCTCTTCCTTTCTTCTATAAAAACACACTGCACCTTCAACCAAAACATACGTTCGACCCCCAGAACTCAACACTCCGAATCACTCATTTCACATACAAATTCCTACGTACATTCTCCACTCTTCTTTCTCTTCATTTCTCCATTCACCATCCGCACCTCCACAACACCGTATTATTATTACGTCCAACCTCTGACTGACTTATTACCAGTTAATATGTCAGGCTAAGGAGGATTTACTCCGGGTGAAGGTTTAGTTGTAGTTTTTTAATTATGTAATCTATATTTCTACCGGTTAAATTAAATACAGTTTGTTACGATTAAAGTTTACCTCTCGCCTTTTTAATAAATTCATGAATTTATTAAAAAGCTTTACAAAGTCTATTTTGATCAGACCAGTGATAAATAGACAGGTTAATTAATCGATAAATTTGTGGAAAACTTATTTTGATTAATTAAGTTAGTATTTTCAGATGCAAAATATAATTCCTCGCACTTAATCCGTTTACATGTGTTTTGCTCGAATCTAGATTAGACCGAGCATTTTCTGGTAAACGAGTCCTTTTGAGTCTATGATTTAGTCCTTAAGATAATAACAGGAATTTTGCCAAACTATTATAATAAACCGGTAGAGATAGCATAATTAATCAGATTATATAAACCTGAACCCAGTCCCGTTTAATTTATCTTCTACTCAGTTAATTTTTCTTTCCTTTTCATTTATAAAAGCAAGTATATCAATTCCCCCCTTTTGTAAGCTTAGGTACTATATTATTTCGCTATAAGTCCCACGGTTTGACCCCGGTCGCTTCTGTCTCACTATACTACTGCGACCGGGTTTTATTTGCAGCCCGACGGATATTTGAGTTATTAATTTCCTTTTCAATTGTTTTAATTACACCAGTTCCAACCACTCACAATATACAGTCTGCAACAGCGTTAATTACTGTCGGTAGCATCTGTGCTACTGTGGCGGCGACGATCTCAGCTATCGTCTGCGCGCCCGGTCCATCATTAGCCCCTCCTCTGGTTTGGCTAGAACCTCGTCCTGACATCTGAACAAGTGTGGATTACGTTTGATACTGTGACCTTACAGTCTTGATTCAAACAATGGTATCGTCTTTGCAGACGTCAAGGGTATCCGTTATCAATAATAGTTATACTTAGTTAGGTTTCTAGTTCTCCATTGTAAAACGGTTTATAACCTAACTCGGCAATCACTACACTCGGTATTCTAATCATCAGAGCGAGACTTCGCTCTAATACCACTTTTTGTAACACCCCAACCGCTAATCCTTTCATTATCCTCTAATCATTCCCATAATTACCTTACTCGCAGCGGAACACTTACTTACTCCCGGCGGGTGATACAACGCCGTTAGCCATCCGAGACTAACAAGGCTACTATTACTTACAGTAACGGTCTGACGATTAGAATATACCGAAGACATACTACTTACTTTACAATGCCAAATACTTACTTACACTTTGATTACCGAGTATCCAAAATATACGAATTACACTCCAAGACTACTTCCCAAAAATCAAGAGTTTATACATCTACTCATTTCTATCCAATCACAATTCATTACCCAAAAAGGTGTACCACATGGTACACCGGCTACCCAAAAAGGCCTTAGCCATGTACAACTCGGTACACCATCCCAATCTACTAACTCCCCCAAAAAGAATTCCTTCCGGTCCTTACTTGACCATCACGCCTCACGGGTACCTGTAGAATAAAAACATTCCCTCTAGGGGGTCAGCTTACGCTGCATATGATAACCGCAGACCCCGCGTACTAGCGAGGGTACGCCAACTATTTGGCCGAATACATGCGGTTTGTTTCATTCATACATACATGCTTTACACAATACAATTCAATACATTCATTTCACAAGGCATACATACATTCAATACATGCAGGGTAGACAATACAAGTCACCCATTTATACTTACCGTTTACTCACCGCAATACGGAGATACACTTCTCCAATTCATACATAAGTCTTGTTAGCTTCATTACACACCCGGGTTAATCGGGTGTTCAATACTCTTTTACTCAAGGTCAATGACTTACAATAGTCAAGACCGATACACATACAATACTTACTTCTTACTTACTTTACTCATGTTAAGTCGGTATGACCTCCGGGTAGGGATTACTACATCCCACCACCGGGCTTTAGGGTGGCCCACTAATCCAGGATGCTACCCATTCAAGGGGATTGGTCCATGGAAAAGATTACAGCCAGGATTCGGATCCAACCTCTTGTGTTTCCTTATCCTCACGTGTGCCGAAACTATATCGGACTTCTACTCATTCCATTTTACTCAATACTCATGTTAGGAGTTAGATGGTTAGGAATTAGTAGAAGTCAGTACTTCCAAGCCATACATCAATACACTACTCAAGTACACAATACTTACACATACTCTTCATTCTCATTCATACATTTCATGAATTATACAAAAAATGTTCAAGAAGATACAACAAGAACAAAATAGTCCGAACACAATTAAGTGCAATATAAGTACGATTCGTGCATTTATCTTTTTGAGTGATCACATAAGCACACAAATCGGGGTAACCAAGTTAGGATACAGGACATGAAGAAATCATACCGTTCACCGTCGTATTCGTACTACCGGATTCCTTCGATGTTCAACTATTTGATCCTATACATACATGAAGTTGTATGATCAATGATCCAACTTACTCATTCAGTAATACTCCTAATGTATACTTGCTACTCCTTTACATTCATTCTTGATTATAAAACCATTCCTTTCCTTATTACTTCTTAAACTTGCTTCCTTACTGATTTACTTACTTCCTTACCATTATTACTTCCTTAATGGTGTATTACTACCTACATATGCATATATGTGTATTGGCGTACAAATATATTCCTACATATGATTACTATAATCATATAATAAAAAAAATTGTAAGTTTGGGCCGACCGACCCAACCCCTTGGGTCGGTCCATTCCAGTAAGTTTCCCTTTCTCTGAAATTCTCCCGACCGACCCAGATCTGTTCTGACCGACCCATACACCTCTGGGTCGGTCCATTCCAGAAATTTTTCGATCCAGGGAATCATCAAGACCGACCCACGACCCCCAACCTCAGGGTCGGTCGAAGTCAGAAACTTCGTTCCAGTGATTTTTAAGTCCCGACCGACCCACGACTGACTCACGGCTCCTGGGTCGGTCCATTCCAGAATGTTTTGGTTTCGTTGTTTAAGCTCTGACCGACCCACCGACCGATCCAGCCTCTGGGTCGGTCGGTAGCAGACTTTGCCTACAGACCTTGTTTTCACTTCTTTTTCTTTCCCACTTCTTCCCCAATCTTTACCAATACATTCCCAACATGTTTACCACTCATCTTGATGCTCTTAATCACCTAATTCCTCCACCAAACTTATTACTCAATCCTAGATACACTTGCACATTTTTCTTCTCTTCTTTCCAACACTCATACTAGTTTCCCTCACACTAATGCTACAGATTTTGTTTCCTCTATTATGCTACAGATTTTTCACCTTAACTCCTATCCTCCAATACTTCCTCAACTAATGCTACTCCTAGTATTCAAAATACATTACTTTACATCCTATTTCTTCACATTACATAAACCCTTTTCGATTTTGTTTTCAAAGTGGTTGAACACTCTCTTCAAACTCTTCAAATACACCTAGTTATTGTCTAGGTCATTACCTCTCCTTACACACACTAAGTCCTCAATTTCTAGACAAATTTGGACA
Organism: Limonium bicolor; assembly: GCA_023374045.1. Taxonomy (NCBI): domain Eukaryota; kingdom Viridiplantae; phylum Streptophyta; class Magnoliopsida; order Caryophyllales; family Plumbaginaceae; genus Limonium; species Limonium bicolor. The sequence goes on along the minus strand of CM041777.1, from coordinate 325,514,975 downwards.
TAGTCTCCCCTATATTTTTAGCTTTGCCCACACATCATCTCAGCTCACAATTTGCTCATTCACACACCTGTTTATACAAGTCATTATACTCACATTTCAACTCCACTACAACACCATAAAATTCCTGCACATACACATATATATCCATGGTTTTCCCAAGCTTTTAAACATCATTTAAAAACTTCAAAACTGTTACATTCCCATTCCTCATTATACGACAACATTCTCATTACTCATTACTCAATACATTACTCATTTTACTACTCAAAAACTGTTACGATACAATACACAAACTAACTCAAGTTAAGAGTATTTACCTTGTCTTGCTAGTTTTTCTTTCCTTTCCTTTCCTTCTCTTTTTTTCCTCTTTCCTTCTCCTCTTGTTCTCGGTTTTTGTTCAAGAAGTGGCAATGCTACAGCAATCCATACATACCCATACTAGTTTAGCACCTTAACCTTAACTAACCCTAGAATTTAGATGTTTTAGGGTTTAGAAAAGAATATTACCTTGCAACCAATGAATGAGGTTCTTGACTAGCAAGAGAACAAGATTCCTAGCCCAAAGAAGAAGCCAAAATCGGCTGGAGTATGAAGAACAAGGCATTCAAAAACTGAAAATTCTCATAATGCAAACAAGGGCTAGAAATGGTGGATTTTCGAATTTCTTTTTACCTCAAAGTAACAAGGAGGTGAAGGTGCTTCTAATGGTGGTACTCAAGCTCCAAATGCAGCACACCCATGGAGATGAAGTTGGTTGTTTTCTATTTTTGAAAGGAGAAAAGTGTTCTCCTTGGTGAGAGGATTTCAATGGTACAATTTTTGTTGAATTTGGACAAGGATTGAGCTTGGACAAGAGGAGAGAATGAGAGAGTTGAGTGGGGTTCTTCAAATCCCCATAGCCATCGCAGGAGGAGGAGAAAAATCAGAAGGAAGAAGAAGGTGGGTACGGTGAGGAGTGAGGGATGGAAGAGAAGAGATCCCCACTTCCTTTTCTACTTTTCTACTTATTTCATTTGTCTTTTAGCTAATAAGAAAGCATTACGAGAGTGAGGGGGGGGGGAGCTGGCCGGGCCACTCACCCACACACACTCAGATTTTATTTTATTTGCAAAGTTGACACACTAACTTTGTTATTTACGCTCTCACCCCACAACTTCCCGGTTGTTACAGTTTTTACTAACCGGAACCCGTTTTCCAGAAGTTTCTCGTTTAATTAATTTTATCGGTTCCCAACCTTTATTACCGTTTATTAATGACTATTTGGTTGACCAATATCGGTACGAGTCTATTGACTCGCTTAAAGTCGTGTTTTCCCGGTTTCCTCGAAAAACGCTCTTTAAGGTTCGTTTATGTTTTTAACCCATTTTAAAGGTCCATTTTCTTCGGGTTTGTTCCCTCATGTTTACTTAAGTGTAATTAGGCCTTTAAAATTTATAATTAGCTGATTAATCACTGTTTTAAATACGGGGTATTTCATATTTGAACTCATAGTTTGTATAATTCAAGAAATGTATGAATGTAGATATGTGTTTGATTGTATCGATGTGAAGTGTATTGACCAAGTGGTATGGAAAAGTTGATTCTCTCTAACTCCTAACTAAGTAACATTTCTAACCTTGAGTAAAAATGGTATATGGAGTAATGTGAGAAGTCTGAAATAGCTTCGGCCACGTGAGAATGAGGAAATACGAGAGGTTGTTTCTGAGTTCTGGCCTATTCTTTCTTGCGGTTTAAACGCCTTAAATGGGTAGAAACCCTAGGAAGTAAGCCACCTAAAGCCCGGTGGTCAGATATCGTAGTCCCTGCCCGTAGGTCTTACCGACTTAACTTGAGTATTAAAGTAAGAAAAGTAATTGACCAAGTAAAGATCATGACTGATGTAAGTCAAGGATCTTAAGTAAAAGAGTAAAGTACATCCGATTAACCCGGATGCGTAAGTAACTAACAAAGTATTGTGTATGTACTTGAGAAGTGGATCCCACCGCCTTGGTAAGTATGAATGGTCGACTTGTGAATGTCTTCCTTGTATGTATCAGATTGTATTAAGTATGTGCTATGTGTGAATGTATTGTTGCTTATTAAAGCATGTATGCATGTATGAAATAATGAACTCCTTGTATGCGACCAAGTAGTCGGTGTACGCCTGTTAGCACGCAAGGTAAGCGAATTTCATATGCAGCTTCTGCTGTGCCCCTCGGGGCACTGTTTTTATTTCTTCCAGGTACCCGTGAAGAATGATGGTTGTGATAAGACCATGATGGACTCTTTTGTGTATTTAGTAGGTTGGAAATGGCGTACCGAGTTATACACGGCTTATGCCTTTTGAGTAGCCAGTGTACCATGTGGTACACCCTTTTCGATATTAGAATTGTGAATTTGGTAAGAATGAGTAGATGTATAACTCATAGCTTTTGTTAGGCTTGTGAAAGTGGGATGTATTGATATACTCTTGTATACGCGGTAATCCAAGGATGTAAGTAAGGTTTGGATTGTAATGGAAGTATTAATTATTGCTCGGTATATTCTATTTATCAGACCGTTACAGTAAATAGCATGAGCCTTGTTAGTCATTGGGTGGCTAACGGCGTTGTATCACCCGCCAGAGTATGTAGAAATTCTACTGCAAGTACGGTAATTATGGAGACGACTAGAGGATAATAATAGGATTAGCGGTTGGGGTGTTACACAAACCCTAAGAAACCAAGGTAAAGATCATGCTTTTACTAAGCTTAAACTAGCCCTTAATGATCTTAATATCCTAAGACTAACCATAGTCTTTTTCCTTGCATAAAATGGTGCCGAATGTGTGTTGTTACCATGGGGAAATTCTACACAAAAATGAAGAATCAGGCTTAAAAGTAAACTTAGGAAAGTAAGTATTTTACTCCCTAATGATATATATATTAGCTAAGCTTATGTGAGTTAATGCTCCAGAAACTAACTTAATCTTGTGTTTAAATTAGACCGAAAGTGTTGGGAGCAGTTTGGTGGTTTTTGTGACTCAAAACTAGGTAAGGAAACCTTACCTTATGTTATATTATAGTTATATAAAATTTTGTTACATATTAATTCCAGCTGTGGGGTTTAATGATGATAAAAGCTTAATTATGTATTAAAGTGTTAATTAATGTTTTTGGCAAGCTTACTTATCTTATAAATGACTTATAATGTCATAAGGGTAATTTAAATGGCTAAAACATAATTTATAAAAATATTTGGGTAAATATAATAAAAGTTGTGACATAACTATGTCATTTGGGATATTTATGTGTAATTTTATTCTATGTTAAATGTTGTAATAAGGCCATACACTTTAGGCCATTTAATTTTGTGTTATATAAAGTTAAAAATGAATTTTTGGTTATAATAGATAATACCGCAAACATTATGGGGTTATTTAGTGAAATACCAATAAATTAATTTAAATTAATTTAGGGGATTTCTTTTATTAAAACCGTAAATAATACCATTAATTATTATAATATAGTATGGAATTGTGAATAATAAATCATTATATCCTTATATGGAATTATGAAAATTAAATCTTGGGATTTCTCCCATTTATCCTAAAGAATACTATTAAATATTGGATTACCATATATTATTATATAGTATTATGAATTTAATAATAATATTTATAAGTCAATAAATCTTGGAAAAATTTCTAAACACTCCAAGTATATTATAAAGATTTTAGAAAGAGTTGGAATATTGTTTTGAAACATAAAAGTCAATAAAATTCTAAAAACCTAAAGCTTCTCAAGCCTTGCTAGGGTTGACTTTTTGAGAATGGTCAAACCAGCCCATGAAACCTATACCAATAAATAGGTTATGGAAAACCATGAAGATCGATAAAAAGAACGTCAAAAACGGATCATCCTAGCCAAAGTTATGCTAAAATGAAGTTTAGAGCCAAAATTTTGAAAAGATGCTGATGTGGCAAGTCTGATGACTCACCGCGTGCCTCGGGAAATGCGCCCGACACTTAGTCAATTTTATCCCCTTGTTTTCCGGTAATCGATTCCAGATTTTGCCCTAACTTGTGACCTCCATAACTTTCTCATCTTTTGGAATTTTTTAGTGTCGTCTTCTTTGCTGTCTTCTCCTACACTTCCTCTTTACATCCATAACTCACACTAAACCTAGATCATCCTAAAACAACCCGGAAATTGATCCAAAGTAGCCACCCTGCAAAACCGAAACCGCAGATTCCAGTTTCCTTCGATTTCAGGTAAGATCGTCTTGCCATAACTTCCTCATCTTTCAACCAAATTCGATTTCTTTAGCTCGTTGTGTAGAGCATTAATCCCTCTATAACTTTTGTGTTGATGACCAAGGCTGATTCATAACCGATTGGGAGAGCGAGACGTCTAAAGATCTCGATTCACCATTGCATTAAATCATACAGAAACATAAGGTATAAACTCGTAACTTTCGGCTCCGATTTCTTTCTGTGTAGTGCAAGTTAGAGTGAGTTCTTGCTATCATTGTGTAGAGCTAAGTTTCCTCTTTAGATTAAGCCCAAGAACAAGTTCTAACTCGATCTGTACTGAAACTTATAGCGTTGTAAAGTTGGCTACTCAATCGGTTCGTAAGGGGGAATTTTTCCAGAAACCGAAATCGAATTCATTCGATTCTTGCAATTCCGGTAAGTTTTTCTTCAAATTCCTTCGACCTTGCTAATCGGCTTTACATTATCGGTCAAAACCATATTCCAATTGCATCAATTAAGCGTTAGATTAAGTGAATTTGTGAGATTTGTATTCGGAAAACCGAAACAACCCTAACTTCGAACTAGAATCGTATTTGATGTACACTGCATTATAGCTAGCGAAATTGGTATCAATGGAACCGGAATTAAATTTCGAATCTAATGGAACAAGAATCACTAAGTTTCGTTCTGTGGATTAGGAGAAATTGTCGAATTCATACTCGAGTTCTGTTCCTCTTTCGCTGATGAACTCGGGGATCTCGGCCGTCCGATCGTAGTTAAAAGAAACGGACGACCGAGTTAAAGCGTATAAGATTTAAGTAATAAGTTTTTTTATAAATCCAGTAATTACCCTAACTTGTTGAATTAATTTAAATACATTCCCGAATGTATTTTTGACTTGAAATTTTAACCATAGATTCCTTATAAATCTAGTTTAATTGATGTAAATTAATATGGTTTGGAGTTTTTAAACGTAAGTTATGATTTTTGCAAGTTACGGGTATTATGGAATTATTTGGTTTAATTAAAAAATATTTTATGAAATAAAAAATTATAATATGTATAAAATGTTGTAGTTATGTATATTAATTTGGGAATTTTTGACCATGGTAAATGGGTTTAAAAATTGTGTTACGTGTTTTTCATAAGAATAGCTTATAAATATGGTTTTTAATGTAACAAAAATTAGAGTATGGTTTGTTAATAAACTTTTAAGCTGGAAAAAATAAGGAAAACTAAATTAACATTTTATAAAAGTATGTTTATAAATGTTTTAGGTATTAGTTTAAGAGACGTGAAATTATTTACAATATGTATATAACTTATATGTAGAATAAATAGAAACTTATGTTAAATCAAGGAATTTAATATTCTACATCTTATTTATTATATTATATGGGAGTTAATATTCGTAATTAAACTAAGGAAAATATATATTTACACATATATAAAAAGGAAATAAGATAGTAACTTAGGGTAAAATAGGGAGCTAATAAATCAACCACTTATATTACCTTAATACTATGGAAGCTAATTCCTAAGATATAGTAAAAGAAATTGTAACACCCCATCCAAAGCCTATCGTGGTTTTCGCAATCTTAACACTTAATCGAATACGTCGCAGCGGAAATAGACAACACCTGGACCTTGCCACGGTCTGATCGTTAGAATATAACCGGTAACATTACATACTTAACCAAAATACTTACCCAACTCAATACATCAACATCCACTGTCCCACAACCAACCGAGTACTAAGTATCTCAAACGTAATCTTAAACTTAACAACAGTTTAATATAAAAGTCGGGTGCACAGGCGCAACCCGAATTCAAAAATAAATGTCCCACCTAAGTCTAACCGTCCTACTCTCGTAGTGCGTCCTCATGGGCCTCTTACCTGCAAGTGTAAAAATAGCCCCCTAGGGGGTCAGCACGAATGCGGTACACCCTCTCATGGCCCCCAAGATAACGGGGCTACGACGACTAATTGTCGATAGCATGGAGATTGATACATACACAAAATATATGAAGTGAATACAATAACCACAGATGAACATATATAGTTCACAAGCAATGAACGACTCAAGCGTTCCCTTATCAAGTGGGTTAGTAAACCCCCTCCTTAGTCCTCATTTCCTTAATCTCAGTTCCTTACCTTACCTTAATCTCAATCTCAATCTTAATCTTATCTCAGTATACAAACCTTTCCTGGAAGGGATTGGTTGTAGCTTAATTCGAACCTGGATTTAGGTGATCCCACCGCACCATATTAATGCCACCTACTCTGGACGGGAGTCCAGCGTAGCTGAGCCGGCAACCGGCCCTAGGCTACAAGTCCGAAGACAAGTCCTTAAGCGGAGGGCGGATCTGATTCAGATACCGTCCCCCTCTTTCCTTAGCATGCATGACCGGAGATCGGTCCCGGGTTTCCTCACTCAAGTTCCAGTTAGTAGACATCTTAAACACCATGTGCTAGCTAAGCCTTATCGGGCATTAACCAACAACCATCAACTTAACTCTTATTCTTAACTCAGTAAGTACTAAACTTGGTTAGTAACAATCTCAAGCCTCGCGGGTTAGTGTAAATATAACACAATCACAACGAGAACAATATAACCGGTTGCATGCTTTATCTTGTTTTAGTCATAGCAAATAAACAGATAGCACAAGCCGAGGGACACCTCGTTAGCAAGCAGGTCACGAAAGGATTGTACCGTTCACCGTCGATGTGTTTGACTAATCTTCTTCGGGGTCCCAACTCACAAACCTAAACATTCATTCATTTAGGTTTAGTTATTTGCTCCTTACTTAACTCACTTAGTCCCTAAGGACTTCCATTCAATAACCTCTCAAGTCTCTATCACTTAGTCTCAAAACTTAACTTCAAGCATTAAAACTTATATAATCTTAACTTAATTCCTCAAGTTCTTAGGGTCCCCAATCACTATACTACCAAGGGCATACCTCATTACCCATTACCATTTTTAGAAATTGAAATTTTCTTTTTTTTTTTGGCTCGACCGACTTACCGACCGGACTTGCCAAGTCCGGTCCATTCCAGTACCTTTACGTTGGAAAATTCACTCCGACCGGATTACATGTCCGGTCCTATGTCCGGTCGATTCCAGAGACTTATAATCGTACTAAATTCATGCCGACCGGACTTAACAAGTCCGGTCCCATGTCCGGTCCATTCCAGAAACATTTTCCCTCTCACAAAACAGCCCGACCGGACTTGTAAGTCCGTCCCCAAGTCCGGTCCAGAAACATTTCCCGGTAGTGTAACAGAGCCCGACCGACCTTGCAAGTCCGGTCCTAAGGCCGGTCGGCTCCAAAAACTTGTTTCTAAATTCTTTTTCAACTCCAAACTTCTCCTCATATATTCTAATATGTTAACCTCATTTGGGCACCTCAAATACACCTTAGCCCTCCTTAAAATACCTTAAATCATCACCAAGATCCACCTAGTCATTATGCATTTTCCTTGTAATAATGCTAACATGTTAATGTTTTCCTCTAGGTTCTAGGTGGTGGTTCATACCTAATGTAACCACTATGCCAAATGTTTTCTCACCACTATAACATCATCTCCCAAGCATCTCTCACTATCTAAACTCTTTTAAGCATTTACTTAAAGTTCCTTAACAAGTTTAACTTCCATCCATCATCACATTATTCCTTCCTAGTTGTGCACCAACATTTGCCTAAGTCCTAAATACTCAATACATTCTCTTGATTCCTAAATCTTCCATGGTGATACTAAGTCATTATAAATCATTAAAACACCTTAACTTCACCCTTTTTCATCAAGACAACCTATAGAACATTCCTAGCATTCCTTAGCCATTAAATTCCCTTAGGATTTCTCAAACACAAACTCTCCTTTAAATTTTGCCATGGGTCTCTAGTATATAGTACCTCCTAACACATGGTTTTTCTCCACCAAACAACCCCACACAATTCTCATCACAATAGCTTAACACCCAATTACACCAAAATCACACCACATCATCATATAGTGCTTAAACTTAAAATACTTGGCTCTTAGGCCCTTAAATGACAGTAATCTTAACCACTGAATTTCCACATATATATGCCTTCAACCTGCGAATACACTCAACAAGGCTCCATTTAAATAAAATGCTTCTTGTACTTCATCTTTATATTCTTAAACTATCTCTTTTCCCATTTGCTCCTTAGTCACAAGTTCACAAGAATAGTCATTGTTTCTCCTAGGTTTTATATAACCTTCCCAATATAAACTCTACACTAAACTCATCATATACCCACACCTCATTCCCTTAAACAACAAACACCTTAAGGTAAGTAATTTTACCTTGTTTTCTCACAAGCTTAAAAGCTTTTCTCCTTAGGTTTCTTTGTTCAATCTCGGTCACCAATGTGATTCTCCTTGCCAATGTTCTAACCAATATCCAATGACTCCAATGAGTACTAGATAACACATTAACCCTAAGGAACAAACCCTAGGTTTAAAAATATGTTTTAAGGTATTAATGTGATTGTTTACCTTGGTTTCTCAAGACAACTTGGGTGTGAAGCAAGAAGGACCTCCTCTCTCCTTTGAAGAGTAGAAACAGCTAGAACAAGGCATAAACATGGAGTCCCATGAGTATATATTTCGGTCAAGTGAAGAAAATGGTGGAAACCTAGATTTCTTACACTTTCTTTACCTTAAGAGAATGGAGATGCCAATGGAGTCTCCAAACTTGAATTTCCTCCTCAATGGTGGTTTGACTTGGCACCAAAATGATGCTCTTGAAGTTTTGAAAGATAGAAAGGAGGAGCTTGAGCTAACTAAGAAGAATATGTATTTTTTTTGGATTTGGAGCAAAATGAGCAAGATGTGTGCAAGAGGAAGTGGAGCTAGCATGGAGAGGAGCTTCACGTTAATGGAGAAGAGAAAGAGAGCAAGAAATCGTGGGCAACAGAGAGAATGAAGAAGTGAGGAGAGAGGTAAGCAAATGTGATATTATCTAAAAAGGTGAATAGTACTTTATGCTTTATAACTTACTTTTTGCTTTCTCTTTTACTTAGCTAGATAAGTGTGGTGAGTCACTCTTAAGAAACCGGCCCCCTTTAGTGAATGAGGGTAGTTAGTCTTTGTTGACCAAATGTCTCACTTATATAGACTTTGTTACAAACTAGCTTAATTAATTCACTATTCATCAAAAACAAGGCACATTGTTGTGAATTTTTGATTTCCCATTGATATAGACTTCCAAATGTGATACTATATAGTACACATGTTAATTAAAGAGTAATGATGGACATTTAGCCATTCAGAACTCATTTACAAGACAATTTTAAAAACGTGCTTTAAGACTCCTTAAAGCACATTTTGTGTTTTAACTTGTTTTCAAGCTTGGTTTTCTTTGGTAATTGACTTAAAATGACCATTAGGATATTACTAAGGTCTTGGAACAATATTTGGGTACTCTCCCATGTCTCTCCAAGCTTAGAGCACGTTTTTGCTTAAACTGCTCTTTTGGTGTTTCCTTATATTTCCTTTGATTAGAAATGTTTTCTTAATGTTTCTAAGGCATTATTTAGCCTCCTTATATTATTTAGTTATCATTTAAACACCATATCTAAGTTTGGGGTATTTCAGAATACTTTATGAACTTACATGGAATGTAGATAAATGTTGAAGTAATAAGGTAATTTAAATACAATAAGCTACATAGGGGATGTCTTAATTAAATTCTAGTACGGGTATATGTATGTATATTAAATAAATAAAGGAAAACACTTGATTTTATAAACCGTATATCGGTTGTGGTTATGCCTAAAAGTTATTAAACATAATTAAATACAATAAAATTTCTTAAAATGTTATGGATAAATCTTAATACATAAAGGTATATATATGTATATAAATACATTAAAATAGATGAGGGAAATAACATTCCTTGTGATAGTTGTAATAAGAAGAGTATATATATTAAACCTTAGGTTTTTAATCGGTGTGTAATTAAATAGTCATTAATAACTTAAGGGATTAATTATACAACATAAACGTAACACGGTCTTGGGTTAACTTACTAAGCCCAAGTCTATGAACTCCAAAAGCCCACTTAAACAATTCAAAGAGAGGTTGGGCCACTCTCAGGGTTAATCCTAAATCGTTCCAGTTTAAACGAAATGGGCCTAACAAAGATTTAATTAACAAAAACAAGCCCAAACCTTTGTGAGAGAATAATGCTAAACCTGGAACTATAAATTAGTCAGAATGGAAGGTTGTTTAGTTTATAAGTCCCTAAACTAATCGACACTTGGAACACATTAATTATACGTTACTATTGGGGGAACACTCGTTCAAAGTTAATTATTGTTCTTCACATCCAGGTACGATTTCTCGTACTCTTATCTTTGCTAACAAGACTTATGGGATGTTTGTGACAAACACTAACTGAACTAAAGTGGAATTTCAAAAAGGAAATGGTTGTGTGACTAACTCAGCTTGTGTGACTAACTGAGCCTTGAATGTGTAACTTACATGGTTATTTGGTTCCTTCTATTGGTTGTTTCATTAGACATTAACTGCTTAGGGTTTACGCTTCTGCACTCTGTAGGACTGAGTGTTTTGGTATTGCTCTGGGTAGTTAGTGATCTAGTGGGAATATGGAGAAGGACAATCTTGGTAAATTCTTCTTTTGACTCTAGATATCGTTTCATCCATGAGCTGGGTCTTGATGTTTCGACGTACGCGCGACTTCAATGGTAATAGTGAGGGGCTATATATCCCCTGTCCCAAAAGGACGTAGTAGACAGTGAGGGCGTTGTATACCCCTGTCCTAAAAGGACGTACTTGACGGTGGGGGCCATCTCTCCCAGTTGGTTTGTTTCCACTCTTGAGTTTTGGGTTCTTGGATCTCTTCTTTCATTCCTAGTCCTTGTGACTACTTGGGTTTTCTACTCCTAACTGGAATTGGTTCTAACTTGAGCATTGGATGTTCACTAACTCATGGTGTGGTTTTTGGATTGGCTAACTTTACCTTTCTATTAATTATCTTTACCCTTAACTTGCTTCTCGATTTGGTGATTTGCCAAATGCCTTGTTCCTCTGTGTGGTTTAAGTGATTGTATTCAAGCTATCTTTTATTTAAGAGTTGTATTATAAGTTTGTTTTTGGAGGATCGTACCAGTTCCATTCCAGGGAACTGACCCACCCCTCTCGGGGTGGGCTGCTTGGTTTTATCTTGCAGGTACGAGTTATTTTACAGGTGGCCACGAAGAGAACGAGTGATTGGGATGGGATTAGGTCTTGTGGAGAGTTTATGTGTTTTATTATTGTTTTATTTTTGTTAAGTTTTCTCGAGGTTCAAGCCGTGACAATTGTAATCTTTAAGTTGTAGATTGGTGAGGTTTGGTGCCGGGTGTTTGGAACCTGATGGTCTGTACGCCTTTAGTATTTTATTTCCGCTATAAACATGTTAAATAGGGGTGTTACAGAAATTGGTATCAGAGCGTAGTTACGCTCTAAACCCAAGAAAACAAGCCGAGTGAAATACTTAGATTATAGGTGCACTTAAAACTGGGGAACTGGGGTAGAATTGGGAAGTGAGAATTCCAAAAGGCGCGTGACCCTTCCCCCATACTTACTGTGAGCCTCGATTTTAAACCCTATCCTATGTTGATTAAAGTTGATTAGGATCTAATCGGGTTTTAGGTCCACTTATAACCTAAGTTTAATAACCAAGTCATATAACCATAATTATTAAAACCTAAGCTAGCTCACTGGAACCTATTATGAGTCGCCACCTAATTTTAACCTAGATTAAATTAGGAAAGGAGAGTTCGGGTTCGGGGGCTTGGTATTCGACTTATTTAGGGTTCAAATTACTTTCATTACCCTTCCTAGGTCGTTTTTCCTCTACTTGGTTTATTTACGGCTTTCTACAAAGTTGTTTTTAACCTAGGTGCGCGCTTCTGTTTTTTTTATTTTTTAACGTTTTTTGACAGAAAATAAAAGTGAAATTGAAAGTTACCTAAACTAGGGCTTCGGAGGCAGAATTAGGTCAAATTTTAATTATGTCCGTGGCCACGGACCTAATGTCCGAGACCACGGACCCCAGTTGAATTAGGTAATTTTGAAAACAGAACTAAAATAAAAACGCAAACTTGAAAAGTCCGGGGCCACGGACAGGGTGTCCGTGGGCCCGGACATGTATTGACAGAAACCCTAAAATTTGAAAAATTAAAACATATAAAATCCCGCCACCGTCCGTGGGTGTCCGTGGTCACGGACAACCCGTCCGTGGTCCCGGACAATGAGTCCGAGGTCACGGACAACCCACGGACAGTGGGTTTTCGATGGTTCCCGAGGTTGTTTTGGGCCCAAATTTTATGGGTGTGTAGCCTGAAAGATTTTAAACACGTTAGTAACTGAAAGAACTCAATTTAACGTCAAAATTAATACGAAACTTAGCAAACAAGTAACAAGGTAGTACCTAAAACAATCAACAAATAGAAACGAAAAAGAGTTAGTTTAAGCCCAAATTTTGAGGCAAGACTAATAATGTCGTGGAGAGTTAGGAAAGTGGAATTTCTACCTGTTTTACCTTCGGATTCACAACGATTCTTCACACCGGGATTCGTAGAGTGCTCCGTTTGTGGCAGACCCGAAAGATTTTCGAACCAAGCTTCTGGTGGTTGGCTGTTCTTGCTGTTCTTCACGTTTTGGTGGTGTTTTGTGGGGTTTTGATGATTATTGGTGCTTTGGGGATTGGAAAACGTGTTTAGATGGTGATTTCGGGGGATTTTTGGTATGATTCGGGTGGCCGGGTGTTGGAAAATGTGAGAGAAAGAGAGGAGGCTGTGCTTTCTGTCTTCCTAGGGTTCTTGAGCATATGAGATTCTTATTTTATCAAAAAACCTATCCTTTATATAGACTTTCTTAAAGATAAAGAAAAACTAGTAAAAGTAAGATTTTTTGACATTTTAATTAAATGACTTCCCAAAGGAACTTTGCTGTGAAATTTTAACCACGTGTCAAGGATGGAAATTATGAATTTTCTGAAGTGGAATCGGATTTTTTAAATGTTGGAATATTTTTAAATTGAATTTCTCGTCAGATTCAGTCAAAAATTGCTAGAAAATTATTGGAAATTCGAAAAATCAAAATTCCAACGCCATTATGCTTAAAATGTCATCCTATATCATGGGTTAAAATATCAAAGCATTTCAAGCTGATTTGGGCATCTTTTGGAGGAGAGAGAAAGCCTATATGAGGTCTTAGGAGCCTTAAAAAATTACAAAAACGCCCCTGACAATGACGGAGCTGCTCCCCACGCCCTGGAATGCGCCGATCAAGCCGGGATCTCTCACCACTTGATTGCAATGCCTCTCACAGCACCAAAACCTCGTAGACCCTAACTAGGGGGGTCAAAATTTTGGGTATAACAGTTACTTTACTACTTACATTTTACTTCACGTACCTTCGAACCGTCCTTAGGACGTTATAAATATTTCCTATTTTACTACATAGATATTTAGACTCAACAATACGCCTTCCGAGTAACAAAACCGTCATACCAGCTAGATGTCTCGGAGAGGAGGAAGGGGAGCTGGTCCCTCGGGAGGCTATGGACCCGACGCTGTCACCCCAGAGGTCATAGCGTAGATTGTGACAGCAGCATTAGCTCAGCAGCAGGCTCAGATCCCACAGCCACCACCGCCACCACCTAATGGTCCCCGGGAGTTCAACTGGCTGAAGGCAGTCAACGACCTTCGTCCCCCAGTCTACGAAGGCCAGCCAGAACCGAATACCTTAGAGAGATACATCGACGAGATGCAGAAGGCCTTCACCTCTCTACACGTTCCAGCGGGTCGCCAGGTGGACATAGCAGCCTACTTTCTCCAGGGACCCACGCATCGATGGTGGCAGACCGCCAGAGCTGAGCTGACTGCCCAGGCGGACTTCGACTTCCCAGCCTTCTTGGTGGCCCTGAGAGCCAAGTTCTATCCATCCTACCTGCAGAAGAGGATGAGGAGCGAGTTCGAGCAGCTGAAGCAAGGAACTTCCTCTGTTGCGGAGTACTATAATAAATTTGTGGAGCTGCTCGCTATCATTGGAGAGGGAGCTTACGCTCCGAGGTATCTGGTGGATAAATTCCACACCGGCTTGAACTTCAGGATCATGACTATGATCGGTTCCACCAAAGGGATGACCCTACAGGTATGGAACGTGATTTAGAATTTCTGGTACGCAAAGGTTTCCCCACTAACATATATTGTCACTACAGGAGCTAGCGGATGACGCGAATGACTGCGAGACCACCATTGCCTACCAGGACTCTGTGCTAGGCAAGAGGAAGGGGGATGGAGAAAAAGGAAATGGAGGGAACTTTTCCCAGAACTACGAGAGGAAGGGAAAGTTCTACAAGGGGAGGAACGAGAAGGCCGCTCCCAGCCATTTAAGGGTGAGATAAATTAGAATCTCCAATGTGGTTACATTTTGTTATCACAATTACTAACCTTGAAACTGAAACAGGGAACCAACCTGCGAGAAAGTACTTCTGCAAGTGGTGCAAGAAGGACCACCCAGGCAAGGATTGTAAGGGAAACCTGGTGGATTGCAACCACTGCGGCAAGAAGGGGCACAGATCGTTCGAATGCTTCCTGAACCCGGATTCCATGAACTACAAGCCACGCACCGGGAACACTGCTAGAGCCCCAGCTGCTACTACTACTACTGGAGGAGGTCGAGGTGGCACAGGAGGTGCTGGACCATCTACCAGCCGCCCTGCCCAGAGCCATCCACAGACGCCGGGACAGAACTACCCCTAGAGGCCGGGCAAGGCACCAGTCCTTAACATGGTGGACCGTCGAGGCAGCAAGTGATGACCTGAGTTCACCTGGTGAGGACTACTTCCCTCATGAAGAGGCTTAGACCCTTACCTTCTTTACATTCCGTTGGCTAGTTTTTTTTCTTTGTCAATGTAAAAGGGATGAACTATAAACCCTTCATTTTGTTTCGTTTTGAACCTTTCATTTCCAGTTGTGAACCTTGACTTATTTATTTAATGGCAATTGTTGTTCAGCTTTCAATATTTGCTTTCCTATTTTGCCATATTCCACACCCAACATCCCTTTTGAAGCCAAACCACACCCACCAGAGAAGTGTGAGGTCTTGAGACCCGGGATGATCTTACTACGAGAGTACCTGACCCCAGCAGTCCAGTATGCATTGATCCTCAAGATCAGGGAGTTAGGAGGAAATTTTTACACCCCTACCTTCAAGAATGGTTCAACCATGAAGGTGAAGATCATGTGCCTAGGTAAGAAGTGGAACCACACCACCAAGAGCTATGAAGAGGTGGAGGTGTCGCCAATCCCGGAGGAACTACAGACCATCATTAGAGCTGCAGTTAAGGCAGCGCAAGAATTGAAGGACTAGCCCGTCCCAGACCTAACCTCCGACGTGTGCATCATCAACTTCTATGGAAAAGAGGGTAAGCTAGGGATGCACCAAGACAAGGACGAATCTCCAGAGTCCGTCACCAGAGGAGTTCCAGTGGTGTCCATATCGCTTGGAGACGATGCGGAGTTCCTATTTGGTGATCAAAGGAGGATGGACCTTGCTACCAAGATCCTCCTAAGTTGGGTGATGTACTGATTTTTGGTGGGGCAGCTAGACTCATCTACCATGGGGTGAAGAGAATCAAGCCCAACTGATAAGTGTGAAATATATAGACTTTTTAGGGCTTAATTACCTTATAATTTGCAGTATTTTAAGTAATATTTCTCACTTATCTTACATTTTTCCTAGATTTATGTTTTGGTATGAACTGATGTATTATATGTGTTGAATGTAGGAAAAAGCTATATAAATGGATAGATAATCTCATGAGCTTTCTAACGCAACAAACGGCGAGTTAAACGGACTTATAACGAAGAATCTGGACCAGCTTGAACATCGCGTGAAAAATAGAGAACATGCTTATGTCCGCATGAAGAGTCGGGCGGACAATAGAGGCGCGTCCGCTTGATTTCGGGCGGTCACAAAGGCGGACAAGACAAGAGAGGTCCGCATGATTCCGCGCGGACAACAAGGCGGACTGAGAGGCGGACGGCAAGAACACAAGTGTGTCCGCCCCACCCTACGCGGATAGCTAGGCGGACATGTCTAAAAATTAACAGTTTTCTTCTCCGTTTTTCCTTCTTCATTTGCGGCGCCGCAGTCGAACTGCTCCTTCATTAATTGCAGACGGCGCCTACCTTAATTCACTGACGCGTGACGATGGCTCTGTCTGCAATCAATTGTTGCTGCCCTCTGACTGCGATTTTCACGGATCTGCTTACCAACTCCACCGCCATCTTGACTCACCAACTGCACTGTCCCTGATTTCTCCGTTGTCTGCTTCTCATTTCCTCAGTCTATAAAAACCCACGTCCTTCTTCAGTATTTGGCATCCCTTTTTCAAATCCAAAGCTCACCACGTACGTTCTCCACTACCATACGACCACATCCATTCCTCTTGTCCCCGTTTTCTCCATTTTTATTTATTTTTTCCACCACACCACATCACTGCCATTAATTAGTATTATTATTATGGACGACGTGGATACAGAGGCGAAGCTAGGATTCAGAGTCAACTTGCTAGCTGGAGTTTTCTCTACCCTTTCTCTTATTTTGTTAAAATGTTGTTATATATAGTTATGTTTAATTAATAAACTTAAGCCCTCCCAGGTTTGGGATGCGAGCCTATTTTATGTAATTATGTTATGTTAAGCTTTCCACTATGATTTTATCTAAAGTAATAGTTTAACTCTTGTCCTTCATGTGCTTTAATTCTCTAGCTAATTATTAAAGCAATATTTGTAGTTTTCTAATCAACATGCGAGAGCTGAGATAGATAACAAGACGTGGGAAGATAAACCTGATTAACAGCTAGAAGCCTGATCCGGCCTATAGGTTAATTAGTCTCAAATAGAAGCTTTCTTTATGCGATTGGTTGTGTCCGGATTAGAGCATTAGTCTGCTGCTAGTTCTAGCAACTGGTTAGGGTTCGTTAGATTTAGTCGTCAACGAATTATTTATAGTTTCTGAGTTTATTACTTAAGTGGTAAAGTTTATATTAATATAATTGATAAGATAGGTGAGCAGAACTAACCCGGGATGTTTTCTTAAAAGACAAAAATATTGTTTTTATTATTGTTTTGTTCAGGTTAGGTTTTTGATTATTTCTTCTCCTTAAAAAAAACGATAAAATCTATTTACTAGAAGTCTCAGTAAATTTAATCCACTATCAGTTATCCACAGCGAGGTCCCCAAGAGTACGACAACCCCACGAATCCACTATCCCGCAAAACGATTAGGTACACTGCCTATGTGGTAGAAGTAGTCACATATTTCTCCAACAAGTTTTTGGCGCCGTTGCCGGGGACCTCCGGCACGGTTAATTGATGGTGTTTAATTTTATTGAAATTTCTTTTTCATTAATTTTTAATTTATTTTATTTTTGCTTTATTTTATCTTATTTTATTTTACTTACAAAAAAATATATTTCTTGTATTTTTGTTTTAGTTCTTATTTGATTTTCTATTTTTAGTTCTATTTTACTCGGTATTTTTTATTTTTGTTTTTATAGGTTAATTACTGATAATGGAGGGCGGCTATGACGAGGTGAGAAGATTGTTGATCGATTTAGAATGGACGCGAATGCAAGAGGAAATATCCTCATATCGAAGGTTGGTCAAGGTTTATCAACCACCTCAACAATCAAATCGAGAGCCGTATTGGTGGGAAATCGACCAGGCTAATACACAGTATAACGAAGCTCAGTTGGGGTATTACTACTTCAATCAGAACAAGCAACAATCTACACAGAGGCCAGACGAATTCCTCCCCAATATGGACGAGCCGCCAGAAGAAATTCCAGTGGTGACCCCAAGGAGTGAAGATCGACTCGAGCCAGATAATCTTGAAGCTACAAGTTCTGATGAGGAGATAAAGAAACTTCTCAGGACATTTTTCTCCGACGCCGAGTTAGAACAAATGTCTGAGAGTTACAATCTTCCTCCATCTCCATCTCCAACACAGGAGGAGCAATTAAAATTCGAAGATATTGTGTCTGAGCCGGTCAACCAGCTGGAAGAGCGCTATCCTGTTGAGCCTCACCAACCGGAAGAGGAAATTTACATCCTCGAATCTGAGGAAGGAACACCACTACCACCGGTCTCTCATCAACTTCCATCCTGCCTCCATAAGCCTCAACAGCAAGAGGAGGATGTTTACATCCTCCAATTTGAGGAAGAAAAGTCATCACCACCTGGTCTCCTGTTACAACTACGTTACCGGCAGTACCTCCTCAAACACCAGGTTTTGTGGAGTATTCATTTTCCTATTTTATTTACCGAAGTAACGTTTTGTTTTGATCCAGGTGGTTTGCTTTTTATATTACTAACTTCGTTTTCCTGGCGAAGGTGTTGTCTACTTTTATTTTTGATCCAGGATAACGAAGCAGGAGTCTAGCCAAAGACTAAAACTACGGGCAGCTTACTGGGAGGCAACCCAGTGGTTAAACTTTATTATCCTATTATTATTATTATTATTATTATATTATTTGTACCCCACATCATTTCTATATTATGTTTTTCGGAAAAAAAATTAAAACAACAAAAATTTTCAATTAATAGGGGAGCATATGGTTTTATTTTATTTTTTATTTATGATTTTATTTTAATTTTAATTTTTAACAAAAAGAAGTGGAAATGGTGTCTATGCTTTCATGCAACACTTTTTAGCGTTTATTTTTGGGTAGTGTGTGCAGGTGAAATTCTTATCATGGTATCTGAAGAACTCCAAGGCTGGACACTTGCTTGAACGCAAGTGTGAGGAACGCTATTACCCCCATTGTTCGCACTTAAGTTTGAGGAAGGACACCTTCCTCAATCTACGATATCAGGGGAGTTTCAGTTTCTTTATTTTAAATGTTTGTGTCCAGTCTCTCACGCTTAATGATTATTATTATATCAGTCCATGATTGTCCTGAATGAAATTCTTCATGAGTCTGGCATATTTTGAAAGGTCTTTTCTTGTTTATTTTATGAACAATGAGGACATTGCTCCTCTTAAGTGTGAGGAAGTTTAGACCTTTCCCTGAAAATATGCCAAGTTGCACTTAATGCCACACTTGATTTTTATTGTTCTATAATTATGATAGTAAGCTTCTCTAAATGCCAATACATGTTAAATTTTCGGGCTAAAATTTTTTGTGGAAGTCTTTGAAATCAAGCCTGATGACAACCTCAAGAATCGTTCTGCTTGACGTTGTTTGTATGTATCAATTTCTTTCTTCAAAATTAAATCTATTTTCACTGAAATCTGATGGATAAGCTGATTGTGGAAATTGAACTACCTTAGCTCGGTAATCATGGAACTAAGTGAAAGTTTGGTATGAAAAGGATAAGGCAAGGTACTCCTATGATCATATAATGAAGTTTTCTGAACCAAAACAGGCCTCTTCATTCGGTTATTAAGTCCTTGGGGTGCCTCATCACCCATTTACCTAGGTCTTGTGATCTGGGATAGAAGGCCCAAAGCCGCTACATGGGTGAAGAGAAAAGTCTGGGGGATGAAACAAATTGTGCGAACAAGAAAAAAGAGAAGAGAAAAAAAAATGAACATACAAAACTCTTAATGCTGAATGATTGTCGCAATTTTTCATATTTTGATCATGAGTACGTGGTGTTGAAAGGTATTGCGGAATAAGGCATTACTTCACACCCCTTGTCATCCAAAGGTTAGAGAAAAGAAATTGGTGGAAGGTTCCAAGCTAATCTATGTTCAATTTTTACAATCTAACTTATCCATGCTCTTATTAAAAAAATTTCTGTTTCACTGTTTACAAAAACCTACATCTAAGAGCAGGATTATTCTTTTGATTGCCATTTAGCTTGATTTCCTTCCACGATTGTTGAACCCCGGAGTTTGATACGATGACCTTAGAGAAAGTTTGTTCTTTATTTGCTTGAGGACAAGCAAAAGATAAGTGTGAGGAAGTTTGATAAGTGCAAAATATATAGACTTTTTAGGGTTTAATTACCTTATAATTTGCAGTATTTTAAGTAATATTTCTCACTTATCTTACATTTTTCCTAGATTTATGTTTTGGTATGAACTGATGTATTATATGTGTTGAATGTAGGAAAAAGCTATATAAATGGATAGATAATCTCATGAGCTTTCTAACGCAACAAACGGCGAGTTAAACGGACTTATAACGAAGAATCTGGACCAGCTTGAACATCGCGTGAAAAATAGAGAACATGCTTATGTCCGCATGAAGAGTCGGGCGGACACGAAGGCGGACAATAGAGGCGCGTCTGCTTGATTTCGGGCGGTCACAAAGGCGGACAAGACAAGGGAGGTCCGCATGATTCCGTGCGGACAACAAGGCGGACTGAGAGGCGGACGGCAAGAACACAAGTGTGTCCGCCCCATCCTACGCGGACAGCTAGGCGGACATGTCTAAAAATTAACAGTTTTCTTCTCCGTTTTTCCTTCTTCATTCGCGGCGCCGTAGTCGAACTGCTCCTTCATTAATTGCAGACGGCGCCTACCTTAATTCACTGACGCGTGACGATGGCTCTGTCTGCAATCAATTGTTGCTACCCTCTGACTGCGATTTTCACGGATCTGCTTACCATCTCCACCGCCATCTTGACTCACCAACTGCACCGTCCCTGATTTCTCCGTTGTCTGCTTCTCATTTCCTCAGTCTATAAAAACCCACGTCCTTCTTCAGTATTTGGCATCCCTTCTTCAAATCCAAAGCTCACCACGTACGTTCTCCACTACCATACGACCACATCCATTCCTCTTCTCCCCGTTTTCTCCATTTTTATTTGTTTTTTCCACCACACCACATCACTGCCATTAATTTGTATTATTATTACGGACGACGTGGATACAGAGGCGGAGCTAGGATTCAGAGTCAACTTGCTAGCTGGAGTTTTCTCTACCCTTTCTCTTATTTTGTTAAAATGTTGTTATATATAGTTATGTTTAATTAATAAACTTAAGCCCTCCCAGGTTTAAGATGCGAGCCTATTTTATGTAATTATGTTATGTTAAGCTTTCCACTATGATTTTATCTAAAGTAATAGTTTAACTCTTGTCCTTCATGTGCTTTAATTCTCTAGCTAATTATTAAAGCAATATTTGTAGTTTTCTAATCAACATGCGAGAGCTGAGATAGATAACAAGACGTGGGAAGATAAACCTGATTAACAGCTAGAAGCCTGATCCGGCCTATAGGTTAATTAGTCTCAAATAGAAGCTGTTCTTTATGCGATTGGTTGTGTCCGGATTAGGGCATTAGTCTGCTGCTAGTTCTAGCAACTGGTTAGGGTTCGTTAGATTTAGTCGTCAACGAATTATTTATAGTTTCTGAGTTTATTACTTAAGTGGTAAAGTTTATATTAATATAATTGATAAGATAGGTGAGCAGAACTAACCCGGGATGTTTTCTTAAAAGACAAAAATATTGTTTTTATTATTGTTTTGTTCAGGTTAGGTTTTCGATTATTTCTTCTCCTTAAAAAAAACGATAAAATCTATTTACTAGAAGTCTCAGTAAATTTAATCCACTATCAGTTATCCACAGCGAGGTCCCCAAGAGTACGACAACCCCATGAATCCACTATCCCGCAAAACAATTAGGTACACTGCCTATGTGGTAGAAGTAGTCACATATTTCTCCAACACCAACACAGCCCCCACACCCATCATTAACCAGACCCATATGAAACCGGGCCGTCTAAACCTAACCTTTAGACAGACCTAGCCTTGTACTTTACAGTTTCAGCATTGTAAATTTTAAGTTGCTCATGAAGCTTTCAATAAGAATGGAAATTCTAAGAATTTTATTGCTTCATTGTAGGGGTTGGAAACTCAGGGATCAGGTTGAATGTGTTGAACCAGGCTCAAGCAAAGAGCAATGGAATGGTCATCACAGGTATAAACATTAACCCTGAGTAATTACCTTGGAACGTTTACCCAGAATCTTAAAAATTTATCCTATAATTTCAGGCACGTTCCTAGTTAATGGAGTGGAGGCCACAGTCCTGTTTGATTCTGGTGCCTCCCACTCCTTCATATCACAAGCGTTTCATGCTAAGATCAATGCTTCCACAAAGGATATCCATGACTGCTCAGTCTTGCTGCCTTCCAGAGAGCTAATCAAGTGTAGTAAGCAGTGCAAGAATTTGAGCATACACATCAAGGGAGCAGACTTCCTTCTGGATGCCATAGTTTTCCTTGGCATGGGGTTCGACATAATTATGGGCATGGACACGCTACAGCGATACCGAGGCAGACTACACTGCGCAGAGCATCGTCTCCTCCTGAAGTCAGCTACAGGGATCACAGTGTCATACCGAATGCAACCTAAACAGCCAACTGTGAAGGTAGTATCGGCGTTATCCCTGATGAAGGAGGTGTCCAAGGGCGCTACCACCTACTACTGTTATGCCCAGGATCTGAGGACGAACCCGAAGTTCCAGAGCGATGTTCCCATTGTGTCGGAGTACCCCGACGTTTTTCCAGAGGAGCTACCTAGACTACCACCACTGAGAGAGGTTGAATTCAATATCGACCTTATACCTGGCACGGGACCAATTGCTAAGGCTCCCTACCAAATGGGCCCTGCAGAGATGGTTGAGTTGAAGAAGCAGCCGTAGGAGCTACTAGATAAGGGTTTCATCAGACCCAGTGTCTCACCTTGGGGTGCTCTAGTGCTTTTCGTCAAGAAGAAGGACAGAAGCATGAGACTCTGCATCGACTATAGAGAGCTGAACAATGTCACGATCAATAACAAGTACCCACTGCCCAGGATCGATGACTTGTTCAACCAGCTGAGGGGAGCTAAGGTGTTCTCCAAGATTGATCTGCGTTCCGGATATCATCAGATAGCTGTAGCTGAGTCGGATATAGAGAAGTTAGCCTTCTAGACTAGATACGGCCATTACGAGTTCACAGTGATGCCGATTGGACTGACCAATGCACCCGCGAGATTCATGGATCTGATGCAGAGAATCTTCCAAGCCCAGTTGGATAAGTCAGTAGTCGTGTTCATAGACGACATCTTGGTATTCTCCAAGAGTCGGGAGGAACACGAGCAGCATTTGAGGACAGCCTTGGAGACTCTGAGAGGAAG
The DNA here is from genome assembly GCA_023374045.1 of Limonium bicolor. Taxonomy (NCBI): domain Eukaryota; kingdom Viridiplantae; phylum Streptophyta; class Magnoliopsida; order Caryophyllales; family Plumbaginaceae; genus Limonium; species Limonium bicolor. The sequence goes on along the minus strand of CM041777.1, from coordinate 325,491,578 downwards.
AAACTATATGCCAAGTTCAGCAAATGTGAATTATGGCTAGACAAGGTGTCATTTCTTGGACATGTGATCTCAACTGAGGGAGTTTCAGTAGACCCAGCTAAGATTGAGGCAGTGAAGAGCTGGCATAGACCTCGCACTGTGACAGAGGTTAGAAGTTTCCTTGGGTTGGCTAGCTACTATAGACACTTTGTGAAGGACTTCTCCAGGCTAGCCAAGCCCTTGACCTCCCTGATGAAGAAGGACAGCCCGTTTGTATGGATAGAGGCTTGTGAGGTCTCATTTCAGGCGTTGAAGGACGCCTTGACCACAGCTCCAGTATTAGTGATCCCTAAGGGGAACGAGGGATACGAGGTGTATTATGATGCTTCAGGCAGAGGGACACCTTTGAGTCAGAGGCAGACTCTAGCAGACGGTTTGACTGATGGTCCGAAGTATGAGTACGAGCTAGACAGCGAGGGACACCTTTGAGTCAGAGGCAGACTCTGCGTTCCTCAGGATGCGACAGAACTTCAGACCAGGATTCTCTTTGAGGCTCATTCCTCTACATTATCAGTACACCCTGGAGCCACCAAGATGTACAAGGATTTGAAGTAGTTATTCTGGTGGAGCGGGATGAAGAGGGATGTAGCAGATTTCATCTCCCGATGCCTCACCTATCAGAAGGTGAAGTTTGAGCATCGTCGACCAGGAGGCTAGATTCAGTCATTACCAGTACCATGCTGGAAGTTTGACGACATCAGCATGGACTTTGTGGTCGGTCTCCCTCCAGCTAGAGGTGGTCTGAATTCTATTTGGGTGATAGTCGATAGGTTGACCAAGACAGCCAGGTTTATACCTATCAAGGACACATGGAAGGTGCCCAAGCTGGCTGAGGTGTTCACCATAGAGCACATACGGTACCATGGGGTACCGAAGATGATCGTCTCCGATCGTGACACCTGTTTCCTCAACAGATTTTGGCGTCAAGTGCAGGAGGCGTTTGGTACTCAGCTACGCCTTAGCACAGCCTTTCACCCTCAGACTGATGGGCAGACTGAGAGGACCATTCAGACGCTAGAGGATATGCTACGAGCAGTTGCTCTAGACTATCAGGGGAGTTGGGTAGAGCGTCTACACCTGGTGGAGTTCTCCTACAATAACTCCTACCACTCATCTATCAGCATGGCACCATTCCAGGCTCTGTATGGCAGGCCGTACGGACTCCCTTATCATGGAGTGACCCTACCGAGCCAGTCCTGATTGGGCCCGAGTATGTTCAGACACTGCAAGATGACATCAGAGTTATTCAGCAGCACATGAGGGCAGCACAGTCTAGACAGAAATCCTATGGGGATTAGCGCACCAGAGAGCTCGAGTTTCAGTTGGGAGACATGGTTTTCTTACGGGTGTCTCCGATGAGAGGGATATTCAGATTTGGGATGAGGGGGAAACTAAGCCCTAAGTATGTCGGTCCGTACAGGATTACGGAGCGAGTGGGCCCAGCTGCTTACAGACTAGAGCTACCAGCGGAGTTGGGGAAGGTACACGACGTGTTTCATGTATCTTAGTTGAAGAAGTATATGCCTGACCCTTCTCACGTACTACAGCTAGAGAGATTGGAGATTGAGCCTACACTAAGGTATGAGGAGACTCCTATTCGGATCTTGGACACGAAGGTCCGAGAAACGAGAGGCAGATCAGTCAAACTGGTGAAAGTTCTTTGGCAGCATCATGGAGTTGAGGAAGTGTGAGCCTCGATTTTAAACCCTATCCTATGTTGAATAAAGTTGATTGGGATCTGATTGGGTTTTAGGTCCACTTATAACCTAAGATTAATAACTATGTCACATAACAATAATTATTAAAACCTAAGCTAGCTCACTGGAACCTATTATGAGTCGCCACCTAATTTTGACCTAGATTAAATTAGGAAAGGGGAGTTCGGGTTCGGGGGCTTGATATTCGACTTATTTAGGGTTCAATTACTTTCATTACCCCTCCTAGGTCGTTTTTCCTCTACTTAGTTTATTTACGGCTTATTACGAGTTGTTTTTAACCTAAGTGCGCGAGCTTCTGTTTTTTTTTGTTTTTAACATTTTTTGACAGAGAATTAAAGTGAAATTAAAAGCTACCTAAGCTAGGGTTTCGGAGGCAGAATTAGGTCAAATTTGCTTACGTCCGTAGCCACGGACCCCATGTCCGAGACCACGGACCCCAGTTAACCTAATTATACAGAAGAGTCGAAATTAAAGGAAAACAAAAAATTGCAGAGTCCGGGGCCACGGACAGGATGTCCGTGGGCCCGGACATTATTAGAAAAACCTAAATTTTGAATTTTTAAAATCCCGCCGCCGTCCGTGGGTGTCCGTGGTCTCGGACAACGCGTCCGAGGTCCCGGACCATAGGTCCGAGGTCACGGACCACCCACGGACAGGGGTTTTCAGAAGGTTCCCGAGGGTGTTTTGAGCTCAAATTTATGGGTGTGTAGCCTGAAAGATGTACAAGACGTTAGTGATTGAAAGTTTTCAATTTGAATTCGAATTAAGCACGAAACTTAGCAAACAAGTTATCTGACAGAGGCTTAAATAAACAGCAATACAGAAGCCTACGAAGGTTAGTTTGAGCCCAAATTTGAGGCAAGACAGATAATACCGTGGTGAATCAGGGAAGTGGAGTTTCTACCTGTTTTACCTTCGGATTCACAACGTTTCTTCACACCGGGACTCGTCGAGTGCTCCGTTGATGGCAGACCCGAGAGGATTTCGACCCAAGCTTCTGGTTGTTGGTTGTTCTTGCTGTTCTTCACGTTTTAGAGGTGTTTTTGTGAGGTTTTGATGATTATTGGTGCTTTGGGGATTGGAAAACGTGTTTGGATGGTGATTTCGGGGGATTTTCAGTATGATTTGGGTGACCGGGTGTTGGAAAACGTGAGAGAGAGAGAGGAGGCCGTGTTTTCTGACTCTCTAGGGTCTTCAGCATGTGAGGTCTGATTTTATCCAAAAACCTATCCCCTTATATAGACTTCCTTAAAGATAAAGAGAATCTAGTAAAAGTAAGATTTTTCGATATTTTAACTAAGCAACTTCCCAAAGGAATTTTGCTATGAAATTTTAACCACATGTCAAGAATGGATATTATGAATTTTCTGAGGTGGAAACGAATTTTTTAAATGCTGGAGCATTTTTAAATTGAATTTCTCGTCAGATTCAATCAGAAATTGCTAGAAAATTACTGGAAATTCGAAAAATCAAAATTCCAACGCCATTATGCTTAAAATGTCATCCTCTATCATGGGTTAAAATATCAAAGCATTTCGAGCTGATTTGGGCACCCTTTGGAGGAGAGAGAAAGCCTATAGGAGAACTCAGAAGCCTTAAAAATTACGAAAACGCCCCTGACAATGACGAAACTGCTCCTCAGGCCCTGGAACACGCCGATCGGGCCGGAGTCTCTTACTGTTTGATGAAGATGGCTCTCACAACCTCGTAGACCTTAACCAGGGGGTCAAAATTTTGGGTATAACAGATTGCCCCCGTCAACTGGACTTTGTAACGAATGTGAAAAGTCTGGTTGATGCTTGAGTGGTGCCCAAAATTTGGACTCCACAGAATCCTCCACGTTGTGTGAAACCGGGTTAACGATGCCCAGCAATTCGGAGGCGCTGACTACCTAAGCATTGTCGAGCTTTTCTAAGGCGCTGACTACCTAGAGGTAATAATGAGGTAATGTCAGACTATTCTAAGGTGCCGACTACCTATAAGGATGATACAATGTCAAGCTATTCTAAGGCGTTGACTACCTAAAATGATGATATGCTGTCGAGCTATTCTAAGGCGCTGACTACCTAAGGTGATGAAAATGATGTCAAGCTATTCTAAGGCGTTGACTACCTGAAATGATGATATGTTGTCGAGCTATTCTAAGGCGCTGACCACCTAAAGTGATGAAAATGATGCCAAGCTATTCTAAGGCGTTGACTACCTGAAATGATGATATGCTGTCGAGCTATTCTAAGGCGCTGACTACCTAAGGTGATGAAAATGATGTCAAGCTATTCTAAGGCGTTGACTACCTAGAATGTGAAAACTGGATGCAAATGCAAGAATGCTGAAATGCTAATGATACAAATGATGCTGATGCTGATGATAATGCCGATGGTGTTGATGATGCTGATGATGCTGATGATGCTGATGATGCTCGGATGCTTCTGGGGGACCGAAACCCGTGCCGATGCTCCTGGCTGGACCCAATGTGGACTTATTGCCATCGCCCCCCAAGCCGGTGTGCAGGGATAACTCCTGGTAAAAACCCTGGGGACTTATTGCCTTTGCCCACCATTCGTTGATCCCAAAAATAAGTTGACATCGCAAAAGGAGGATTTATTGCCATCACCTCGCCAACTTTCTGTCGCCAGGTCTTGTGACGCGCCTGGGTAATGCAGCTAGGTCTTATGACGAGCCCATATGAATGAGATGAATGCAATGTGTTTAATGAGAGTGGGTAAGCTAAAAGGTAATGCTAGGTCTTACTACGAGCCTAAGGGAATGCAACTAGGTCTTATGACGAGCCTAAAGGTTGGATCTAGGTCTTATGACGAGCCTAAAGGGTAGTTCTAGGTCTTATGACGAGCCTAAGGGAATGCAACTAGGTCTTATGACGAGCCTAAGGGAGGTTCTAGGTCTTATGACGAGCCTAAAGGGAGGTTCTAGGTCTTATGACGAGCCTAAGGGAATGCAACTAGGTCTTATGACGAGCCTAAAGGTTGGATCTAGGTCTTATGACGAGCCTAAGGGAATGCAACTAGGTCTTATGACGAGCCTAAAGGAGGTTCTAGGTCTATGACGAGCCTAAAGGTGGTGGATCTAAGTGAAAGTGAGCGAGTGTATGGTGGGTCCAAAAGGATGTAGAAGGATTAGGGTTTATGTGAACCTAGAGAAGGTAGGGCTCAAGATGGGCCCGAGTGTGAAGGTAAGGCTCAAGGCGGGCTGGGGTGTTTGAGTGTGAAGGTGGCTTAGGACGGGCCTGAGGGAATTTGATGTGGAGGTAGGGCTTAGGACGGGCCTGTAGAAATTTGATGTGGAGGTAGGGCTTAGGACGGGCCTGAGGGAATTTGATGTGGAGGTAGGGCTTAGGACGGGCCTGTGGGTATGAAGAGGGTTTGACCTTTGGGTTTTGGATTTTTGGGACTCAATCGGTGTCTTTGTTGCAATTGTTGGGACCAACAATTGCCCCCAGTATTTTTCCTTAAGGCAATCCGAGTTTTTTAGGATTTTATGGCATTCGATCGGAACGATCGATTGCCCCCAGTATTTTCTTTGATTAACTGCACAAAACAAGTCTCACTCTCACAAGGTCAGGGTTTATCTTGATGTGGTGCTTTCTATCTACACTCAAAGTATTTGATGCTTGCGCTCGTACTCTCCTTTTGGGTCAAGACATCTCAACCATTGAATTCGACATTTGTTCGATTTACGCGTTCAACCTGTTACTTTCACGTGATGGATACACAACTACTAAGTCGGAAGTCTTTTGAGCTTATAACATGGCTATGGGTGTAATGAAAGACAATGGGACGATGGAGGAATGTTTAGGATATGTGGAGCTATAAGGGTGACCAAAGCTGCAACTGGCACCTTCTCTCGGACTTGCTTTCTTTGTCCTGAAGTCGTTTGGCTACTTCGTGATGACTTCGCTTATGAGCTTGGAACTCTGGATTTTTGAATTGTTCCTTGCATCCTTTCTCCTTCTTCCAATTTTTGATTTCTTCAAGGCTTTTCAGGTTTGCCTTTCTTTGATTTTCTTTCCTTTCGGGGTTCATGTGTTTCCCGGTTTTGAACTTTGAGAGCTGTTTTGATGCTAGCTCATTTGGATCCTGTGTCACTTTGGGACCATTTACGGATCGCTTTGTCATGCTGGTAGCGGTTTTGCTTCTTTGGAGTTGTGAAGTTGTTGTTCGGAAGTCGGGCTCCTTGCTTCCTTTGGTCACCGGATTGGTTATTCATCACTGGCTGGCTTATTTTGTGGAGAGTTCGTAGTGTTGTAAAAGAGGATATATACGAAAAGCTCAGCGGGGGTTGCCTAGGGTTAATGACTGGTTCACAGGCTTTTGGCTGTGTGGTGCTGTACCTAGGTGCTTCGTCATCCCTAAAAGTTGTGTATCCGTTCTTTGTTACTTTTCACAGGTTTAAGCGTAAATTTACAAATTATCTCCTTCGGTTGGAGTCATGCCGTTCACCTCACCTTTGGATGCGACCTCTCTGGAGTCGTGTAAAAATGACACGCTCTTTCGCTCTTGGTTTTACCGCTCAAGGCACTCTCGCGAAACGTTCACTCAGAGACTTGTTTGCGCATTTAAACAAAAGAAATAAACATTATCGCTCCTTAACTCAGATTGCCCCCAGTATCGTTGCGGGGTTTTTTGACAAACCTTAGAATGCCAAGTTTTTGTGGAGGGTGACCGCATGTGCGGTGAACAATGGTGGTGAGTGGTGATGGGGTGATTGCTGAGTGATTCTTTTTTTTTTGGCGGCAGCAGCTCTTTTTTTTTTTTAATGAAACGGTAGAATAGAAATGACGGAACGCTGCGACATGTGGGATGGCTGTGGGGGAGGTGGCCAATGTGTGGATGGGTAGGCGGTTTTGTACAGGGGGTTTCGTGAAAGATGAAGGTTCTTACTCTTATATGCTTGTAGACATGCTTTAAAAGAGAGAGTTTTTCTTTCCTTCTTTTTCCTTTTCCTTTTTCAGCACATGAATGGAAATATACTCATTAGAACACGAATCAAAGAGGAAATTTTATTGATAACCAAAGGAAGTAACAACGACATTGAGTAACAACTAAATGGGAGTGACAACTAAACTAGCTAAAGAACTAAAAGAAAAGACAAAACAAATGCTACGCAAAACAACAAAAGGGAGGAGAAGAAAAGCAACAGCGATCCTTAATGGTGTTTTGGCATAGGATTCCCGAAGATATTTCCGCGCTCTGAGAACTGAAGCCCCTGGTCAATCAGGTCTTGGATCTTATGCTGTAGGGCCCTGCAATGATCGGTGTCGTGACCTGGCAACTGATGGTAGAGACAGAACTGATTTGGGTTCCTGCCCAAACAGGTGACTCCTGGTCGGGGCGGAAGAGGCTGTAAGATGTTCTGCTCCTGGAGTTTTTTCAGAGCATGACTCAATGGCCGACCAATATCTGTGAATTCTCGTTGACTGAAATCCTGCCTTGGGGGTGGTACTGCTCGATAATTCCCCCTGTTCCTTGGCTGCTGGACCGCATTTACTTCGTACTGTCCCGCGTATCTCTGCGGTGCGCTCTGCGCATAAGCTGTGCTTGAGTAGGAGGCCTTTGCTGTTTCAGATTTTGGGAACTTCGAATTTCCCCGGACCCCCGGGGGTATCCAAGCTTTAGGTCTCCCTTGTGGATCTTCTCCTCCAAAACCCCCACCTGGCCCATGAGCATATCAAAGCTTGGAAAGTACATATACTTTAATTCATCATTGTACTGCTTTTGCATGTTCTCAACAATCATGCGGATTGTTCCTGCTCATCCATCCTTGTAGGCATGCCTGCTGCCTTCCTCCTCCACCGCTTTATAAAATCGGACATGGACTCACTTCCCGTTTGGCGTGTGCTAGCAAGGTCAGATCGATGGGTGATTTCCAGATTTTTAGCATACTCAAAGTGAGTCAGGAAAGCTTCGCATATCTCCTCATAGGTCTTGGTGTTCATCCTCTGAGTTAGGTACCATCGTTGAGGGATCTCATCTAGGTATCGGGCGAAGACCTTGGCCTTCTGCATATCATTGAGCCTCAGGATAGACATCTCTCGATCAAACATCGCCAAATGAATTTGGGGATCGGTCGAGCCTTTGTAGAGAGCCAAAGTAGGGAGCTTCAGTTTCGCGGGCAGCTCAACATCTGGATAGGATCCCATGGAAAGATAATCAAATCCAGCGGGTTTACCGGCCTTTTCCATGCGCTCAATGCGCCTCAAAGCCCTCTGAACTTCGGTGGCTAGCTGGTTCCCGGGAGCACCACCAACGTATCCAACTTGGGTGTCATGCCCTTCTAAGGAGATATTGTCCATGCCGTATAAAGGATTAACAAATCCTTGTAGCGGTCTTTCCTGTCTTGCCGCCTCCAAAGATCCTATTTTCTCATGGAGCTCAACTGTTGCCGCCGTATGCCGTGCCTCCAAGGCTTCAATGGCGGCTTGATGTTTCCGTACCAGGCTGGCTATTTGATCCTGCTCCCTGTCAGACCCTCAGGACCCTGCTTTGGGCTGCCGTTTCCAATGCAGCCAACTTATCTTCTAGCTTGGCGATTGTGTCCACATATTTATTCTCGAGCGCCTGGATCGCTTCCTGGTGTTTCAAATCAAAGTTTTCATGAGTTCTTCAACAGAAGTGTTCTGGTTTCTCCCCGTTGGTTGATCCTCCTGAGAGATATCGTCATGCGCTTGGACCGACATGTCAGATGAGCTAGAGTCTGCCTCGGGCTGAAATAACGGGAGGTGGGGAGTAGGCAGTCGGGTCAACGTCCGGAACTTCTGTCCCAGCGCCTTTCTGAAATCTTGCCTTCTTTCTGTTTTGGAACATAAAAAGAAATATTAGGGCACGGGCTTTTAGTGACGTGGAAAGGTCTTCCTATGAGGGCCTTGTGTTCTAATTACGGGACTCTTTTGCTTCTTCGGACTATTTGGGCCGTTTGAAACATTCAAGCATTTTAATCGGACTGGGAGATTGATGGGTCGATGCAGACATTGGGCCTGAGAGAAAGAGAAACACATACTCAGAAGTCTTACGTAAGGCGGTGAGGTGATGCAAATGCCCTCACAAGATGACTCAGTCCAACAGGTATAGGTCGATCCGGAGAGGTGCTTGGGGCGCAGGCCCAGGGTACCACAAAGGAATAGGCTTGCACGCTATTCTCTTTGGGCCACCCCACTTTTTCACATCACCTAAAGGTGTGCGTCTACGGTCGGGTCTTTGACTGACCAAACAATGGGCTTGGTAAGGGTACTGCCAGGAAAATGCTTGGGGCTAAAGCCCAGGTATTAAGGGGGTGTGGTTAGGCGACACCCTCCTCTTTTCCCCCACTTATTCACATCACTAAAAGGTGTGAGTCCCTGACAGGGGACCCTCAAACGGGTCCCAGGTGGAATTGGTTTGTGTGGACCCTCGCTCTCATATGATGCAAGGGTGCAAAAATTAAAGTGCGCACAGAAGTAAACAAACAAAGTAATAAAGCCATAAATAAACATTTTCAAGTTAAACCCTCTTTCTTAAAATTAAACAAGTTAAAATTAAGAAGTTTGTCCCCAGCAGAGTCGCCAGTCTGTGAGCCTCGATTTTAAAACCTATCCTATGTTGAATAAAGTTGATTGGGATCTGATTGGGTTTTAGGTCCACTTATAACCTAAGATTAATAACTATGTCAATAACAATAATTATTAAAACCTAAGCTAGCACACTGGAACCTATTATGAGTCGCCACCTAATTTGACCTAGATTAAATTAGGAAAGGAGAGTTCGGGTTCGGGGGCTTGATATTCGACTTATTAGGGTTCAATTACTTTCATTACCCCTCCTAGGTCGTTTTTCCTCTACTTAGTTTATTTACGGCTTATTACGAGTGTTTTAACCTAAGTGCGCGAGCTTCTGTTTTTTTTTTTGTTTTTAACATTTTTTGACAGAGAATTAAAGTAATTAAAAATTAAAACCTAAGCTAGGTTTCGGAGGCAGAATTAGGTCAAATTTTGCTTACGTCCGTAGCCACGGACCAAACGTCCGAGACCACGGACCCCAGTTAACCTAAATATACAGAAAAGTCGAAATTAAAGGAAAACAAAAATTTGCAAGTCCGGGGCCACGGACAGGATGTCCGTGGGCCCGGACATATTAGAAAAACCTAAATTTTGAATTTTTAAAATCCCGCCGCCGTCCGTGGGTGTCCGTGGTCTCGGACAACGCGTCCGAGGTCCCGGACCATAGGTCCGAGGTCACGGACCACCCACGGACAGGGTTTTCAGAAGGTTCCGCCGGGGTGTTTGAGCTCAAATTTTATGGGTGTGTAGCCTGAAGATGTACAAGACGTTAGTGATTGAAAGTTTTCAATTTGAATTCGAATTAAGCACGAAACTTAGCAAACAAGTTATCTGACAGAGGCTTAAATAAACAGCAATACAGAAGCCTACGAAGGTTAGTTTGAGCCCAAATTTGAGGCAAGACAGATAATACCGTGGTGAATCAGGGAAGTGGAGTTTCTACCTGTTTTACCTTCGGATTCACAACGTTCTTCACACGGGACTCGTCGAGTGCTCCGTTGATGGCAGACCCGAGAGGATTTCGACCCAAGCTTCTGGTTGTTGGTTGTTCTTCTGTTCTTCACGTTTTAGAGGTGTTTTTGTGAGGTTTTGATGATTATTGGTGCTTTGGGGATTGGAAAACGTGTTTAGATGGTGATTTCGGGGGATTTTCAGTATGATTGGGTGACCGGGTGTTGGAAAAACGTGTGAGAGAGAGAGGAGGCCGTGTTTTCTGACTCTCTAGGGTTCTTCAGCATGTGAGGTTCTGATTTTATCCAAAAACCTATCCCCTTATATAGACTTCCTAAAGATAAAGAGAGAATCTAGTAAAAGTAAGATTTTTCGATATTTTAAATAGTAACTTCCCAAAGAATTTTGCTATGAAATTTTAACCACATGTCAAGAATGGATATTATGAATTTTCTGAGGTGGAAACGAATTTTTTAAATGCTGGAGCATTTTTAAATTGAATTTCTCGTCAGATTCAATCAGAAATTGCTAGAAAATTATGGAAATTCGAAAAATCAAAATTCCAACGCCATTATGCTTAAAATGTCATCCTCTATCATGGGTTAAAATATCAAAGCATTTCGAGCTGATTGGGCACCCTTTGGAGGAGAGAGAAAGCCTATAGGAGAACTCAGAAGCCTTAAAAAAATTACGAAAACGCCCCTGACAATGACGGAAAACTGCTCCTCAGGCCCTGGAACACGCCGATCGGGCGGAGTCTCTTACTGTTTGATGGAGATGGCCTCTCACAACCTCGTAGACCTTAACCAGGGGTCTCAAAATTTGGGTATAACAGGAAGCTACTTGGTGGGAGACTGAGGACTCCATGAGAGTGAAGTACCCACATCTATTCACATGATGTTTTCCTATCCTGTTGTGATTCACATTGGTAGCGGTATGAGGGCGTACCTTAGCTCTTTTAAGGGGGATATACTGGCATACTCCTCCTTTGTTACCTCATCCGGATTATGCCCGGTTGTTTTATTAGTAGAGTGAGAGGTGTATGTATGTACGTAGTTTACGTTATGGCACGGTAGTATGTGACGTTTGACTTAAATATCTTGGTATATCTTGATTCAGTTTATATTTTGATTCAGTTTGATTTGATTCTGAGTAAACTCGGGTGGAATATTGAAATGGAATTGATGGAAGTTAGGAGGATTGGATTGGTATAAAATTCATTGGAATTATTATCGTCTCAAGTTGAGGTTTAAACTTCGAGGCGAAGTTTCTTTTAAGGGGGATATACTGAAATACCCCTAAATTAATTTAAATTAATTAGGGGATTTCTTTTTATTAAAACCGTAAATAATACCATTAATTATTATAATATAGTATGGAATTGTGAATAATAAATCATTATATCCTTATATGGAATTATGAAAATAAATCATGGGATTTCTCCCATTTAATCCTAAAGAATACTATTAAATATTGGATTACCATATATTATTATATAGTATTATGATTTAATAATAATATTTTAAGTCAATAAATCTTGGAAAAATTTCTAAACACTCCAAGTATATTATAAAGATTTTAGAAAGAGTTGGAACATTGTTTTGAAACATAAAAGTCAATATAAAATTCTAAAAACCCTAAAGCTTCTCAAGCCTTGCTAGGGTTGACTTTTTGAGAATGGTCAAACCATCCCAAGAAACCTATACCAATAAATAGGTTATGGAAACCATGAAGATCGATAAAAAGAACATCAAAACGGATCATCCTAGCCAAAGTTATGCTAAAATGAAGTTTAGAGCCAAAATTTTGAAAAGATGCTGATGTGGCAAGTCTGCTGACTCACCCGCGCGCCTCGGGAAACGCGCCCGAACACTTAGTCAATTTTATCCCCTTGTTTTCCGGTAACCGATTCCAGATTTTTGCCCTAACTTGTGACCTCCATAACTTTCTCATCTTTTGGAATTTTTGAGTGTCGTCTTCTTTGCTGCATTCTCCTACACTTCCTCTTTACAACCATAACTCACACTAAACCTAGATCATCCTAAAACAACCGGAAATTCGATCCAAAGTAGCCACCCTGCAAAACCGAAACCGCAGATTCCAGTTTCCTTCAATTTCAGGTAAGATTCGTCTTGCCATAACTTCCTCATCTTTCAACCAAAATTCGATTTCTTTAGCTCGTTGTGTAGAGCATTAATCCCTCTATAACTTTCGTGTTGATGACCAAGGCTGATTCATAACCGATTGGGAGAGCGGGACGTCTAAAGATCTCGATTCACCATTGCATTAATCATATAAGAAACATAAGGTATAAACTCGTAACTTTCGGCTCCGATTTCTTTCTGTGTAGTGCAAGTTAGAGTGAGTTCTTGCTATCATTGTGTAGAGCAAAGTTTCCTCTTTAGATTAAGCCCAAGAACAAGTTCTAACTCGATCTGTACTGAAACTTATAGCGTTGTAAAGTTGGCTACTCAATCGGTTCGTAAAGGGGGAATTTTTCCAGAAACCGAAATCGAATTCATTCGATTCTTGCAATTCCGGTAAGTTTTCTTCAAATTCCTTCGACCTTGCTAATCGGCTTTACATTGTCGGTCAAAACCATGTTCCAATTGCATCAATTAAGCGTTAGATTGAGTGAATTTGTGAGATTAGTATTCGGAAAACCGAAACAAACCCTAACTTCGAACTAGAATCGTATTTGATGTACACTGCATTATAGCTAGCGAAATTGGTATCAATGGAACCAAATTAAATTTCAAATCTAATGGAACAAGAATCACTAAGTTTCGTTCTGTGGATTAGGAGAAATTGTCAAATTCGTACTCGAGTTCTGCTCTCTTCGCTGATGAACTCGGGGATCTTGGGCCATCCGATCGTAGTTAAAAGAAACAGACGGCCGAGATTAAAACGTATAAGATTTAAGTATATTAAGTTTTTTATAAATTCCAGTAATTAACCCTACCTTGTTGAATTAATTTAAATACCTTCCCGAATGTGTTTTGACTTGAAATTTTAACCATAGATTCCTTATAAAATCTAGTTTATTTTGATGTAAATTAATATGGTTTGGAGTTTTTAAACGTAAGTTATGATTTTTGCAATTTACGGGTATTATGGAATTATTTGGTTAATTAAAAAAGATATTTTTATGAAATAAAAATTTTATAATATGTATAAAATGTTGTAGTTACTGTATATTAAATTTGGGAATTTTTGGACAATGGTAAATGGGTTTAAAAATTGTGTTTATGAGTTTTTCATAAGAATAGCTTATAATATATGGTTTTTAATGTAACAAAATTATAGAGTATGGTTTGTTAATAAACTTTTAAGCTGGAAAAAAATAAGGAAAACTAAATTAACATTTATAACAGTATGTTTATAAATGTTTTCGGTATTAGCTTTTAAGAGAAGTGAAATTATTTACATATATGTATATATACTTATATGGTAGAATTAAAATAGAAACTTATGTTAAATCAAGGAATTTAATTATTCTACATCTTATTTATTATATTATATGGGAGTTAATATTCTTAATTAAAACTAAGGAAAATATATATATATATATTTACACATATATAAAAAGGAAATAAAATAGTAACTTAGGGTAAAACAGGGAGCTAATAAATCAACACTTATATTACCTAATACTATGGAAGCTAATATCCTAAGATATAGTAAAAGAAATACTTTATGAAACTTACATGGAATGCAGATAAATGTTGAAGTAATAAGGTAATTTAAATACAATAAGCTACATAGGGGATGTCTTAATTAAATTCTAGTACGGGTATACGTATGTATATTAAATAAATAAAGGAAAACACTTGATTTTATAAACCGTATATCGGTTATGGTTATGCCTAAAAGTTATTAAACATAATTAAATACAATAAAATTTCATGAAATGTTATGGATAAATCTTAATACATAAAGGTATATATATGTGTGTATAATACATTTAAAATAGATGAGGGAAATAACATTCCTTGTGATAGTTGTAATAAGAAGAGTATATATATTAAACCTTAGGTTTTTAATCGGTGCGTAATTAAATAGTCATTAATAACTTAAGGGATTAATTATACAACATAACGTAACACGGTCTGGGTTAACTTACTAAGCCCAAGTCTATGAACTCCAAAAGCCCACTTAAACAATTCAAAGAGAGGTTGGGCCACTCTCAGGCTTAATCCTAAATCGTTCTAGTTTCACGAAATGGGCCTAACAAAGATTTAATTAACAAAAACAAGCCCAAACCTTTGTGAGAGAATAATGCTAAACCTGGAACTATAAATTAGTCAGAATGGAAGGTTGTTTAGTTTATAAGTCCCTAAACTAATCGACACTTGGAACACATTAATTATAGTTACTATTGGGGGAACACTCGTTCAAGTTAATTATTGTTCTTCACATACCAGGTACGATTTCTCGTACTCTTATGCTTTGCTAACAAGACTTATGGGATGTTTGTGTGACAAACACTAACTGAACTAAAGTGGAATTTCAAAAAGGAAATCGTTGTGTGACTAACTCAGCTTGTGTGACTAACTGAGCCTTGAATGTGTAACTTACATGGTTATTTGGTTCCTTCTATTAGTTGTTTCATTAGACATTAACTGCTTAGGGTTTACGCTTCTGCACTCTGTAGGACTGAGTGTTTTGGTATTGCTCTGGGTAGTTAGTGATCTAGTGGGAATATGGAGAAGGAAAATCTTGGTAAATTCTTCTTTTGACTCTGGATATCGTTTCATCCATGAGTCGGGTCTTGATGTTTCGACGTGCGCGCGTCTTCAATGATAACAGTGAGGGGCTGTATAACCCCTGTCCCAAAGGGACGTAGTAGACAGTGAGGGGCTGTATATCCCCTGTCCTAAAAGGACGTACTTGGCAGTGGGGGCCATCTCTCCCAGTTGGTTTGTTTCCACTCTTGAGTTTTGGGTTCTTGGATCTCTTCTTTCATTCCTAGTCCTTGTGACTACTTGGGTTTCTACTCCTAACTGGCATTGGTTCTAACTTGAGCATTGGATGTTCACTAACTCATGGTGTGGTTTTGGATTGGCTAACTTTACCTCTATTAATTATCTTTACCCTTAACTTGCTTCTTGATTTGGTGATTTGTGAAATGCCTTGTTCCTCTGCGTGGTTTAAGTGATTGTATTCAAGCTATCTTTTATTTAAGAGTTGTATTATAAGTTTGTTTTTGGAGGATCGTACCAGTTCCATTCCAAGGAACTGACCCACCCCTCTCGGGGTGGGCTGCTTGGTTTTATCTTGCAGGTACGAGTTATTTTACAGGTGGCCACGAAGAGAACGAGTGATTGGGATGGGATTAGGTCTTGTGGAGAGTTTATGTGTTTTATTACTGTGAGCCTCGATTTTAAACCCTATCCTATGTTGATTAAATTGATTGGGATCTAATCGGGTTTTAGGTCCACTTATAGCCTAAGATTAATAACTATGTCATATAACAATAATTATTAAAACCTAAGCTAGCTCACTGGAACCTATTATGAGTCGCCACCTAATTTTACCTAGATCAAATTAGGAAAGGGAGAGTTCGGGTTCGGGGGCTTGATATTCGACTTAATTAGGGTTCAAATTACTTTCATTACCCCTAGAAGTCGTTTTTCCTCTACTTAGTTTAATTACGGCTTATTACGAGTCGTTTTTTAACCTAAGTGCATGCTTCTGTTTTTTTATTTTTTAACGTTTTTTGACAGAAAGCTAAGTGGAAATTAAAATTACCTAAACTAGGGTTTGGAGGCAGAATTAGGTCAAATTTTGTTTCCGTCCGTAGCCACGGACCTAATGTCCGAGACCACGGACCCCAGTTAACCTATATGAAAATAAAAGTCGAATTAAACAGAAAACAGAAAATTGTAAAGTCCGGGGCCACGGACAGGCTGTCCGTGGGCCCGGACATTATTAGAAACCTAAATTTTTAAAATTTAAAATCCCGCCGCCGTCCGTGGGTGTCCGTGGTCTCGGACAACACGTCCGAGGTCCCGGACCGTAGGTCCGAGGTCACGGACCACCCACGGACAGGGGTTTTCAGAAGGTTCCCGAGGGTTTTTTGAGCTCAAATTTTATGGGTGTGTAGCCTGAAAGATGTGTACAAGACGTTAGTGATTAAAAGTTTTTCAATTGAATACGAATTAAGCACGAAACTTAGCAACAAGTTATCTGACAGAGGCTTAAACAAACAGCAATACAGAAGCCCACGAAGGTTAGTTTGAGCTCAAATTTCGAGGCAAGACAGATAATACCGTGGAGAATTAGGGAAGCTGAGTTTCTAACTGTTTTACCTTCGGATTCACAACGTTTCTTCACACCGGGATTCGTCGAGTGCTCCGTTGATGGTAGACCCGAAAGGACTTCGAACCAAGCTTCTGGTTGTTGGTTGTTCTTGCTGTTCTTCACGTTTTGGTGGTGGTTTTTGTGGGGTTTTGATGATTATTTGTGCTTTGGGGATCGGAAAACGTGTTTATAGTAGTGGTTTCGGGGGATTTTCGGTATGATTTGGGTGGCCGGGTGTTTGGAAAACGTGAGAGAGAGAGAGGAAGCTGCTTTTCTGACTCTCTAGGGTTCTTGAGTATGTGAGGTTCCCCTTTTATCCAAAAACCATTCCCCTTATATAGACTTTCTTAAAGATAAAGAGAGTCTAGTAAAAGTAAGATTTTTCGATATTTAACTAAGTAACTTCCCAAAGGAATTTTGCTATGAATTTTAACCACATGTCAAGAATGGATATTATGAATTTCTGAGGTGGAAACGAATTTTTTAATGCTGGAGCATTTTAAATTGAATTCTCGTCAGATTCAGTCAGAAATTGCTAGAAAATTATTGGAAATTCGAAAAATCAAAATTCCACGCCATTTGTTATACCCAAATTTCAACCCCCCCGAGGAAAGTCTCTACTAATAGGCTAGTAGCAAGGGTTCCCAGTTCGATCGGCACGTTTCAGAGTACTAGGGACAGCTTAGTCATCTCCAGGGGCATTTTTGTAATTTTTCAAGGCTCCTAAGCCCCCTATAGGCTTTCTCTCTCCTCCAAATAAGGGTCAAATCAATTCAAAATGCTTTGAAATTTTAACCCATGATAAAGGATGACATTTGAAGCATAATGGCGTTGGAATTTTGATTTTTCGAATTTCCAATAATTTTCTAGCAATTTCTGATTGAATCTGACGGGAAATTGAATTAAAAATATCCCAATATCCAAAAAATTCGATTCCACTTTAGAAAAATCAGAAATATCATCCTTTACCCATGTGTAAAATTTTATAATCAAATTCCTTTTGGAAGCCCTTGAGCTAAAACGTCGGTAAATCTCGGTTTTTACCCGATTTTTCTATCTTTAAGGAAGCCTATATAAGGAACCTTATCCCATGATCAAATCAGAACCTCAAGAACCCTAAGCAACCAGAAAACCTAGCCGTCTCATTCTCCTCACGTTTTTACACATCCAAGCACCAAAATCACATCAAAAATCTCTCGAAATCACCACCTAAACACACTTTTCAACTCCTAACACATCAACAATCATCAAACATCAACCAAACCACCTCCAAATCGTGAAGAACATCATCAACAATCAACAACCAGAAGCCCGGGTCGAACTCAATCCGGAACCGGCATCATCGGAGCCTCCGAAGAATCCCAACGTGAAGGATCATCTTGAATTCGAAGGTAAAACAGGTTACAATCCCACATTTTTGATTCCCCACGACCTTGTTAACTCTCTGTCAAAGTTTGGGTTCAAACCAACCTGGTACGCTTCTGTATTGACGTTTGTTTAAGCTTCTGTCCAATAACTTGTTTACAAAGTTTCGTGCTTATTCGAGTTCAAATTGAAAACCTTCAATCACTAACGACTTGTAAATCTTTCAGGCTACACACCCATAAAATTTGAGCTCAAAACACCCTCGGGAACCTTCTGAAAACCCCTGTCCGTGGGTGGTCCGTGACCTCGGACCTATGGTCCGGGACCTCGGACGCGTTGTCCGAGACCACGGACACCCACGGACGGCGGCGGGATTTTAAAAATTCAAAACTTAGGTTTTTCTAACGATGTCCGGGCCCACGGACAGCCAGTCCGTGGCCCGGACTTTGCAAATTTTGTTTTCCTTCAATTTCGACTTTTCTGCATATTTAGGTTAACTGGGGTCCGTGTGGTCTCGGACTCTTGGTCCGTGGCTACGGACGTAAGCAAAATTTGACCTAATTCTGCCTCCGAAACCCTAGTTTAGGTAGCTTTCAATTTCACTTTAATTTTCTGTCAAAAAACGCTAAAAAACATAAAAAAACAGAAGCTTGCGCACTTAGGTTAAAACGACTCGTAATAAGCCGTAAATAAACTAAGTAGAGGAAAAACGACTAGAGGGTAATGAAAGTAATTGAACCCTAATAAGTCGAATACCAAGCCCCCGAACCAGAACTTTTCCTTTCCTAATTTATCCTAGGTTAAAATTAGGTGGCGACTCATAATAGGTTCCAGTGAGCTAGCTTAGGTTTTAATAATTATTGTTATATGACATAGTTATTAATCTTAGGGTTATAAGTGGACCTAAACCCGGTTGATCCTAATCAATTTAATCAACATAGGATAGGGTTTTAAAATCGAGGCTCACAGACTGGCGACTCTGCTGGGGATAAACTTCTTAATTTTAATTTGTTTTAATTTTAAGAAGAGGGCTTAACTTGAAAACGTTTATTTATGGCTTTTACTATGCTGCTTGTTTATTTACTTCTGTGCGCACTTTAATTTCTGCACCTTTGCATCATGTGAGAGCGAGGGTCCACACAAACCAGTTCACCCCGGGACCCATCTAGGGTCCCCTGTCAGGGACTCACACCTTTTAGGTGATGTGAATAAGCGGGGAAAAGAGGAGGATGTCTCTAACCACATCCCCTTAATACCTGGGCCTTAGCCCCAAGCGTTTTCCTGACAGTGCCCTTACCTAGCCCTTGTTTGGTCAGTCAAAGACCCGACCGTAGACGCACACCTTTAGGTGATGTGAAAAGAGTGGGGAAGCCCAAAGAGAATAGCGCGCAAGCCCTATTCCTTTGTGGTGACCTGGGCCCATGCCCCAAGCATCTCTCCGGATCGATCCATACCCGAATTGGATAAGCGTCAAGTGAGGAAATGTTGAACTTGCGTGGGCTTTGTCTGCTTGTATGATCGGCCCACTACCCGGCCTAGGAACTGATAGGAACTTTTCCTATATCAACTCAGCCCATCCCGAACTTACGGTTTTATTGTTGGCGCCCCAAAGGCCCTGTTTGGTTTGAATGAATGATTGGTGTTCGGGCTTCGGCCCAAAAGTTTAGACTTAGGTGATTTCTCTCTTTCGGCCAATTCGAATTATCAATTTAGTTCTTGGCCCAGGAAAAACAAATCCACCTAAAGCAGTTCATGAAAATCCGTCGGGCCTTTCCATTTCAAGGTTTATTCTGGTCTAGGAAGACTTTTCCACTTGGCTTTGGCCAAAATCCTAGATATAGGTACCATCTTTTAGGCCCAATCAGAATTACTCGGCCCAAATTCCAATTCACATCTAGGACATGGTTTAAAAATCATTTCGGCCCATGCGCCTATTTCTAGCTCAAACACATTCTAGCGATCAGGTACCAAATTCTCAAAACATTCCGGGTAGTACCACACTCACAACTCATTTCAATCTGGGCCCACAGGCCAATTCATAGTTTTGGCCCACGGATTTCACTTTCATTCCAGAATTTCGGCCCATAGCATAAACATTTGAATTCAAGATAGTTTGTATAATTCATTCCAGCTTCTGGCCTTTAGGGCCCCAACAAGAACGTCAAACAAATCTTAGGCTTCAAGATTTCTCCCTCAGCCCAGTGGCCCATCCATAGTCCATGAGGCTTCCTTCGGCCTTTTGCTTCGCTACCAGATTAAGCGCATTCAGGCCCGTACATCCATTCTAGTGAAGAAGTCCCTTGGCCCATATGTCTTACTTCAACCCCAAATCATTTTGGCCCAAGAGCCACATTCCCAAATCATTCCGACCCAAGTGCCACCTTCCCAAGCACATTCTGGCCCAAGCGCCACATCCTCAAACACTTTTTGGCCCAAGCGCCACGCTTTCAAATACTTTCTGGCCCAAGTGCCACATATTCTAAACATTCCGGCCCAAGTGCCACAGTCTCGCAACATGTTCTGGCCCCAGTGCCGCATCCTCATTCCGGCCCGAGTGCCTATCCACATCCATAAAAATCATCCAGGCCCGAGTGCCTAATCCACATTCATGAAACCGTTTCAACCCATGCACCTCACATCCAGGCCCAAGTGTCTCATGCGTCATTCATAGGCATTCCTAGGAGCCTGCTAAGAGTCCCAAGAAGAAGACGATCACAGTCATCTTAGCGACATCCCAGCGGTCAAGAGCTCGAGTCTTCAGCATGCCGACTTCAGACGGTTCAGCAGGATTTCGATTCAACAGAAATTTTAGGGTTCCTATGCATTCTACTGCATAACCTGCCATAACACTCATCTTTCAAATGCACCTCTCATGTTTTTCAAAGAATGATCGTTTTCAAACCACTAATAAGAAGCATCGATCTTGTTAAATCATCTTCCCCCTCATGTTCGCAAAGGGATGACTTTTTCAAGTCTAAATGATAACACAAAAAAAGAGAGAAGGTTTTGTTGAAAATGGTTCATGAATTAATTATCTCCCGACAATGGAATACAAAGACTTGTATTTTGTTTCTGAAGTTTTGAGCATGCCTTACCAAACCCACAGCTTATCCCAAAACATCCAAATAACCCCCAAGAGGTTCAAGGTCCACATCTATTGAATTGTTGTCACAAACCCCAAAATCAATACTAGGGGCAATCTAAGTTTAAGTTCGTCATCATTTATCTTTTGTTTAAATGTGGCGAACGAGTTTCGGAGTGAAAATCTCACGAGAATGTCTTGAGCGGAAAAACAAGGACCAGCGATCGACAACGAGAGGTCATTTTTACACGACTCCGGTGAGACCACATTCAAAGGTGAGGTAAACGGACAACTCCGACGAAAGGAGATAATTTGTAAGATTACACTTAGACCTCCTGCGAAAAGTAACAAAGAAAGGATACACAACTATTAGGGATGACGAAGCACCTAGGTACATCACCACACATCCAAAAGCTTGTGAACCCTGACATCACACCCTAGGCACCCCCGCTGAGCTTTTGATATATGACCTCTTTTACAACACTTCAAACTCCACAGAATAGGCCAGCCAATGATGAATACCCGACCCGGTGACCAAAGGATGCAAGGAGCCCGACTTCCGAACAGCAACTTCACAAGTCCAAAGAAGCAGAACTGCTACCAGCGTGACGGAGTGATCCGCAAATGGCCCCAAAGTGGCACAGGATCCAAATGAGCTAACATCAAAAACAGCTCTCAAAGTTCAAAACCGGGAAACACAAGAACCCCGAAGGAAAAGAGATTCAAAGAAAGGCAAACCTGGAAAGCCTCGAAGTAATCCAAAATCAGAAGAAAGAGAGGAGGTGCAAGGAACAATTCAAAGGTCCAAAATTCCAAGCTCACAAGCGAAGTCATCACGAAGTAGCCAAACGACTTCAAGACAAAAAAAGCAAGTCCGGGAGAAGGTGCAAGTTGCAGCTTTGGTCACCCTTATAGCTCCACATATCCTAAACATTCCTCCGTCGTCCTGTTGTCATTCATCACACCCCATAGCCACATTATAAGCTTTAAAGACTTCCGACTTGATAGTTGTGTGTCCAATTACGTGAAAGTAACAGATCGAATGCGTAAATTCATCAAATATCGAATTCAATGGTCTAGAAGTTGTGACCGTAGGTGAGGAACGAGTGCAAACGCCAAACACGCCGAGTGTAGGTTAGGAAGCACCACATAAAAACATAAGCCTTGACCCTGTGAGGACGAGACTCGTTTGCACGTTTAATAAAAGAAAATACTGGGGGCAATCGATCGTTCCGATCGATTGCCATGAACTCTAGCTCAGATTGTCTTAAGGGAAAATACTGGGGGCAATTGTTGGTTCCAACAATTGCTATGACAACACCAATTGGAACCCAGAGCTCAAACATCACCACCACCATTCCACCAGCAGGCACATATAAGCCCTTACCTCCACACCATCACTACACAGGCCCACAAAAGCCCTTACTGCACATCAAACACCACAGGCCCACATAAGCCCTTACTTTCACACCATAACACACAAAGCCCAAACCGCTACACAGGCCCACATAAGTCCTTACCTTTACATCATACACCATACCCCCACCGATGGCATGTTCATCTCCTAGGAGATAAATTACAAGTCTGAAATCTATGGTCAGGAAATGATAATTTCACTTTCCTTTTCAGTAAACAGAATTTTCTTCAAACACTGCCACGTTTGGCACCTCTTTCAACAAATTTCTTGTCTTGAACAACTTTCCTCTAAACACTTCGGTTTCATAAACCTCATCATGGCCACATTTGGCACACTTTCTAGAAATGTCTTGCTTTGGACAATTTTTGATCCTTAACATTGCCATGTTTGGCACATTTTCCAACGGTTTCTTGTTTTGGACAAATTCCTACATACACCTTGATCGTATTTTGACATGCACATCCTCATTGCCACGTTTGGCACTTTCATAATCAACTTTCATCATGACCATTGCATCTATTCGTATGAGACTCCTCGTCACAATTCAGAGATACAGATTCTCGCCCGAAGATACAGATTCTTCAGAGATACAGTCTCGCCCCGAAGATACAGATTCTTCAGAGATACAGATTCTCGCCCCGAAGATACAGATTCTTCAGAGATACAGATTCTCGCCCTGAAGATACAGATTCTTCAGAGATACAGATTCTCGCCCCGAAGATACAGATCCTCAGAGATACAGATCTCACCCGATCAGAGATACAGATTCTCAGCCGAAGGTTCAGATCCACCAGAATAGATGAACTCAACCTCAGGCTCGTCATAAACCAGTTTCCTACCATCCACTTGGGCACCCATAGGTCCTACCCTACATCCGTCAATTTAGGCACACATCACATCGATCTCATTACGTCTCTTTTCCAGGTTCCCGACACCTTATAATGCTCGGTGTATCCCATTCAATCTCAGGTTCCCGACACCTTATAATGCTCGGCGTATTCCAGGTTCCCGACACCTTATAAGCTCGGCGTATTCAGGTTCCGACACCTATAATGCTCGGCGTATTCCGTCTTAGGTTCCCGACACCTTATATGCTCGGCGTAATCCATTCAATTTCAGGTTCCCGACACCTATAATGCTCGGCGTAATCCATTCAATTTCAGGTTCCCGACACCTTATAATGCTCGGCGTACCCCATTCAGTTTCAGGTTCCCGACACCTTAATGCTCGGCGTATTTCATTCAATTTCAGGTTCCCGACACCTTATAATGCTCGGCGTATCCAGGTTCCCGACACCTTATAATGCTCGGCGTATTTCATTCACTTTCAGGTTCCCGACACCTTATAATGCTCGGCGTTTCCAGGTTCCCGACACCTTATAATGCTCGGCGTATTTCATTCACTTTCAGGTTCCCGACACCTTATAATGCTCGGCGTATTCCCGGTTTCCGACACCTTATAATGCTCGGTGTATTCCATTCACTTTCAGGTTCCCCGACACCTTAGAATGCTCAGCGTACTTCATTCCTTATAGGTAGTCAACGCCTTAGAATCGCTTGACATTACTTCATTTTTAGGTTGTCAACGCCTTAGAATCGCTTGACATTACTTCATCTTTCAGGTAGTCGACGCCTTAGAATCGCTTGGCATTACTCCATTTTCATCATTTTAGGTAGTCAACGCCTTAGAATAACTTGACATCATTTTCATCACCTTAGGTAGTCAGCGCCTTAGAATAGCTCGACACAACTTGCTAGATTTCAAATGGCATACGAGGTCTTTTAGGATCCAGAATTTTGGGGTATCACTCAAGCATCAACTAGTCTTTTCATCTTCATTACAAAGCCTAGTTGACGGGGGGCAATCTGTTATACCCAAAATTTCAAACCCCCCGGAGGAAGTCTCTACTAATAGGCTAGTAGCAAGGGTTCCCAGTTCGATCGGCACGTTTCAGAGTACTAGGGACAGCTTAGTCATCTCCAGGGGCATTTTCGTAATTTTCAAGGCTCCTAAGCCCCCTATAGGCTTTCTCTCTCCTCCAAATAAGGGTCAAATCAATTCAAAATGCTTTGAAATTTTAACCCATGATAAAGGATGACATTTGAAGCATAATGGCGTTGGAATTTTGATTTTTCGAATTTCCAATAATTTTCTAGCAATTTCTGATTGAATCTGACGGGAATTGAATTAAAAATATCCCAATATCCAAAAAATTCGATTCCACTTTAGAAAAATCAGAAATATCATCCTTTACCCATGTGTAAAATTTTATAATCAAATTCCTTTTGGAAGCCCTTGAGCTAAAACGTCGGTAAATCTCGGTTTTTACCGGATTTTTCTATCTTTAAGGAAGCCTATATAAGGAACCTTATCCCATGATCAAATCAGAACCTCAAGAACCCTAAGCAACCAGAAAACCTAGCCGTCTCATTCTCCTCACGTTTTACACATCCAAGCACCAAAATCACATCAAAAATCTCTCGAAATCACCACCTAAACACACTTTCAACTCCTAACACATCAACAATCATCAAACATCAACCAAACCACCTCCAAAATCGTGAAGAACATCATCAACAATCAACAACCAGAAGCCCGGGTCGAACTCAATCCGGAACCGGCATCATCGGAGCCTCCGAAGAATCCCAACGTGAAGAATCATCTTGAATTCGAAGGTAAAACAGGTTACAATCCCACTTTTCTGATTCCCCACGACCTTGTTAACTCTCTGTCAAAGTTTGGGTTCAAACCAACCTGTTTACGCTTCTGTATTGACGTTTGTTTAAGCTTCTGTCCAATAACTTGTTTACAAAGTTTCGTGCTTAATTCGAGTTCAAATTGAAAACCTTCAATCACTAACGACTTGTAAATCTTTCAGGCTACACACCCATAAAATTTGAGCTCAAAACACCCTCGGGAACCTTCTGAAAACCCCTGTCCGTGGGTGGTCCGTGACCTCGGACCTATGGTCGTGACCTCGGACCTATGGTCCGGGACCTCGGACGCGTTGTCGAGACCACGGACACCCACGGACGGCGGCGGGATTTTAAAAATTCAAAACTTAGGTTTTCTAACGATGTCCGGGCCCACGACAGCCTGTCCGTGGCCCCGGACTTTGCAAATTTTTGTTTTCCTTCAATTTCGACTTTTCTGCATATTTAGGTTAACTGGGGTCCGTGGTCTCGGACTTTTGGTCCGTGGCTACGGACGTAAGCAAAATTTGACCTAATTCTGCCTCCGAAACCCTAGTTTAGGTAGCTTTCAATTTCACTTTAATTTTCTGTCAAAAAACGCTAAAAAACAAAAAAAAACAGAAGCTTGCGCACTTAGGTTAAAACGACTCGTAATAAGCGTAAATAAACTAAGTAGAGGAAAAACGACTCTTGAGGGTAATGAAAGTAATTGAACCCTAAATAAGTCGAATACCAAGCCCCCGAACCAGAACTTTCCTTTCCTAATTTATCCTAGGTTAAAATTAGGTGGCGACTCATAATAGGTTCCAGTGAGCTAGCTTAGGTTTTAATAATTATTGTTATATGACATAGTTATTAATCTTAGGTTATAAGTGGACCTAAAACCCGGTTAGATCCTAATCAATTTAATCAACATAGGATAGGGTTTAAAATCGAGGCTCACACCCGGTTATCCGAAGTCAGGACACACTCCCAATATAGTGGACCGGGAAGATAAGGCTGAACCCTCATCGAGACAGGTATGCTACAATCCATTAAGTGATAAAACTGCCTGCTTACCGCATTCATGCATGTTTGAGGAATGATTAACTTAGATAAGACTAAGACATGATTAGAACTTAAGTAAGATATAACCTATTACACCTTAGGAACTTCAACATTTGCTATCCATACCTTCAACAACATAAACCCGGAAGAGGCAGACATCGACACCCGAGACTTTCCAAACGAACAATGTCAAGTTATTGCCCAAATATGACTTTATAAGGGGATACCTAACACCCGAAGCACAAATAGCCATCATCAGAAGATGCAGTCAGTTAGGAGTGGGACTGAGAGGTTTTTATACCCCGGAGTACCCAGGAGGAGCAAAGATGAAACTAAGAATGATGAGCCTAGGCAAGGATTGGAATCCGTATGCCAAGACATACCAAACCACGAGAGCACAAGATGGAGTCTCACCACGGAAATACCTGAGAGTTCCATCCGGTTGTTACTAAAGCCGTGAAGATCGCTCAACAACTTGAAGCGGATCCGATCCTAGACATACAAGCAGACCTGTGCATCGTAAACTTCTACGAGAAAAAAAGGACGACTTGGATTACACCAAGACAAGGATGAGACAGTGGAGTCTCTTGAAAGAGGGATACCGTAGTGTCTTGGTCCATTGGAGATGACGCTGAATTCTATATGGCGAGCAGAAGTGTGTGGACCGTGCTAAAAAGTTAATACTTAAGTCTGGAGATGTGTTAATTATGGATGGAGAGTCAAGAATGTTGTACATGGGATTAAGAAAATTAAGCTGAATACAACACCGTCAGCAGTGATAAATGCGACGCACATGAGACCAGGGCGGTTAAACTTAACCTTTAGACAATATTAGCCATGTAATACTTTAAGTATGATGTAAGAAAGGAAGTGTAAGAAGAAGCACATGATGTAAAAAGGATGGTTATCAATAAAATAACAATGTTGTTCATATTATTGTTACGACTCTTGTTATACCATCAATACTCATGAAAGCTATAAAAAATACCTTAGGTTATGGACTCTGTACGGAAGGTGCACTAAGCATTCTTATGGAGGCACAGGCCGACGCAAGCGGTACTATCCTCACCGGCACCTTTCTGATCAATGGCGTTGATGCATCCGTTCTCTTCGACTCAAGGGCCTCGCATACCTTCATCTCGTCATCATTCGCGAGGAGGTTGGGGCTAGACGCTGATAAGCTACCCGATTTTTCGGTGACGCTCCCATCTAAGGAGAAGGTTCGATGCACTCGCTACTACAGAGGAGCCACCATCAGGATTAAGGGTGAAGACTTTCCAGTCACATTCATTGAGTTCAGAGATCTGGGATTTGATGTTATCTTCGGGATGAACTGGTTGGAGCGGCACAAGGGTTGTATCCTCTGCGCCGAGCACCGACTGCTACTCAAGAGTCTGTCTGGGGTAACAATATCATACCGCCAGAGGCCCAGAGAGCCTTAGACCAAAATCATCTCCGCCATGGAAATGTATAAGGAGTTGAGGAGGAAGTATATCTCTGGTATGTCCAGGACATAGAGGGGACCCCGAGTTCGACCCCGACTTACCGGTAGTGTCGGATTTCCCCGATCTCTTTCCTCGGGAACTGCCCGGCATGCCACCCACTCGGGAGGTAGAGTTCACCATTGAGCTACTACCTGGAACCAGACCGATAGCCAAGGCACCTTACCGCATGGCTTCGCGCTGAAATGAATGAGTTGAAAGAACAGTTGTGAGACTTGTTAGATAAAGGGTTCATACGACCCAGTGTTTCACCGTGGGGAGTGCCAGTTCTCTTTGTGAAAAATAAGGATGGTAGTCTCTGCCTCTGCATCGCCTATAGAGAGTTGAATGCAGTGACTATGAAAAAGTATCCACTACCTCGCATTGCTGATCTGTTCGATCAGTTGAAGGGGGCGTCCGTTGTTCTCCAAGATTGATCTCAGATCGGGGTACCATCAGATAGCCATTAAGGAGGGAGATATTGAGAAGATGGCATTCCGGACACGATACGGCCACTACAAATTTACAGTGATGCCGTTCGGTTTGTCGAACACACCGGTAAAGTTTATGGATCTGATGAACCGCTTGTTCAGGGAGCAGTTGGACAAGTCGGTTGTGGTATTCATTGATGACATATTGATATATTCAAAATCGAAGGCCGAACATGAGAGTCATTTGAGGAGGGTATTGGAGTACTGAGGGAGAACCAGCTTTATGCTAAGTTCTCCAAGTGCGAGTTTTGCTTGACCAGGTCTCTTTCCTTGGTCATGTCATCTCGGATGCTGGGATCTCTGTAGATCCAGCAAAGATAGATACCGTACGCACCTGGCCAAGACCGAAGACAGTTACCGACATCAAGAGCTTTCTCAGTTTGCAGCAAGGTACTATCGGAGGTTTGTTAAGAATTTCAGCAAGGTCGCAAAGCCGATGACCAGTCTGATGAAGAAAGATGCACCGTTCGTATGGACGGTTGACTGTGAGAGTTCGTTTTAGAGTTTGAAGGACTCATTGACCACTGCACCGGTTCTGACCATTCCAGATGGTACGGAGGGCTTTGAGGTTTACTGTGATGCATCAGGCAGGGGATTGGGTTTGTGTACTCATGCAGCACGGCAAGGTGGTTGCATATGCCTCTCGCCAGCTGAAGAAACATGAGTAGAATTACCCCACACATGACTTGGAACTAGAAGTTGTAGTCGTCGCCTTGAAGATATGGCGCCACTACTTGTACGGGTTAGTTTGACGATCTACACCGATCATAAGAGTTGAAAATATATATTTCACTCAGAAGGAGCTGAATCTTCGACAGAGGAGATGGTTAGAATTCTTGAAAGACTACGATATTGACCTCCAGTACAAAGAACGGAAGTCCAATGTGGTAGCTGACGCCCTGAGCCGTTGAGCACACTCACTCCATTCGTTACTCGCTTCTTATAGCTTGGTTGATGAGGTGCGAGAGGCTCAGAGGAACGATGAGTATATGAGGGAAGTCAGACAGAAGTTGACAGAGGGTACCTTTGTGAGTCAGAAATATGACTTCAGACTTCATGACGATAATCTGATCAGACTTAAGGGCCGGTTGTGCATACCACGCAGCAGCGCCGATCTGAAGGAGCGCATAACTACGAGAATCACACTGTTCTTCAGTTTCCATCCATCCGGGAGCCTATAAGATGTATAAAGACATGAATAGATACTTCTGGTGGTCGGGGATGAGGCAGATGTTACCGAGTTCATTTTGAGGTGTCTCACATGCCAGAAGGTGAAATTCGAGCACCGACGACCGGGCGGAATGGTACAGTCGATGCCAGTTCTGGAGTGGAAGTTTCATGACATCTCCATAGATTTCGTGGTTGGACTCCCACCTACCAGGGGAGGTCTGAACATGATATGGGTTGTGGTGGATCACCTTACCAAGGTAGCCCGATTCATACCGATGAAGGATACTTGGAAGGTAACTAAGCTAGCTGAGTTATTTGATAAGGAGATGATGAGACACCATGGGGTACCAAAGACCATAGTATCTGATAGAGACACCAGATTCCTTTCGAGGTACTGGAGAGCTACACGAGAAGCGTTGGGTACAGAATTGAAGTTGAGTACCGTGTTCCATCCTCAAACAGATGGTTAGACTGAGAGTACATTCAGACACTCGAGGACATGCTGAGAGCATGTGCCTTAGACTTCTAGGGCAGTTGGATCGACAAGTTGCATCTGATCGAGTTATCTTACAATAATAGCTATCATGTTTTCGATCAAGATGGCACCTTTCCAAGCGTTGTACGGTAGACCATGTCGTACACCGCTCTACTGGGATGAGTCGAGTGAGACGGTCATTATAGGACCAAATTACTTAGAGCAAGTTCAGACTGAAGTTCAGCAAATCAGAGAGAATATGAAAGCTACTCAAGATAGGCAGAAGTCGTATGCTGATGTTTGACGACGAGACCTAGAGTTCACAGTAGGTGACTGGGTATTTCTGCGAGTCTCACCGATGAAAGGTGTGTTTAGATTGGATAGAAGGGCAAACTAAGCCCGAAATTTGTGGGTCTGTATGAAATATGGAGCGGGTGGGCCCAGTTGCTTACAGGTTGAACTTACCTGCTGAACTAGGTAAAGTGCATGATGTCTTTTATGTTTCACAGCTGAAGAAATACATGCACCACCCATCCCATGTGTTAGAGCCTGAGAGATTGACCTTAGAGCCAAATATGAGATCACTGGAAACCCCTCAGAGAATCTTGGATACTAAGACTAGGGACACTCGCCATAAGTCAGTGCGACTGGTGAAGGTTCTCTGGTCTAACCAGGATGTCGAAGAGGCCACTTGGGAATTAGAGGATAAGATGAGATCGAAGTACCCTTCATTATTTACCGACTAGATCGTCTGTATAGGGTACGGGGCGTAACCCTTTTTAAGAAGGTAGAGCTTCCTTGTTTTCGAGTCAGTAAACGAACAATGTTTGTCGTTTTCTTGGTTGGTGTAATATATGGTTTTGTATAAGATATGGTTTCGTATAAGATATGGTTTTGTGTAAGATATTACACTTTGTGGTAAGTTTGAGATATGTATAGTACTTAGGTATTGTACTTGAGGCAGACCATTTGAGTCTTGAGATGTGTGAATGTGAATATAAGATATGGTATCAAGAAATTCGTGAGTTGTGAATGATTAAGTATATATAGGAACTTTGGGGACAAAGTTCTTTTAAGGGGGGGTAGATTGAAATACCCCAAACCTAGATATGGTGTTTAGATGTTAAACTAAGATATAAGAAGGCTAAAATATGCCTTAGAAGCATTGGTAAACAATTTAAACCATAGAAAACACAAGAAAAAACACATAAATGCAATTTAAACAAAAGCATGCTCTAAGCTTGGAGTAACTTTGGTTAGCACCCAAATATCATTCTTAGACCTTATTAACATACTAATGGAGGTCTTAAATCAATTACCAAAGAAAACAAGCTCAAAAACAAGTTAAAACACAAATTGTGCTTTAAGGACTCTTAAAGCACATTTTTGAAAAAATTGTCTTAGAAGGAGGTTTTGAGTGGCTAGATGACCAAGATTACACCTTAATCAAATTTTGTACTAATTAGTATCACATTAGGAAGCCTAAATCAATGGGAACCCAAAAAGTTCACAAATATGTGCACTAAATGTGAATAGTATCCAAATAGTGCCCAATTTAAGCTTTAGTCAACTTGGCTTAATTAATTGGTCAACAAAGACCATAAATATCCTAAATAATCAAGGGGCCGGTTTTTGAGGGTGGTGAGTCACCAAGGTGGCCAGCCAAGTTAGAAAAGAAGAGGGAAATGTTGGGACATCGGAGTGTTGCAGAGATAGCCTTTCACCGCGACAGAGTCAATCATCACTTGACAGACACAAAGAGTGAGCCTCTTCAATAGAGTCCGCGCAACAAAGAAGACTTCATAGACTCTCTCGTGCTGTTGCGGAAAATCATGAGTCAACTCGGAACACCTTAAGTGCCACAACGGTCATGAAGTTCTCCCTCAACATCCGAAGATCGCGGCCCAAGTAAGAAGACCACTTAAAGAGCCGTTGGAAGTTGCCCACTAAGTTAGTTTCGGTATTTTCGGAACTAACTCCTTCGACTGCTGTTGTACTTAGAGTATAAATAAGATGTGTAATAGTCAGTTTTAAGTGTGCTTTCATTGAGGATTATTTCAGAGCTTAGAGAGGGAAGAGAATCGCTTTGCAAGCCAGAAAGAGAGAGAGAATACGTACCAAGTTAGTTAGCGCCTTTAGATAGACTCTACCTAGGAAGATCCTAGTTTCACTACGCTCACTAGTGCAGAAAATGTTTTTTACCACGGTTATTTTGCCTATATACCACGGTTAGAAACCGTGGTTTATACTCGCGTGGTATATCGGAAAATTGCAATAAACCACGGTTCGAAACCGTCGTTTAAAAGACCCATTATAACCACGGTTCGTAAAACCGTCGTTTAAAGCCCGTTGTGTCGCGGGAATCAGACGACTTATACCACGGTTGGGACGGAAACCATGGTATATAATGTCGTTCCATTGTGTTTTATACGACGGTTCGGGTGTATAACCGTGGTATATGACTACTTTATACGACGGTTTTTAAATAAACCGTGGTTTATACTCGTCGTTCCATTGAGTTTTTAAACCACGGTTTTAAGTGAACCGTGGTTTTTTTTATTTATTTTTTTTTAGTTTTTTTTGTTTTTAGCATCTACCACATATGTTTTCCAACACAACCCAATTTACAATCGTATATACAACCTGTACAGGGCATCCAATTGGTATTGCCCTTTGATAACCAACCACACTATGACCATAAACCAAGTTGCCAGTTTGAATTGCAACATTGAAAACGAATTGCAAACAAACCCATTCAAACTTTCAAAAATAAGAGAGAGTTAAACTTTACAAACTTTGAGAGTTGCTTCAGCAAAAACAAAAGTCTAAGTCTAACTACGTACACTAGGATATAAGATCTAAGAAACACTCAAGTAATTTTTACACCAAAACTGCGATAAATGATCTCTTACAAAGTCGAGATCCCTTTGGAATACGTGCTCCCTGCTTGTGTGAAATAAGAAACGATCTGTCCATAAAAGAAACTGATCATCATTAGTACACAATTTTATTTAAAATGCAATAACTTTAACTAAAACATTGATTGGTATGGGTTACCTTGTCATCATCCTTAAGCGTGTCAATATTTGTACAATCTCGAACATGTACCGCATCACATAATAGCCACAGCTTTGTGAATCAGGCTGTTGAGGACACTGTCATCACACCATCCATGGATTACCAACTTTAGACAGATCAAAAAATTAAACATTTAACTTTAATACAAAAATGCATAAATTAAATGATTACTTACACGTATGTAGTGGAAGTCCAAGATGGAGAAAGGTTTCTTTTCATCACTTACACCAAGCTTATGGCCCCTGCATAAATACAGCATTTTAAAATGAAGCCATTTATTGTCAATAATCTAGGACAAGCTTAAAATAAATACAGAATGCATTAAAATTTTGAATACTCACTCCTTCAAATATTTCTCTACAACGATCTCTCGAAGGTCATCAGGGCCGCCCAATGGGTCTAGTATCAACAAGCATGAGGTGTCGATACACAACACCAACAACATCTAATGATTGCTGCCACAGATAAAACAAAGAATGTTTGTAGAACTATTATTAAATATCACAATTAGGAAGCAAAAAATTCCAATTATTGTGTACTTACATCTGATGATATGGGATCAGCAAATATTTGCTTCTTCTTCGCACCGCAGTACAAAATCCCTGCCTCACATGCTGTACACACCCTTGCTCATCCAATGCGGCCTGATTTGCTGACATCAATTGCGGACACAAGAAAGAGAGGGCAAATAATCTCTTGCTCGCTAGCAGTCTACTAGTCAAACACCCTAAACAACATTTTTTCATAAGATATGTTAAATAGCTTAAAAAAATGAAAGATAATGTAATAATTTGAAAGATACTTACACACAATAGGCCTGAATCACAGAGATGTTAAGCAGGTCTCCCATCAAAAATTCTCTTAGATCGCTCACGGTAATCATCAGATCTCTAGGCTAGAGGAGTGGAAAACATGCTTAGACACTTTCATGTTGAAGTTGGTGACAGACTGTGGCCTCGTCATGAAAAAGTCATACAACATTTTTTTGTTTGACTGTCAACTTCTTCATATACTTGGGTGTCAGAATGGGGATCTCCTAGGAGTCATATCGAAAGGTTCACCACTTCCTTTCTCACACTCTGACTCTCCTCACTTGATTTCACAACTTCCTTCCCCTTATCCACTTTCCTCTTCTTAACCGTCTTAATTCCTTATCAATCTAATAGTATACAAAATTTAAATAATAAACATATCAGTCAACAGTCAAGTTAAAAACTAAACAGTAAGCATGTAATTAAATAGTTTACCTTGTCACTACTGACATCAATGAGAGAATATGGCCATGGAACAACTGAAGATTTTGCTTGACCTATTTTACTCCACTGATTCCACTCCAACGGAAGGGGAGAGTCCTCATGACCTTGCACAATATCGTCTACCATCACACGAGCGTGGAGAGGTGGGATGACCTTGAAATGTACTACAGTGTTCGGTCCGGTCTGTAAAACCCGACCGAATGCAACATGCACAGTCCCACCATCCAACACTTGAAACAGATGACATGATTTAGCCATCTACATCAACTCACAACAGTAAGCAAGCTAATAAAATTATATTGTTTTAAAAGTAATGTTAAAATAACTAAGAGGAAAAAAGAACAAACCGAAAGGTTTTGATAAGGAAATGTGTCTCTGGTAGGAGAAGAAGGTGCAGGATGATCGACCATCGGAGTATCCGCCGTCGTGGTAGGAGCAGACGTCGGTGTAGGATCATCGACAATATCCGTCGTGGTAGGAGTAGACGTCGGTCTAGCAGTAGGTGCCGGTGTAGGAGACGCGGCCACTATCGATGTATCCACCGTCACGGTAGGAGTAGACACCGGTGTACGAGTAGAGGTGTCGGTGTAGGAGCATGCACCTGGCCCAATACTAAAGCCTCAAGTCTTCGCAGGCGCTCCTCGTAGGCTTGACGCTCCTCAGCGTGGCGTCTTTCCGATTCAGCGTGACGTCTTTCCGACTCCTCCAACCGGTCATGCACCCGTTCATCCACCATTCTCTCTATCATTTCAGCATGTGGTACTCTCGATCGAGACGTAGGAAACACGTCTTTTTGCCGAACTTCCCCTCCAAGCCCCCACACTCGCCCTGGATAATCCTTTTGCCCAAGGGCCTTATTCAGTGGATCATCCTGAGATGGAGGGGCCGGAACCATCTCCCATCGCTCAGTAGAGCCCAGACTATTTTAATTAACAAAAATATTAGAAATGAACTACTAATTAGTAAACAACAACTTTTAAATATATATATACTTACAATCTTGGACGCCAACTCAGCAGTCTCGCTCTGCGGAACACATATACTCCCTCGTCATTTTTCTTCATGCGACCCAGCATAAATGTTTGCACCCTACTTGCATCGTCAACATCATAATAACTAACTGAGTGTCGTCTTCATTAGTTTTCGTCAGTAAGCCCTCGCTCTTCCACTTCTCAAACCGCCCCGTGTATCCAGCTCGCCCCATGAAGTGCTTGTAGACATTCTTCGCCCGGTTACGTCTCGCTTGTCTTGTTTCATCTTTACAAAATTTGTATATTTGTAAGTTATACATAATAAAAAATATTTGTTAAATTTTATTCCTTAAATAATTAAGAAAGAATAATTGTAAAAGTACCTTAAACTCTTCAGTCTGGCGATGATCGTAGAATATCTTCCACTCCTCCTCCGTGATCATACCATCATACACTACCCACGACGGTGACCTCTGGAGCCCGGTTGGTAATCCAGCCATCTACCAACCGATGCTTGAACTGTCGCAGTGATGTCACTAGAAGTGATTCAATCTTCATCTGAAGTTCATCCGCGACTTTGTACTTCTTCTGCACCATCTGCAAGATGATGTCTTTGTCTGCCTTTTCTTGATCTTTCCAATCCTTATTAATCGAGCAATGGGATTTTACCATCAATCCCAAGTAGGAAGCAAACTTCTGCTTCGACCCACCACGATGTCGAAGGTACTTGTCCCAGATCAAATCGATGGAGAATCTTCTTCTCCTTCAACCCACGGTCGGTCCACGTCCCTTCCGAGGGTTCTGCGAAGTAGATGCAGCTGGTGGTTCTTCAGTAGGGACGTCATCGTTAATATCATCCAACCCCAACAGTAAGTCCTCTTCGACTCTATCGTCAGGATCCATAATCTGAAAAATAATCAACAATTAACAAGGTTAATACGAACATCTACTGAATCAAATATTGAAACATGACAAAAATGAAATAATATAATATTGTCAACCAAACTTACAAATAACATTTCATCGTTCAATCCACAATCCTTCATTGTGGTCGGACCTTCGATATTCAAAATTAGTTACATATCTACCTCCATCGGCAACCGAATAGGTACATCTGTTTCATCTTCACAGTCGTATTCATCCTCATCAACAATATTATCAATCCCAACTATCGATCTTTTACTCTGCATTACAATAGACCATCTGGGATTAGACTGATCACGATAGTAGAATACTTGTTTTTGCCTTGACGCAACAATAAAGGGTTCATCAGTAGGAGCCGCTGTCGTTAAATCAATAGCTTCATACCATGATCCTCCTCACGATATCCCTGTTTTGTTGTCAACCATTTGCAACGAAATACACAAGTTTCATAACTAGTGTAATTCAAGACCCAATATCCTCAATAACACCATAATATTCGTTCTTCAGTGTATTACGACTTGTTCCTGTGAAAATGTCTTGTGAAGCGATAAGATGCACACCACTGTTTGGTTTGTTGATTTACAATCTTGAAGTGCAGTGTAAAAAGAAAATCCATTTACATCATATCCTTCATAAGACAACACATCGAGATTTGGACCAAGTGCCAACAACTGGATCATTTCATCCACGTTCCTTGAATCTTCATACAACACCTTCTGTCTGAACCACTTAACAAATGTTGCATTCTGCTCTTTTTTTAATTTGGCATTACTCATCGTTGGGTGTTTTGTTTTGAGGTAGGCTAGGTGTGCATCGAAATACGGTTCAACAACTTCAGAATGATTCAACACAACCAGATGTGCCTTGTTCAATGTATCAATATCAACTCTGCATAATTTTTTCCCACAGGTACCAACCCCTTTAAGCCTGCCATCATGTCTTGCTTTCGGTAATCAATAACATCAACACCGTCTAAGTAATGAGTGCAGAAGTCAACTACTTCCTCTGTTACTGTCCCTTCAATTATGCTTCACTCTGGACGCCGACGGTTTTTCATTTTCTTTTTCAGTATACCCATATATCTCTCAAACGGATACATGTATCAAAGGTATAACGGACCACAATGTTTGATCTCTCTAACAAGATGAACAAGTAGATGCACCATAATATCAAAAAACAAAGGAGGAAAATACATTTCTAACTGACACATGGTGATCACAAGGTCATTCTGTAGTTTATCCAGCGTCTCCACATCAAGCACTTTACACGAAATTCCTTTGAAGAAAACACATAAATTTGTAATAGTTTTCCTGACATCAGCTGGAAGGATCCACGGAGAGCAACCGGAAGTAAGTGCTGCATCAGCACATGATAGTCGTGAGACTTCATCCCTACCAATTTAAGATCAGACATTGATACCAAACTTGATATGTTTGAGAGAGTAACCAGATGGCACTTTAATATGATGAAGAGACTACAACAAAACTTATTTTCTCTTCTTTGGATAATGTATGACAAGCGGGAGGCAAGAATGTTCTTTCCCTCTTTGTTGTGGCGCGAGTTCTTCTCGTATACCCAATTCAACCAGATCTTTTCTACCCTTAAATGGTCTTTTGTCATTCCTTTCACGTTTAGTAGTGTCGCAGATACACTTTCACCAAATGTTTTCTTCCACGTGCATAACATCAATGCAATGTCTCACCTCTAAATGTTGCCAATATTCAAGTTCCCAAAATATTGATTTTTTCTTCCAGATGCTCTTTTCAGTGGCTTTAATTGGTGGACCGAAGTTGTTCACAACATTCTCAACTTATTGTAAGTCTCAGCAGCAGATAGTGGTGGTCGAGCGACTGCATGATCCGTTTTTCCATCAAACTCTTTTGTCATCTTACGGTATTTGTGCCCTTTAGGGAGGAATTTCCGATGGCCCATGTACACTTTTTTCCACTATGTTTTAACCGTATACTGCAAGTTCTATCTCCACATATAGGGCACGCTAGAGCTCCTTAATGGTTATCCCGAGAGGTTACCGTATGCAGGGAATCATTGATCGTTACAAAAAAACATAGCCTGGAGCGTGAAATTTTTCCATACCATATGAATCATACACCGTCGCACCTTCATTCCACAACAATTGTAAAATGTCAATAAGTGGTTGCCAAAAACACATCAATTTTGTTTCCGGTTATTTTGGACCCGATATCAACAGAGAGAGGAGAATATGTCTGGGTTTCATACACAACCATGGGGGAAGATTGTATATTGTCAATAAAACAGGCCAAGTACTGAGTATACTGCTCAAAGGGCCATAAGGGTTCATCCCATCGTGATATAAACCAAGTCTTAAGTTCCTGGGGTATGTACTGAATTGAGGGTATATTATGTCCAAGTTTCTCCATTGTGGTGAATCGGGGGATGTCTCAATTACCATCATCCTTTTATGGGTAGCATGCCATCGGAGGTTCTCAGCATCTTTGAACTGCAAACAAACGTCTGAATCGGGGAATTATCGTAGATACACAACACCTTCGCAGGAGACCCACGTTAGTGCTTATTTGTTTCTGTCACCCTTTTTTACATAGCGTGATTCCCCACATTCAGAGCAATGGTCATCCAACTCATTCTCCTTCCAATACAACATACACCGATTTGGACAAGCATGTATTTTTTTATATTCCATACCCATCGGACACATTAACTTCTTTGCCTCATAAGTTGTTGTGGGTATCGCATTGTCCTTTGGTAGTACATCCTTCAGCAGTTGTAAAAGATCTGTAAAACTGACATCACTCCATCCATGTCTCGCCTTTAGATTGAATAGTTTTAAGACAACGCTCAATTGTTTTTGCTTTTGCGTATCACATCCACTGTACAACGGTTCCTTTGATGCTTGCATCAGATTTTCGAATGTTTTGGGTTTGTTGGAAAAATGTTGTTCAACATCTTCCATCATCGCATTAAGGTCCTCCTGATTATCTGAATCACTACCTAGTGAATCATCTTGAGTATCCCCAAAATCGTGTGAAGCATCCATTTCTGATTGTTCTGCAACGACGTTATCAGCACATTCAAACACTTGTACTGAATGTTGACCATGCAGTATTGTTATGGCTTCATAATCATCTATAAACCCTCTGCGAATTAGATGATCCTTAATCTTGTCCACCCTCGGTATTTGAAGTCGTTCTTGCAATCGACACAAGGACATCGAATATATCCCTTATCCCTTGGTTTAAGATTGTCAACAAGGACTTTGCAAAATTTATTGACCCCTTCTAGGTACTTGATGTCCAATCTGTCACTGTACATCACTGAGCGCTCCATCTCCTTTTTCAACACACACCAGATGTCGTGAACTCGTTCCATTGATCTCCACTTTTTTTATTTACAGATTTAACAACCTAAACCTATCCAATCACCTTCGATCTCACCTAGGAACAAGTTAATAATATACAGTAGTTCAGTGATAATTTCGGCAGCATTACCTTACAGTTCTCCTAGTGTAGATATATATATGAATTGTTTCAATTCACATATATATATGTACACTAGAAGAACACTACGGTAATGCTGCTGAAATTATCACTGAACTACTGTATATTATTAACTCATTCACAACCTAGATGGTGAGATCAAAGGTCATTGGACAGTCCCAACAGGGACTATCTAAGACATACCTCTATCAGGTAAATCTCAGACAAGTAATTCTATGTTTGAATTGATTTTCCATTGTTTTAATAGAAAAACAAAAATAAATTGAAACGTTTTAAATACCAACCTGATGAGTACTGGATGGTCAGCGCGAACAGCACAAGATAGAGAAGAGACAAGTAGACAGATGTTCTTGCACGTAGTATATGACACCTATTCAATGAAATAATAATAAGGTTTTAATTTTATAAAAAACATGAATAATTGAACATATTAAACAAACAATGGAATTAGAATCAGCTTAAATTCTGAAAAAATTTGGCATGACCTTTGCGTATTTTTAGACACTCCACATTTTTTTAAGGCAGAAACAAACACAGTAGCAGCAATAACATTTATTCTCCGCAAACCATACGAATTATTATCAGACAGATAAGTATATAATAATATATATGATCAATGAACAAAAACAACCACCGCATTTCAACTTAATCTCACATTTCACAACACTATGCAAATATATATTCTAATGATTGCAGAATACAAGTAGAATTTAGTACAACAACGTTTATTCGTGACAATATATAAGTATTTGTTTCTAAAATAATAATCAGAAACGCAAGTGTTTTACCGTGGGTTCTGATCAGGCAAACCGGTGGCAGAGGTTGACAGCAGCAGATGGTGCGACACCTATTCAATGAAATTAGAATATAAGGTTTTAATTTGAAAAAATATGAATAATTGAACAAATAACCAAACGAATATATTTTGAATAAACCATGTTATTGAAACATTTTTAAAAAACTAACCTAATAAGTAAGGATGATCAACTCACAAATGTGATGGAAGAGGGATTGTTAAACCGTAGTAACCTATTCAATAAAAGTAGAATAAGGTTAAATTCTGGAAAAAATTTGGCATGACCATTGCGTTTTTTTAGATACTCCACACTTTTTTCGGCAAAAACAACACAATACAAGTACAACAAAATTAATAATATGCAACAATTATAACACCCGCAAGAATAATAGCAACAAACAACAACACTTACAACAATATTAATACACCACCAACAATAATACAGATAGATAACTTCATCACAAAACAGCCATTGTAACTCCAATGCTTACACAATGGTTATCCAAGCAAATAATGTAATATATTTCCACTTCAACCTGCGCAGTCGCCAAATAAACCTCAAACCAAATTTGTCTTCATATGAACCTCAAACTCATATATCATTGTATATGAGTAAGTCGACCTGATTTTGGCATAACCAAAAACACAATTCAACCCGATATATGTTTTCAGATCTCGTATGTTGACATGTAGCTTCTCAAAGCTTTTGTTATGTTTTTTTTTTGCGAGTTGCATAATGTAATTCCAAAACACAATATTCACATAATGATATGTAAGTTATAACTTATAAAGATAAAGTAGCTAAAACCATCATCATGAGTTAAACAAAGAGATGAAATCGATTACATTAATCAAAACTATAACATATATAGTAAATAATTACCGGTGGGATGTTGATGGAGCGGCTCGGTGTCGATACCAGAGGAGTGGGGCGGTTCCACTAGAGGCGTCGTCGACACCAGAGAGGAGGGCGGTGGAGCTGGAGGCTGTCGACACCAGAGGAGGGCGGTGGAGCTAGAGGCTGTCGACTCCAGAGGAGGGCGGTGGAGGGCTTGCCGCGACCGGAAGAACGGTGACGGGGCGGGGAGGCGCGGTGGAGCTACGGGGCGGTGGAGGAGCTCAAATGGGTTGCCGTTGTTGTCGCCGCGACCGGAAGAAAGAGGCGAGTGGGGCGGTGGAGTCGAAGACGGTGGAGGGGGTGGTGGCTAGACGGCACGGGAGTTCGGGGAAATCGCCAGAGAAGAGAACGCGGGAGGAAGAAGAAAGAGGAAGAAGAAAAGGTCAGGTTTTTAATTGAATGACTTTAAACGACGGTTATTATACAAACCGTCGTTTAAAACCTTTGTGATACAAGGAATAAACCACGGTTCTAAGGTAACCGTCGTTTATAACACGACGCCGTACCCGATAAATGACGGTTGTATATTAAACCGTGGTTTATGTATATTATATACGACGGTTAGAAACGGAACCGTCGTTTATCTTATACGGAGTTGAACTATAAACGACGGTTTCTGTAAAACCGTCGTTTATATAGTGAGCCGTGCAACATATATGACGGTTCCTTAAATAACCGTGGTTTATAAAATTTAAACGACGGTTTCACTGATAACCGTGGTATAAAGTCCGTCATTTAAAATCTTTTTTCTACTAGTGGCTTATCATTGTTCTGATTAGAAAGTGTGTTGGGTGAGTGAGTGAAAACCGCTAAGTAGATCCTTTCTACTTAGTGGGCATTTGTAAGTTATTTTATTTGACCAGGAAATGAAATAGCTTATTTGTGTATCTTGTTGAGTTCCACAGAGTCCTTCTCTCTTTTCATCGTTTCGCTACAATTACCGCAAAAGTCTTCCGCACCCTCAGTTTAGTTAATTCGATTGAGTGCCTCTACATCACAGAGTGCTTCTCATTTACGAAGGCTGATTGAGTCAAACCAATCCTTAGACTCACACCTTTGATTGGTTTGAGTTAGCCACCCAATCCTACACGTGGTATCAGAGCCTCGCTTAGGCTAACGGTCAATCAACTAAGAAATGG
Source organism: Limonium bicolor (assembly GCA_023374045.1). Taxonomy (NCBI): domain Eukaryota; kingdom Viridiplantae; phylum Streptophyta; class Magnoliopsida; order Caryophyllales; family Plumbaginaceae; genus Limonium; species Limonium bicolor. The sequence continues at coordinate 325,449,241 of CM041777.1, read as the reverse complement.
CAGATCTCTTTGCCAACCAAAACAACAAAATGCACTTCGAGCACCCTAGACTCACCTCCACCAACTACGACCATTGGAAAAACGAGATCGAGCAACACATTGAGTCCGTCAACTCTGAGCTTTGGGAGATAGTTACTGGAGGAGATCTTGCAGTTAATCCAGACCGATCAACATGGACTGCTGCAGATCGCAAAAGGTACGAGCTGAATCGACAAGCATCACGTGCGATATACACTTGCCTGTCCATCCCAGAACAAAGGAGAGTCAATCACTGTAAGTCCGTAAATGAGATATGGACACTCCTTCAAGCTACCCACGAAGGAGTCACTGAACTCAAGAAATGCAAAGCTCAAGAACTCCGAATGGACTATGAAAATTTTCTACAAAAACCCGGTGAGTCACTGGAAGAAGTACTTGATCATTTCTACTTACTAACTACTACTATGCAGGAAGTTAGCATCTTACCAGATAGAGAGAGTGTCTTGCATAAATTGCTGGACAGTCTCAGAGAAGAATGGGCAGAGACAATAATCTCCACCAAAGCATGCAAGGACTTATCCAAATGGAGCTGTCAAGACCTAGGTTCCTATCTACAATCCGTAGATAAATACAAGAAGAATGTTCGAAAGAAGTGTGGTAATACATCTTCTCCCTCTTCTAGTAAGACTACTACTTTGAATGACCAAGCCTTGTAGGTTAATTCGACTCAGTTAACTCAAGAAGGAGCCTATGTTGCTGATACTCAAATCAGACAAGCTAAGGCTGAGCTGGTGGACATTATTGTTGAGGAAAGTGAGGCTGAGACTATGGAGGACTTTGTCTTCATAGTCAAGAACTTCCGAAAATTCATGCGTAACCAACCTAATCGACAGAGTCGGTTGTTCTCGAACACCTCTAAACAAGTTTTCAATTCTGTCACTTGTTTCAACTGCAATAAACCTGGTCACTTGAAGAAGGACTGTCCTTTACTCAAGAGCCAGTATGGAAAATCTCAAGGGAGATCGCTGATGGCAGCTGTTGGATGGGGCGATTCAGACTCCGACGATCCAGACACAGAGTCTAGCGGCCTGGTATGCCTCATGGCACACGACACAACGGAATCCATAATTCCAGACAATGAGGTAACTCGTTCTCACCTTGAAACAGACCTTTACCGTATTTCTCCTATGGGATTTATGACTTTAATTGCTAAAATTGTCTCTGAGACCAACTCTCTCAAAGCAAGTCTCAACAGCAAAATTTCCGAGTTAACAGAGGAGCTCGAAATTTCGAAAAGTCTTATGTATGCCTTAAGAGACGAAGCTGAGGAACACAAAACCATCTCTTGTTCTCTCAGGTTAGATCTACAAGATTCAAGGCGTCATGTTGATTCCCTTCAAAAGGAACTTCATGATACCTTAGAACAAACTCAATTTAGACAGGGTGACCAGAAAGAGTCTCTCACCCAGATCAACTCTCTCAAACAAGACCTCACCATCTTTACTGATAAGTGTTATTCTCTTCAAAATGATCTTAATGCTTCTGAATCCAAAAACATATCCCTGAACACCACCATCAAAAACCTCACTCAAAAGCTGAAAGAAAAGGAACACGCTCTTTCTCTTAAGCCAGTCAAGTTTATCAAACAAGTCACCTCCTCCGAACTACCTGAGTGGGCCAACTCCAAAATCAAAGAAATTAGCCAAGATCGAGATGCTCTTCGCTCTAAAGTAGAACAACTCTCTCAACAGATTGTGAATCTACAATCCGGAGTTCGATCCACTCAATCCACACCCAAGTGGCACAAAGGTAAGTTCGACATTTCAAGAATATGTCCAAATCCGACAACAGAGCCAAACGATATCAAGAAAAAGAAAAATTCGATTCCTAGTGGAAAGGACAACAGAAATACGTCAATCTTCCACCAACCAAAATTTGTGGTTATTGCGGGAGTCTTGGACATCGAGACAGTGCATGTGATAAATTGAATAGAGATCTCTCTTTAATGTCAAACGCGTTAGATTGATACTTGAAGCACGAGAAGAATTGAAAAAGTCTGGCTCGAAAAGGGAGCCCAAGTACATCTGGGTTCCCAAATCTAACAAATGATCTGTTCTTTTGTAGGTGAAGGCGAATGGCGACAGCTGGTACTTGGATAGTGGATGCTCTCGTCACATGACTGGAGATCCAAATCAATTCAATTCGCTTTCATCCTACCAAGGAGGTAAGGTTACTTTTGAAACAACAACCAGGGTGAAATCGTGGGAGTTGGATCCGTAGGTAACCCCTCAAAATTTAAAATTGATGGAGTCCATCTGGTCACTGGACTCCAACACAGTTTACTAAGTATTTCTCAAATTTGTGATAGATTCAATTTGGTACTTTTCTCCTCTTTGGATTGTAAAGTTTATGATGAGCGTACAGGTTCATTAAAAGCTATGGGACGTAGAGAAGGAAATCTCTACAAAATGTGCTTAAACTCCATTAATCCAGACGATCAAGTCTGTCTCAACGTGCATTCCAAAAACTCACTGCTGTGGCACTCCAGACTTGGTCACGCAAATCATAGGCTGTTGAACAAACTCAAAAGCAAGGACTTGGTGATTGGTTTACCCGACACAACCTTTGACACAGACTCTGTCTGTGAAGCATGTGTAAAAGGTAAACACACCCGGTCCTCCTTCAAAAGTAAGCCTACTCTTTCTACTAGTTCTCCGCTAGAACTACTACACATGGATCTTGTTGGACCCATGCGTACACAAAGCAGAAGTGGTAAGAGGTACATTCTGGTCATAGTCGATGACTATTCCAGGTGGACCTGGGTCATTTTCTTATCTACTAAAGATGAAACTTTTACGGAGTTCGTCAAACTCCATAAGATGCTTGTCAACAAATTTTCATTTACTCTAAAAACCCTGAGAACCGACCAGGGTACTGAGGGGGCGTTTGTTTTGGGTAATCAGAAAGGGAATCGGAATGATTCCCTTTCTGCTGTTTTTTGCCAATTTTTCCTGTTTCAGGAAAGGGAAAGGGATGGGATTACCCCAAAACCCTTTTTCCTGATTCCCCACTCCCTACTAGGGAATGGGATCCCTTTCCCTAGTACACTTTGACCGACACATATGACCATTAACCGATGACTAATGACCATTGACCTGACCGGTGAATTTTGACCAGTAATAATGGCCGTTGACGGCAGCACCGTTGACCATGACCGGCGCGTTGACCGGTTATTTATTTCATTTCCCCAGTTCAAACAACAACTAGGAAAATCAAAGGGAATTCTTTCCATTCCTCTCATTCCTTTCCTGATTCCATTCCGTTCCCCCTTTGAACCAAACGCCCCCTGAATTTTGCACAAGTCGTTTGATGAGTTTTGCAGGACAACGGAGTTGATCACCAATATCATCCGCACGTACTCCAGAACAAAACGGAGTAGTTGAACGCAAGAATGGAACTTTGGTAGAAATGGCTCACACCATGCTCATTGACAGTCAACTCACTCCATCTTACTGGGCAGAAGCTGTTAACACAGCATGCTATGTGTTAAACCGTGCGTTGATTTCCATTCCTTCACAAGACACCCTATGAACTACTCCGTCAACGTAAACCAAGTCTCATACATCTCAGGCGTTTCGGATGTAAGTGCTTTATCCACAATAATGGTAAGGACAACTTGGGTAAGTTCTCTCCTAAAAGTGATGAAGGTATCTTTCTTGGCTATTCTTCTAAAAGCAAAGCTTATCGTGTTATCAATCTGAGAACTCAATGTTTAGAAGAGAGTCCACATGTCAAGTTCGATGAGTCCCACAACGTTGGCTCATCTTCTGATCAACTTGACTTTGCCCCTGATGATTTTCTCACCGATCCACACTTCATCACTGTACCAATAGGAAGACTCCCTGAGTCCCAATCCATCACTCCTCATGATTCTCCAGCAAACAAAAACAATATCAGAATCTACTGACTCTGACCATACCTCGGAGACACCCATACCACAAAACTTGTCTTTTGACTCCTCTGATAAAGACACACCCCCTCCTGCTTCACGTCGACAGTTCCAGCAAAAATCAGCTCACCCTCCTGAAAACATCATTACCGACCCAAACTCCGGTGTTCAAACACGCCTACAAGCTATGCAAAACCTCTGTGCCTTTGGTGCTTTTCTGTCTAGCACTGAACCAAGAAACGTCAAAGAAGCACTCCTTGATAGTGATTGGGTTACTGCTATGCAGGAGGAACTCAATTCTCTCCAACGTCATGCTGTTTGGGAGTTAGTTCCTCGCCCCACGCATCAACAAACAATTGGTACACGTTGGGTCTTTCGTAATAAACTTGATGATGCAGGACAAGTTTTCAGGAATAAAGCTCGATTGGTCGTTCAGGGCTACAATCAAGAAGAAGGGATTGATTATGATGAAACCTTCGCTCCCGTAGCTCGTCTTGAAGCAATTCGCATGCTAATTGCGTTTGCCGCTTTCAAAGGTTTCCAATTATATCAAATGGATGTTAAGACAGCCTTCCTCCACGACTACATTGATAGAGAAGTCTACGTCGAGCAACCACCAGGGTTCACAGACTCCGTCCATCCCGACTACGTCTACAAACTGTGTAAGGCCCTTTACGGACTGAAACAGGCTCCACGTGCCTGGTATGAAAGACTGTCTACATATCTATTGCAAAATGGTTTCTCTCAAGGTAACGTAGATAAAACGCTCTTCATTCTACACTCATCACATGACTTACTTTTAGTACAGATCTATGTTGATGATATCATTTATGGTTCTACAAGTAACCCTCTGTGACCATTTTGCTAACCTTATGAAGCAAGAGTTTTCCATGAATGAGTTAGGTGAGCTCAAGTTCTTCTTAGGATTACAAATTCAACAGGAAAGGGAAGGGATCAAGATCCATCAATAAAAGTACATCAAGGAACTCCTTGATAAGTACAACCTGAAAAATGCCAAGAGTATGTCCACACCAAGTTGTACATCTGCCAAACTGCTTCCTGATGATGACGGAGTCGGCGTCAATGCCACCGAATATAGAGGAATGATAGGGTCCCTCTTGTACCTGACTGCCAGTCGCCCAGACATTCTTCACGCAGTCTGTCTTTGTGCTCGCTTCCAAGCAGCACCAAAACAGTCTCACCTCAAAGCAGTCAAGCATATCTTCCGCTATCTTAACGGTACAAGTACACTCTATCTATGGTATCCACGATCTCCTACTTTTACTTTATCTGGATATAGTGACTCTGATTGGGCTGGTTCTCTCCAAGATCGAAAGAGTACTTCAGGTAATGCACAGTTCTTGGGTCTTTGCCTTGTTTCATGGTCCTCAAAAAAACAGAATTCTGTAGCCCTCTCTACAGCAGAGGCAGAGTATGTTTCTGCTGCAGCCTGTTGCTCCCAACTCCTTTGGATGAAACAACAACTTCAAGACTATCATGTCACCAAGAACAGATCCCAATCTTTTGTGACAACAAAAGCACAATCAAAATATCAGAAAACCCAGTCCAACACTCAAGAACCAAACACATCGAAATTCGCTTTCACTTCTTGAAAGACTGTGTCGAGAAAAAGCTTATCCAACTTGACTTTGTGCCCACAGAAGATCAACTTGCAGATATTTTTACTAAACCCTTGTCTACAGCAAGATTCGAAGCACTACGATCAGCAATCGGATTGACTCCGTCTACCTAGACGGTCGCATCTCCTTGCCCCTACCGCAATCTTCAACAGGTACTCCCTCATGTCTCATAGAGTCTATCTTTGTTTGCACTTGAATCAGTGAAATGTGTTTTATTACTTAGCATGCCTATTACTCTAGCGCTACTATCCACGTCATCTATCCGAACCCAACCCGCCTAAATCGTCACCCTTAATCTCGCCCTACCCTGACGTCGCCGCATTTATCTCACCTGACACACGCCATCTCTACCACGTCCAGCCTTTATATCTATCACCCGTCCACTCCATCTCTCTCACTTCCACTCCCTTTACACCCAAGCATCCTTCAAATTTCCAAATGGCCGGCATCACCTTCAACGGAATCAACATCCCAGCCGATATTTTCGCCGACCCCATTCGCCTTCAGGCGTACCTCCAATCGATGGCAAACCCTAACCCATCTCCACTCACCACCACCACCACTCACTCTCCCACTAAAACCACCGCTACTTCGTCTCCCACACACTCCTCCACACCACCTGACCTGACACCCGCGACCCATCCACTCATCAACACCGCCATCCGCTGCAAGAACAGAAATTCTTGAAACCGACATTGAGGAGGTCACCCCAATTCAAACCCTGCCACCATCTCCAACACCACAAGCTACCATCTCTCCTGCCGAAAACCATCCTACCGATCAACCACAAGCCCATACCAACAAATCACCCAACAAATCCCCTACACCAACCCCACAAGCATCACCTGCAAATCCGTAACACCACCACAACAACCTCCACCCAAAACCCGCAAGAGAAAAGGCCAAACCTCTACCCGACCCACAGCAAAAAGAATCCTTCGTTCTTCTGTCAAGGCACAACCTGTCTCCTCTGGTTCCGGTGAATCGTCTCCAGTCCAAGAACTGCCCACGGCCAGTCACGATGCCTCTACTGGTGCTACCTCCGCCAAAGATCAAAAACCACCGAAGCCGCACCGACGGAGTGTGAAGGTCGACCCATTCACTCAACGTTACATGCTCGGGGACCCTGCCTCGGAACGGAATATCGTTAGGGGTAAGTTCCTCGACTTTTCTTGGGCTCTATCTTCCAACCTAGGGGAGTTAGTTACTATACTAGAAGTTCAGGGGTGGAAACACCTCTTCTGTGAGATTACGGAGTGGTATCCCACAGAGTCTGTCGACTTCTTTCAAAATCTTGTCATCCGAAACGGTGCTGCACAGTCTGTTGTTAATTCCACCCCAATCTTCTTCGATCTTGCAAAATTGTCCCAAATTCTTGGCGTCCCTGCTACTGGCCTGTCATTCTATGAGAAAGGAATCCTTCCTGAGATCCCCGGGGTCCCACAAAATAAAATCTATCACTTTTTCTCCTCCAAGAAAAAGATTGGCTCCCCCATACCCGTGGCGATCTCTCCATTTTACACCAACTCCTCCACATTCTGGTCATCAAAAACATTGTCCCAAGGAAGGAAGGAAATCTCATGGTCAACTGCTTGGACCTCACCATAATGTACTGTATCATCAATCGTCACTCTATCAATCTGGCACATATAATTCTCCATCACCTAGCCCAGTCGGTCGACACCCCGAAACACTCCTTGGGGTACGTGTTCTGGTTGCCTCGCATATTCAACTTCTTTCAAGTACCCTTGGCGACTTCGACGCCAGAGTCCATCGAGGAGGCAGACACCATCAACCTGCGGTATCTGAATCGGCTGACTTCTATCGAAAATCAAAGCTGCTGCCCCCACCATCTACTCCAACGACGGCGGGGGCATCCACTTCTCAAGAGGCAGTCCCTCAAGCTTCACTCCTATCCCTCCTGGAGAAAGTGGAGCGACTTATTGCGCACGCAGCCGAGCTGATTCAGGGCCAGACGCGGATGATGGACCGACTCGCCGGGATAGAGACGATAGTGGTAGCCTTGCAAGACCAACTCCTTGACATCCAATCCACCTTAACCCCAAACCCTTAGAATGACGTGTGTGTGTAGTGTTAGAACTTAGGCTATTTTTAAGTTCTAAACACTTTTTAATGGTTTTTGTGTGCATACTTTGACTGACTTTTTGATACTGTGGGCTTCCCTCTGATGAAAGCAAAAGGGGGAAGCGGTGAATCTCGTCTGGTGTACGGGTTATTCTGCTGCTGTTTTAAACTGCTTCTGAATTTGCGCTGCTGGACCACGTGGTCTAGTGATTTAACTGCCTTATATACTATCCTGCCTATTACACTGCTTATTTATCGTTTGCTTGCCTGGAGTCCCTCTCCGATTAAGGGGGAACCTAAATGGAGTCTTCGAACTCAGTTGCTACTGCTGCTATTAAGGGGGAACTTTGACAGGGTCGGTTCCCCTAGTCCTTGTGTTTTATTTCAGGATTGACTCCATCGGGATTCACGAAGGTTTGCTATCATCAGTAACAAGGGGGAAACTGTTGGGACATTGGAGTGTTGCAGAGATAGCCTTTCACCGTGACAGAGTCAATCATCACTTGACAGACACAAAGAGTGAGCCTCTTCAATAGAGTCCGCGCAACAAAGAAGACTTCATAGACTCTCTCGTGCTGTTGCGGAAAATCATGAGTCAACTCGGAACACCTTAAGTGCCACAACGGTCATGAAGTTCTCCCTCAACATCCAAAGATCGCGGCCCAAGTAAGAAGACCACTTAAAGAGCCGTTGGAAGTTGCCCACTAAGTTAGTTCCGGTATTTTTGGAACTAACTCCTTCGACCTGCTGTTGTACTTAGAGTATAAATAAGATGTGTAATAGTCAGTTTTAAGTGTGCTTTCATTGAGGATTATTTCAGAGCTTAGAGAGAGAAAGAGAATCGCTTTGCAAGCCAGAAAGAGAGAGAGAATACGTACCAAGTTAGTTAGCGCCTTTAGATAGACTCTACCTAGGAAGATCCTAGTTTCACTACGCTTATCATTGTTCTGATTAGAAAGTGTTTGGGTGAGTGAGTGAAAACCGCTAAGTAGTTCTTTTTTCTTAGTGGGCATTTGTAAGTTATTTTATTTGACCAGGAAATGAAATAGCTTATTTGTGTATCTTGCTGAGTTCCACAGAGTCCTTCTCTCTTTTCATCGTTTCACTACAATTACCGCAAAAGTCTTCCGCACCCTCAGTTTAGTTAATTCGATTGAGTGCCTCTACATCACAGAGTGCTTCTCATTTACGAAGGCTGATTGAGTCAAACCAATCCTTAGACTCACACCTTTGATTGGTTTGAGTTAGCCACCCGATCCTACAGGAAATAAAAGAGGTTACTATATATTTACTTTAAGGAATATCTTACCTTTAGTTGCCTCTCTCCTCTCTTCTTCATTCATTCCCTTCTCCACCGTTTTTCTTCATCTTATTCCTCCCTAAGAAACCGTAAGTGCAGCTCCATTCTTCCTCCGTCTTCCCTTGCTCACCAAATACTCATTTTAGCTCCAAATCTTAAACTAAGCATAGATTACTCTTAGTTAGAGCAAGCTCTTCCATTCTATCTTTTCAAATCTCCAAAAGATCAAGTTTGGTGCCATGGAAAAACTCCATTGAAGGAGGAAAATTCAGTTTGAAGAGCCCTTTTGCTTCTCCATTCATCCAAGGTAAGAAAAATGGAAGAAAAATCAACTTTCCTTCATTTCTCCTTAATGCCCGAAAATCATCTTCTCAAGGGTTTTGTTTTACTCCTTGAACTAGCTTGTTTTAATATCCAAGGACTAGTGGAGGTCCTCTTTGATTCATTGCCCAAGTCTATCTTGAGACTTCAAAGGTAATCATCCATTTTAATACCTTAAAGCACTCTTTTTAACCACGAATGATTCCTTAAGTTTAGGTGCATTACTTAGTACTCATTAGAGTACTTGTATGTTGATTAGAACATTGACAAGAGAACTAAGTCCTTGGCCGAGAATCAACCAAGGGAAACAAAGGAAGTGGAAGTGAGAAAAGCTTGCAAAAACAAGGTAAATGACTTACCTTAAGGTGGTTTAATGCTTTAAGGGATAGGTTTAGATAGATACTAAATGTAGCTTAGAGTTTACATTATGTAAGGGCTATAAAACCTAGGAGAAAGAACATGATCATATTTGAGAACTTGTGACTAAGGAGAAAATGGCAAATTGAGTTAGTAAAACAATCACATTGTGAATTACAAGAACACTTATATTGCAATGGTAGCATTGTTGTGTGTATTTGCAGGTTGAAGGCTAATTATATGTGAGAAATTCAGTGGTTAAATTTATGTCTTTTTAGGGCCTAAGTGCCAAGTAATTTAAGTTTATGCACTATATTATGATGTGGTGTAATTTGGGTGTAGTTTGTGTGTAGAGAATGTGTATTAAGGATTTGAGTGTTCTTGGTTGTTTAAGGATGAAAACCTAAGTGTTTGGGTATAAGAATATACTAGGGAAGCCATGCCAAAATTTGGTGAAGAAACTAAGTGTTTAAAGTATTTTAAGGAGATTTTATGACCATAGATGTATTAGTAAACATTAAGAGTTGTTTTTGGTGAAAATGGATAAACTAAGGAGTTCTTGAGTATTAGAATAACCTAGGAATGTCTAGGACAACTAGAGGTTACAATGGTGAATTTAAGGTGCCAAAACATGAAAAAAGAAGTTATGAAAATTGTGCAAAGTTTGAAAGAAATAAGGTATTATGTATTGTGAAGGTTTAAGTTTGAACTAGAGTATATGACCTTGAGGAGTTTGGGTAAATGGAATGGGGATGAATGATGATGTGTATGGAGTGGTCAAAATGGTATGGAGATAACACTTGGTTAGTCGAGATCTTAGGCAAACTTTACAAGTTGGAATGTAAGGAATTAAGTGCTAAGTTTAAGGATTTTAGTGGAAATTTTGAGTAAAGATTAAGTAGTTTGATTGTGGGGTGGATTATGGAGTTTGGTGGATGGTTTAGGAGTGGATTAAAGTGCGAAGATGGTGTTAGAACATACTAGACACTTGTGGCAAGGTTTGGAGTGAAATAAACACTTAGAAACAAGGGTCTGACTTCGACCTACCTTAGGACTGACCTTGGCAAGGTCGGTCAGGCTTAAATTATCCATCTAGAAAGCTTTCTGACTTCGACCTACCTTAGGACCGACCTTGGCAAGGTCGGTCGGGCTAGAATTTTCCATCGGTGATGTCTTCTGACTTGGACCGACCTTAGGACCGACCTTGGCAAGGTCGGTCGGCTTGAAATTTTAAACGGGGGAAACACACTAACTCTGACCGACCTTGGGACCTACCCTGCAAGGTCGGTCGGCCCTTATAAAAAAAATTAAATGTTAAGATGGTAAGAAGTATTAGTAGTAAGCCATTAAGAGGGTATGATGATGATTAGAAAGATTGGCATATAAGGACTTAAGGGATTAAGTTAAGTAAATGATTTAAGTGTTTAAGGTTAAGTTTATAAGGATTTAGTGGCTATTAGTTGGGGATCATTAGTAGTTAAGTAAGCTAAGCAAATTGGAAGTAATTATCGACCTAAATTGGATGAATGTTTTAGGACTTGAGAATTGGAATTCGGAAGGAGATTAGACAAACGACTACCGACGGTGAACGGTATGGTTTTCTTGTAACTTGCTTGCTAACGAGGTGTCCATCGGCTTGTGTGCTATTTGTTTATGTGTTCCGACTAAACAAGATAAAGCATGCAACCGGTTTATTGTATTTGTTGTGTGCTTGTGATTAAAGCTAACACACTTTACTTGAGATTACTTACTAACAATGTTTAGTAACTAGGGCATGAGTTAAGAACACCCTCTCTTTTAATGGTTGGTTAATACCAAAAAAGGTTTAACCAACACCTTTATCTTTGAGACTTTGACTAACTGGAACTTGGGTGTGAGGAATCCGGGACTGACTTCGATTATGCATGTTAAGAAAAGGGGGTCGGTATCTGAATCAGATCCGACTTCCGCTTGAGACTCGTCTTTGACTTGTCGCCTAGAGTTGACATATAGACTCGAGCACCTTGGATTACAGTTCAAGGTGGGAGGCCAGACTAAGATGGTGCGGTGGGTTCACCTAAATCCCAAATTTAAGAAATGATGTTTATTTAAACCAATGGAGTTAATAGCTCATTGGCTAGGGTTACTTTTGACTCGACAAAGATAAACATCGAGTTAAGAAACAACCATTTCTAGTTAAAGAATGGTTGTTGCAATGAGACTGAGATAAGACTAGAGATAAGATAAGAATGGACTGAGATTAAGAGAATTCATAACTTAAGGAGTTAAGAGTTAACTCACTTACTTACGAAACACTTTTAAGTCGTTCATTGTGTCTGAACTATGATTGTTCATATGTGGTTTGATGTTTATTGCACTTCTTATTTATGTCGTGTATCTAATCAACCGCATGCTATCGACAATTAGTCGTCGTAGCCCCGTTAGCTTGGGGGCTATAAGAGAATCGTACCAGCAAAGGTGCTGACCCCCTCGGGGCAACTGTTTAAATTTTGCAGGTAAGCGCCCGTAGAAGACTCACCTTGAGAGTAGGAGCGGGTAGAGTTAGGACGGGTTTTATTTTGAGTACGGGATGTGCATGTACACCAGTCTGTTGAGATTTGAGATTGTGGTAAACTTGTTAGACTTGGAGAATACTTTAAACTCGGTTGGTGTTTTGGATAGTTGGTTGTAATTATTTAAGTTCTGTGTATTCTGTATGTTCAGACCGTAGCAAGGTATTGGGTATTGTAATCAATTCCGCTGCGATATTAGTATATATGTTAGTAAGTTTTTGCGACTACCACATTTGGATGAGTTGGGTGTTACACAGTAGACCTAGTATCAAGTACGTTGTCTGTTTGTGTACTAGATTTCAGGCTGATGCTAGAGAGGGCCGTCTTGCAATAGTCAAAAGGATCCTAAGATACCTCAAGGGGTTTATGACATTGGGCTGTTCTACCCCCGTTACACCAGCTGTGACATTGTGGGTTGCTCTAATGCAGACTACGGAGGATCCATCACCTATAGGAAAAGAACCTCTAGGACAACATACTTCATGGGGTCTTGCATAATAGCATGGGGATCAAAGAAGCAATAGAGTGTAGCCATCTTCACCGCAGAGTCATAGCCGCCACGAGCTGTTGTGCACAACTCTTGTGGCTCAAACAACATATTGGAGACTATGGTATCAAGACAGGTACGCTCCCTATTATGTGTGACAACACAAGTGCTATTTCAGTTTCCAAAATTCAAGTTCATTACTCACATACTAAGCATATAGACATTAGACATCATTTCTTAAGAGATTGTTGTGAGAAAGACTTAATCACGTTAAAGTATTACTACTAATAAGGAACTTGCTGACATTTTCACTAAGCCTTTAAGAAAGGAGAAATTCACTTAGATCATCCATGATATGGGCATGATATTCCTAAATTAAATCCGAGGTTCAAAAACTCATTGATGTTTGATAGACAAGTCAGTGACTACCCTGGTACACGTCTTTTAGCAGTATTTGATTATTTTATGTTTGCATGACAAGCGACTGACTATTGTAGTAAAAGAAATGTTTTTAGCTTAGGATAAGGGAAAATTAAAACTTTTAGTGTATGTTTAACGGTAAAAATCACATTCTTAACATTAGACTCTAAAATTGACCAATAAGGTCGAAACCAGTAATATAACTGTTGAACTTGCCGTTGACACACTATCAGCGGTCTGTTAGTGTTCCATCACCACTCTATGACGTGTCGTTAATAGTGCTTGAGCTTTAGAAAAGGGTTAGGGGTGTTTTTTCATAACTCACTTACTCCCAAGCTCTCTTGTGAAAATCTAAGCTACAAAATATCTTTCTCTCTTAAACAATTTGAAGAAAGTGTTCAAGCCACCAAAATTAACGCACTTTAGGTTACGACACTCGTTGCACCCAGTGCTCAAACCTTTGCTCAATCATAGTCCAAGATGGCACCCAAACGCTCACATTCCATAAAATCCTCAAAGAGGACAATCTGAGAAGATATCCATATACTCCACAAAAGAAACCCATCTAAAACCAAATAGCCTCCAAGTCATGAATCCTCCACACAAAAAAAAGGATTCAACTTCTACATCATGAGCCTCCACAAACTCATCCTCAAAGGCCCAAATAAGAGGAGTCCTAAGGATTTCTCCATTACAATTGAAAATCAAATCAAACCCTTAACATCTGAAGAAAAATCATCAATAAGGAGGAGCATAAGCATAAAAATTCTAGTGATTTTCTTGATAAGCAATGGCTCATCCTCTCTAAACACTTATCAGTCTGTAAGAACCGATACGACTTGTCACGATCCATTGGTTCATAGCATGACATGGACCTTTCCACGTCGTTCTTCACTGATTCCTCACATGAAGTTGAGATACAACCACACTTATAGGACACACAGAGGAAAAATTTCTCCAAGGTGACAACCCACTATGATTGGAAGAAATTCTAGCACGAAAGAGGAAGAAAGTTGCTTAGACGGGTCAGAGACAAGACACCGAGGGGTGGAATACTACAGATCAATGGGTGTTTAGTAACATGGACAATCCCTAGAAGCCATTATGAGTCTTATAATGAACAACTAACCCTTACATTTGTCCTTAGTGTTCTACGCCTCTTATAAGCCTGAGTGACCATTCAAAGAGCCCATAGCGTTAGGCTATACTTTCCTTGATTCTCTCTTTGTATTGTACTCGGTCATCTATCTAATAGTATGGATTTTTCGAATGTTGGTTTGATTGTATATTCTCCAATAAGTTCACTTCCCCTAATTTGTTGGATGACAAAGAGAGAAAGAAGAATCCTTATTTAATTTTCCAATACTTATCTTAGAAATGATAATTTTTACGAAAATGCCTAAGTGTTCTTGTTTGCAAACCACTTACCTAACTCAGGGGGGACCCTCTTTTGGAGTCAGAAGTTTTATACGTAGGATTTTTAGCTTTAAACTTAGTCTATGTTGTTTATCGGATTGGTTGCCACCATAAAAAAGGGGGAAATTGTTAAGTCAAGCTCCTTATAATTTTGATGATAACAAATACGTCTTTTGATGTAAAGTGTTTGCTTAAGTGTTTCAACAAATAAGGATTATCATGATCTCGTGTATGCAAGGTTACAAGCGGGTTCCACCATTATGACCAATGCCCAATTGTTAGGCACCATTCCATGATCGCTAGGACGATACTCTGGAGATGACTCATCATAAGGACTCACTGTAATACAATGGAACCTATGTACGAAGGCATCTACCTTTGCCACACAGCTTTACAATGTCAACCTGAAGATTGGATCCTTGGAGATCAAATAACTCAAGCGCATGGGAAATAAAAAAATAAGATAAAACCATGGCAGAAAAAAGTAGTTATTCCTTTCCGCTTTTCAGAGTTTGTCTTCATCAGAAACTTCTTGTGTGTGGTCCCAATATCCTGGCGTAAGCAGTTGGCTAAGCCACTTAGAATCTTGGAATTTAGAAGACTTATGTATCAGTTTTGGAGTCCACAAATAAGAAGATATCAACATCTCTTATAAGAAGGAATTCATTTCTTTTGAAGTGGGGGTTCTTAAACGGGCAAAATATTGTATAGAGCATAAGTTGTATTGAGCTTATCTTTGAAAGAGCTTTTGTTGTGCCCCAGTTTTTTATTTTATTTCTGGTTTGCAAAGGGAATTTCATGGCATTCCTATCTTATGTTTAGTAAGCTTATGTCATTTCTGGTTGCTTATATTAGCTTAAGAGAAGAGGAGGGGCTTTAGCGTCATTTGGCCCATTAGTATTTTAGTAAGGAAGAAGTTTATTCACGTTCATTTCCTCTTCTTCATTTTCCTCCTTTTCTTTATTTTTTTTTCTCAACTCCCATTTTGCGCTCCCTCTCGCTCTTCTTCTTCTCTCTTCTTCTTCCTCTACTCTACTACTGCTTTAATGGTTGGGTTGGTTCTGCTAGCCAGGGTTTTGGTTTATCGTCGTATTTCAGGTTCGTAGATTGTGAGTTTTGATTTGGTTTGTTCTTCGTTTAGTTTTTCCCCAGTTTCTGATTTTGGTTCCGACTTCTATTTACTTGAGTTGAGTGTTCGTTGTGTTTTGAGTGGGGAATTGAAGAGGGTGTTGTGTGGAGTCTGTAAATTTATGCGAAGCTTTGAATGTGAGGTAGGTGGTAGATGGATTTGGTTTGGGTGTGTTCACCCACAGTGGTTTCTAGTTTTCATTTTCATTTCTGTATGTGTTGATTGATTCTCTTACTTTGTAGTGAATCTGACTTGGATTTGAGTTGCGGTTTTTCTTTGCTAAAACCCTGTGGGAAGGTGTTTTGATTGATTACTTTGATATGTAAATATGTATAATCTATGGTAGCTTTGTGGCTTTCGTTTGGTCTGTTTTCACTTTTGAAATTTGCAAATTTTGTGTTGTCCGGACTTCCGTCCGTACTTGTATGTTTGGACGGTGTCTCGGATGCTTGTATTTTAGGGATGGTTTTCTGATGTCCGGACGGGGTGCAAGGGCGGGTCCAGGATTTGCAATTCGGCTTGAGTCAAAACATGCAAGTTCGGATACAAGTTCAGACACCTCATATTTGTATTTCTTGGATTTTGTCTGGACTTGTTCGGACAGATGTCCAGACACCCTTTTGGATTTCTAACCTGACATGCGTCTGGACTTGTATGTCCGGACACATGTCTAGGCAGCTCTATTTTGACATTCAGAAAGTGTCCGCTCACATGTCCAGACACCTCTATTTTATGTCACAACATGCATCCGGACTTGTGGGTTAGAAAACAGGTCCGAGTACCCCTCTGATTTCGCCTAAATTGTTCGTTTGAGCTCCGTTTGAGTTCCGTTATAGGGTTATGATCCCCTAAGCATGTATAAACTATTTTGACATGTTTTAGTGTGAGTTTACATGTATTTATGTTCCAAAATTACCCGTTCTACTTCTGATCTCTAATTTGCTCTGAAATTGTGTTTCTGCATCTTGTTTCTATTTAGCTTTTCGTGGTTTGCTAGTCTTGGTATATGACTTCTATTTTGGCAATGACTTCTGTTTTTGTAAAGCTATTATTGTGCTTTGGTGTTTGTATCTCACAACACCCTTTGTCTGAAAGTTTAATCTTATGTTTTGGGACATAGTGAATTAGCCTTCTGAGCCATGGTTGACTGGGTCGAATTAACCGTAGCATGTTGCGTAGGGCGTCCTTCTGTTTCTATTCCTCAGGTCTTCCTAGGATGACTAGGCACCGATGGGGCCGCCAAGGATCTCTATCCTTTCTGTTGTGGGATCCTTTGATCCATGGGTCTCGGACCCTTTCTGTATGTGAGTGTTATGAACTAGGGTCCCGCTTCTGTTTTGTAAAGTTATCTTTTGTGAACCACTTCATCTCATCTCTGCTATGTTTTGAGAAAGTTCCGTTTTGTGAACAATGTGATCATGGTTTCTGACTTTGCTCTATTTCTGCTTCTGATTCTGATCTTCTGACGGTCTATTTTATGACTTCTATTTTCTGAAAGGCTTTGGATTTTTGTAATGATTCCTGCGTGTTATTTATCCGTTTTGACTTCTACTTAGCTCCGCTCTGATTTAAACTTCAATTTGTTGTGAAAGTCTTCTACTTTGGATTCTAATTCTGTTTTGCTAATCATATACTTATATATGTATATATATATGTTGTGTAAGCTGTTTTGAGCATGCTCAGCTGATGAAGTTTATCACCTGCTGAGCTGTGTTTTGCTCACTCCTATCTCCATATGATCAGGTTTTAGCATTTGGGTAGGAGGTTTCTGCTTTCGTCTGTTAGCTTATTTTTTATTTGTATTTGAGTTATTGGCCTTGTGGCCCATTTGTATTTTAGTAGCTTCCACTTTGTAAGTTATTAGCTTTCACTTTGTAAGATGTGTGAACGGTTTGTAAACTTTGATTATGTAATATATGAGTATTTTGCTTGAGTTTGGGTTTCGAGAATGTAGTCTTGCATATCTTAGGTAATGAGAGTACGGCATGTGACAGTGTCAGAACCAAGGTGGTTTTGGGGTCATTAACAGTTTCAGTTTTAGAGAGTCAAGTGAGGTCTTCATACTAAGTGATTGTGTAAGCAAGTGAAGAACTATAACTCATTGTGGTGAGTTTGTAACAAGGTTAACTAGTTAGGGTTTGAGAGCAGTCGAGGGACTAGCTAGTAGACCAACTAGGATAGTCGAGGAGTGGTCGGTGGAACTGTTGAGGGATTGTAGATTGGAGAGTCCAATCTGGGTAGAAAGGCTTGGGAAAATCCTAAACTATCTCAAGTCCTTAGGTTGGGCAGAGGGAGATTGAGTGAATTGCTAGTATGTAAATTCTCAATCAAAAGAGGTTTCCAAGATTAATGTAATTTTAGTCTTCTAGCTTCTTAAGTTACATATCATTACCCATCTCACACCACCTGTGTGACACATCTACGACATGTTGGGGACGTGTATTGGAGTACCAAGGGACCAACATATTGCAGTAATTTGGCACGTTTAGAAAAATTTAAACTATTTTGGCATAATTCTGGTAGTTCTAACTTAAATGAAACAAATGTTGTGAAACTAAATGAAATACTTTTAAGGGAATATTACGAAAGACCACTTAGATTTCCCTAAATTCATCGTGTTTTTAAATTACATAGGATAACACTGAGTTTTATGTAATTTCACTAGCTAACATTCGGTCTCATGTTTTTCACTACTCCGTTGATATCACATTGAAGAAAGTCTAAAATACCAGTAGGTTTCGACCAACCCACCTGGGTCGGTCCTATGGGTAGGCCGGTTTTCAAAACGCTATATCTTCTTCATTATAGCTCCAATTTTGGATCTATTTGCGCCCACAAATTTACCTTTTCGTCTAATTTATTCCTAGCTATGTTATTCCTCCTGTTTCAGCAATAATTACGTAAAGAACCAATAAAAACACAAAATTAGAGGAAAACTAGCTAGAGTTCAGAAATAAGCGTGAAAAGTGTTGATAAAGCATACTAAATACACCTCTAAAACATGCTCATTTGAACACTTATCACACCCCCACACTTACCTTTTTGCTTGTCCTCAAATAAAACCAAGCAACCAAGCAAGTAAGGAATGCTCAAGACTAACAAATACTAACATGAATTGTAGGATAAGAGAAGAAGCAAAAGGCGACTAAAACTTTTAAGGATTGTGAACCATATCTTAGAGGTGGCATGGGTGTGCTTAGGGCAAAACAAAATCTAGAGTTTTGGGGTATGATCCATAGTGCTTCAAACCTTTAGATATTAGGAAACTTGAAGAAATTTTACCAAGGTCAACTTCTCTCAAGAATGGGCATTGAGAAAAAAACAAAAAAAAATAGATTTATGCATTTTTTCACTTTTGCATAAGAGAACAGGAGACAAAAATTGGGCATGAAGCCTTTGTATTTAAGAACACTAAACTCTCATTGTTGGTTACCAATGGCGTCTCACAAGTTCCTTAGAGACTTTCACAAAGAAACACTCCTTAGCAATGCCTAAGAGAGAAGACAGGAAGAATCTCTAAGCAACAAAAATCCAACCATTTAAGATCACTTGGTCACACTGCATGAAAAATACTCCTACAAAGCAATCAAAAAGAAAAATTTGAGCATTTATCCCATAATTCATAATAGTATTTGTTCTTAATGAGAACAACCCACATCACAAGAGTCCAGGTTTTTGATTTTGGATAAAGACCTTTTTGGGAAGCAGACAAAAAGCAAAACACAAGGGCACAAACCATCAATTCAGCATAGAAGCTATCCCCAGAGGCAAATTCCAGCTGAAACAAAATAAAAGATGAGAAGTGAGTGACGCAAAGTAAAAGAAACTAGTACTCCCCTTAGATTGTTTTTGCTTGCAAGAAGGAACTCCCCCACACTTGAGGTTTAGACTCGATTAGCGCAGCTTGGTTGCGGTGTGGACTTTAAGTATCACCTACATAAAACACTAGAAGCAACCAAGTTACGAACGGGGTTAAGAGTTAGCAAAAAAAATCAAATGAGAACATTAAAATTAAAAATAAAGTGAAAGAAATTCATCCGGGTTGCCTCCCGGGAAGCTACCCATGTTTAAGGTCTTTGGCTAGACCATACCAAATTGAAGTCCTCCATGATCGAAAATGAATGTTGAAGTGGGCTTCAACAGGTGGGTTGGGCGGGCATCATTTTTCTTTGAAGAACGGTCCAGATTTTTTGGTTGATGATCTGTGGTGCTAGAATCATCTTGTGGTGGAGCCTCCTTTTCGAATTTAAGAATGAAGACATCCTTATCTTCATTGAGCAGTGCAGGGAGAACTTTAGGGCGGACTTTGTCTTCTAACTTTGGTCGAGGATCAAACGGGAAGGTGGCCTCCAAACTTAGCACATAGACATAGAGCTTCCACCATTCATCACTTGAGCATGGGTGGAGATGTTCTTGATCCTCCAGGTGAAGATTAAATTTTTTTGGCTCCTTATCCTCAAATTTGAGGATGTAAACGTCCTCAACTTCTTTGTGAGGCTCATGGGCAGAGCCTCGATGAAAATCAACTTTAGAGAGAGGTGGCTCCTTGAAGTTGAATGTAGCACTCTCCTCTAATGACTCAGAGGAAGGTGATGTCTCCTCCTTCTCAACGTTGGGGATGTGATCATCCTCATTTTCTTTGATTAACAAAGAAGGGGGAGACTAATTGGTTGTTGACTTCAAAGGGAGAAAACTCTATGAGGTCAAAATAGAAACTCTCTTTTAGCGAGTTATCTTCATAATCAAGATAGTGGTTGATAGGCGTTGGAGTCTCTGATTCGAACATGGGACGAGTGAGAGAGTAGCTTAGGTCCTCAACAGACTGCTCCACCTCATGAATTGTTTTGCTCTCAATTTGTTGTACAATCTGATCTATCTGAGATTGAACGTTCATATTGAAGGTATCTTGCTTCATGTTAAAGTTTTCTTGGGCATTTGGGTTAGACTTGCAAGAAAAAATAAGATCAAACATGAGCTCCTCTAAATTGGGTGAATCAACTTTACTATGGTCACAGGACAATGAGCGCTCTCGTGGTCTGCTTCACACTCTTGGCACACAATGGTGGGGTTTATCTTGACAAAAGAATTTAAGTCCTTCATGAGAGCTCTCAATTATGACATTGTTGTTGGACATTGGGGGCTCTCATGGTACTCTCTGCACCTTTGACATACACTCCATTGATTTGTGTGTTTTGTTCGGTGTAGTTGCCATAGGAGTAACCATGCAAACCTCCCGCTTGATATAATAACCATCCATCAGAGTAAAGTTCCTACAACGAAAAGAAAAAATTATACACAAAAGGGGAAAATAAAGGAAATGAAAAATATGCACAAAAACCAAATAGATAATAACTAGATAGTTGGACCGAAGTCCCCGACAACGACACTAAAAACTTGTGCAAAATAGTGAAACAATGTTGCTAACTATGGGCAGTGAACCCAGTCATTGTAGTACAACAAGGTCATATCCACAGGGACTTCGTAACTATCTAATCAATTAAAAGCTTAGAAAATGTGCAAGAAGATAAATAAAAGAGCATAAACTTAAATTGATGGGTTTTTTTGTTGATATTGGAAATTGAAAAAAGAAATAATGAAGTTAAACTAACTAACCTAAGATAGGTGTATACTTTAGGACTGTGGGAATCTCCTAAATCACCCAAATATGCTCTCATTTCTACCTCACGGAGTTGTATATTAGAGCTAATGTAAAGATTCTTTAAATCTTGGACTTACACCTCCTAATTTAAGAAAGGCTAGAGTAACTAGATAGCATTAACTTCAAGCTCCTTACAATAGCCCTAAAGTTTCACTCCTTAATTTGGAGAAATGAAAGTTAGGGTTCTGATGGAGAAATATGTGACTACTTCTACCACATAGGCAGTGTACCTATCGTTTTGCGGGTATAGTGATTAAATGGGGTTGTCGATCTCAGGGACCTCGTATAATTAATTGACAATATATAATTAACTGGGAATTAAGTTAAACTAAAAGAAAACAAGAAATATCACTTTTTCGGTTCTGAATGGTTGATTAAAAAGAAACTAAACTGCAAGGAGAAATAGAACAATTTAAAAAGGTAAATAAACACAGAGGGATTTAAAGAGTGGTGAATGTGTTAATAGAAAAGGGCACCCCGGGTTGTTTGCTTACCTATTCCCTTTATATCTGTTACTAAATTCTTCCTTCAATTTTACTGCAATAACTCAGAAACTTTAATTAATTCATTAACGACTAAGTATAATGAATCCTAACCAATTGTTAGATCTAGCAGCAGACTAATGCTCTAGACCGGACACAATTAATTGCATAAAGAGCAGTTTCTATTGGAGTCTAATTAACCTATAGGCGGGATCACGCTTCTAGCTGTTAATTAGGTTCAACTTCCTTCGTCTCGTTATCTATCTCAGCTCTCGCATATTAATAAGATAACTACAAGGGTTGTTCTAATTACTGGCCAAATAATTAAAACATTTGAAGGACAGGAATTGAACTGTTGCAGTTAACAAAATTTATTTGAAGGATCACATAGCAGAATTCAAGAAATAGATTCGCTTCCCAACCCGGGAAGCTAAAATACTTACTCGCTCATTATTACAGAAACAACGATAACAGAGAAGGAATGCATTAAATAAATTAAAGTAAGGGTAAGAGGTAACTCCAGTTTAGAGGTTCACTCCGGATCCTTGCTTCAACTTCGTCTTGCGTTGCCCCGACTGCTAATTTTATTCCTGTAAAGCTGGTGCGTAATAGGAAAATAAAATGGAAAGTGGGATGTATGTGTTACGTGGGAATTTAATGGAGTGGATGCGTGATGGTTTCTGATGGAGGAAATGAAGTGAATGGAGTACGATCGTGGGAGAGGGAGTATGTAGATGGTTGGATCGATGGATGCGTGGGTGAATGGATGATCGGGTCAATGATTTTTAGCAACCAGAGTGTGGGTTTATATAGGCTGAGGAAATGAGAAGCAGACAACGGAGAAGTGACAGGGTGAATCAAGATGGCGGTGGAGTTGGTAAGCAGATCCGTGAAAATCTCAGTCAGAGATTTCATTTATTATCGCAGCAGCAATTGATGGCAGAGGCGGCGTCACGCTTGAGTAAATTAAGGTAGGCGCCGAACGAGTCTGCAATTAATGAAGGAGTAGTTCGAGTGCGGTGCCGCGAAGGAAGAAGAAAACTGTTTCGCATCGAAATCTATCGAAATCTAGATCCGGCGCATTTTTTAGACACGTCCGCGCTCGTGTCCGCGCAAGTGTCCGCCCAGACTTCAAGCGGACACGCCTTGTCCGCGCAAGTGTCCGCGTCTCTTTCATGCGGACGCGCCTGATGTTTGCTTGTCCGCCCGCGTCTTCTTCTGTCCGCGTTAGCGTCCGCCCAGAATCAATGCGGACGTGTCTGCGCCGTCCGCGCCTCTGTCCGCCTAGACTCAACGCGGACGCAGGTGATGTCCGTCTTCTATTTTCCTACGATCTTCAACCCGCTCCAGATTCTTCGTTATAAGTCCGTTTTACTCGCCGTTTGTTGCGTTGAAAAGCTTGTGAAATAAATTATTTGATTCCAACACTTTTTTCTACATTTAACACATAAAAATATATCAATTCATATCAAAACATAAATCTAGGAAACTCGTAAGATAAGTAAGAAATATTACTTAAAATACTACAAATTATAGGGTAATTAAACCCTTAAAAGTCTATATATTTCGCACTTATCAGGTTCATCCCCAACTTGTCTAATCCCAAGCTCAAGATATAATTTCGCAAGGAACATAATAAATGTAATAGGAGATCAAATCTAAAGCGTTAATTAAGCATCGATGAGGAGAAAACAACTACAAAAGATGAGTTAGGTTTACAAGAGCAATTTGGGGATTTTGGGGAGAAACCCCATCCCAAGGTATACTAGAGTTCACACAACCATTAGAGAGTAAAGGAGAGAGAGAGAGAGTAAGAAATGGTCATTAATGGAGCTTGGAAGCTTCAATGGAGGTGGGCCTTCCTCCTCTCTTTCTTCTTTTCTTCTTCCTCCTCTATCCCCCCTCTTTTTCTTCCTTTTGCGTCGCCCTGGTCCAGTTTTGAACTCCCTCTCTATTCTCCTCACTTCCAGCTTTTAATATATGAAATTTGGGCAAATTGCGTTCCGACCGACCCACGGGACCAACCCACGTGGGTCGGTCGCTCCCTGTTGAAGATGACGCATGTGAGCGATTTTAAGTCCGACCGACCCATCTGGTCCTTGGGTCGGTTGGTTCCAGTAGGTTTCGACCGACGCATTTGAGGAGGTCGTCTGTGTTATAACCCACAATTCATACCTTATATTATATCTGCTACAACGTTATTCTAAAGTTGGATTTAAATCCCTTGCTGTCAGTTGGAACGTCAGCGACATTGTTTCATTTGTCAAGGATGAGGAGGTCATTCGGTTAATTAATTAAGGTAATTAATTATCTGGTTTATAAGGAAAAGGTTTCCTTATTTTTACATTCATTCTCTGATCATTGGTAATCACGTCAGATAGGTCGTGAGCGTTGTCAGTTTCCTGAAGTCAGAATGAGCCCTCTCCTCTCTCTTTCTCTCTCTCTTGATTCCTCCTCTGTGAGGATTGTGCTGCTGTCGTTGCGATCGGATTGAAGACCTCGTTGCTGCGGCGGTTCTCCTCTTCGGTCAGGTTTGTCTGTAGAATTCTGGATTCCGCTGTGGTTTTCTCTCCTCTCGCAGTCTCTTATTTCTAGGGTTCTGAATGTATTGATTCAGCGATGACAACTCTGCGTTGGGAGTTCGGATTGTTGAGGCTACGCTACTGCAGCCTTTTGGATTCCTCGGCGTGCTTGTATTCAGGTAAAGGTTGGCATCCGTTATCTTGACAGTTCAGATTTTGCGTTTCGATGTTCTGATTTGGGGGCTGTTCTTCTCTGCGAATTCAGTGTTTGGGTGGCATCGTCGGCTTGCGTTTCGGGATTCTGCGTGGTTGGGCCCTGCTTTTCTGATTCGGGATTTGTCTGCTAATCGAGGTAGGTGGTTACTCGATTCGGTTTGGAAGTTCAGCCATGGGGTTTGCAAGGTTTTGTCGTTTGATTTATGTGCGGATTACGATTGTTGTTGTCTGTTTAAATTGCGTTTCTGAATGGATAAACCCCCATGGTCTTCTGTATTTATGACTGTTTTGGTGTGGTTTCTAAATTGGCGATTCGTGGTGTCGAATTGCGTTGTTTTTCTGCTTTGTTCGTCTTCTGAAATCTGCAGTTTTCGCACTGTCCGAACTTCCGTCCGAGCTTTGAAGTTCGGACATTGCGTTTTGCCTTTTTGATTTTCTAAGTTCGGGGTATGTCCAAACATCTGTCCGAACTTAGATGTTCAGACACACCCTTAGTTTCTCTTCTGATTTTAGTTTGACCTGTGTCCGAACTTCGACGTCCGGACACAAGGTCGGACCTTCCACGTGATTTTTCTCGTAAAACCTGTCCGAACATCAGTCCGAACCTTGATGTTCGGACGGTCTGAAATTTCCTGTCTGATTTCAAATCGACTTGTGTCCGAACATTGATGTCCGGACACAAGTTCGGACATTTGGCTATTCTGGTTTCTGAGTCTCGACTTGCGTCCGAACTTCGACGTCCGGACCTAAGTTCGGACACCTCACTGTTTTCAGCATAACTTCTTCGTTCGAACTCCGATTTGAGTGCCGTTTGCGGCGTTGGATTCCCTATGAACTGTACTACTGATTTATGAGTGTTTTGGTATATCTAAATGCAATTTTTCTTCTGTTTATGCAATCTTTCTGTTTTGGGACATTACACTTTGTTTCTGAGCCGTGGATGGCTGGGTCGAGCTATTCTGTGGTATACCATGTAGACGTCGTTATGAGTGTGGGTCATTCCCTTTCTGTTCTGTGGGGTGACGAACCCTTTTGCTCGTTAGAGTCATTCTGCGTTGTCGAGAGACCTGTTATGGTCTATGGGTCTTCGACCCTTCTGAGTGTGTGCATTGTGTCTTGTCCCTTTCTGTTTAAGCACTCTGATTGTTTCTGAATTGGGAACTCTTGTGTTCCCCTCTATCTCTGTTACTGCTTCTGAAAACTTCTGACTGTTTGAGAATTATGGATATAATGTTTATCTTCTCCTCTTCTGATTTCAATTGTTTTGAGCGACCTTACTGATGACGGTCGCTGCTTACTGGGCATAGTTGTATGCTCACTCCCCTAGTTTTAACATTTTTGTAGATTGGTCAGCAAGGATCACTTATTCGGTTTCTGGAGCTTAGTTTATGTCTTAGCTCATTTGTTATTCGATATTCTTACTCAGACTTGTAGCCTTCGGGCCTTATTCTGTTTAGACCACTGTTTTTGTTTGGAACATGTATTCGGGATTTTGTATTACTTCCGCAGTGTTGAGTACTCTGGTTTACAATATTTGTGGAAATTCTGTATTGGGCCTTTATTGCATTTGAATGTTTTGGAGCCTTGCGTTATTAGGTAGTAATACGCGGCGTGTAATACCCTTAACTCTTAGGCCGGTTTTTTGGGGTGTTCCATTTAGTGGTATCAGAGCCAGGTTTGGCTTTCGTTAGGGTCTGTGGTTGTGTTTGTTTGTATGAGGTTCAGTTGTGGCAGTTGTTTGAAGTGTGAGTCAGTTCTGACAAGTTTTGGATTTGTGAATCTCAGAATGCCTCCTCGTAGAACACCAGTAACCCCTCAGGGAGATGCTGCGGATGCAGTGCAGCAGTTCGTGACGCAGTTGATGCAGACGGTGGCTGCAGCAGCTGGGGGAGCTGGTGGAGGAGCTGGTGGAGCAGGCCCAGGAGGGGCGAATGCTGTGGGAGGCCGAGTTAGAGCCCTCCAGGAGTTTATGAAGCTGAAGCCGCCTTCCTTCGACGGCTGTGGCGACCCTCAGGAGGCGAGCCACTGGATTACAAAGGTGGAGGATCTACTGAGAGTGATGGGCTCAGAGGATGACCAGAAGGTCGACTTCGCCACGTTCCTCTTTAAGGGGGAGGCAAAGGAGTGGTGGCGCATGGTGATGGGTAGACACCCCCAGCCTTGGACCTAGGATCAGCTCTACTTGGAGTTCAACAAGCAGTTCTATCCGGATGTCTACAAGGATCAGAAGATCAACGAGTATAACCGGCTGCGCCAGGGGAGAGATATGACAGTCGAGGAGTACGTGAGGAAGTTTGTGACTCTCTCGAATTATGCCCTAGAGCCAGATGAGCATAGGAAGGCCCGTAAGTTCGAGAGTGGGCTCAGACAAGACATCAGGTCCGCAGTGACACCCCTTCGTCACCGGACCTTCAGAGATGTGGTAGATGTCGCTCTGCTGGTAGAGGCCGACATCAGGGGCAGACAGGCTGACAAGGACCACAAGGGGAAGAGGCGTGCTGAAGAGCCTCAGAAGAAGGAGGCTGCTCCTCCTCAGAAGAAGCAGTCCTATGGAGATCGTTAGGGAGCTTCGTCATCTTCGTCAGCTGGGGCAAAGTGTGGGTCTTGTGGTCACTCCCATCCTGGTAGGGAGTGCTACAAGAAGACCAGTGCCTGCTTTAAGTGCGGGTCGATGGAGCACCGGATTGCTCAGTGTCCTCAGGCATCCGGTAGAGGCTCAGGAGATAGAGGTACCGGCTCAGACTCAGGGGTGAGGTCCGACCAGAAGAAGCCTCAGACTCAGGCTCGAGTGTATGCTATGGCAGGAGAGCGTGATCGAGCTGGTGATCGCGTCGTCTCAGGTATTCTCCGGATCCATTCTCAGGATGTGGTTTGCCTGTTTGACTCCGAGCTACGCACTCCTTTATCTGTTCAAATTTGTTGGGTGACCTTGGACTGACTGCTATGCCTAGTGAGGTAGACCTGTGTGTGAGTAGTCCAGTAGGTGGGGTTGCCCCTTGTGTGCTGAATTCTGTGTGTAACTTGTCCCATAGCAGTTAGGGACAAGACTTTTTATGCTGACCTCATCCCGATGCGGATGGCCTGTTTTGATGTGATCTTGGGCATGGACTGGCTAGCAGAGCACCGTGCCCATATAGACTGTGCAGCTAGGAGGGAGACATTCGACCTGCCAGACGGTACTCTCGCTTTGCTTTCTCTGGGAATGCAGTTCCATGTGCGCCTGTGGTTGTGTCAGCGATGCAGGCAGCCAACTTCTTGAGGAAGGGCTGCCAGGGATTCTTGTGTTATCTGCCAGAGGTGCGTGAGGGATCTAGCTTGGAGAGCATCCCGATCGTCAGAGAGTTTCCTGAGGTCTTCCAGGATGACGTGCCCGGACTTCCACCAGTGAGGGAGGTGGAGTTCACGATTGACTTAGCGCCAGAGACTCAGCCCATCTCTAGGGCCCCATACCGTATGAGTCCGGCGGAATGAAGGAGATGAAGGTCCAGCTTCAGGAGTTGCTGGATAAGGGCTTCATTCGCCCTAGCGCTTCGCCTTGGGGAGCGCCAGTGCTATTTGTGAAGAAGAAGGATGGGACTTTCAGATTGTGTATCGACTATAGGGAGCTGAATAAGGTGACCATCAAGAACCGCTACCCCCTTTCCGCGTATTGATGATTTGTTTGACCAGTTGGCGGGCGCCACAGTGTTCTCCAAGATCGACCTTGTTCAGGCTACCATCAGTTGAGGATTAAGGCCGAAGATGTGCCTAAGTCCGCTTTTAGGACTCGTTATGGTCATTATGAGTTCCTGGTCATGCCGTTTGGTTTGACTAATGCTCCCTCAGTCTTCATGGATATGATGAACCAGGTTTTCAAACCCTATCTGGATCAGTTTGTAGTGGTCTTCATAGATGACATCTTGGTGTATTCCAAGAGTGCAGAGGAGCACGAGGAGCATCTGAGGATTGTTCTGCAGACGTTGAAGGATCGTGAGCTGTATGCTAAGCTGAAGAAGTGTGACTTCTGGCTCGATCATGTAGTGTTCTTGGGACATGTGGTCTCGAAGGACGGTATCTCTGTGGATCCTGAGAAGATTAGAGCAGTTATGGAGTGGGCGAGGCCCACGAATGTTGTTGAGATCCGTAGTTTCCTTGGGTTAGCTGGGTATTACAGGAAGTTTTTGAGGAGATTCCTCTAAGATTGTATCCCCACTGACCTTCTGTTGAGGAAGGAGATCAAGTATGAGTGGAGCGAGGCTTGCGAGCAGAGCTTCCAGGAGGTTAAGAAGAGGTTGACGACAGCACCGATTCTGACCTTGCCTTCTGGGACAGAGGGCTTCGAGGTCTTCTGTGATGCGTCCCATAAGTGACTAGGTTATGTTTTGATGCAGCAGGGTAAGGTAGTGGCTTATGGCTCTCGGCAGCTTAAGCCTTATGAGAAGAACTACCCTACCCACGATCTGGAGTTGGCAGCTGTGGTTTTCGCGCTGAAGATTTGGAGGCATTATCTGTATGGGGCGTCGTGTAAGGTTTACACGGACCACAAGAGTCTCAAGTACCTGTTCACTCAGAAGGAGCTGAACTTGAGACAGAGGAGGTGGTTGGAGCTACTTCATGACTACGATTTGGAGATCCTCTACCACCCGGGTAGAGCGAACGTTGTAGCGGATTCTTTGAGTCGGAGAGGTGCTCCGGGTGTAGCTTGTGCCTTGATAGGAGTTCAGAGGTCCGCCTTAGAGCTTCAGCGTATGGGTGTTTGGGTAGTCAGACCAGCCAGTGCCAGTAAGATAGCAGCGCTTCAGGTTCAGTCTTCACTGGTTGACAGGATCAGAGTTGGTCAGGAGTCAGATTCAGCTCTGTGTCAGATCAGAGAGGGACTGTCTTCAGAGCAGAGTTCGGACTTCAGTGTCTCCAGTGATGGTTGTCTGCGCTTCAGGGGTCGAGTGTGTGTGCCGGATGACGCAGTTCTGCGTAGGGAGATCCTTCAGGAGGCTCATGGAGCGCCATATTCAGTTCACCCAGGAGGGGTGAAGATGTATCGAGATCTCAGAGAGTCATTCTGGTGGTCTGGGATGAAGCGTGACATCTCTGAGTTTGTTTCTAAGTGCCAGACCTGTCAGCAAGTGAAGGCTGAGCACCAGAGGCCAGCGGGTTTGCTTCAGCCCCTTCCCATTCCTGAGTGGAAGTGGGAGAGTGTAGGGATGGACTTTGTCATGGGTTTGCCCAAGACTCCTTCAGGCTGTGACGCTGTGGGGTGATAGTTGATCGACTGACTAAGTCTGCCCATTTCCTGCCAGTGAAGAAGACTTTCAGTTTGGAGCGTTTGGCTCGTCTGTATCTCGATGAGATAGTGAGGCTGCAGGGGTGCCTGATTCTATAGTTTCTGATCGTGACCCGCGCTTGTTTCGAGGTTTTGGCGCAGTTTGCATAAGGCCATGGGTACGAGTTTAGCGTTCAGTTCAGCCTACCATCCGCAGTCAGATGGCCAGGCAGAGAGGACTAATCAGGTCCTGGAGGACATGCTTCGTGCATGTGTCCTAGATTTTGGGGGCAGCTGGGATCAGCATGTGACCTTGATTGAGTTCGCCTACAACAACAGCTTTCAGGCGAGCATTGGTATGGCTCCGTTTGAAGCGTTGTATGGAGGTGAGGTCCCATCTGTTGGGATGACCCGAAGGAGAGGGTCTTGGTTGGGCCCGAGCTGGTGCAGGGTGCAGTGGAGAAGATCAGAATGATTCGGGGGCGTTTGCTGGTTGCTCAGAGTAGGCAGAAGTGCTATGCAGATCAGAGGCGTAGGCCGCTTGAGTTTGAGATTGGAGATCATGTCTATCTGTGAGTTTCTCTAGTCAGGGGAGTTGTCCGTTTTGGGAAGCGTGGGAAGCTTAGCCCAAGGTTCGTTGGACCATTTGAGATTCTAGAGAGGATTGGCCCTGTGGCTTACCGTCTAGCTTTGCCTCCATCCTTGTCTGCTGTCCATAGTGTTTTCCATGTTTCGATGTTGAGGAAGTACCTGCATGATCCGTCTCATGTGATCAATACAGCCAGCTTCAGTTGAGGGAGGACTGCAGTTTCGAGGCGGTGCCTACCCGCATTTTAGCCAGAGACGTCCGTCGGCTTCGTAGTAAGACTCTGCCTATGGTTAAGGTCCAGTGGTCTGATCAGTCAGAGAGTGAAGCGACTTGGGAGCTCGAGGATTAGCTACGTGCCAAGTTTCCCTCCCTATTCGAGCAGTAAGGTTAGTCAATTTCGAGGACAAAATTCTTTTAAGGGGGAGGTGATGTTATAACCCACAATTCATACCTTATATTATATCTGCTACAATGTTATTCTAAAGTTGGATTTAAATCCCTTGCTGTCAGTTGGGACGTCAGCGACATTGTTTCATTTGTCAAGGACGAGGAGGTCATTCGGTTAATTAATTAAGGTAATTAATTATCTGCTTTATAAGGAAAAAGTTTCCTTATTTTTACATTCCTTCTCTGATCATTGGTAATCACAGTCAGATAGGGCGTGGAGCGTCCCTGTCAGTTTCCTGAAGTCAGAACGAGCGCCTCTCCTCTCTCTTTCTCTCTCTCTTGATTCCTCCTCTGTGAGGATTGTGCTGCTGTCGTTGCGATCGGATTGAAGACCTCGTTGTTAAGGCAGTTCTCCTCTTCGGTCAGGTTTGTCTGCAGAATTCTGGATTCCGCTGTGGTTTTCTCCTCTCCCAGTCTCTGATTTCTGGGGTTCTGAATGTATTGATTCAGCGATGACAACTCTGCGTTGGGAGTTCGGATTGTTGAGGCTACGCTACTGCAGCCTTTTGGATTCCTCGGCGTGCTTGTATTCAGGTAAAGGTTGGCATCCATTATCTTGACAGTTCAGATTTTGCGTTTCGATGTTCTGATTTGGGGGCAGTTCTTCTCTGCGAATTCAGTGTTTGGGTGGCATCGTCGGCTTGCGTTTCGGGATTCTGCGTGGTTGGGCCCTGCTGTTTCTGATTCAGGATTTGTTTGCTAATCGAGGTAGGTGGTTACTCGATTCGGTTTGGAAGTTCAGCCATGGAGTTTGCAAGGTTTTGTCGTTTGATTTGTGTGCGGATTGCGCTTGTTGTTGTCTGTTTAAATTGCGTTTCTGAATGGCTAAACCCCCATGGTCTCCTGTATTTATGACTGTTTTGGTGTGTGTTCTGAATTGGCGATTCGTGGTGTCGAATCGCGTTGTTTTTCTGCTCTGTTCGTCTTCTGAAATTTGCAGTTTTCGCACTGTCCAAACTTCCGTCCGAGCTTTGAAGTTCGGACAATGCGTTTTGCCTTTTTGATTTTCTAAGTTCGGGGTATGTCCGAACATCTGTCCGAACTTAGATGTTCGGACACACCCTTAGCTTCTCTTCTGATTTTAGTTCGACCTGTATCCGAACTTCGACGTCCGGACATAAGGTCGGACCTTCCATGTGATTTTTCTCGTAAAACCTGTCCGAACATCAGTCCGAACCTTGATGTTCGGACGGTCTGAAATTTCCTGTCTGATTTCAAATCGACTTGTGTCCGAACATTGATGTCCAGACACAAGTTCGGACATTTGGCTATTCTGGTTTCTGAGTCTCGACTTGCGTCCGAACTTCGACGTCCGGACACAAGGTCGGACCTTCCATGTGATTTTTCTCGTAAAACCTGTCTGAACATCAGTCCGAACCTTGATGTTCGGACGGTCTGAAATTTCCTGTCTGATTTCAAATCGACTTGTGTCCGAACATTGATGTCCGGACACAAGTTCGGACATTTGGCTATTCTGGTTTCTGAGTCTTGACTTGCGTCCGAACTTCGACGTCCGAACCCAAGTTTGGACACCTCACTGTTTTCAGCGTAACTTCTTCGTTCGAACTCCGATTTGAGTGCCGTTTGCGGCGTTGGATTCCCTATGAACTGTACTACTGATTTATGAGTGTTTTGGCATATCTAAATGCAATTTTGCTTCTGTTTATGCAATCTTTCTGTTTTGGGACATTACACTTTGTTTCTGAGCCGTGAATGGCTGGGTCAAGCTATTTTGTGGTATACCATGTAGACGTCGTTATGAGTGTGGGTCATTCCCTTTCTGTTCTGTGGGGTTGACGAACCCTTTGGCTCATTAGAGTCATTTCTACGTTGTCGAGAGACCTGTTATGGTCTATGGGTCTTCGACCCTTCTGAGTGTGTGCATTGTGTCTTGTCCCTTTCTGTTTAAGCACTCTGATTGTTTCTGAATTGGGAACTCTTGTGTTCCCCTCTATCTCCGTTACTGCTTCTGAAAACTTCTGACTGTTTGAGAATTATGGATATAATGTTTATCTTCTCCTCTTCTGATTTCAATTGTTTTGAGCGACCTTACTGATGACGGTCGCTGCTTACTGGGCATAGTTGTATGCTCACTCCCCTACTTTTAACATTTTTGCAGATTGATCAGCAAGGATCACTTATTCGGTTTCTGGAGCTTAGTTTATGTCTTAGCTCATTTGTTATTCGATATTCTTACTCAGACTTGTAGCCTTCGGGCCTTATTCTGTTTAGACCACTGTTTTTGTTTGGAACATGTATTCGGGATTTTGTATTACTTCCGCAGTGTTGAGTACTCTGGTTTACAATGTTTGTGGAAGTTCTGTTTTGGGCCTTTATTGCATTTGAATGTTTTAGAGCCTTGCGTTATTAGGTAGTAATACGCGGCGTGTAATACCCTAAACTCTTAGGCTGGTTTTAGGGGTGTTCCATTTAGTGGTATCAGAGCCAGGTTCGGCTTTATTTAGGGTCTGTGGTTGTGTTTGTTAATATGAGGTTCAGTTGTGGCAGTTGTTTGAAGTGTGAGTCAGTTCTGACAAGTTTTGGATTTGTGAATCTCAGAATGCCTCCTCGTAGAACACCAGTGACCCCTCAGGGAGATGTTGCGGATGCAGTGCAGCAGTTCGTGATGCAGTTGATGCAGACGGTGGCTGCAGCAGCTGGCGGAGCTGGTGGAGGAGCTGGTGGAGCAGGCCCAGCAGGGGCGAATGCTGTGGGAGGCCGAGTTAGAGCCCTCTAGGAGTTTATGAAGCTGAAGCCGCCTTCCTTCGACGGCTGTGGCAACCCTCAGGAGGCGAGCCACTGGATTACAGAGGTGGAGGATCTACTGAGAGTGATGGGCTCAGAGGATGACCAGAAGGTCGACTTCGCCACGTTCCTCTTTAAGGGGGAGGCAAAGGAGTGGTGGCGCATGGTGATGGGTAGACACCCCCAGCCTTGGACCTGGGATCAGCTCTGCTTGAAGTTCAATAAGCAGTTCTATCCGGATGTCTACAAGGATCAGAAGATCAACGAGTATAACCGGCTACGCCAGGGGAGAGATATGACAGTCGAGGAGTACGTGAGGAAGTTTGTGACTCTCTCGAAGTATGCCCCAGAGCCAGATGAGCATAGGAAGGCCCGTAAGTTCGAGAGTGGGCTCAGACCAGACATCAGGTCCGCAGTGACACCCCTTCGTCACCGGACCTTCAGAGATGTGGCAGATGTCGCTCTACTGGTAGTGGCCGACATCAGGGGCAGACAGGCTGGCAAGGACCACAAGGGGAAGAGGCGTGCTGAAGAGCCTCAGAAGAAGGAGGCTGCTCCTCCTCAGAAGAAGTAGTCCTATGGAGATCGTCGGGGAGCTTCGTCATCTTCGTCAGTGGGGCAAAGTGTGGGTCTTGTGGTCACTCCCATCCTGGTAGGGAGTGCTACAAGAAGACCGGTGCCTGCTTTAAGTGCGGGTCGATGGAGCACCGGATTGCTCAGTGTCCTCAGGCATCCGGTAGAGGCTCAAGAGATAGAGGTACCGGCTCAGACTCAGGGGCGAGGTCCGACCAGAAGAAGCCTCAGACTCAGGCTCGAGTGTATGCTATGGCAGGAGAGCGTGATCGAGCTGGTGATCACGTCGTCTCAGGTATTCTCCGGATCCATTCTCAGGATGTGTTTTGCCTGTTTGACTCCGGAGCTACGCACTCCTTTATCTATTCTGATTTGTTGGGTGACCTTGGACTGACTGCTATGCCTAGTGAGGTAGACCTGTGTGTGAGTAGTCCAGTAGGTGGGGTTGCCTCTTGTGTGCTGAATTCTGTGTGTAAGACTTGTCCCATAGCAGTTAGGGACAAGACTTTTTATGCTGACCTCATCCCGATGCGGATGGCCTGTTTTGATGTGATCCTGGGCATGGACTGGCTAGCAGAGCACCATGTCCATATAGACTGTGCAGCTAGGAGGGTGACAATCGACCTGCCAGACGGTACTCGCTTTGCTTTCTCTGGGAATGCAGTTCCATGTGCGCTTGTGGTTGTGTCAGCGATGCAGGCAGCCAGCTTCTTGAGGAAGGGCTGCCAGGGATTCTTGTGTTATCTTCCAGAGGTGCGTGAGGGGTCTTGCTTGGAGAGCATCCCGATCGTCAGAGAGTTTCCTGAGGTCTTCCAGGATGACGTGCCCGGACTTCCACCAGTGAGGGAGGTGGAGTTCACGATTGACTTAGCGCCAGAGACTCAGCCCATCTCTAGGGCCCCATACCGTATGAATCCGGCGGAATTGAAGGAGCTGAAGGTCCAGCTTCAGGAGTTGCTGGATAAGGGCTTCATTCGCCCTAGCGTTTCGCCTTGGGGAGCGCCAGTGCTATTTGTGAAGAAGAAGGATGGGACTTTCAGATTGTGTATCGACTATAGGGAGCTGAATAAGGTGACCATCAAGAACCGCTACCCCCTTCCGCGTATTGATGATTTGTTTGACCAGTTGGCGGGCGCCACAGTGTTCTCCAAGATCGACCTTTGTTCAGGCTACCATCAGTTGAGGATTAAGGCCGAAGATGTGCCTAAGTCCGCTTTTAGGACTCGTTATGGTCATTACGAGTTCTTGGTCATGCCGTTTGGTTAGACTAATGCTCCCTCAGTCTTCATGGATATGATGAACCGGGTTTTCAAACCCTATCTGGATCAGTTTGTAGTGGTCTTCATAGATGACATCTTGGTGTATTCCAAGAGTGCAGAGGAGCACGAGGAGCATCTGAGGATTGTTCTGCAGACGTTGAAGGATCGTGAGCTGTATGCTAAGCTGAAGAAGTGTGACTTCTGGCTCGATTGTGTAGTGTTCTTGGGACATGTGGTCTCGTAGGACGGTATCTCGGTGGATCCTAAGTAGATTAGAGCAGTTATGGAGTGGGCGAGGCCCACGAATGTTGCTGAGATCCGTAGTTTCCTTGGGTTAGCTGGGTATTACAGGAAGTTTGTTGAGGGATTCTCTAAGATTGTATCCCCACTGACCCGTCTGTTGAGGAAGGAGATCAAGTATGAGTGGAGCGAGGCTAGCGAGCAGAGCTTCCAGGAGGTTAAGAAGAGGTTGATGACAGCACCGATTCTGACCTTGCCTTCTGGGACAGAGGGCTTTGAGGTCTTCTGTGATGCGTCCCATAAGGGACTAGGTTGTGTTTTGATGCAGCAGGGTAAGGTAGTGGCTTATGGCTCTCGGCAGCTTAAGCCTTATGAGAAGAACTACCCTACCCACAATCTGGAGTTGGTAGCTGTGGTTTTCGCGCTGAAGATTTGGAGGCATTATCTGTATGGGGCGTCGTGTAAGGTTTACACAGACCACAAGAGTCTCAAGTACCTGTTCACTCAGAAGGAGCTGAACTTGAGACAAAGGAGGTGGTTGGAGCTACTTCATGACTACGATATGGAGATCCTCTATCACCTGGGTAGAGCGAACGTTGTAGCAGACGCTTTGAGTCGGAGAGGTGCTCCGGGTGTAGCTTGTGCCTTGACAGGAGTTCAGAGGTCCGCCTTAGAGCTTCAGCGTATGGGTGTTTAGGTAGTCAGACCAGCCAGTGCCAGTATGATAGCAGCGCGTCAAGTTCAGTCTTCACTGGTCGACAGGATCAGAGTTGGTCAGGAGTCTGATTCAGCTTTGTGTCGGATCAGAGAGGGACTGTCTTCAGAGCAGAGTTCGGACTTCAATGTCTTTAGTGATGGGTGTCTGCGCTTCAGGGGTAGAGTGTGTGTGCCGGATGATGCAGTTCTACGTAGGGAGATCCTTCAGGAGGCTCATGGAGTGCCATATTCAGTTCACCCAAGAGGGGTGAAGATGTATCGAGATCTCAGAGAGTCATTCTGGTGGTCTGGGATGAAGCGTGACATCTCTGAGTTTGTTTCTAAGTGCCAGACCTGTCAGCAAGTGAAGGCTGAGCACCAGAGGCCAGCGGGTTTGCTTCAGCCCCTTCCCATTCCTGAGTGGAAGTGGGAGAGTGTAGGGATGGACTTTGTCATGGGTTTGCCCAAGACTCCTTCAGGCTGGGACGCTGTGTGGGTGAAAGTTGATCGACTGACTAAGTCTGCCCATTTCCTGCCAGTGAAGAAGACTTTCAGTTTGGAGCGTTTGGCTCGTCTGTATCTCGATGAGGTAGTGAGGCTGCACGGGGTGCCTGCTTCTATAGTTTCTGATCGTGACCCGCGCTTTGTTTCGAGGTTTTGGCGCAGTTTGCATAAGGCCTTGGGTACGAGTTTAGCGTTCAGTTCAGCCTACCATCCGCAGTCAGATGGCCAGACAGAGAGGACTAATCAGGTCCTGGAGGACATGCTTCGCGCATGTGTCCTAGATTTTGGAGGTAGTTGGGATCAGCATGTGACTCTGATTGAGTTCGCCTACAACAACAGCTTTCAGGCGAGCATTGGTATGGCTCCGTTTGAAGCGTTGTATGGCAGGAGGTGCAGGTCTCCCATCTGTTGGGATGACCTGAAGGAGAGGGTCTTGGTTGGGCCCGAGCTGGTGCAGGGTGCAGTAGAGAAGATCAGAATGATTCGAGAGCGTTTGCTGGTTGCTCAGAGTAGGCAGAAGTGCTATGCAGACCAGAGGCGCAGGCCGCTTGAGTTTGAGATTGGAGATCATGTCTATCTACGAGTTTCTCTAGTCAGGGTAGTTGTCCGTTTTGGGAATCGTGGGAAGCTTAGCCCAAGGTTCGTTGGACCGTTTGAGATTCTAGAGAGAATTGGCCCTGTAGCTTATCGTCTAGCTTTGCCTCCATCCTTGTCTGCTGTCCACAGTGTTTTCCATGTTTCGATGTTGAGGAAGTACCTGCATCATCCGTCTCTTGTGAAAACAAGTGAAAAATTAAAATACACTGAGAATTTTTTAAGGTCCACTACTACCTGCCTGGCAAGAACTAGAAAATCAGAATTCTGAACCAATTCCAAAATCGCGGCCTCCCTTTTATTACCAAAGGAAGTCTTCAGAAAGTGACATAAGATTCCATTTCTTTCAAGAAACCGCATTACATAAGTATTTTCACCCCTATCATGATTACTGTTGAAAGAAAAAAAAACCAATGATGGTATTGAAACATGCCAGTACAATTAAAGGAAAACATAATACATTCAAAGTGTCTTGATTAAATAACCTGATCACACATGTTATATCCACCGACAATTTTCCATCTTGCAATCTTCATAAGTTGCGACAGAAAAAATCAAAAGCTTTATTGTGATAATCCCCACTGACAAGAAGATAGGTTTGATTATATTACCTCTTCCGTAATTAATTGAAACGGTTCAATCTGGGGTCCATCAAGTAGCAGCTCAAGAGTTATCTTTATAGAGGCGATCGAGCAGCAGTTCACGATTTATCTCTTCAGAGGCGCAAGCAAACAGAAAAAAGAAAATGAATTGACAGAGTATGTTTTTGGACAATTCAATTTATAAATTGCATCTCTCTCAAACAACAAAAATACATTCTAACCAAATTGAGACAATAGCATTAAATAAACATACTATCCTAGGATAATTTTGACGACATGACACTGGAATTTGGCAAGACAGTAAAAAGCATGGTGAGACTTACCCACTGAGGCAGTGTCGCTGTCCAAATCCAAGAACAGGTAATAATACATAGTAGGACATGGCCGTATGCAAAACTCACCAAATTCACCACTCTTACATGCCATCCATGTGCTGGTAATCTCTGATCATTGCAACCACAGACCAACTCCTTCACAATAAGTCTGTTCTCCTATATCAAAAGGAGATATCATCAGTACATGCGACCAGTACAGTCTGAAGCACCACAATAGAAATTCTTGACCTTGATGTTGCCATCATTGTCATGCACTTCACCTATCGGGTAATTATAATGGTAAGTAAGCTCTTGCAATGGAGGAATGTTCTCAGTGGCAAACAACATTATGTGAGGTATCCTTCTATCCTCTTGATCGAATAGGACATTCTGCGCATAGAGATTCGGCGAACAGCTGTGGTTTATAAACCTCCCCACATTCCCATACTGAGCCGCATCAATGGTAAAGCCAACATCTGCCACTACATCAGAAGTACCCTGCAGTAAATCAGGCATGAGACCTTCGAGGTCTTCCTTGAGAGAGCGATCATAGTAATTCTGCCCAATATCAAACAAATATTCATCATTTCATCGTTCTTCTGCATCCTTGTCTTCAAGCAACTCTCCTAAATACTCACATATGAAACTCCCCGAGGGAATGGACGATAATGATCTCACACCCCATCCCCTGCTATCAGTTTTAAAGATTTCAAGTTGGAACATAATTCCATGTTGGCTCACACGGTTATAACAAGATGGAGGGCAGCTACAGTTAGGGCCACACTCATAGACAAGTGATTTAACTTCCACGACAGCACCATCATGATTATATGGTATTTCCCCACTATTCTTTTCTGCACAAGCACATCCCGCATAATCTAAGCACCTGCTTCTGCATCTGCATCTTTTTGGAGTTATAGGACTACACCAATCAGGGTACATCAAGTGTGTGCAGCGGGCAGCGATTCCACATTTATCTCTACAGAGGCGCAAGCAAACAGAAGAGGATGAAATGACACAAGATAATATATGTTCCTTATCGCCAATTAGGGTTGCAATCTTCAGTGCAACAAAAAACTTGAAAAGATAAGTTCGACCGAAGCAACAAAGAAGAGAATGAAGAGGTTCCCTGGGATTCGAACGCCAGAGGTAGTAGTAGAATGTGCGGCAAATATGGAGGTAAGAGCTTTTCACACAAATTGGAAAATTTTAGTTTAAATCTAACACCAGCAAAGCAATAATTCATGAGTTAGAGGCGGATTTATAATTATTATATGGGTATTCTATTTAAAAGATAAATGTTTAGGACACAAGATCGATCACAAAAACCTAATTTATGCATTTACATGACAGAAAAGAAATCATATATTATACATCATGCTGGAGGGTTTAACATTACCGTGCTCTGGTGAAGGAGGCGACCGGTGCTGGAATGTTGAATGTTGAGCGAAGAAGGGAGAATGACAGGCGAGGTTGAGCGATGAGGGAGCAATCTATCGGCCTGTATAGTTTGGCGATGGATTGTGTGCTCTGGCAGGCGAGGTTGAGCAATGGAGGAGGAAGAACATGGAGTGATTAAGGTTGAGCGATTGGGTGCTCTGACGGTGCGATGGAAATTGACAGATTATCGGGTGCTCAATCTGGTTGGGGAAGTGGACAATGTACTGCGCACGTAGATGATGACGGGAGGAGGAAAGTGATTTATGGATTTAGGGGTTTAATGAGCGGGAGAATCCCCGCCCAGAATACTTTTGTCAAAATAGGGACACCAAAGGTATATTTTAGAAGATAAGGGTATTCAAGTCATTTGGATCTAAAATGTTTAGATGTCTCCGCGCCCAGATTGAAAAAACTCATAACAGTTCTATAAAACTACTTATAGAGAACAATTTTTTATTACTGTTGTAGTATCTAATGTTTTAGTAACCTAATTTACACAAAACCATCAAAGACTACTAGAATCTTATAACAGTTTTCTTTTATACAGTTCTTGAATGCAAAATCTGTAGTAGTGCATATGGGCATCATAAACCCTGCACGTTAATAAATCCTATAAATATTGTAACCGCTTATGGAATCAAGGGTTTTCGGATAAAGCGCTCAAGTTTACATATGTCATGGAATACATTTTGATATAATAATGTTATTATTTATGTACAATCATTTCATTTTTCAATGATAAAAATATTAATCTAATATAACATGTATATTTTAATCATTAATGGAATGGGTTTTAAACTAATGATGAACACATAAAAGAATTAAGTTGGATACATTTTGAACTATTGATATCATAGATACGATTAAGCTGTTGATGGAAATATTATAGAGTATTTTTGTGATCCATTTTATACTCTTATAATGTTACAATTTCTTGAAAGGTGTTTATAGTTTGAGGTTTAGGGTTATAGGGTAATCTTCTTTAACTCATTTTATACTTTATAATGTCGTCACTTACTCGACAAATTTTTAGGGTTTGTGGTTTATGGATTACCTTCACTACAAACCCTTACATAAGCCTTTGTCGTTTAACTCTCCTAAAGTGGTTTTTAGGGTGTGATGTAGGGTAATAGTTTTTTTTTAACTCGTTCTATACTTTATAATGTTCTCACTGAATCGATAGATTTTTAGGGTTTGTGGTTTAGGGTTTAACATTTACCTTTTCCCTGATGATATGAAATATTTACATGACTATCTATAATTGTTTCCGTCACTATTATATATAAGATGACACTAATTGTTATATTTTTTTCCCTTAGTCGTTCTCATCAAATCATTATGAATAGGAATATTTTCTTAGCATTTATCAGTTTACAAAGCTTGACTTATTGATAAGCGTGAAGGCTATAAACGTTTGAAAACAATAAACTGAGTTGCTAGATTCGATTTTACGTATTTATTTAGCCTTATTAGTTTACGTATCCACGATAATTTATAAATGTTTTCACGAATTGAAAAACTAGTTTTGCAATACTCAAGAAACTGAACTACTG
The DNA here is from genome assembly GCA_023374045.1 of Limonium bicolor. Classification (NCBI taxonomy): domain Eukaryota; kingdom Viridiplantae; phylum Streptophyta; class Magnoliopsida; order Caryophyllales; family Plumbaginaceae; genus Limonium; species Limonium bicolor. The sequence goes on along the minus strand of CM041777.1, from coordinate 325,407,932 downwards.
TTGATTGAATAAGAAGAACAGACACACGGAGCAAGCCTTACGGCTGTGAAGATGATGAAAAGCTTAGAAAAGAAAGATATTGTACAACCACCAGCTCCTTCCTAATATCCTAAACCTAAACACGACGGACCGGTCCAGTAAACTAAACAAACTAACAAAACCGAACTGGCACGCCCTCAACTAAAACCAAGAACAGAATAACAACTTCTGAAAACTTAAACATAAACAATATTAGAATCCTAACACCCCCTCTCAAAACCAAGAAGGTGAGCAACCTTGTGGGTTTTGCACAGTTTACAAACACTAATACACTTGCACAGATTACAGGCACAACCACATTAACAGAACAACATATGCACTAACTCCGACTTAGCTTCAATCCCATTTTCTTCAAATGTAATGGGTAAGCTTTCCCTGGCAACAACTTGGTGAGGACATCAGTGATTTGATTTTCAGAAGTGACAAACTCGACAATCATCAAGCCCTCCTGCAGTTTCTGCCTGACGAAATGCACATCAGATGTGCTTGGTCCTTTCGTACAGCACTGGGTTCTTGGCAATATAAATTGCCACCTGACTGTCACACATCACAAGGACTGGTAAAACATCCTTCACACCCAACTCTGCCAAGACTCTGGTTACCCAACTGAGCTCCACAATGATGTTCCTCATTGCCCTGTACTCTGCCTCTACTGAGGACATGGCAACTGTAGTTTACTTCTTGGATTTCCAAGAAAGAGGGTTTCCTTTAAGCTGTATGAAGAAGCCACTGATCGACCTTCTTGTATTAAGGCATCCTACCCAATCAGAATCACAGTAGGCAATGAGTCTAAAATTGTTCCTTGAATTAAAAAAACAAACCATAATTCAATGTACCTCTGATATAGTCTAAAACATGCAATGCTGCCTTCTAATGAAAATCAGAGGGAGCACTCAAAAATTGACTCAAAACTTGAATGTTAAAATCTAGATCTGGTCTGCTATGAGCTAAGTAACTGATCTTACCTACAAACTTTCTATACAAGAAAGGATCAGACCAAGGTTTTCCATCATCCTTCTTTAACTTCACACTACTGTCTAAAGGACTAACAACTATTTTACCTTTAAGACAGTCAAACTGTAGGATCGGGTGGCTAACTCAAACCAACTCAAGGTGTGAGTCAGTGAGTTGGTTTGACTCAATCAACCTTTGTACGCAAGAACAGTTAAAACGTAGAAACACTCTATCAAACTGATTGAACTAAGTGTACGGAAGACTTAAAGGAATTAAACGAATTGATGTTGTGAAAGGTAGAAGGACTCTGTGGAGCTCAGCAAGATACACAAATAAGCTATTTTATTCTCTGTTCAAAATAAAATAACTTACAAATGCCGACTAGGTAGAAGAGATCTACTTCGTGGTGTTCACTCACACACCCAATACACTTTCTGATCGGCTCAATGGTAAGTGTAGCAAAACTAGGATCTTCCTGGGCAGAGTCTATCTAGATGCACTAACTGATTTGGTACATATTTTTCTCTCTCTCTACAATGATAATTCTCTCTCTCTAATCTCTGAAATATATCTCAGTAAAAGCGCAAACGAAACTAGCTATTGCAATGCTTATTTATACTGGCTTTAGGAGCAACGGGTCGAAGGAGTTAGTTCTGAAATTGTCGGAACTAACTTAGTGGGCAACGTCTTCAGGTGGTCTTAGTCTGACTTAGGCCAAGAACTTCGGATATGACTGGGGTGGTTGCATAACCGTTGGCGTTGAAGTGTTCATGAATCCGTTCCTTAGTTTTTGCAACAGCATGGAAGAGTTCGTGGTGTTTCTTCAGTTACGCGGACTCTCTTGTAGTTTTGTGCGTAACTCGTTCTTTGTGTTTGGCCGAGGATGATTGACTCTGTCGAGGTGATTGACTTTCTCTACAACACTTTGATGTCTCAACAGTTTCCCCCTTGTTGCTGATGATAGCAAACCTCCGTGAATCCCGATTGAGTCAATCCTGAAATAGTACAAAAGAAAGAAAACAGAAAGAACTAGGGGAACCGACCCTGTCGAAGTTCCCTCTTAATAGTAGCATCGGAATCCAGAGACTCCATTGTGGTTCCCCCTTAATCTTTGAGGGACTCCAGGCAAATAACATAGCAGATAGTTAGTAGGTAGTTTATCGGGCATAATGGAGCATAATATTGAAAGCAGTTAAATCACTAGACCACACAGTCTAGCAGCAAGAATTCGAGAGCAGTCCAAAAACAACAAAAGAGTCACCCGTACACCAGACGGGATTCACCGCTTCCCCCTTTTGCTTTCATCAGAGGGAAGCCCATCAGTCACACAGAGTTACTCAAAGTATTCACAAACAAACCAGCAAACAGTGTTTAGAACTTAAAACAACCTAAGTCCTAACATCACACACACACACCATAGCTAAGGTTCGGGGACAGGGTTAATGGAAGCTGAAATGTCAAGGAGGTTGTCCTGCATGGCCGTCACAGCCGTCTCAATCCCAGTGAGTCTGTCCATCATCCGCAAGTTGCTCTGAGTCAGCTCTGCTGCCTGTGCAAGGAGTCGCTCGACCTTCTCCAAGATTTGCAGAAGTGTGTCATGAGGAACTTCCTCTTGAGAAGTCGAAGGGCCAGCCGTCGTTGGAATTGACGGTGGAGGCAGCAGCTTGGATTTGTCGATAGAGGTGAGCCGGTCCAGATAGCGGAGATTGATGGTGTCTGCCTCTTCGATGGACTCCGGCGTAGATGTCACCAGGGGTACCTGAAATAATTTTAATATGCGGGGCAGCCATAACACATAACCGAGGGAGTGTTTTGGGGTGTCGACAGACTGGCCAAATGATGAAGGATTAAGTGGGACAAATTGAGTGGGTGACGGTTTATGATGCAGTACATGATAGTCAGGTCCAAACAGTTGACCATTTGATTTCCCTCCTTTCTTGGAACAATATTTTTGATGACAAGGATGTGGAGGAGTTGGTGGAGTATCGAAAGATCGCCTCGGGGGATTGGGGAACCCACTTTTTTCTTGGAAGAGAAAAAAGTGGTAGAGTTTGTTTTGTGGGACCCCGGGGATTTCTGGGAGAACTCCTTTTTCATAGAACTTCAGACCAGTATGAGGGACTCCAAGGATTTTAGACAGCTTTTCAAGATCAAAGAAGACGGGAGTGGAGTTTACGAAGGACTGTGTGGCACCATTTCGAATGACAAGATTTTGAGAGAAGTCGAGAGACTCTTGCGGATACCACTCACTAACCTCACATAATAGATGTTTCCACCCCTGAACTTCTAACATTGTGACCAACTCCCCCAGATTAGTAGATTTAGCCCAAGAGAAGTCAAGAAACTTACCCTTGACAATGTTTCTCTCCGCAGCAGGATCACAGAGCATATAGCGTTGTGTGAAGGGGTCGATCTTTACGCTGCGGTGCAGCGGCTTGGGCGGCTTCTGTGTTCTGGTGGAGGTAGCACCAGTAGATGTGTCGTGGTTGTTGGTTGGTAGCTCTTGGACTGGGAAGACTCACCGGAACTGGAGGAGGCTGGTTGGACCTTGACCGATGATCTTAATTAGACGTTTGGCTGTGGGACGGGTTGTGGTTGTTGCCTTTCGTTTGCGTGGTTTGGGTTTGGGAGATCGTGGAGGAGTTGGGGTTGCCGATTTGTCAAGAGAGTGTTGGGGGGTGGGTGTTGGCGATTTTGTGGGTTGATCTTGCGGTGGGTCATGGGCTTGGTCTTTGGGTGGAGGGTTTGGCTGATTAGGTGGTGGGGACGGTGGTCTGGTCTGGAGTGGGGTGATTTCATCGACATCCGTCTCAAGAATGTCAGTCTTGGCGGCGGATGGGGGTGTTGGTTGTTGGGAGGCGTCGTGGGTGGAATGCGGTGGAGTAGCAGAGTGTGTGGGAGATGGTGTGGCGGTGGTTTTTGTTGGCGAGTGAGTAGTGGTGGTGGGTGGAGATGGTTGGGGTTTGCCATAGACTGAAGGTATGCTTGAAGGCGGTGGGGGTCTTGGAAAATTTCGGCTGGGATGTTGATTCCATTGAAGTTAATGCCCGCCATTGTAGAATCGTTTTAGCTCGGGGTAACAGGGGATTGTGAGTGATAGAGACTGAGAGGAGTGACTGGCGATATAAAGATGGAAAAGACTGGCGGAAGTTGCAGAGGTTTCGTGTGTCAGGCGAGAAAAATCAGGGGGCGCGAGATCAAGGGCGTAGATTTAGACGGAGCGGGTGTGGATAGGTGACGTGTGTGTATAGCGCTAGGTGCATAGAGTCATTTAAGCAAAAAGCATAGTTCACAGATTCATTGACAAACAGAGACAGACTCAGTGAGACATAAGGGTATACCTGCTGACGATTGCAGTAGGGGCAAGGAGATGCGACCGTCTAGGTAGACGGAGTCGATCCTATTGTTGATCGAAGTGCTTCAAAACGTGTTGTAGACAGGAGTTTCATGAAAATATCTGCAAGATGATCTTCTGTGGGCACAAAGTCAAGTTGAATAAGCTTTTTCTCGACGCAGTCTTTCAAGAAATGAAACCGGATTTCAATGTGTTTGGTTCTTGAGTGTTGGACTGGGTTTTCGAATATTTTGATTGTGCTTTTGTTGTCACAAAAGATTGGGATCTGTTCTTGGGTAACATGATAGTCTTGAAGTTGTTGCTTCATCCAAAGAAGTTGGGAGCAACAGGCTGCAGCAGAGACATACTCTGCCTCCGCTGTAGAGAGTGCGACAGAGTTTTGTTTTTTGGAGGACCATGAAAAGAGACAAAGACCCAAGAACTGTGCATTACCTGAAGTACTCTTTCGATCTTGGAGGGAACCAGCCCAATCAGAGTCATTGTAGCCAGATAAAGTAAAAGTAGGAGATTGAGGATACCATAGATAGAGTGTACTTGTACCTTTGAGGTATCGAAAGATACGTTTGACTGCTTTGAGGTGAGACTGCTTTGGCGCTGCCTGAAAGCGGACGCAAAGATAGATTGCATGGAGAATATTAGGGCGACTGGCAGTCAGATACAAGAGAGACCCTATCATTCCTCTATACTCTATGGCATTGACACCGACTCCGTCATCATCAAGATAAAGTTTGGCAGATGTGCAGCTTGGCATTGACATGCTCTTGACGTTTGTGAGATTGAACTTGTCAAGGAGTTCCTTGATGTACTTTTGTTGATGGATTTTAATCCCTTCCCTTTCCTGTTGAACTTGTAGTCCTAAGAAGAACTTTATCTCACCTAACTCATTCATGGAAAACTCTTGCTTCATAAGGTTAGCAAAATGGTCACAGGGGGTGTTACTCGTAGAACCATAAATAATATCATCAACATAAATCTGTACTAGAAGTAAGTCATGTGATGAATGAAGAATGAATAGTGTTTTATCTACGTTACCTCTAGAAAAACCATTTTGCAAGAGATAAGTGGAGAGTCGTTCATACCAAGCTCGCGGAGCCTGTTTCAGTCCGTAAAGGGCCTTACACAGCTTGTAGACGTAGTCGGGATGGACAGAGTCTGTGAACCCTGGGGGTTGCTCGACATAGACTTCTTTATCAATATAGCCATGGAGGAAGGCCGTCTTGACGTCCATTTGATATAATGTGAAACCTTTAAATGCAACAAACGCAATTAACATGCGAATTGCTTCAAGACGAGCTACAGGTGCGAAGGTTTCATCATAATCAATCCCTTCTTCTTGATTGTAGCCCTGAACAACCAAACGAGCTTTATTCCTGAAAACTTGTCCTGCATCATCAAGTTTATTACGAAAGACCCAACGAGTACCAATGGTTTGTTGATGTGTGGGTCGAGGGACTAACTCCCAGACAACATGTCTTTGGAGGGAATTTAGTTCCTCCTGCATAGCAGTGACCCAATCACTATCAAGAAGTACCTCTTTGACATTTCGCGGTTCGGTGCTTGAAAGAAAGGCACCAAAGGCACATAGGTTTTGCATAGCTTGAAAGCTTGTTTGAACACCGAAATTTAGGTTGGATATTATGTTTTCAGGAGGGTGAGCTGATTTTTGCTGGAACTGTCGATGTGAAGCTGGAGGGGGTGTGTCTTTGTCACAGGAATCAAAATTTAAGTTTTGAGGTAGGGGTGTTTTGGAGTTATTGTCGGAGTCAGTGGAGTCGGATGTATTGCTTTTCTTTCCTGGAGAGTCATCAAGTGTGATGGACTGGGTATCTTGGAGTCTGCTTATGGGGACAGTGATGAAGTGTGAATTAGTGAGAAAATCGTCTAGAGCAAAGTCAAGTTGATGAGAAGATGAGCCAATGTTGTGAGACTCATCGAACCTGACATGGGGACTATCTTCTAAACATTGAGTTGTCAGATTAATAACACGATAAGCTTTGCTTTTAGAAGAGTAGACAAGAAATATACCTTCATCACTTTTGGTAGAGAACTTACCCAGGTTGTCCCTACCGTTATTATGGATATAGCACTTACACCCAAAACGCCTGAGATGATTGAGATAGGTTTTGCGTTGACGGAGGAGTTCGTAGGGTGTCTTGTGAAGAAATGGGTGGATCAAGGCGCGATTTAACACATAGCATGCTGTATTAATAGTCTCTGCCCAGTATGATGGGGTTAGTTGACTATCAATAAGCATGGTACGCGCCATTTCAACCAAAGTTCTATTCTTTCGTTCAATGACCCCGTTCTGCTTCGGAGTACGTGCGGATGAGACTTGATGATCGACTCCGTTATCCCTGCAAAACTCATCAAAAGATTTGTTGCAAAATTTAGTGCCCTGGTCTGTCCTCTGGGTTTTTAATGTAAATGAGAATTTATTGACAAGCACTTTATGGAGTTTGGCGAACTCCGTAAAGGTTTCATCCTTAGCAGACAAAAAAATGACCCAAGTCCACCTAGAATAGTCATCGACTATGACCAGAATATACCTCTTGCCACTTCTACTTTGAGTACGCATGGGGCCAACAAGATCCATGTGGAGTAATTCCAACAGAGAGCTAGTAGAGAGAGTTAACTTACTTTTTAAGGATGATCGGGTGTGTTTACCTTTTATGCACGCTTCACAGACGGAGTCTGTGTCAAAGTTTCTATCGGGTAAACCAATCACCAAATCCTTACTTCTGAGTTTGTTCAACAGCCTGTGATTTGCGTGACCAAGTCTGGAGTGCCACATCAATGAATTTTTGGAATGCACATTTAGACAGACTTGATCATCTGGATTAATGGAGTTGAAGCACATTTTGTAGAGATTTCCTTCTCTGCGTCCCACAGCTTTTAAGGAAACTGTACGCTCATCAAAAACCTTACAATTCGAAGAAGAGAAAAGTACCAAATTGAATCTATCACAAATTTGAGAAATACTTAACAGACTATGTTGAAGTCCAGTGACCAGATGGACTCCATCAATTTTAAATGTAGAGGGGTTACCTACAGAGCCAACTCCCACGATTTCACCTTGGTAGTTGTTTCCAAAGGTAACCTTACCTCCTTGGTAAGATGAAAGTGAATTGAATTGATTTGGATCTCCAGTCATATGACGAGAGCATCCACTATCCAAGTACCAGCTGTAATCATTCGTCTTCACCTACAAACAAAAGATCATTTGTTAGACTTGGGAACTCAGATGTACTTGGGTTCCCTTTTCGAGCCAGACCTTTTTAACTCTTCACTAGCTTCAAGAATCAATCTGACTCGTTTGAGATTGAAGGAAAGATCTTTATTCAATTTATCACAAGCACTGTCCCTATGTCCAAGGCTCCCGTAGTTGCCACAAATCTTAGTGGGAGGAAGATTTACGTACTTCTGTTGTCCTTTCCATCAAGATTCAAAATTTTCTTTTTGTTGATGTCGCTTAGCTTTGTTGTTGGATTTGGACATATTTTTTGGTATATCGAACTTACCTTTTTGCCACTTTGGCTTGGATTGAGTGGATCCAACTCCGGATCGTAGATTGACAATCTCTTGAGAGAGTTGTTCTACCTTTGAACGAAGATCATCACGATCTTGACTGACTTCCTTGATTTTGGAGTTAGCCCACTCAGGTAGTTCGGAGGGAGTGACTTGTTTGATGAATTTGACTGGCTTGAGAGAGAGAGCATGCTCTTTTTCTTTCAGTTTTTGAGTGAGGTTTATGACAGTGGAGTTTAAAGACATGACTTTGGATTCAGAGGCATTTAGTTCATTTTGAAGAGAGCAGCATTTATCGGTGAAGATAGTGAGATCATGTTTGAGGGAGTCAATCAGAGTGAGAGACTCTTTTTGCTCGCTTTGGCTGGATTGACTAAGACTTTTGGTGTCGTCGAGTTCCTTTTGAAGGGAATCAACATGACGTCATGAGTCTTGTAAGTCCAGTCTAAGTGAGCAAGAGATAGTCTTGTATTCCTCAGCTTCGTCTCTTAAAGCATACATGAGACCTTTTGAGATTTCGAGTTCCTCAGTTAACTCAGATTTTGCTGGTGAGACTTGCTTTGAGGGAGTTAGTCTCAGAGACAATTTTAGCAATTATAGTCATAACCCATAGGAGATATACGATAAAGATCTGTTTCAAGATGGGAACGAGTTACCTCATTGTTGGGGATCATGGACTCAGTCGTATCATGTGCCATGAGACATACTAGGTCGCTGGACTCTGTGTCTTGATCGTCGGAGTCTGAATCACCCCAACCGACAGCTGCCATCAGCGACCTCCCTTGAGATTTTCCATACTGGTTTTTGAGTAAGGGGCAGTCCTTCTTGAAGTGACCGGGTTTATCGCAGTTGAAATAGGTGACAAAGTTGAAGACTTGTTTGAAGGTGTTTGAGAACGACCGACTCTGTCGATTTGGTTGGTTACGCATGAATTTTCGGAAGTTCTTTACTATGAAGAAAAAGTCTTCCATAGTCTCAACCTCACTTTCTTCAACAATAATATCCACCAACTCAGCCTTAGCTTGTCTGATTTGCGTATCAGTGACATAGACTCCTTCTTTGATATACTGATTCGAGTTAACCTGCAAGGCTTGGTCATTCAAGGTAGTAATCTTACTAGAAGAAGAAGATGTATTACCACACTTATTTCGAACATTCTTCTTGTATTTATCTACGGATTGTAGATAGAAACCTAGGTCTTGACAACTCCATTTGGATAAATCCTTGCATGCTTTGGTAGAGATTACCGTCTCTCTCCATTCTTCTCTGAGACTGTCAAGCAGCTTGTGCAAGACACTCTCTCTATCCAGTAAGATGTTCACTTCTTGCATAGTAGTAGTTAGTAAGTAAAAACGATCAAGCACTTCTTCCAGAGACTCACCTGGTTTTTGCAGAAAATTCTCATAGTCCATTCGAAGTTCTTGAGCTTTGCATTTTTTGAGTTCAGTGACTCCTTCTTGGGTAGCCTGAAGGAGAGTCCATATCTCGTTTGCAGACTTGCAGTGATTGACTCTTCTTTGTTCTGGAATGGACAGACAAGTGTAGATAGCACGGGATGCTTGTCGATTTAGCTCATACCTTTTACGCTCTGCAGCAGTCCATGTGGATCGATCTGGATTGACTGCGAGATCTCCTCCAGTGACTATCTCCCAAAGTTCAGAGTTGACTGACTCAATGTGTTGCTCGATCTCATTTTTCCAATGATCATAGTTTGTGGAGGTGAGCCTGGGGTGCTCGAAGTGCATTTTGTTGTTTTGGTTGGCGAAGAGGTCCGCTATGACTTGTTGATTGATTGTCAGCCTAAGCAAGGCTCTGATACCACGTGTAGGATCGGGTGGATAACTCAAACCAACTCAAGGTGTGAGTCTGTGAGTTGGTTTGACTCAATCAACCTTTGTACGCAAGAACAGTTAAAACGTAGAGACACTCTATCGAACTGATTGAACTAAGTGCGCGGAAGACTTAAAGGAATTAAACGAATTGATGTTGTGAAAGGTAGAAGGACTCTGTGGAGCTCAGCAAGATACACAAATAAGCTATTTTATTCTCTGGTCAAAATAAAATAACTTACAAATGCCCACTAGGTAGAAGAGATCTACTTTGTGGTTTGCACTCACTCACCCAATACACTTTCTGATCGGCTCAATGGTAAGTGTAGCAAAACTAGGATATTCCTAGGCAGAGTCTATCTAGATGCACTAACTGATTTGGTATGTATTTTTCTCTCTCTCTACAATGATAATTCTCTCTCTAATCTCTGAAATATATCTTAGTAAAAGCGCAAATGAAACTAGCTATTACAATGCTTATTTATACTAGCTTTAAGAGCAACGGGTCGAAGGAGTTAGTTCCGAAATTGTCGGAACTAACTTAGTGGGCAACGTCTTCAAGTGGTCTTAGTCTGACCTGGGCCAAGAACTTCGGATGTGACTGGGGTCGTTGCATGACCGTTGGAGCGTTGAAGTGTTCATGAATCCGTTCCTTAGTTTTCGCAACAGCATGGAAGAGTCCGTGGTGTTTCTTCAGTTACACGGACTCTCTTGTAGTTTGGTGCGTAACTCGTTCTTTGTGTTTGGCCGAGGACGATTGACTCTGTCGTGGTGATTGACTATCTCTGCAACACTTTGATGTCTCAACACAAACTCTCTCAAGAGATCCTCATAATATTTCCTTTGAAATAGAACAACCCCCTCTGTAGTGTGCAAAAACGACATTCCTAAGAAAAAGTTCAGTTCCCTAAGGTCCTTTATCTTAAACTGTTTATTCATACCTTGTTTAACAAAATTTATCAAAGAAAAATTGCCAGTTTTCAGAATGTCATCTACATACACCACTAGATAACAGGCAAGACTATCTCCTATCTTAGTAAAAAAGGAATAGTCATTCAAGGATTGAGCGAAACCTAAAGATTTAAGGAACACACTGAGTTTATAATGACATTGCCTTAATGAAATACCCCAAACCTTGGCATGTTGTTTAAACACTAAAATAAGGTATATTAAGACTAAAAAGAGTCTTAGAAACATTAGTAAACAATTTAAACCATAGAAAACACAGATAAATGCCTTAAAGTCAATTAGGGCTAAAATGTGTTCTAAGCTTGGGATAAGCTTGGGTAAGACCTAATGAACTTACCAAGACCTCATTTATATATTAATGAACATATTAAACCAATTACCAAAGAAAACCAAGCTTGAAAACAAGTTAAAACACAAAATGTGCTTTAAGGAGTCTTAAAGCACGTTTTTGAAAATTGTCTTGTAAATGAGTTTTGAATGGCTAAATGTCCATCATTACTCTTTAATTATTATGTGTACTACTTAGTATCACATTAGGAAGTCTAAATCAATGGGAAATCAAAAATTTCACAACAATGTGCCTTGTTTTAGTGAATAGTAACTAAATTAAGCTAGTTTAAAACATAAGTCAATATAAGTAAGTAAATTGGTGAACAAAGACCAAAACACCCCTAAGTACATAAAGGGGGCCGGTTTTTATAAGGTGAGTCACCACCTTGTAAGTTAATAAAATAAATAACAAATGATAAAGCAAGTTACTATTTGCTTTACTACTTAATATCTCTTAAAAGTGAACTTATCTTCATTCTCTCATTTCCCTCTTCAGTTCCCACGGTTCCAAGCTCTCTTCTATCTCTTCTTCATTCTCCATTCACAGTTTTGCAATAGTACCACCACCATTCTTCATCTTCAACCTCTTGTAACTCCTAGCTCACTTTGCCAAATTAAAAACAAAGACCACCATTCTCTTAGTCTCATCAAGCTCTTCATTCCTATCTTCTCAAAATCCCAAGAGCTCCATTTCGGTGCCAAGAGGAATCACCATGGGAGGAGCTTGAGCTCATCTTTTCACATATTATTGTTCTCCTTTGCTTCTAGGTAAGGAAACTCAAAGAAAAATAACATTTCCTTCATATTTGTGTGTTGTCCGAAAATCACCCTTAATGGTGTCCTTATGTTGCTTTGTTCTAGCTTAATTTCAACCTTTCATGGACTAGGTGGAGTCCTCTCTTGATATATATCAAACTCTCTTTCCATTCCAAGGTAAAACAATCATCTTAATGCTTTAAAATAATATATGTAACTAGGGTTTACAATGAGATGAAGCATAAAGATTGTATACTCATTTTATCATTTGTATAATGTTTAGAAGTTGACAAGCAACTAAAAGCCTTGCCAATTTAGTCGAGGAAACAAGAAAGAAGTTTGTGAGGAAAAGAGGTAAATATGCTAACCTAATGTAGTTTAAAGTCTTAGGAGAAATGAGCTTATGTTGCTTATTGAAATGATCTAAGGAGCCAATGGTGAATGACCTAGAAAAAAAATGCTCTCAAGAGCTTAGTAAAAGGCATATGTATTGTTGAGTGTATTTGCAGGTCAAAGGCAAATATATTGTGGAAATTCAGTGTTTAAGATTTATGCATCTTAAGGGCCTAAGAGCCATGTTATTTAAGGACTAAGTGCCAAGCAATTTAAATTATGCACTATATTGTGATGTAGTGCTAAATGAGTGAAGTTTGTGTATAAGAATGTTCTTGATGGATTTTAGTGTTCTTGATTGTTTAATGGTGAAAACAATGTGTTTTGGTTTAGTAATGTTCTAGGAGAGTTCATGTCAAAATTTAGGTAATGAACAAGAAGTTCTAAGTGTATAAAACAAGTTTTGATGACCTAGGGTTCACTAGGAATTGTTAAGGGTTGATTTGGTGAAAGGAAAGGAATTTAGGTGTTCAAAAGTATGAAAATGACTTGGGCATTGTTCAAGGAAGTTTAGAGAATCAAATGGGTGATTGTAAGCATACCAAGGTAGTAGTAAGAGTGTGTTTTAGTCTTGTACAAAGTTTGGTGAGCAATGAAAGGGAAATGCCTTGTGAGGGTTTAAAACAAGAGCTTGTGAGAAGGACCTAGGAAGTTTGTGTAAAGGGGATTGTGGTAGTGCAAATGATGCTTAAAGAGATGATTATAAGGTAGTGAGGGAATACTTTGGTTAGATGAAGTCCTAGGCAAGAATACAAGTTAAAAGTGTAAGAAAAAAAGATGTTCTAAGTGCTAAGGGCTTAGTAAACGTTGAGTAAAAGTTTAAGGAGTTTTTGAGATGTTTAGAGAGGGTCTAAGTGTGCCCAAAAGATGTTATAACATGTGGGAGAACATGTGTAAAGCATAGGAAAAAAATTGGGATGAATTTGGAGTTCAAAAAGAGGAGAAAAACACATTAGAAAATTGATTCTGCAGTGGACCGCCCCTACGGACCGCCCCTGTGGGGAGGTCCTGTTGTCTGCTGCATGCGTGAGACATTCTGTTGTGGACCGCCCCTGGGGACCTCCCCAGAGGGGCGGTCTGAACCAGAAAAAAAAATTCTTTAAAGCTAAGAAAGAGAATGGGAGTTATGTAGTAGGCCCTAGTATGAATAATAAAGATAAAATGAGTGTAAGATTAAGGGTAAAACATGGTCATGAAAACATGTAAACACTTAGTAAGTTATAAGTTGAATAAGTTAATTAACCGACATCGTTAATTATGTATAGGAGTTGCCTACAGTGGAAACCAATCGAAGCAGGGACCAAGGTATGGTTTTCTTGCAGTCTGTTGCCTACCGATTTACACCGGCTTGTGTGTTGTTTGTTTTTCTGTGTGTTTATGACCTTGTAAGACTTAAGTCATGTAATGAGTTTACAGTTGTTAAATATTATTGTATTGTTAAGTATGACTCTCTCTTCCCTTGCGTGTGTCTAACAAGACTTAACCAATTGTTGTGAATTGTATATTGAGTTCAATGTTGAACTACTAACAAGTGCTAACGGGGGAAGTGAGGAGTTCGGTCTGTTCCGGCCACGCGTGTTAGTATGGGAGTCGATGTCATAACCGGTTCGATTCTCTTTGTATGTTATGGTTGTTTTCCAATTTGGTTTCCAACCTTCCCTTTAGCTTAACCAAGGCTATTTTACTGACTCACGTCGGGCCACAGGGGCATACTATGTTTTGTTTCGGTGTGCTTGGATCACTATATCCGAGGCACCTTGTGTTAAGTTATCCGTTCAATCTAACAGGACGGTAACGAGTTATGTAACGAGCTTAGCATGGGTTTGGCAACAATCTCAAGGCTCTCCATGGGAACTAATTATGTTGGTTCATTCCAAAAGGAATTGTTCTTGTATGTTATGTGTGATGTTGTGTACAATACTCTTGTTGTGATATATGTGTATGTTGTATGTTTAAAAAGAATGCCATGTCATCATGACAATTAGTTGCGTGTATCCCGGTAGCCGATGGGCTGCGCGTTAACCATACCAGCCAAGGGTTGCTGACCCCCTCGGGGGCTCCATATTTCTTTTACTGCAGGATGAGGATCGAAGAAGTGGAATGACTTTAGATTCTAGGATGCAGGATTACTTTTGGATGTTTTTGGATGTTGAGCCCGGGATGCGCCTGTGCTCCCGAGGCGATATATTTTTGGTACCGTTGTAGTACAATGATGGTCGTTAACAGTTCACAGTGACAGTTTGTGATGTACAGTTACGTTTATGGATGTAGTTACAAACTCGGTATTTGTTAATGTATTAAAGGTTATTAGTTCTATGCTCGGGAGTCTGATCATCAGACCGATACGCTTGTATTTATTCTGCCTTGTTAACCACGTGGGTGGTTAACGGCGTTGTAGCACCGAACCGTTTAGTTATTGTTTAGTTGTTATTTCCGCTGCGATTTCGATTATTTATTAAGTGCGTAGTAGGGGTGTTACAAAAAGTGGTATCAGAGCGAAGTATCACTCTGATGGCTAGAATACCGAGCTTAGGAATATACCGAGTTAGGAAACCTAACCATAGTTACCTAAGTGAACAGTTATGAAAAGGTTAACCACTAACTAAGTGTGGAAATACCTTATTGTCGGGAAGATGTTACAACCGTTGGACCGATAAGTGTGCAAGCACAGTGCTAATAAATGTTCATGTGAATTCAGATGTCAGGTAGACCACGAGGTCGAGGCCGCGGGCGCGGCATTGGTGATACTGGGAACCAGGGGGAGAACCCTACGACACAGGTCATGGCCGACGCTGTTGCGGCCGCCGTAGCCCAGATGGTCCCACAGTTATTAGCTGCGATGCAGTTGCAGCAACAGCAAGGCGGTGAGGGTTAACAAGGGCCACAACCGCAACCACAGCCACGCGAGACCAACTGGGTCAAAGCGTTGGCGGATTTGAGACCCCCGTCATTCAGTGGGGAGACCGACCCTAGTAAGCTGGAGGCGTACATCTCCGAGATGGAGACCGCCTTCGAGACCTTGGACGTTCCTGCTGGTGCCAAGGTTCGACTAGCCGCTTACTATCTGAAGGGATCGGCTCAGACTTGGTGGAAGCTGGTAAGGGAGGGAAGAGTTGGTGATCCTACCTTCCAGTGGAGGGAGTACACGACCCTGCTGCGAGCCAAGTACTACCCGATTCATGTTCAGGAGGCCAAGCGCCTGGAGCTTGACAGTTTGAGACAGGGAGACAAGATGACAGTTGATGAGTACTACACCGCTTTTATCGGACTCATCCATCTGCTGCCGGATCTGGGCTACTCAGACCGGATTTTAGTGAACCGTTTCTACAACGGGTTGAGCTACCGCCTACGCTACGGTATGGGGCCGAGCGGGTATACGACCTTGCAGGAGTGCTACCATGCCGCTGCAATCGTTGAGATCACCGTCCGTCTGAGGGACGAGGAGAGTGCGCTCAAGCGCAAGGCCATGAGCGAGGGCCAAGGCACGCAAGGGCAAGGGGGAGGAAAGAAGAAGAAGCCATACCCCCAGTCCCAGAAAGGACAGCAACAGGGTGGCAAGGGCCAGACCCAGACCACCACTGCTGAGGAGCCTCTGCAGCTCACCTACGCGTATGTGGCCAAGCCTTTACGCTCTTACCCACCCAAGGGTAATTAATAAATTCCACTACCGAATCCTAGTGTGTGTTATTATTTTGTGAAGTATGTACTGAGTGTGTGATGTGTTAGCAGCTAGCACGGGCTCTGGACCGGAGCGCCACTACTATTGTAAGTGGTGTAACGGAGACCACCCCGGCAAGGACTGCAAGGGTAACGATGTGCAGTGCCGATACTGCAAGAAGATGGGGCACCGCGACTATGAGTGCTGGCAGAACCCGAACAGCGGAAACTACAGGCCTAAGGGGCAATGGAAGGGTAAGGCCACCGCGACCACCGATGGCCCGAAGACGGCGAATCAGCCACCCCCAGATCATAGGTACACAGATTCCCAGAAGGGAAAGGGGTCGGGACCTAGCAAGGCCACCCTGCATGTGGTGGACCGGTCTGAGGCGCCAGGGCCCTCTTCTAGACCAGGTACCGCCTAAACTGTTGAGTGAAATAAGTGATTGCATACCGCATTTCATGCATGTGTGTTAGTGAGTCCAAGTGTACTACCATGTGAGTAAACAATTAAAGTATAGTGTGAAAGTCACCTAAATAGGCAATTTGGAAAATCTAGGAACCTTCAATATTTGTTATCCAATCCCACCCACACCAAACCCTGAAGAAACCACCATCAGCATCACCAACTTTCCAATGGAGCAATGTCCAGGTTATCCAACCAGGTATGATACTCTTAAATGGATACCTGACACTGGAAGCACAAATCCACATTATCCGACGATGCGACGAACTTGGTGCAGCACCTGGAGGTTTCTACACACCCGAATACCCGAGCGGATCGAAGATAAAATTGAAGATGATGTGCATGGGTAAGGACTGGAACCCTTACACCAAGACATATCAAGAAGTGCGAGCTGAAGATGGAGCAACTGTACCAAGTATACCTGAGGAGTTCCTTGCGGTCGTTAACCACGCCGTGGGAATTGCTCAGCAAGTTGAAACGGATTCAATTCCAAATGTGAAAGCAGATCTGTGTATTGTGAACTTCTACCAGAAAGGTGGACGGTTAGGGTTACACAAAGATAAGGACGAGTCACCCGAGTCTCTAAGTAAGGGAGTACCCGTGGTGTCTTGGTCCATTGGTGACACCGCAGTGTTTGTGTATGGCGAGCAGAAGCGTGCTGATCTCGCAAAGAAGCTAGTGTTGAAATCAGGAGATGTGTTAATCATGGGTGGGCAGTCAAGGGTGCTATATCATGGCATCAGGAAGATCAAACTGAATACCGCACCATCGGCAGTGATCAATGCCACACACATGAAACCCGGACGTTTGAATTTGACCTTCAGACAGTTTTAAAGCTTAGTATAATCATGTAATGTGTTAAACCAGTGTATGTTAAGGATGTTGTATCTGTTAGTTATGTCGACAGTGTAAGCCAACGAATGTTGTAAAAAGAGTGTGTCAATGAATAAAGTGGAGTTGTTTGAAGTATGTCAACCGTGTTGTTACCAAATACTTATTAGTTTGCCAATGAATTAGGCTATGCACTCGGAACGGGAGGTATACTGAGTGTCTGCGATGAGGCAGAAGCCGGCAGGAGCGGCACAATCCTCACCGGTACCTTTCCAGTCAATGGCGTGGACGCTTCGATCTTGTTCGACTCCGGAGCCTCACATACATTTATTTCGCTATCTTTTGCGAAGAGGCTGGGGTTAGACGGTGATGAGATGCCAGATTTTCTAGTCACTCTCCTGTCGAAAGAGCGGATCAGGTGTACCCGCTACCACCGAGATGTTGTTGTACGAATCAGAGATGAAGAGTTTCCGATCGACTTGATAGAGTTCGAGGGACTTGGTTTTGATGTGATTATTGGGATGAACTGGTTGGAGCGGTACAAGGGCAGAATCCTGTGTGCCGAGCATCGTCTGCTTCTTCGGAGTCCGTCTGGGGTTACCATATCTTACCGCAAGAGGCCCAGGGAGCCTTCGACTCAGATCATCACCGCCATGGCTATGTGTCGTGAACTACGACGAGGGAGTAATGTATACCTCTGCTATGTCCAGGACATAGAGAGAGACCCAGAGTTTAGCCCAGATGTGCCGGTAGTGTCAGAGTTTCCTGATGTATTTCCTAAGGAACTGTCGGGCATGCCGCCAGCACGGGAAGTTGAGTTTGAGATTGATTTGGTTCCGGGCACCGGACCAATTGCGAAGGCGCCCTATCGTATGGCTCCAGCAGAGATGACTAAGCTCAAGGAGCAGCTGAGAGACCTACTCGACAAGGGGTTTATCCGCCCTAGCGTTTCACCATGGGGAGCGCCGGTCCTCTTCGTGAAGAAGAAGGACGGTAGCCTCCGCTGTGTATTGACTATCGAGAGCTGAATGCAGTTACGGTGAAGAACCGTTATCCTTTACCACGCATCGATGACTTATTTGATCAGTTGAAAGGAGCATCAGTATTCTCCAAGATAGATCTACGATCCGGATACCATCAGATTGCCATCCGTGACAGTGACATTGAGAAGACAGCATCCAGAACCAGATATGGACATTATGAGTTTACGGTTATGCCATTAAGTTCATGGACTTAATGAACCGCTTGTTCCAAGATCAGTTGGACAAGTCAGTAGTAGTCTTCATCGACGATATTCTTGTGTACTCGAAATCGAGGGGTGAGCACGAAAGCCACCTGAGAAGTGTGTTGCAAACGTTGAGGAAGAATCAGTTATATGCGAAATTTTCAAAGTGTGAATTTTGGTTGAACCAAGTATCTTTTCTTGGCCATGTGATTTCTGAGGCCGGGATCGCTGTTGATCCGGCAAAGATTGATGCTGTGCGCACCTGGCCTAGGCCGAAGACAGTTACCGACATCAGGAGCTTCCTCGGTCTGGCAGGTTATTATAGGAGGTTTGTGAAGGACTTCTCCAGTGTCTCGAAGCCGATGACTTCCTTGATGAAGAAGGATGCACCATTCGAGTGGACAGCCGACTGTGAGAGTTCTTTCCAGAGTCTCAAGGATGCTCTGACATCTGCACCAGTCCTGACTTTACCAGACGGTCCAGATAGTTTTGAGGTCTATTGCGACGCATCAGGCAGAGGTATGGGTTGTGTGTTGATGCAGCACGGGAAGGTCGTAGCATACGCCTCCCGGCAGCTGAAGAAGCATGAAGAGAACTACCCTACCCACGACTTAGAATTGGGTGCCATTGTCTTCGCACTGAAGATATGGCGACATCACTTGTATGGGGTAAGTGTGACAATTTATTCTAACCACAAGAGCTTAAAGTACTTGTTCACTCAGAAGGAGTTGAACATGAGACAAAGAAGATGGGTTGAGTTTCTAAATGACTACGACATCAATCTGCAGTATAAAGAGGGTAAGGCAAATGTGGTAGCTGACGCACTGAGTCGTCGAGCACACTCTCTCCATTCGCTAGTCTCTCATTCTAGCTTGGTTGAAGAGGTGCGGAGTGCTCAGATGACAGATCAGTACATGTTGGAGATCAGGCAGAAGCTCATTGATGGCACATTCGAGGGTCAGAAGTACGACTTCCGACTCCACGATGATGACCTGATTAGGCTGAATGGCCGATTGTGTATTCCGAGGAGTAGCGCTGAGCTGAAGGAGCGCATACTGAGTGAATCCCACTGTTCTACGACTTCGATTCACCCCGGAGCTTCAAAAATGTATAAGGGTATGAAACGTT
Organism: Limonium bicolor; assembly: GCA_023374045.1. NCBI lineage: Eukaryota > Viridiplantae > Streptophyta > Magnoliopsida > Caryophyllales > Plumbaginaceae > Limonium > Limonium bicolor. The sequence goes on along the minus strand of CM041777.1, from coordinate 325,388,475 downwards.
ATTTTTGGTGGACTGGAATGAAAAAGGATGTGAATGATTATGTGTTGAGGTGTCTCACTTGTCAGAAGGTCAAGTTTGAGCACCGACGGCCTGGTGGTATGGTACAGCCAATGCCAGTGCCTGAGTGGAAGTTCCATGACATTTCTATGGACTTTGTAGTAGGGCTTCCGCCTACAAGGGGAGGTCTGAATATGATTTGGGTTATTATTGACCAACTGACCAAGGTGGCTCGATTCATACCGATGAAAGACACTTGGAAAGTGGCAAAGCTAGCAGAGCTCTTCGATAGAGAGATTGTAAGACATCATGGGGTGCCAAAGACGATTGTGTCTGACAGGGATACCAGATTCCTCTCCAGGTACTGGAAATCCACACGGGAAGCGCTTGGTACCGAGCTGAAGCTAAGTACAGCGTTCCACCCACAGACAGATGGTCAGAGTGAGCGCACTATCCAGACACTTGAGGATATGTTACGTGCATGTGCACTTGACTTTCAGACCAGCTGGATTGACAAGTTACATCTGATCGAGTTTAGCTACAACAACAGTTACCACGCTTCGATCAAGATGTCTCCCTTCCAGGCTTTGTACGGTAGACCATGCCGCACGCCATTATGCTGGGATGAGTCGAGTGAGACGGTCATTATAGGACCAGAGTATCTGGAACAAGTTCAAGCAGAAGTACGACAGATCCGGGCTAACATGAAGTCAGCTCAGGATAGGCAGAAATCATACGCCGATGTGCGCAGACGTGACTTGGAGTTCGCCGTGGGTGATCAGGTATTTCTGAGAGTATCCCCCATGAAGGGAGTGTTTCGTTTTGGCCAGAAAGGCAAGTTGAGCCCGAAATATGTGGGGCCTTATGTCGTGACGGAGCGGATCGGCCCGGTAGCTTACAGACTTGATTTACCCGCCGAGCTGGGCAAGGTACATGATGTATTTCATGTGTCCCAGTTGAAGAAATATATGTCTCATCCGTCTCATGTACTTCAGCCTGAAAGGCTAACCTTAGAGCCGACCATGCGATCAGTGGAGACTCCGGTACGGATTCTGGATACTAAGACTCGAGACACTAGCCATAAGTCTGTGAGACTGGTGAAGGTTCTCTGGTCTAACCAGGACGTTGAGGAGGCCACTTGGGAGCTGGAAGATAAGATGAAGGCGAAGTACCCGTCATTGTTTATTTCTTAGCGTTTGTATGTATAGGGTACGGGGCGTACCCCTATTTAAGGGGGATAGAGCCGTTTCGGTTATGTGCGTACGACATGTATTTGGATACATTGTTTGTGTTATGTTGTTATGTTGCTACCTTGTTGTGTTACAGACCGTTGAGTCTGAATGATGTTGTGTTGTATGTGGTTTGGACCTGGTGTCCGATGTTATGTAAGTATGTTGCTAATGTTGCTATGGAAGTATTGTTGATATGTGTTCCCGTGTTCTAATATTTAGGATATGTGGGAAGTATGAACTTTGGGGACAAAGTTCTTTTAAGGGGGGTAGATTGAAATACCCCAAACCTTGGCATGTTATTTAAACACTAAAATAAGGTATATTAAGACTAAAAAGAGTCTTAGAAACATTAGTAAACAATTTAAACCATAGAAAACACAAATAAATGCCTTAAAGTCAATTAGGGCTAAAATGTGTTCTAAGCTTGGGATAAGCTTGGGTAAGACCTAATGAACTTACCAAGACCTAATTTATATATTAATGAACATATTAAACCAATTACCAAAGAAAACCAAGCTTGAAAACAAGTTAAAACACAAAATGTGCTTTAAGGAGTCTTAAAGCACGTTTTTGAAAAATTGTCTTGTAAATGAGTTTTGAATGGCTAAATGTCCATCATTACTCTTTAATTAATATGTGTACTACTTAGTATCACATTAGGAAGTCTAAATCAATGGGAAATCAAAAATTTCACAACAATGTGCCTTGTTTTAGTGAATAGTAACTAAATTAAGCTAGTTTAAAACATAAGTCAATATAAGTAAGTAAATTGGTCAACAAAGACCAAAACACCCCTAAGTACATAAAGGGGGCCGATTTTTATAAGGTGAGTCACCACCTTGTAAGTTAATAAAATAAATAACAAATGATAAAGCAAGTTACTATTTGCTTTACTACTTAATATCTCTTAAAAGTGAACTTATCTTCATTCTCTCATTTCCCTCTTCATTTCCCACGGTTCCAAGCTCTCTTCTATCTCTTCTTCATTCTCCATTCACGGTTTTGCAATAGTACCACCACCATTCTTCATCTTCAACCTCTTGTAACTCCTAGCTCACTTTGCCAAATCAAAACAAAGACCACCATTCTCTTAGTCTCATCAAGCTCTTCATTCCTATCTTCTCAAAATCCCAAGAGCTCCATTTCGGTGCCAAGAGGAATCACCATGGGAGGAGCTTGAGCTCATCTTTTCACATATTGTTGTTCTCCTTTGCTTCTGGGTAAGGAAACTCAAAGAAAAATAACATTTCCTTCATGTTTGTGTGTTGTCCGAAAATCACCCTTAATGGTGTCCTTATGTTGCTTTGTTCTAGCTTCATTTCAACCTTTCATGGACTAGGTGGAGTCCTCTCTTGATATATATTCAAACTCTCTTTCCATTCCAAGGTAAAACAATCATCTTAATGCTTTAAAATAATATATGTAACTAGGGTTTACAATGAGATGAAGCATAAAGCTTGTGTACTCATTTTATCATTTGTATAATGTTTAGAAGTTGACAAGCAAGTAAAAGCCTTGCCAATTTAGTCGAGGAAACAAGAAATAAGTTTGTGAGGAAAAGAGGTAAATATGCTAACCTAATGTAGTTTAAAGTCTTAGGAGAAATGAGCTTATGTTGCTTATTGAAATGATCTAAGGAGCCAATGGTGAATGACCTAGAAAAAAATGCTCTCAGGGGCTTAGTAAAAGGCATATGTATTGTTAAGTGTATTTGCAGGTCAAAGGCAAATATATTGTGGAAATTCAGTGTTTAAGATTTATGCATCTTAAGGGCCTAAGAGCCATGTTATTTAAGGGCCTAAGTGCCAAGCAATTTAAATTATGCACTATATTGTGATGTAGTGCTAAATGAGTGAAGTTTGTGTATAAGAATGTTCTTGATGGATTTTAGTGTTCTTGATTGTTTAATGGTGAAAACAATGTGTTTTGGTTTAGTAATGTTCTAGGAGAGTTCATGTCAAAATTTAGGTAATGAACAAGAAGTTCTAAGTGTATAAAACAAGTTTTGATGACCTAGGGTTCACTAGGAATTGTTAAGGGTTGATTTGGTGAAAGGAAAGGAATTTAGGTGTTCATAAGTGTGAAAATGACTTGGGCATTGTTCAAGGAAGTTTAGAGAATCAAATGGGTGATTGTAAGCATACCAAGGTAGTAGTAAGAGTGTGTTTTAGTCTTGTGCAAAGTTTGGTGAGAAATGAAAGGGAAATGCCTTGTGAGGGTTTAAAACAAGAGCTTGTGAGAAGGACCTAGGAAGTTTGTGTAAAGGGGATTGTGGTAGTGCAAATGATGCTTAAAGAGATGATTATAAGGTAGTGAGGGAATACTTTGGTTAGATGAAGTCCTAGGCAAGAATACAAGTTAAAAGTGTAAGAAAAAAGATGTTCTAAGTGTTAAGGGCTTAGTAAACGTTGAGTAAAAGTTTAAGGAGTTTTTGAGATGTATAGAGAGGGTCTAAGTGTGCCCAAAAGATGTTATAACATGTGGGAGAACATGTGTAAAGCATAGGAAAAAAATTGGGATGAATTTGGAGTTCAAAAGAGGAGAAAAGCACATTAGAAAATTGATTCTGTAGTGGACCGCCCCTGTGGGGAGGTCCTGTTGTCTGCTGCATGCGTGAGACATTCTGTTGTGGACCGCCCCTGGGGACCTCCCTAGAGGGGCGGTCCGAACCAGAAAAAAAAATTCTTTAAAGCTAAGAAAGAGAATGGGAGTTATGTAGTAGGCCCTAGTATGAATAATAAATATAAAATGAGTGTAAGATTAAGGGTAAAACATGGTCATGAAAACATGTAAACACTTAGTAAGTTATAAGTTGAATAAGTTAATTAACCGACATCGTTAATTATGTATATAGTTGCCTACAGTGGAAACCAATCGAAGCAGGGACCAAGGTATGGTTTTCTTGGAGTCTGTTGCCTACCGGTTTACACCGGCTTGTGTGTTGTTTGTTTTTTTGTGTGTTTATGACCTTGTAAGGCTTAAGTCATGTAATGAGTTTACAGTTGTTAAATATTATTGTATTGTTAAGTATGACTCTCTCTTCCCTTGCGTGTGTCTAACAAGACTTAACCAATTGTTGTGAATTGTTTATTGAGTTCAATGTTGAACTACTAACAAGTGCTAACGGGGGAAGTGAGGAGTCCGGTCTGTTCCGGCCACGCGTGTGAGTATGGGAGTCGATGTCATAACCGGTTCGATTCTCTTTGTATGTTATGGTTGTTTTCCAATTTGGTTTCCAACCTTCCCTTTAGCTTAACCAAGGCTATTTTACTGACTCACGTCGGGCCACAGGGGCATACTATGTTTTGTTTCGGTGTGCTTGGATCACTATATCCGAGGCACCTTGTGTTAAGTTATCCGTTCAATCTAACAGGATGGTAACAAGTTATGTAATGAGCTTAGCATGGGTTTGGCAACAATCTCAAGGCTCTCCATGGGAACTAATTATGTTGGTTCATTCCAAAAGAAATTGTTCTTGTATGTTATGTGTGATGTTGTGTACAATACTCTTGTTGTGATATATGTGTATGTTGTATGTTTAAAAAGAATGCCATGTCATCATGACAATTAGTTGCGCGTATCCCGGTAGCCGATGGGCTGCGCGTTAACCATACCAGCCAAGGGTTGCTGACCCCTCGGGGGCTCCATATTTCTTTTACTGCAGGATGAGGATCGAAGAAGCGGAATGGCTTTAGATTCTAGGATGCAGGATTACTTTTAAATGTTTTTGGATGTTAAGCCCGGGATGCGCCTGTGCTCCCGAGGCGATATATTTTTGGTACCGTTGTAGTACAATGATGGTCGTTAACTGTTCACAGTGACAGTTTGTGATGTACAGTTACATTTATGGATGTAGTTACAAACTTGGTATTTGTTAATGTATTAAAGGTTATTAGTTCTATGCTCGGGAGTCTGATCATCAGACCGATACGCTTGTATTTATTCTGCCTTGTTAACCACGTGGGTGGTTAACGGTGTTGTAGCACCGAACCGTTTAGTTATTGTTTAGTTGTTATTTCCGCTGCGATTTCGATTATTTATTAAGTGCGTAGTAGGGGTGTTACACTTAAGGCCTGTTTCATGCCATAAAGTGACTTGTTTAACTTACATATTTAACTAGAAAACTCTTCTTTGAGACCTTGGGGAATTTCCATATACACATTTTCTTCCAAGTCTCCATGGAGGAAGGCATTATTGATGTCTAATTGACTTATCAACTAGTTTCTTTTAGTTGCAACAATGATCAAAGCCTTGATGGTGGTGAATTTAACTACATGAGAGAAAGTCTTCAAGTAGTTTATCTCATATCTTGGGTATAACCCTTAGCTACAAGTCTAGCCTTAAACCTTTCGACACTACCATCTACCTTGCACTTAACCTTGTATACCGATTTACATTTAACTGGTCTAATGCCCTCTGGTAAGTCAACTAATTTCTAGTTATTGTTTCTTTCTAATGCAAGGAACTCATTTTCCATGGCCTTCCTCCATCTACTATCCCTAACATCCTCTTCATATGAACTAGGTTCTACTGCTCTATCCAACTCACTATGCAGACAGAAATAATTAAGCTTATCAGAAAGTATAAAACCAACAGTTTGGATCAGATTTTGGCTCCTAACGATACTATCATTGTCATACAAGTAATTAATCCCAGGTTCTATACCAAGCATGCTTGCACCAGCAGAATTGGCACAACATATTCTATTTTGCAATATATGTGTTAAACAATCAGAAGAGGATTGTAGGTACTTATCTTTTTGTGTAGTGATTGATCCAACAACGTAGTCCTCAAGGTACTTTGGTGTTCCCCTGGATCTTTGTGACCTTCTCAGTTCTTGCTCTGTCCCCTCTGTTGATTCATCTTCTATCTCTTTTGTCACCATTTCTGGTGTGGTATTCTCCTCCAACAACTCCTCACCAATTCCAGGCTCCTGTATCACACTCCTTTCGTGTTGTATATCCTGTTTCTCTTTGCCTTTATATATTATGCTAGTCTTATTTGTGTTAGTTCCAATAATTAGCAAATCATCTTCAGATAGCATATGTTCTCCCATAGGACAAGTAGGTATAATTTCTATAGAGTTGTTTTGTTTTTCTCTAAAAGGGTACTCATCCTCGTGGAAAATAACATCTCTATTATAAATCATCCTATTGTTGTCTACATCATAAAGTTTGAAACCTTTCTTATTGTGGGCATATCCAAGAAAAACACATTTCATAGATCTAGATAGGAATTCATCAATTTGATTTTTGTTGACATGAGCAAAACAAAGGTACCCAAAAATTTTCAATTTAGAGTAATCTAGTTTCTTATTATATATAATATCAAAAGGGGTTTTATTATCAATACTGCAGAAAGGCATCCTATTAATTAAGTAGGTGGCAGTCAAAACACTTCCCCCCCCCCCCCCCAAGAATTTCTTAGGAAGAGAGGAATGAAACATGAGAGTCCTAGTTGTCTCTAGTATGTGTCTGTGTTTCCTATCAGCCACACCATTTTGCTGAGGTGTGTATAGGCAAGAGGTTTGATGTTTTATCCCCTTAAGCTTAAAAAACTCTTTCCCAATATTAGAGTTCCCCAATTCATAAGCATTGTAAGATCTAAGACTCTTGACCCTTTTATCAAATTCTTTTTCTACCATGTTAATAAAACTGATCATAAGACTTAGAGCTTCTTATTTAAACTTGCATAGGTGGGTCCAAGTGGCCCGGCTTTTGTCTTCAACAACAGTAAAAAAATACAAGAAACCATCATGGGTGTCTTGATTATAGGGACCCCAAAGATCAACATGAATTAGTTCAAAAATTTCTTTAGTCTTTATTGTGCTAGAAGGAAAAATCAACCTATGAATTTTAGCTCTATTACAGGGTTCACACACAAAGGGTTCTAGTAACTGTTTCTCTTTAACTAGCCCTAGTTTTAAAATCGTATCCTTGGGGAGATGTCCTAGTCTACAATGCACAAGCCTAATAAATTATTACAACTATGAGTTGGCTTCTACAATCCTTTCTCATCACTCACAATGCTAAAACACCTCTATATCCCCTTATCACACTCTCTATCAAGGACATAAAGGCCTCTTTGGATCTTACCAATCTTCACTTCTTGGTTGTCATCATAGGCCTGGTAAATACAGGAGCTAGGGTTAAAAAACAGTCTTCCCTTCATTTGGCTAGTGAGTTTGCTTACTAAAATGAGCCCAAATCTAAAGGTGGAGATAAACAAAACATCCTTAAGGTTAATCAGGTCATTTATCCTAATATTTCCTATCATTTTAACTGGCTGAGTGTGCCCATCAGGCATCTCAACAGTGTGTGGTTTATCAAGAAAACAAACTTCATAAAACAAAGACGAATCACCACACAGGTGGTCTAATGCACCACTATCAATGATCCATTTAGTTTTCCTAAGTCCGGATTCTACTCCAGTAATGAAATTTCTATAAGTATTGCAAGTCCAACTAATTTCATTCTTGGAAAGAATCTTACCGATGAAACCACAGTTGGATTCAACCGCTTGAGATTCCTTGTTGCTTATTTGGGACTTGCTGGTGTAGCTGAGCATTTGGTTGACTTGCTCCGCAGTCAAGACTCCTCCAAAAGGATCCTTGTTCCCATCATCTTTCTACTCACTTGCACTGTTTGTTGTAGTTCTCTTCTCCTTTTTTTCCCTCTAATCAGGTGAGAAGCCATGTTTCTAGAAACATTTATCTTTAGTGTGATTCGTCTTTTGATAATACGTGCACTGCAATCCGGGTCGCCTTCCTCCAAAGCCTTGTTCGCGACCATAGTTCCTTTTCCCTTGGGCTATAGAGAAGGCCACCAAATTTTCAGAGTCAACTATCGGGCCAGTAGTTCGGGTTTTCTGGCGTTCTTGTTGAATCAACAAAGAGAACGCTTGTTCAATAGTTGTGAGGGGAGTGATCATCAAGATGTTTTCTCTATATGAAATGTAGCAATCACTCAACCCCATAAGAAACTTTATTAGCCGCTGATTCTTGATGTACTCCTTGAAAGCATTATCCGTGGCGCAGGAACACACGAGAAGAGAGGTGGCGCTGTCGATCTCGTCCCATACACCTCTCAGTTTGGTGAAATACTCCCCAATTGTTTCATTCCCTTGGAGCGTATTTACAAGCCGATGTTCAAGGTCAAACATCCTTGTTGCATCAATTTGACCATATCTGGCCCATAGATTTTCCTAGATCTTGGTCGCTGACGTCCAGAACAGCATTGTGTCTACAACTCGCATTTCTAAGCTCATCAGGATCCACGACCTCACCATATTGTCGCAGTGCTTCCAGGCTTGGGCTCGTATGTCAGAGTCCATCGGTTGTGCTACGGTTCCGTCCATGAACCCTAGCTTATTCTTGGATCCTAGAGCAATTTTGACCTGGTGCTTCCAACGGGAAAACCTAGGTCCTCCATCATACTTCGACGCTAACGCCAAACCAGGATGGTTCGAACTGGAGAGATACAACGAATCTCCAACGTCGATAGAGATTCCAGTGTTGATTCCCCCTTCTAGAATCCCGATATCTTTTCCCGAAGTGGAAGCTTCAATCTTCTCATCGCTCTCATCCATGTTGTACGGAAGATAGGGTAAAGCAAGAATCAAAACCAGAACTCAAGAATTTGAAGGAAAATTTTTGGGCGACTAATCCAGAGAAAGAAGAGGAATGAGAACAATGAATATGTAATGAAAATCAAGAGCTAGATCCCATGATCTTTTGCTCCGATACCATGGAAAAATAGTTTTGCAATACTCATGAAACTGAACTACCATTGATTAAATCGGAAGAACAGACACACAAAGCAAGCCTTACGGCTGCAAAGATGACAAAAATCTAAAAAAAAAAAGATATTGTAACACCAACAAGCTTCTTCCTATTATCCTAAACCTAAACACGATGGACCGGTCCACTAAACTAAACAAACAAACAAAACCAAACCGGCACACCCTCAACTAAAACCCAGAACAGAATAACAAATTTGGAAACTTAATCAAAAACAAGATTATAATTCTAACACTAATGATAAGAAACATGTACACAACCTTCTATTATCGTTTCCACCACTATTTTAGAAAAAAGACTAAACTAATTATTATATATATATATTCCCTTGGTTGTTTTCATCGAATCATTGTTGTCTTAGCATTTATCAGTTTACATAGCTTTGTTGATTGATAAACCTAAAGGCTATGAATGATTGGAAATGATAAACAAAGTTGTTGGAGCCGAGTTTACATATTCATTATCTTGATTTTTACGTATCTAGATTAATTTATAAACATTTTCTTTGATGATAAGAAACATGTACACGGCCTTCTATAATTGTTTTCATTACTATTTTAGAAAAAAGATGACATTAATTGTTATATATTTTTTCTTTGGTCGCTATTGTCGAATCATTGTGTATAAGAATATTTTTTTTACCATTATCAGTTTACAGAGCTTGACTGATTGATAAATTTGAAGACTATAAACATTTGGAAACGATAAAATGAGTTGTTGAAGTTGATTTTACGTATTCTTTAACCTTGATTTTTATGCATCCACGGTAATTTATTTGTTTCCACTAATTATTAGAAACATGTACACAACCTTGTATAATCGTTTCCATCACTATTTTAAAAATAATGACACTAAGTGTTATATATCTTTCCTTTGACTGTCCCAATGACGAATCATGGTGTGTATACTCATTTTTTTTCATATATGTAAAAAAAACTATACGTCACTGTTTTAATTTAAAAAATATAAATATTAGATTAGTGTTTTTAAGTTAGCAAAATTTTTAAACAAATTATTCAGTAGATTAATGCATTTGAATTGATATATGATCTATTGTTTACATATATGTGTAAATAACAAGTATTATAAAATTTTTAAAAACAATTATACAAAAACCCTATTTACGTACATTAAGTAATGTAAAATTTTTATATAATTGATAACATTATTCTAAAATGATTTATTGTATAAAAAAGAAAAAATATAAAAAAGGACACATGCAAATAATAACCACATCTTCATGAAAAAAAGAGTTCCTACGGGAGAATTAACTTCTGCCACACAATCCGCTGAAATGACCCGGGTTGCTAGAAAACGTGGATTGCATCAAAAAAAAGAAAAAAACGTCTGACAATGACCCAGGTTCCTAGAAAACATGGATTTGTAACGAAAAAGAAGAAAACACGTGGATCGGGACAATCTACTCCCTCCGTCCAGAATTGACCGTCCTGGTTATTTTATGATACTACCTCCGTCCCGTTATAAGTGTCCTGTTTGTTTTTTGGCACGTTTTTCCACTTCAATATTAAACATATAAGATAAAATAATTTTTAAAAATTAAATTGTACAATATATAGTTTTTCACATAAGGAATCCATTATAAAATATAAATTTATAAAAATATATTATCTTACATGTTAAATGTTAAAGTCAAACGACACATACAAATAGTGAAATGGACACTGTGAGTGGGACGGAGGGAATATGTTTTTTCACTTCAATATTAAGTATATAAAGATAAAATAATTTTATAAAACTAAATTTTGTAATATACTATAATTTAACATGTAAAGAATCATATGCAAAACTTAAATTTTAAAAATTATTTTATCTTATATGTTAAAAATTGAAGTCAAACGACATATCCAAATAATAACAAAACGGTCAAGACAGAGGAAGTATTAAATTCACTCTGAATGAAAAGATATACACGCAAGCCTCCTCATTCATATAGCCTACTCAAGCTGTCAAGACAGATACAGAGAATTAATATGGAAGTAGCTTTCGTGCTCCATATGAATAGAGGAGAAGGAGAAACAAGTTATGCACAAAATTCGTTATCCAGGCATCTAATAGTAGTAGTACTTTCTGTTCAAAAGAAAAACAGTCACGACAAAAAAGTATCATTTACTAACGATTTTACTAACACATATTTTAGTGTGTCTATAAATAAAATTTACTGATATGTGTCGATAAAACCTAAATCATTTTTACTGACTTTTTTTTAAAGTGTTAGTACACACCTAATCTTTACTGACTCAGAAATGTATCTATTAGAACAGTATGTTATGGTATGTTACAGTCTGTAACATATAGGCATAGTGTTAGTAACTGTACAATATATATAGCCTTAGCGTACATATGTGGGTTTATATATATTCTACGCATACAGATACAATATACTCTATACAGATGAGGACATAGACCTATTCTCTCTTCTCTCTGGTTATGTCCTCTTCTCCCTTCTCTGAATAATAAAGATCTCTCGTTTCTTCTTCTTCTTCTCTGTGTCAAGATCTTCTCAATTTGACATGGTATCAGAGCTACCAAGTTGAGAAACGCTTCCGCAGTCATGGCAGACCACTCGACACTGGACGATCAAGACGGAAACGAAGACGACACCTCAAACTCTGAAACTCAACCGGAACTTCAAGAAAAAACCCTCACCTCGTTGCAAGATCTTAACGATCCCTTATATCTGCATCCTTCGGACAACATCAACCACAGCTTTGGAATAAAGTTCAAGGGCAACCCAGGATTTGATCAATGGAAGAAAGCGGCGACGATTGCCCTAAGAGCGAAGAACAAATATGGTTTCGTCAATGGGCAGGTAACTGAGCCGGAAAAATTCTCCGAAAGGTACCTTATGTGAGAGAGAAGTAACAATATGGTGATAAGCTGGATTCTAAACTCTCTTGATAAAGAAATCAGCGAAACCATCGTCTATTGGGACACTGCTCACCAAATGTGGCTGGAACTATGCAAGAGATACGAGCTTGTGAACGGACCAGAGATCTACGCTATCCAGAAACAAATTGGTCAAATACGACAGCAAGGAGACTCCATCGCGACATATTACACGAAATTGAAAAGGCTTTGGGATCGTTTGGGGGCAAGTAGGAAAACCCTAAAATGCTCATGTGGAGCGGGAGGAGAACTTCACGCCCGCGAAGAACAAGATAAATTGATGAAGTTCTTGGACGGTTTGAGTGAAGAGTTCAAGCAACCTAAGCGAGCTATTCTACTTATGAATCCATTGCCCGATCTGGAACAAGCGTACTCTATACTAGCTCAAGACGAGACGGGGCTCAACATGGGAGAAACTCATGAAGACGCTAATGAAAAATCACTAACCCTGGCGCAAAAACCCTATGTCGGGAACGTCAAGAAAACCACTGGGAAGAAATTAAGCAACAAAGTGACCAACGGAGCCAGCACATCTGGAAAGAAGACGACGGCGAAATACACTAATTGTGCCAAGCTTGGTCATACTCGCTCAGAGTGCTGGTGGATTGTGGGCTTCCCAGAAGGAGCAAACCCTAGTCGATCCCAACAACAAGTGACCAGACCCAGTCTTGAAGAAGGAAAGAGCAAAAGTCCAGTTCGAAATCAGTCATCGCCAATTGCTGGTTTCACATCGGAGCAAATGGAAGGTCTGGTGAAGTATCTCCAACAGAAAACTTCCATCACCAACGATGCACCCGCAAACGATTTTGGAGGTTTTTCTGGTACCCTTTTTAGAACTTGCTATCCTGAAATACAAATTGTGAGTAATATTCTTGCGGAAAAACTGAATTCTGTTTGGATTTTGGATTCTGGAGCATCTGAGCATGTTACTGGAAATAGGGCCTTATTTGATGATTTAACACGTCTTTCCATGAATAGAAAGCTAACCCTTCCTGATGGTAATACTTGCTTTGTCCATAGCCGTGGAAATGTTGAGATATGCAGTGGTTTTAATCTGGAAAATGTGTTGTTTATGCCAAGTTTCATGTTTAATTTAATATTTGTTGAGAAATTTACAAGACAACTTGGCATGTTTGGTGTGTTCTCAGATCAATATTGTTTTCTGCAGGATTCTAAAACCAAACTCAAAAGTGTGATTGGGTATCAACGTTGTGGAGTGTATTTTCAAGATACAATAGGCCTAAAGAATTTTCTGCTCAAACTGAAAGATTTTCCTCCTGTTGTTTCTTTTTCTAAGAGTGATGTTGCTGCTCCTAGTAAAGATTTTTTCCTGTGGCATAGCAAATTAGGGCATATTCCCTCTAGAAAACTTCATAGGATGAATATTGGGAAAAATTTCTCTTCTAGACATACAGAAATCTTGCCATGTACTGTGTGTTTCAAATCCAAAGCCAAAAGGCTCAAGTTTGGAAATTCTGAAATAAAAAGTAGTGTTCCCTTTCATATGATTCATGTAGATATTTGTGGGCCCATGAGGAAACAAACTTTAGAGGGACATCGATATTTTCTAACCATAGTTGATGATTTTACAAGGGGAACATGGGTCAAACTTCTCAAGAATAAATATGAAGCTTTAAACCTTATAAAAGACTTTATACAACTCATTGAAACCCAATTTGAAACGAAGGTCAAAGTTTTAAGATCTGATAATGCCAAGGAACTAGGGAGCAGTCTTGAAGGAATTGATTTCTTAAGAAAAAAGGGAATTGTCCATCAGAAAACTTGTCCTCACACACCCCAACAAAATGGGGTGGTAGAACGAAAACAAGGACACCTCATGGACATCACAAGATCCTTTATGTTTCAATCCGGTTTAAGATCAGAATTCTGGGGTTTCACTTTAAATCACGCAACTTTCATCATAAACAGAATTCCTTCAAAATCCATAGCTCACCTCACCCCTTTTGAGAAGCTATATGGCTCTGCTCCTGACTATGACTCAATTAAAAATTTTGGGTGTCTCTGTTTTGCTACTAATATTCTTCCAAATAAGGGAAAATTTGACCCCAGATCTTCTGCGTGTGTCTATCTGGGAAACTGTAAAAACACCAAGGGTCATATGATTCTCAACATAGAGACAAATCAAGTCAAACTCAGCAAAGATGTGACTTTTTTTTAGCATATTTTCCCATTGCAAAACAAAGAATGGCAAGAAGTATGGCATGATAAAACTCTGAAAACACAAACAGACGAAATATCAGATCTTTTTCCAGATAATTCAGAAACTTTCTATGAAGATCCAACATAACAACACATCTACACACACCATCTGGAACACCACGCACTTGAAAAGAATAAAAAAATCTCCTGCCATAGCTAGCAGCCAAGAGAAAAACAATCCCTCAGGTGAATCTGAAATACAACAGGAAAATATCTCAATTCCTCAAACAGAACATGTTCTAGATGAAACTTTTGAAAAGGATCCAAACCCCACTGAAACCACTGATCCTCTTCAAACAGATGACAACACTCACCTTAGACGATCAAGTAGGGTTCACAAAGCTCCTGTCAGGCTTCAAGATTATGTCTGCACCACCAAAAATCATAATGAAGAAGTTTTTTCAGAAATTCTCACACAAAGACTACATGACAGATCATTGCATCTCTTGTCTCAAAACTCTCTTCCTGTTAACAGTCTCACTAATATCATTCCTAAGAAAACCATAACCTCCTTTTCTCTTTCCCACTGCTCAGCCAAAATTCTAGATCATGCTTAGTCCCTCAAGGAACCTACTACTTTTGAGGAAGCTAGTAAAGATCCTAGATGGACTGAAGCTATGAATCTAGAATTTCAAGCCCTTCAAGACAACAGAACATGGTCCATAGTTGACCTCCCACACGGAAAGAAACCCATCACATGTAAGTGGGTTTACAAAACCAAATTAAAAGCTGATGGTAGTCTTGAGAGGTTTAAAGCTCGACTTGTTGTTAGAGGGTTCACAACAGTTAGAGCTTTAGTCATCATTGCCATCAAAAGAGGATGGACCATTGACCAATTAGATGTTAATAACGCCTTCCTTCATGGGGATTTGAAGGAAGACGTCTATATGAAAATCCCTCAAGGCTTATCAGTTTCTGGTGTGAATAAAGTCTGCAAGTTGCACAAATCCTTGTATGGCCTCAAGCAGGCCTCAAGGCAATGGTATGATAAACTAGGCACTTTCCTTAAGGACCTAGGCTACAAACAATCAAGAAATGATTACTCATTATTTACAAAGAAGATGGGTAAACAGTACACCTTCATTGGTGTATATGTAGATGATATCATACTAACAGGAAACAGTGATACAGAAATAAAACTTCTAAAACATAAACTAAACCAAATTTTTAAAATCAAAGATTTGGGAAAAATCTCATATTTTCTTGGTATGGAATTTATTGATTCGGCTGACAACTTAATTATGACTCAGTACAAGTATGCGAGACAGATTCTATCAGAATATAACATGGAAGATTGTAGAACCTCAGTTTCACCGCTTCAGCTCAATCAAAAACTGGACACAGACGCAAGAGAGTACCTTGAAGATCCAACAGTCTACAGACGTCTAATAGGGAAGTTGATTTTTCTCACTAATACTCGTCCTGATTTATCATTTAGTGTTCAGTTTCTGAGTCAGTTCTGTCAAAAACCAACTACACAAACATTTAACTACTGCCTATCACGTTTTATCTTATATCACAGGCACTCTAGGTTTGGTCTTTATTTAATAAGAACAATAACTTTGATTTATCTGCCTTTGTGATTCTGATTGGGCTTCGTGCCCCATAACCAGAAAATCTTTTTCAGGTTATTACATTCTTCTAGGTGGCTCTCCTCTCAGTTAATCAAAAAAGCAGTTTATGTCGCCCTATCCTCAGCTGAAGCCGAGTACAGAGCTATGAGACAAGTCACTGCCGAAACTCAGCTGGCTCACACGCTTGCTGGACGAATTGGAAGTCAAGAACATCAGTCTTCCCATTAAAGTGTGACAACCTGGCTGCCATCCACATCGCCAAGAATCCAGTCTCACATGAACGGAAAAACATGTTGAGCTGGATTGTCACTTTGTACGAGACCAGATACAAGGCGGGTTGATTCAAGTTCAGCACATTCAAAGTTCAAGACAAACTGGCGGACATTCTAACAAAATCCCGTACTGGAAAGGCATATAGAGATACTTCCCAAAACTGGGCATGTCTTCAGCAAACAACAAGACTCAATTTGATAAACAAATTCAGTCTTGAGGGGGGGGGGGGGGGGGTATTAGAACAGTATGTTACGGTATGTTACAGTCTGTAACATATAGGCAGAGTGTTAGTAACTGTACAATATATATAGCCTTAGCGTACATATGTGGGTTTATATATATTCTACGCATACAGATACAATATACTCTGTACAGTACAGATGAGGACATAGACCTATTCTCTTCTCTCTGGTTATGTCCTCTTCTCCCTTCTCTGAATAATAAAGATCTCTCATTTCTTCTTCTTTCTCTGTGTCAAGATCTTCTCAATTTGACAGTATCTCATCTTTACCGATTCCCAATTTTGAGATTAGGGTTTGTATTCTTGACCCTTTTTGTTGTTTCGGTATGATATGGTCTGAAAATCTTGTTGCCTATCCTTCTTTCTTTCTACATCTTGGATTACCAATCTCCTTCTTTAATCACTGTCTTTCAAATTAGCTCCTGGGAAATGCGTCAGAATTTGCAAAAAGATCTCCGTTTGGTGTAGAAAGTAAATTGGAGTAGCTGTTATATTGCCCATACCTATTTTTTGTTCTTTCTGTTAGCTACTGTTCTTCATCCATTCTTCCGCTTCCGTTTTTTATTTGTTGTTGTGTAGTAGTACTTTTAAATGTAAGGTAGTATTTCATTATTCTTATATATATATATAAAAATGACTATGCAGATGAAGGCTTTATTGGCTGCAAAGCATAAAAAAGAGGAAGCTATTCGCAAACTCTACTTAAGCAGTGGGAGCACATTAAAGAATATAGTGATTGCCAATTTAGGATGCTCATCCCGACCTGATGCAGTATGGTCTGTTATCTATGATCTCACCACTATAATATTTATTTAATCATATTAGATACCCACATTTGTCTTTGATCTATTTCGATCCTGCTAACATATATATATATATCATACATATAATTAATACCTAACATTAAATATATGTAGTCTATGCATATGTTATAGATAACTAGACCTGACAAAGGTGACCCGAACCAGAAAAACCGAACGATCCAACCCGATTCCAAACTCGAACTTAAACCGAATAGCGTGACCCGAAATGTGACCCGGAAATCCGAACTGAACCAAACCAAAACCGAATCAATCGAACTTTGATATAACCGAATCCACCCGAACCGAATCCACCCGAACCGAACCAACCCGAACCGAATCAACCCGAACCGAATCCACCCGAATGTTTTGCTAAATCTAAATCTACTATAGTTGTTCCAACTGTAAAAATAATCTTGAAACCAAAAACACATAATGGAGATTTAGACATCCAATAAGTGTTCATTGCTCACAAACGATATATATATATATATAATATTGAACATCTTCAAGCAACTCAAGCCTTGTTGTAATAAAACATTCATAAACTGTGTTGTTACTCTTCTCACACATGGATGTTTTGCTACAAACTACAGATTTTGCTTTAAAATGTTTTATAATACAATTTAATGTGTATCATTACTATTTATAATACTATACTAATTTTGATTTTAAAAAAATTAGGTTTTTTTTTATTAGGACATGAGACTTGGAAATGGTTAAAATGTTGATGAAGTTTAATTATAAAACCTAAACTTTTTAGTTGAGACATATACTATTCAAGATTAATGTGTATATGCCTAAAGAAAATCATGCAATAAAATGAGGAAAATAAATTCCAAATGGTAGATTATTGTGAATCGTGAGATAGACTAGCATTTTGGAGGATGAATAAGGTTTGGAGAATGAATAATCCCACCTTATTCCATCTATGAATACCCCGACCTTAAATATGGCGATTAAATTATCCTAATAAGTATTTAAGAGCCTAATAATTATTAAGAAATATTGGTAAGGGAAAATAAATCCAAAAGAAACAAGAAACGCTTAAAAAGCGAAAAATGCTAATAAGCGTTAACTAACCATAGGAGGTATTAGACCTCGGTTAGCGTATTATAAGGATTCTAAAGGCTTAATAAGACCTAAGTAATCATGAGGGAACAACTCCCGAAGAAAACGGATCCTTAAAACGGATTAAAAACACAAACGAACCTTAAAGCGTGTTTTTTCGAGGAAACCGGGAAAACGCGTCTTTAAGCGGGTCAAATAGACTCGTACTAATTTTGGTCAACCAAATAGTCATTAATAAACATTAGTGAAGGTCTAGAGCCAATAAAACCGATAAAATGAGGAGGAAATAGTAAAAACTGTCAAAAACGGAAGTATGGGGTAAAAACACAAATAACTCAAACTAGTGTGTCCAATATTGTAAATAAAATTTAAAAACCCATGTGGGCTGTGTGTGCTAGCCTATTTCTTCCCTCACACACACACTCTCAACTTCTTTTTATTTACAAAGACAAAGGAAAATTAAAAGGTAAAAAGTAAACTACTTTACTCTCTTTCCTCACTTTTTCCTTCTCTCTCTTCCATTTCCTCCTTCCCCATCGTACCCTCTCTTTCTTCTCCTTGTGACTGCGATTTTGAGAGCTTCAACAACAACAATGGCAACCTCACTTTACCTTCATGCTCTAGCCACATACAAGCTCCAAATGCAAAACAAATTACATATTTGAACTCCCTTCATCATCCTCTTCACTTCTTTCTTTTCAAAATCCAAAAATGAGGAAGTTCATTTTCGTGGTTATACCCCATTGGTGAAGAAAATAGCATCAATGTGTAGCTTGGAGTCCCCTCTCTCCATTAAGGTAAAAATTTCCATGAGAACCTTAAGTTTCCTTCATCTCCTTTGGTAACCAATTTTTGCCCCATTGTAACACTCCATTTTCTCTCTCTTTTGAGCACAATATCAATCTTGCAATGGTGGTGGATTCACCTTCTTGAACCAAGGGCTAAAACCCCTCCTAAAAGCTTCAAAGGTAAACCCTAGAAATTTGTTTAAAACATCTCAATGAGTTGGTATAAATCTAAGGGTTAGTATATTAATACACTTGTTTTGTATGCTTTGGGTAATGGGAATGGAGTTTGGCAACTCCATTCCCCACAAAACCGATTTGTGCAAGAAAGAGAGGAAGAGGAGAATTAAAAAAGGAATTGAAGGAAATAAGAGCTTTAAGGTAAGAGCTCTTCTCAATGCTATATTTTCATGCATTAGAGTAATGGGAATGGGTAACAAATAAAAGAACCTAAACTGTTGCATTAGTAGTGTAGTTGTGGAAATTTTAGTATTTGTGAGATTGTATTTGGATTGTAGGCCTTAGAGCCAAGTATGTGTATTTGTATTGACATTGTTGTTTGATGGAAGTATTGGAGTATTGGTACTGACTTGGTGCTGGTAGGACCCTTGTATGGGTGGGGCTAGATTAGAAATGAACTTGATGAAAAAGTGTGTATGTGGAGAAGTAAGAAAAGTAGGTGAACTATGGCGAAATTTTGGTAGGAAGCATGTATTTAAGAATGACTTGGTGAATGGGAGAAACAAGGTGTATATTGGATTGAGTAGGTATGTTTAGTAGTGATGAAGTGGTGGTAGTAGTATGAGAAATAGGAAGTGTAAATCTGTAGCAAAATGTATAAAAATACATTGGAGAAGTTAGGAAAAATTAGTGCGTAAGAATTGGTAAAAAGAGTGTTGGACTTGGGTATAGATATTGTAATTGCTTGGAAATGAATTCGAATGGTTGATAAGTGTCCAAATGAGCATGTTTTTATAGGTGTATTTCATATATAATATTAGCACTTTTCTTGCTCATTTCTTCACTTCGGTTAGTTTTCCTCTAGTTTATGTTTTATTGTTTATCTCACAAAATTATTGGTTTAACATGAGGAAAACCAAGCTGGGAGTAAAGTAGACGAGGAGACGAACGCATAGACGCAAACGGCTCAGAAAACGGGGTCCAAATGAAGAATCTAGAGCCGTTCAAAGTTTGAAGGAAAATAGGACAAGAACACATTGTGTCCGCATGGGCAACCACCCCAATATGGGGGACAAGACTACTTGCAACCGCCTAGTATAAGGCGGACTCCAGGGCGGACAAAAACAACCGCCTAGCTAACCGCCTAGCTAGAGGCGGACGTGTAGGCGGACATAAGGGAACCGCCTGTATTGAGGCGGTTGTTTAGGCGGACAAGACCAAAGTAACCGCCTGTTATGGGCGGACATGTAAGCGGTGTGACTAAAAATCAGTCGGCGAAACAGTTTTCTTCTTCGCGCCGACTCTGCAACTCGCAATATCCATCTGCTCGCCTACCTTAATTCCCTCACGCGTTTCGGCTCTGTCCCCTGCAATTAATGAAGCAATCAATGAAGCAATCATCGGCAATCAAATCCTCCACTCCAGACTGCCTCTTCCTTCCTCTATAAATACTCAGCTACTGCAGCCCTTAAACAGGCGTACGGAGAAAACCAGAAAATCAACACATCGCTCACCTCATTCCATTCTCTTCCAGTAAACCTCTCCCGTACACCACAACACACCATTCAGTCCCCAGAACTCAAACTCTCTGATTCACTCATTCCACATACAATAACCTACGTACATGTTCCACTCTTCGTTCTCTTCATTTCTCCATTCACCATTCACGCCTCCGTATTATTATTACGTCCAACCTCTGTCTGATTTATTACCAGTTAATATGTCAGGCTAAGGAGGATTTGCTCCGGGTGAAGGTTTAGCTTTAGTCTGTTTAATTATGTAATCAATATTTCTACCGGTTAAAATAATACAGTTTGTTACGTTTAAAGTTATCACTCACCATTTTAATAAATTACATGTATTTATTAAAATGCTTTCCAAAGTCTATTTTGATCAGACCAGGTGATAAATAGACAGGTTAATTAAGCCGTAAATCTGGAGAAAGCTTATTATGATTTAAAAGGTTAGTATTTTCAGATGCAATTATAATTCCTCGAATTTAACGTCCGTTTACATAAGTATTGCTCGAACCTTGATTAGACCGAGCATTTTCCGGTAAACGAGTTCTTATAAGTCTATGACTTAGTCCTTAAGATAATAACAGGAATTTTGCCAAACTATTATATTAAACCGGTAGAGATAGCATAATTAATCAGATTATATAAACCTGAACCTGGAGTTCCATTTAATCATCTGCACTCAGTTATCTTTCTGCTATTTAATTTCTCTAAAACAAGTCAATTAACTTCCCCCCTTTTGTGACAAGCTTAGGAACTATTTTATCTCGCTATAGTCCCACGGTTTGACCCGGCCGCTTCTGTCTTCTATACTATTGCGACCGGGTTTTTTTGCAGCCCGACGGATATTTTGAGTATTAATTTCTTTCTTTATAAATTTCACCAGTTCTAACCACTCACGATATAAACCAGTCTGCAAAATGGCGCCGTTGCCGGGGACTTGATTTAATCTAGTCTCTAAGCCCCGGTTCATTCACCTGTTATATTATAATAATCTGTCAATATTATCTTGTTAATAATCTGACTTGGACATCAGACTTCTGATCTGACTTGGACATCTAACTTTGGACTTCGGACTCTCTGACATCTTAATATTGTCATTTATTTCCTGTCATTTCTTTCCATTGTCCTTAAATTTCCAGTATACTAACTACTAACTTAAAATTTCCTGTCATTTCTTTCCATTGTCATTCTTTCATTGTCTCTAACTACTAACTTAAAATTTCTGTCAACTAATTCCTAACATTTTTTTTATTCTAACACATAACAAGTTCTTTTCTCTGTTTTGAGTGGTGAATGCCTTTTACCAGGTCAAACAGCCTCCCAGAAAATATTAATAATCACACGGTTGGTATACAACGATCGAGAGAGAGAACCTTTCTGCGCACCCTAAGGCAGAGACGAACTCAACAAAACATTACCACCACAGTGATAGAATCTGACCCGGAAGCTAACATGGCATCTACACCAGCGACAGTTCGAAATATCAACAGGCCGTCTAACCAAGGACAACAGCCTGCTATCATCCTTCCTCACCTTAGCCCATCCGAATACGATGAGTGGCAGAAGCTGAAGCCATATCATCAAATCAGATGTGTGAAAGAGTTGGGCATGTTTGATGGCACCAGTCCAGACGAAGCCCTGTTACATGTTACAAAATTCTTGCAACATGCCAATAGTCTTACTGCGACCGACGCAGTACTCCAGTATGCAAGATTGTCATTATTCCCTCACAGCCTGACGGGAAGTGCGAGCAAGTGGTATCATAGCCTGACACCAAGTACCATCGGTACATGGGACGACATGGCCACCAAGTTCTACGACAAATTCCTACCCCCGAGCCGAACATTGGAGATGATTGCTGAAATCTATAATTTCAAGCAACCAGGGTCGGAGAATATTTGTGAAACTTGGGACCGTTTCAAAGGTCTACTACTTACTTGTCCTCACCATGGTCTGACGAAAGAACAAGTATCACAATTGTTCTACAAGGCTTGATCGGTCCGTGCAGAACAATGGTACTGTCTTCGTTAGGGGCTGACATTCTGAAAAAGCCAGGAGCACAATTTCTGAACAGCATGGAGTCTCTCTGTGAAGAAATCAGAGACTGGGCCTCCGGTGGATCAAGGAGCGGTACTCCAGGATTATATCATGTTGGGGAAAGTGATAACAAGTTCGACCAATTGATGAAAAGCCATGAGCAACTCATGGAAAGCAATGCTCAGCAGGCAACAAAAGAGTACTCTGCAAAAAGTGGTTGAGCAGATGGCTATGAATTCCTACCCCCAGCAAGCTAAGTCGATGATTTCCCGATCATCTACTACCCCTCCAGGCTATGCTCCTCTTCCCAATCATCTCCAACTAATTCTTGTACGCAATGTTGCGGGCCTCATGACTATGAACAATGCCCCCAACTACAAGAATTAAAAGCAGCGGAGGAAGCAAACTACATCACCAACAATCAGGTACAGACAACCTTGGCAACGTAACATGCAATCCAACCTTCGCTACTCAAACACAGAAAATATCCAAACCCACATACCCTACAAACATCCAAAACTACAGACCTCAGTCCAATTTCCAAGGAGGCCAAAGGCAATATCAACAACAGCCTTATGGCAATGAAGCTTCATCGAGTCGACCGACTCAACCTCCTTCGAATCCTGAGTCTGATATGTCTCAAATGCAAGAGATGTTTAAGGCGATGATGGGTAAATCCCGAGATACGCAAGAAGAGGTCGCAGCTCTGCGCAAAGACCAAAAAGCCTTGCAATCTCAGATTCAACAGTTACTCACTCAACAAAGGCCACCTGGTCAATTCCCTTCACAGACTAACCCCAATCCAAAGGAACAAGCAAATTCAATCCTTATAGACGATGGCACATTTCAATCAACAAACTTGTGTGCAGTCTCCTTAAGGAGTGGAAGGGAACTTGCCACCAGGAAAAGAAAAAGAAAATCTGAAGAGTCCTATATCAATGTTGAAGAAACTACCAAACCAGCTTCACCTCCCTCAGAAATCCAAGTTCCTACTCCTGCAACTCCACCTCCATCTCGAGTTACAATCGACATCCCAACTTCCACTCATAAAAACAGTGAACTCCCATTTCCGAACAGAATGAAAAAGAAACACCTAGATGAGCAGTTCTCCAAATTCTTGAGTATTTTCAAGAAACTGACCCTCGACATACCTATGATTGATGCTTTGCAAGAGATGCCTAACTACGCCAAATTCCTAAAGGATCTCTTGACAAAGAAGAAGAAGAAACCTGGAAAAGAAACAGTGCACCTCAGGAGGAATGCTCTGCGGCCCTTCTTCGAGCACTCCCCCAAACAAACAGATCCGGGAAATCCCGTGATCCCGTGTTTTATAGGTGGGGTAGACTGTGGAAGTGGTCTATGCGACCTAGGAGCCAGCATTAATATCATGCCATATGCCACCTTCTTGAAAGTAAAAGGAGGAGAAATGCAACCGGTTCCTTTCAAACTCCAACTAGCAGACAGATCAGAGATCAAGCCCATGGGCATAGTCCGGGATCTGGTAGTTGGAGTATCTCGCTTTATTTCCAGCTGACTTCGTCATTCTAGAAATGGATGACGATGTTGAGGTTCCCCTGATTCTAGGTCGACCGTTTCTGAGTACCGCCAAAGCCATCATTGACGTCCACGGGGAAAATCACTCTGCGGTACGAGGATGAAACGATTGAATTCGACATGCAGAAAATGATGAAGAAAAGCTCTAACTTTTCTCCTCATGCTAAGGCAGTGG
This sequence comes from Limonium bicolor, assembly GCA_023374045.1. Classification (NCBI taxonomy): domain Eukaryota; kingdom Viridiplantae; phylum Streptophyta; class Magnoliopsida; order Caryophyllales; family Plumbaginaceae; genus Limonium; species Limonium bicolor. The sequence goes on along the minus strand of CM041777.1, from coordinate 325,364,111 downwards.
GATTCACAGATGATGAGGAGGAGGAAAGCGATTTTGCTACAGATGAGGACATGTATTCCCCATCTTCCATCTGGAAGCTGAAACTGAACCGCTAGAGCGAGTATTATTTACTTCTCTAGAAGAAAAGGTGGAGGATCCAGAAGTTAACGCCATGCTGGCGTACGTAGAAAGGAAAAGCTGGCTATCAAGCCTACCGGCCACCAATCGAAATACTCGACAGAAACCTCAAAAATCATTCCTCAGTGGAGCACCACCTGAACTCGAGCTTAAAGAAATACCCTCTAACCTCAAGTATGCCTTCCTAGCTGAAAATGACCATTTGCCTGTCATTATTTCCTCTTCTCTGAATTCCGGGGAGGAAACGAGGTTACTTGAGGTATTAAAGAAGCACAAGACAGCAATCGGGTGGACTATTGCTGATATCAAAGGAATTGATCCCTCCTATTGCACGCACCATATCTATATGGAGGAAAACTACAAGCCTATCAGGCAACCCAACGTCGGCTAAACCCTAACCTCAAGGAGGTAGTTCGAAAGGAGGTTCTGAAACTCCTTGACGCGAACATCATTTATCCAATTTCTGACAGTCCATGGGTCAGTCCTGTTCAAGTTGTCCCGAAGAAGGGGGGCATCGAAGCTGTTATTAATGATAAGGGAGAGACTATCCCTCAAAGAAAGATCACAGGTTGGCGCATGTGTATCGACTATCGGCGTTTAAACTTGGCAACCAGAAAGGATCATTTCCCTCTCCCCTTTATCGACCAGATGTTGGAGCGACTAGCAGGGCAAGAGTACTACTGTTTTTAGATGGGTTCTCAGGGTATTTCCAAATACCAATCGCACCAGAGGACCAGGACAAGACACCTTCACTTGTCCATACGGTACCTTTGCTTACAGACGAATGCCTTTCGGCCTATGCAATGCCCCTGCTACCTTCCAGAGATGTATGCAAGCAATATTTGCTGATTTCATCGAACAGAGCATAGAGGTCTTTATGGACGACTTCTCGGTCTATGGCTCTAGTTTCGACAAATGCTTGGCACAACTTGATTTGATCCTAAGACGGTGTGAGGATACAAATCTCGTTTTAAACTGGGAGAAATGTCATTTTATGGTCAAGGACGGATTGTCCTTGGACATAAAATATCAGCAAAAGGAATAGAGGTGGATAAAGCCAAGGTAGAGGTTATCGAGAAGTTACCGGCACCAACTACTGTTAAAGACATACGAGCGTTTCTAGGGCATGCAGGATTTTATCGGCGGTTTATACAAGACTTCTCAAAAATCAGCAAACCATTGACCGACCTGCTACAGAAAGATGCCCCGTTTCATTTTGATGAAAGGTGTTCAGCTGCTTTCCAAACTATAACACAAAAATTGGTGTCAGCACCTGTTGTCATACCACCTGATTGGTCTCTTCCGTTTGAGATCATGTGTGATGCAAGTGACTACGCCGTGGGGGCAGCTCTATGCCAGAAAAAAGAGAAAATTTTGAGAGTGATTGCTTATGCCAGCAGGACACTTAACGACGCCCAGAAAACTATACGACCACGAAAAAGAACTTCTGGCTATAGTTTTCTCCCTTGATAAGTTCAGGTCGTACTTATGGGGAAGCAAAGTCATCGTGCACACAGACCACTCCGCTCTCAAATACTATTTCAAAACAAGAAGCCAAGCCTCGCTTATTGCGCTGGATTCTTCTACTCAAGAGTTTGACATCGAAGTCAAAGACAAGAGCGGAAATTGAATGTCGTCGCTGACCATCTCTCCAGATTGGTAACTCCTACGGATAGTGTACCTATCAACGAATTCTTCCCCGATGAGACTGTCTTCTCAATCACCAAGTACAGAGCCATGGTATGCGGACCTGGCCAATTATTTAGTCTCGGAACAGTACCCTATGATTATCCTACCCCAGAAGAAGAAATTTCTTTCTGACTCAAGCATTATTTCTGGGAGGATCCGTATTTGTTCCGAGTTGTGCTGATGGGTTGATTCGACGATGTCTCCCGGAAGATGAGGTTTCAAGCGTCATACATTTTTGTCACTCACGGGAAGCCGGAGGTCACCATGGACCCACAAGGACCGCTGCTAAGATCCTGGCCTCAGGATTTTATTGGCCGACCCTTCATAAAGATGTGTACCAATTCTGCAAACAATGTGATAATTGTCAGAAAATGGGTAACACATCCAGGAGACATGAAATGCCACAACAGGGGATACTAGAAGTGGAGCTCTTTGATTGTTGGGGCATGATTTTATGGGACCGTTCCCTTCCTCGCAGGGCCACCAATATGTTTTAGTGGCAGTTGATTACGTGTCGAAGTGGGTAGAAGCCATACCTTGTCATCATGCTGATGCAAAGACAGTAACCAGGTTCCTTAAGAAGCACATCTTTACCCGTTTTGGCGTGCCTAGAATTATTATCAGTGACGGAGGATCTCACTTCTGCAACCGTTCATTTGAAGCGCTTATGGGTAAGTACGGGGTACGTCACAAGGTAGCTTTACCTTATCACCCCCAGACAAACGGCCAAGCAGAAGTTTCGAACCGTGAGTTAAAATGGATTCTCCAGAAAACGGTTAACTCATCACGAAAGGATTGGGCACTTAAGCTGGATGATGCGCTTTGGGCTTACCGCACTGCATTCAAGACTCCCATCGGGATGTCTCCTTTTAAGCTTGTTTATGGGAAAGCATGCCACCTGCCTGTAGAGCTGGAACATAAGGCATATTGGGCAATCAAGGCCTTAAACTTTGACATAACTTCTGCAGAGAGAAAAGGGAATTCCAACTTTCCGAATTAGAAGAGCTGAGAGATCAGGCTTACCAGAATGCAAAGATATATAAGGAGCGCACCAAGAAGTTCCATGACAGGATGATCCTCAAGAGGGACTTCGAAATTGGTGATTGGGTTCTCCTATATAACTCAAGATTAAGGATCTTCCCTGGGAAACTCAAGTCTCATTGGGCCGGCCCTTTCCAGATTGTTAGTGTGACCCATACGGTGCCTTTGAACTCCAGAACAAACAAGGCGAAACTTTCAAGGTCAACGGGGCACGTCTTAAAAGGTATAATTCTCATTCTGAAATTTCAACTGACCTATTTACAACTTATCTTGTCCAAGAACAGCAGGACAACTCGCCCTCAAACTCTTCTCCAACTAAAGCTTGGTCAAATACGTCTAGCTAGAGACGTTAAACCCGGGCAGCTTGGTGGGAGGCAACCCACTATCTATCTGTTTTCCTTTAATTTAATGTTGTTTCTTTTTTGTACTATATTTCCCTTTTATTGTTATAATAAAATGCAGGTTTCACTTGAGTTCTTCTCGCTGTGTAGAATATTCTTTACAGGTTCAATCATGACATTCCACAGCTGCACTCAAGTGTGGGGGAGCTCTACACACTCTACGAAATCTGGGGAGTACACTCTTTCCTTTATTAATTGCATGCCCTATTAATTTTATTCATCTACGCAATGAGGGCATTGCTTGAACTTAAGGGGGGGAAGAGCCTTTTCAGGGCATTTTGTGCTTAAATTGTTTAAATCTCTCTGCTTATCTTGCATTTGTTCAAAAATTAAAATTATGTACCCTGCTAATGTAGGTTGTTCTCTTTAAAAAAATACTATTATGAATTGTGGGATAAATGGTACAAATTTTAAAATTTTCATTTGATTACTTTTGAGGAGCATTTTTATGCGGTGTGACCAAATAATCTGCAAATGGTTGGATTTTATTGCTCAGGGTTTCTTTCTGTCTTCTCTCTTAGGGATTGCTAAGGGGTGCTTCTCTGTTAAAAAAAAAGAAGAAAGAAAAAAAAATAAGGGACTTGCGAGACACCATTGGTAACCAACAAAGAGAGTTGAGTGTTCTTAAATACAAAGGCTGATGCCTACATTTTCTCATCCCTTATGCAAAAGTGAAGCAAATGCATAAATCTTTTCTTCCTTTTGTTTTCTCCTCAATGCCCATTCTTGAGAGAAGTTGGCCATGGTAAAAGTTCTCGGAGTCACCTAAATAAAAGAAACATTGGAGTACCTTAGATCATACCCCGAAACTCTATATTTTGTTTTTACCCTGAGCACACCTATGCCACCAGCAGATAATTTTTCACACTCCTCAATAAGTTAAAAGATCATGAATTGTTCACCTCTTTATCCTACCCTTCATAATAATATTTGTTAGTATTGAGCATTTCCTACTTACTTGGGTACGTGGTTTTGCTTGAGGACAAGCAAAAAGATAAGTGTGGGGGTGTGATAAGTGTCCAAAAGAGCATGTTTTATAGGTGTATTTCATATATAATATTAGCACTTTTCTTGCTCATTTCTCCACTTCGGTTAGTTTTCCTCTAGTTTATGTTTTATTGTTTATCTCACAAATTATTGGTTTAACATGAGGAAAACCAAGCTGGGAGTAAAGTAGACGAGGAGACGAACGCATAGACACAAACGGCTCAGAAAACGGGGTCCAAATGAAGAATCTAGAGCCGTTCAAAGTTTGAAGGAAAATAGGACAAGAACACATTGTGTCCGCAGGGGCAACCGCCCCAATATGGGCGGACAAGACTTGCAACCGCCTAGTATAAGGCGGACTCCAGGGCGGACAAAAACAACCGCCTAGAACCGCCTAGCTAGAGGCGGACGTGTAGGCGGACATAAGGGAACCGCCTGTATTGAGGCGGTTGTTTAGGCGGACAAGACCAAAGTAACCGCCTGTTATGGGGCGGACATGTAAGCGGTTGTGACTAAAAATCAGTCGGCGAAACAGTTTTCTTCTTCGCGCCAACTCTGCAACTCGCAATATCCATCTGCTCCGCCTACCTTAATTCCCTCACGCGTTTCGGCTCTGTCCCCTGTAATTAATGAAGCAATCAATGAAGCAATCATCGGCAATCAAATCCTCCACTCCAGACTGCCTCTTCCTTCCTCTATAAATACTCAGCTACTGCAGCCCTTAAACAGGCGTACGGAGAAAACCAGAAAATCAACACATCGCTCACCTCATTCCATTCTCTTCCAGTAAACCTCTCCCGTACACCACAACACACCATTCAGTCCCCAGAACTCAAACTCTCTGATTCACTCATTCCACATACAATAACCTACGTACATGTTCCACTCTTCGTTCTCTTCATTTCTCCATTCACCATTCACGCCTCCGTATTATTATTACGTCCAACCTCTGTCTGACTTATTACCAGTTAATATGTCAGGCTAAGGAGGATTTGCTCCGGGTGAAGGTTTAGCTTTAGTCTGTTTAATTATGTAATCAATATTTCTACCGGTTAAAATAAATACAGTTTGTTACGTTTAAAGTTTATCACTCACCATTTTAATAAATTACATGTATTTATTAAAATGCTTTCCAAAGTCTATTTTGATCAGACCAGGTGATAAATAGACAGGTTAATTAAGCCGTAAATCTGGAGAAAGCTTATTATGATTTAATAGGTTAGTATTTTCAGATGCAATTATAATTCCTCGAATTTAACGTCCGTTTACATAAGTATTGCTCGAACCTTGATTAGACCGAGCATTTTCTGGTAAACGAGTTCTTATGAGTCTATGACTTAGTCCTTAAGATAATAACAGGAATTTTGCCAAACTATTATATTAAACCGGTAGAGATAGCATAATTAATCAGATTATATAAAACCTGAACCTGGAGTTCCATTTAATTCATCTGCACTCAGTTATCTTTTCTGCTATTTAATTTCTCTAAAACAAGTCAATTAACTTCCCCCCTTTTGTGACAAGCTTAGGAACTATTTTATCTCGCTATAAGTCCCACGGTTTGACCCCGGCCGCTTCTGTCTTCTATACTATTGCGACCGGGTTTTATTTGCAGCCCGACGGATATTTGAGTATTAATTTCTTTCTTTTATCAATTTCACCAGTTCTAACCACTCACGATATAAACCAGTCTGCAATGGTAAGATGGCATTAGGAGAGAGAACTAGGCATGGAGGAAATAAGAACCCAAAATCTGTAGCAAAACCACTTGGAGAAATAATGTAAGTGCTGGAATGAAAATGTGGTGAATTAGTGTGCGAATTAGTATGAAAAGGAGTAAGGAGTTGGTAATGGATTTGTGCATGTTTGGAAGCTAAATTAGGTGCTTAAACATGTGGGATTAAGTGTAGGAACAATAGGAAATTAATTAGGCAAAGTTTAGATTGTAACAGATTTTGAAAACTCAAAATCTGTAGGAAGTGTAGCAGGGTCCAGGACTTAAGTCCAGGACTAAGTCCCGGACCAGCATATTAAAACGGACCGAGAGTTGATAGCAGAGGGTGGTCCGGGACTTAAGTCCCATACAAGGACCCGGACCACCCCATCAAAGTAGGCCGAGAGTTTGGTAAGTTCAAGGTCCGGGACTTGGGTTAGGCATGAGGACCCGGACCACTTGTAAAAACAATTCGAGACTTATGACCAAGGTTGGTCCGGGACTAAGGATAGGGGCAAGGTCCCGGACCAACACCAAAAATGAATTCTAAGCTTATTAAATGAGTTTTAAGATAAGGTAATGAATGGTAATGATAGTATAAGATAATTGGTACTTGATTAATAATACATAAGGATCATTAAAGGTGTAAACAGGTTTGAGAAGTAATTAAGAAAGTTGTAAACATGTGAACATTAAGTTAAACCGAAACAACGGGACAACAGGGTAGTAAGGGAGTAGTAACTATGTATGTATTGTGATGCTTAGTATTAACTGAACCATTTGACATGTAGTCATTGGTTCAATAATAAGACTCAAGGGACAAGTAAGGACTAAGGAACGAGGAGACACCCGATAAAGTAAATTTCAGAAAAAGGTATGATTTCTTCATGCCCTGTATCCTAATCTGGTTACCCCAATTTGTGTGTTTATTTGATCAACTAAATAAGATAAATGCATGAATCGGACTATATTGCACCTACTTGTGCTTGATCTATGTGTTCTTGATATTATTGTCTTGAACACTAGTTTATATAATTCATGAAATATATGAATGATGATGGGTGCATTTGTAATAAGTAGAGTACTGGTATATTGTATTGTATTTCGTGTGGATGTGTACGCGAGCAATGTATTTGTGTTTGTGGCTTGGATGTTGACTTCTACTAATTCCTAACTACCTAACTCCTAACTTGAAAGTGAGTAAATTGGAATGAGTAGAAGTCCGATATAGTTTCGGCCACGCGTGAGGATGAAGAGACACAAGAGGTTGGATCCGATTCCTGGTTCTTAAACTGGTCCACGGCCCAAACCCCTTAAATGGGTAGCATCCTGGATTGGTGAACCAAGTAAAGCCTGGTGGTGGGACGGTGTAGTCCCTGCCCAGAGGCCATACCGGCTTAACATGAGTAAGAGTAAGCAAGTAAGTAAGTATGTATCAGCAAGAAGTAAAGTATGAGTATGTATGCGTAAGTATTGCGTAACGAGTGAAAGAGTAATCTCCACCTGATTAACCCGGGTGGACAAGTGAAGCTAACAAAGTATTGGGCAGTGTATATGTATTGCGTATGGATTGAGTATGTAATGAGTACGTATTGTGCATGTATTGTGAAGGCGTATCTCGGAAGAAGGTAGGTAAGCATTATTGGACTTGTATCATCTCCTGTGTGTGTGTTGGAGTGTATCCGTGTATTCCCTGCGTAAAGTATTATAGTATTGTGTATAAGAGCATGTATGCATGTATGTTTGAATGAAATCAATCGCATGTATTCGACCAAGTGGTCGGTGTACCCTCACTAGTACGCGGGGTATGCGGTTATCATATGCAGCGAAAGCTGACCCCCTAGGGGGAACGTTTTTAGTGTGCAGGTACCCGAAGCGGATATGGTCAAGGTAAGAGACCGGTGGCTACACTTGGATAGCTAGGAGTAAAACGTAGAGGTGTACTAAGTGGCACACCCTTGTACTTAGGAAGTAAGTAGTTGTGAGGAATGGGTAGATGTAGACTCTTAATGAGTACATATGAACTTGGAAGAAGCATTGTATTTGTATAAGGAACTTAGTGAACTCGGTTATGTATATTGTATTGAATGGTATTGCAAAGGAGCAAGGTGTTGAATGGAGCATTGTAGTATTTGATTGTTAAATGGAGTATGTATTGTAGATGTGTAGTACTCGGGATTCCGGTCCATCAGACCGATGCTGTATGTAGTAGTAGTAGCCTTGTTAGTCACGCGGGTGACTAACGACAGTGTATCACCCACCGTTGAGTATGTAAGTATCCGCTGCGTGAATCTGGATTGTATAAGGAGATTGGATGGTAAAGACGGTATTAGCGGTAGGGGTGTTACAAAAAGTGGTATCAGAGCGAAGTATCGCTCTGACGACTGGAAATACCGAGTTTAGGAAATACCGAGTTAGGATGTAGAAGCTTAGGGCTAAGGGCTGAGTGTTAGCATTATAGATATGCTAGATAGGAACTCCTGGTGAGTACCGGATACCTACAATGCCAGACTCGCCCTCCACAAACCCCTGTGTATAACTTGGGAAAGTACGCCAGAGAGAAGGAAGGTCCTCTCATACTCGGGAAAACCCGATCTGGCAGTTGTGAAGCAATCACACAGTAAACAAGAACCGACATATAGTAGATTCCAAGGATTGGAAGTTCCGGTGATGGATCCGGTTGAACAACAACGACCGCACTTAATAGCGGTGGAATAAGCACTCCAACCACAAGGAGGCTACAACTTACAACAACATGGGGCGACATGCTTAGCAGTCGCGAAACCTGGCTAACCAACCAGCAGTAGGAAAAGAAGCACTAAGAGTGCAACAGAACGGAAGAAGGAACAATAACAAAACCCGAGACACAAGTCTGCGGGGCAGTAATATCTAAGTAACACCACCAACGGTGTGCTTGCTGACCAAGGACATGGTCGGGAGTGGCTAACTCCAAAACTACAACGCCAAGGAGGTTACAAAACCTGGCCAGTATGCTTATACAGCTACGAGAACATTCACAAGATATAATCTGACGCAGCTACAGCCGTAGTGCCTAAACCAACTCATGCTTAGTAACCACAACAAACGTGTGGGAACGAGCAACAAGGGAGAACACAACCAAACCAAAGGGGAATCTCCAAGGATTGGAGAGGTACCCTGATCAATGACAGCCATGTCAAACTTACTGAGGAGTTACTCAGAAGATTAATTAACCTAAGTAAATGATCATGGGATCAATGGAGAAGTCGACAAGACTATTAAATACCAGTGGAAACCATACCGTGACCGGTATAGGCCTACCCAAAAACCGCCAGTACCACGCACTTGCCAGGGCAAGTGCAGTAAGAACAGGAACATGCAGGGGAACATTAACACACCACAAGTACATAGTAATGTACTGTGGCCGTAATGGAACAACTACAGGATCACACACCCTAAAAACTGGAAGAATGAAACCATGGAAAGGCCTGACGGCCTGACCACTGCATTTAGAACACACCAGTCAGCGGGAAGCTAGACTTGGACAAGATTTTGAACATGGCTATGCCATGAAGAACTTCTTTTAACACTGTACCAAGATTTTAAAACCAAACTTTTCTTTCAAAACCACAAACTTTTCTTTTAAACCTTGGATTTTAAAACCCAACCAACAAAATTACGGTGAGTATCATAAAATGATACAAGAGGAGTTGACAATAGAATACTTCAATTAGGCGTGTGACGAACACTATGGGTGTACCCAATTACGGGATGTGGGACGACCGCACTCCGAAGGAGCTTGTGGGCCTGACAAGTAGTCGGGTAAGTGGTAACGTATCAACAAGGTACCCCACATATGTATACATGTAGTGTACGACACACGGGAAGTAGTCAACTCCGTTCTACGGACCATGAGTAAATTTTAACCAGAACAACTGGACACCTCAGACAATCAAGGAGAAGGAAACCCAGCTAAGGAATAAGTATAAAGTACTCAAGAACCCATCTGAAGATAAGGAATGAGGACTAGAAAGTGCAAAGAGCACAGACTAGTAAGTGTAGACATTGGATATGTCTCAAAGACATCAAATAAATACATGACAGCTGGAAACGACACCTAGCCTGAACACAGTAAGGAAGACGCCTAACGTGAACACGATGATGCACAATAAACGGGACAGAGCTCCCTAGAGCAATCACAAGATTACCACGAAGTATAATCCATCATTGAAGAGGATATTAAACCTAGTCTTAAGCACTAGGAGCAAGTACAAACAGTCTACCCAAGAACGGGAGACGTTCTAACCCAAAAAGAGATGACTCAAATACAATACCATAAGGCGGTATAGTAGACACAACATATCATATACATTAGCCGGATGTAACGGCATAACCTAACAACACCCAGAAGCAATCCTTGAAGGGTGTCTGGATTAACAACAGTCAAACAAAGCGTCGAGATAAGAGCACGGGAACTAGAACGAACACTCGGTTAGGACACCGAAGGGATTTCACTTAACAGAAAATACCCTAAACTACAAGAAGGCACTGATTAGCACCAGATTGCCAAAAGGATCTCCTATGAACGGAAGCGTGATGTCACGACTTACCATGGAGCCTAGCAATACCTCCAACCTATGGGGTATACATGAAGTGGAAACATGTATAAAACAGCTTGCAAAGAGCATAGCTTGCAGCAATAAGGCTCAAAAGCCATCAACCAACTATGTTATGTAAACCTTAACGGTTGCATAACCCACACCATTTGATAACAAGACTTGCAAGAGATATTGCCTCATGCGACAAAGAAATCAACAACTAGACCATCAATTCAAACCCAACATCCTGAGTGGCTTGGAGTAATGGCCAACTCAGTGTCACTGTCACTAGAGCATCAGTCTAGTATACAGTTGACAAGCTTTTAATTACCTTCATGCTTTTGTAGCAATGGTAGCACATAGGCACAAGAATCGTGATGATGCCAACATTGGCCTAGTCCACATTTGGACACTACGGGAAACCTGAGGAAAAGTACCCCTCGTTAATCGAAGACCACCAAGGTGGTGAAGATGTGAACCCTTAGAAGAGGCTTCCATCTACTATAACAATAGAGCCTACGCATATAGATATTGCCAAGAGAGGCGATGAAACAAGGAAAAGACATTCCAAACCATCGCGACTTAAAGGAGTAAGTATACTCCATATGTAGTACCTAAGCAGGTACTAACATAGTAACCTTGCTATGAGACGTATGAGTGGCGACAAACCCCTCAACAAGAACTTTCATCTATCAGTGATAAAATACTCTTCAATTAGAGAACGGGACCAAAAGACCCTTGAAGTTTCTTGGGATGTTCCGGTGATGTACATACAAATGTAAACTACATAGCTAGAGCCTATAACCAATGCTCAGAACTGAAAGACAATAATTGTCAAACGGGAATGCACATTGCACACCATGAATGACCAGCGCTCAAGAGAGCTTGTAACCCGATAAATTACTTCATCCATTATCAACCAAGATACTTGGTAAATTATATCATAAATGAGATAGAATGTGAGGTAAGCTAACCTACACATAAAACGTAAGTTGAATAAGACATCTCCGCATTGGGAAGATAATAAGACTGCGGCATGCTACATAACCGTCATACACACGAACACAGGAAACTCCTAGTGTATTTACACCATAAGGAAATGGTGCCAATGACAATGGCAATAAGTAAAGAGGAACTACCACAGTAACAGAAACAGTAAAAACAATGTTATGCAATGAGTAGGAATACGGTGCGCAACAAGCGACCGCTAGAAGGAAGTAGCAGATAATGGCACGGAGTATAAGTATGAGATGACAGGCAGAAATATTCTTTCCTATCACATAAGTGACTTACTGTCAAGTGTTTACGCCTCTGCACTCTGTATGACTGAGTGTTTTGGTATTACACTTGTGCAACTAATGATCTAATGGGATGGCTAGGGATATGGAAAATGTAAACCGTAGTAGACCCTTCTTTTCACCAACGAATATGGCATAAGCCATTTAAGCAAGTTCAGCAACAAACCGTGCGGCCTAAGGCCAAAGAAGTACGAAGTGTGTAAAGCACACTAACAATCACAAGATGTGAATTCCATTGCAATAAAAGGTGAAAGAAGATTGAAGGAAGTCACTAGCACCGACGCATAGAACATGCAAGGTCATACAAGTAAAGACACTTGTACTGAACCAGAGAAACTGGTATAATTCAGAGCTAGTAACAACAGAGGAAGCACTACAACTAAGTAGTGACTTAACCTCGCCCGATAATAAGTCGGAGGAGCTTAGTAAAAAAATCATGGGAGTACAAATAGCATGTATAATAGATTACCAGAGAGCTGGTTACAATCTAAAACTAATTGAGTTCAAACACGGTACAAGAATACCGTAATTGTTTAGTAAACCTTATTCCCATAATAGACGGATAAAAAGGTGATGTATAGCACATTAAGGATAACACAAAGGGTAAGTAACCCGAGTTATCAGGGTCGCGCAGCAGAAGCTAGTGGGCCCTAGCTAGGAGACAATATACCTAGTAAGTATAGTATAATGGCTATTAATGCCTTGAAGCCTAATAGGCTGGAACCAAATTAATTATGAGTTAAATAAACTCATATAGAAATCCTTGGTGCAAAGACTAAACCATTGTTATGATTAAGACCCTTTGACAAGGGTATATTATGTAACAAATAGTAAAGAAGCTAAAACGCTTCAGATTGCCCAATTGAGTAAACCAATGTTTAGTAATAATAACATATGGTAGATTACGTGTGTGTAATCCCTTTTAAGGGGGGTAGAGCGAAAATCGCTAAACGTAAGTTTCATGAATAAAACATATAAACTGTAATGTGCATAGCACAAATGAGAATCGAATTGATGATTGGTACTATGTTAAATAAACATAAGTATCTATTCATATTGAATTAGGGTAATTAGGCACGAGAGATGCAAATACCTTAAGGTGGATATACCTACCTTGTAACACCATGTAAGAGTATTAGTAAAAGAAAAGTAATGAGCAGTGGACGGAGTTCCACAAGTACTGTAGCCTTAAAGAAGTAGTACGAACTGATTATGAGTAGTAGAGGAATGTAGCCCATGAGTAGTGTATTCGTAAGTATGTTATTGGAAGTAAATTGAGGACAACTAAATTTTATAAGTATTGTATTCCTTAGTGAGAATATTGGAGATGATAGAGAGTGATGGATGAAAGTAGAGAAGATTGATGAAATGAGCACTTAGGCATTGGATTCCGAGGAAAGTGTTTGGGAAATAGATTGAGAATGATTGATGGACTGAATTCCATCCTTTAGAGTTTTATGAATTTGTAATCATAACTAGAAGAGTAAAAATATAGAAAATGGACATAATCAAATTATTTGATTGTTTGAAACTGATGTGGGAGGTCGAACTTGATCCTGATCAGATCAAGGGAAACCGAACACAAATTGGGGTGGAAAGATAGTTCAACACTGATGCTGATCACATTAGGGTCGAACGATTCTTAAAGCTCCCCTCAAGTGGTCACAAGAAACACACATAGGATAGAAGCAATGAATATAAATTGGAATTTGGAGTTGCGTGCTTTAGAAAATTTCTAAGTAGTAGTTGCGAAAGAATTTTCTTAGCCTGGAGATGAAGGATTGGTTAGAAGCATATACCGGAGAAGGTAGTAGTGTAGCATATTGTATTATTACAAGGGCAGCGGGACATAGAGGAGTCCTGTGTCTAGATGACCTGAGTGCCTGCGGGACTGTATGTGTATTGCATTGCTTTGGGGATAGCTTTGCATTGTATATATGTGAAAACCTGGTAATGTGGAACCGATGGTTGGTAGTAATGTGGATTGGAGTAATTATAGTACATTTGTATGGTATGGAATGTAGAGACCTTGAGTAATGGATTTGGGAATTAGTAAGGAGGAAGAATGTATGACCCTGGTATTAGACATGTGAGAATGAGTAAGCATTGTAAACTTATAACCTCGAACAACTTTGAGGACAAAGTTCTTAAGGGGGGTAGATTGAAATACCCCGACCTTAAATATGGCTATTAAATTATCCTAATAAGTATTTAAGAGCCTAATAATTATTAAGAAATATTGGTAAGGGAAAATAAATCGAAAAGAAACAAAGAAACGCTTAAAAAGCGAAAAACGCTAAATAAGCGTTAACTAACCATAGGAGGTATTAGACCTCGGTTAGCGTATTATAAGGATTCTAAAGGCTTAATAAGACCTAAGTAATCATGAGGGAACAACTCCCGAAGAAAACGGATCCTTAAAACGGATTAAAAATACAAACGAACCTTAAAGCGCGTTTTTCGAGGAAACTGGGAAAACGCATCTTTAAGCGGGTCAAATAGACTCGTACTAATTTTGGTCAACCAAATAGTCATTAATAAACATTAGTGAAGGTCTAGAGCCAATAAAACTGATAAAATGAGGAAATAGTAAAAACTGTCAAAAAGGGAAGTTGTGGGGTAAAAACACAAATAACTCAAACTAGTGTGTCCAATATTGTAAATAAAATTTAAAAACCCATGTGGGCTGTGTGTGCTAGCCGATTTCTTCCCTCACACACACACTCTCAACTTCCTTTTTATTTACAAAAGACAAAGGAAAATTAAAAGGTAAAAAGTAAACCTACTTTACTCTCTTTCCTCACTTTTTCCTTCTCTCTTCCATTTCCTCCTTCCCCATCGTACTCCCTCTCTTTCTTCTCCTTGTGGCTGCGATTTTGAGAGCTTCAACAACAACAATGGCAACCTCACTTTACCTTCATGCTCTAGCCACATACAAGCTCCAAATGCAAAACAAATTACATATTTGAACTCCCCTCATCATCCTCTTCACTTCTCTCTTTTCAAAATCCAAAAATGAGGAAGTTCATTTTCGTGGGTATACCCCATTGGTGAAGAAAATAGCATCAATGTGTAGCTTGGAGTCCCCTCTCTCCATTAAGGTAAAAATTTCCATGAGAACCTTAAGTTTCCTTCATCTCCTTTGGTAACCGATTTTTGCCCCATTGTAACACTCCATTTTCTCTCTCTCTTTTGAGCACAATATCAATCTTGCAATGGTGGTGGATTCACCTTCTTGAACCAAGGGCTAAAACCCCTCCTAAAAGCTTCATAAGGTAAACCCTAGAAATTTGTTTAAAACATCTCAATGAGTTGGTATAAATCTAAGGGTTAGTATATTAATTACACTTGTTTTGTATGATTTGGGTAATGGGAATGGAGTTTGGCAACTCCATTCCCCACAAAATCGATTTGTGCAAGAAAGAGAGGAAGAGGAGAATTGAAAAAGGAATTGAAGGAAATAAGAGCTTTAAGATAAGAGCTCTCTCTCAATGCTATATTTTCATGCATTAGAGTAATGGGAATGGGTAAACAAATAAAAGAACCTAAACTGTTGCATTAGTAGTGTAGTTGTGGAAATTTTAGTATTTGTGAGATTGTATTTGGATTGTAGGCCTTAGAGCCAAGTATTGTGTATTTGTATTGACATTGTTGTTTGATGGAAGTATTGGAGTATTGGTATTGACTTGAGTGTTGGTAGGACCCTTGTATGGGTGTGGCTAGATTAGAAATGAACTTGATGAAAAAGTGTGTATGTGGAGAAGTAAGAAAAGTAGGTGAACTATGGCGAAATTTTGGTAGGAAGCATGTATTTAAGAATGACTTGGTGAATGGGAGAACCAAGGTGTATATTGGATTGAGTAGGTATGTTTAGTAGTGATGAAGTGGTGGTAGTAGTTTGAGAAATAGGAAGTGTAAAATCTGTAGCAAAATGTATAAAAATACATTGGAGAAGTTAGGAAAAAATAGTGCGTAAGAATTGGTAAAAAGAGTGTTGGACTTGGGTATAGATATTGTAATTGCTTGGAAATGAATTGGAATGGTAAGATGGCATTAGGAGAGGGAACTAGGCATGGAGGAAATAAGAACCCAAAATCTGTAGCAAAACCACTTGGAGAAATAATGTAAGTGCTGGAATGAAAATGTGGTGAATTAGTGTGCGAATTAGTATGAGAAGGAGTAAGGAGTTGGTAATGGATTTGTGCATGTTTGGAAGCTAAATTAGGTGCTTAAACATGTGGGATTAAGTGTAGGAACAATAGGAAATTAATTAGGCAAAGTTTAGATTGTAACAGATTTTGAAAACTCAAAATCTGTAGGAAGTGTAGCAGGGTCCGGGACTTAAGTCCAGGACTAAGTCCCGGACCAGCATATTAAAACGGACCGAGAGTTGATAGCAGAGGGTGGTCCGGGACTTAAGTCCCATACAAGGACCCGGACCACCCCATCAAAGTAGGCCGAGAGTTTGGTAAGTTCAAGGTCCGGGACTTGGGTTAGGCATGAGGACCCGGACCACTTGTAAAAACAATTCGAGACTTATGACCAAGGTTGGTCCGGGACTAAGGATAGGGGCAAGGTCCCGGACCAACACCAAAAATGAATTCTAAGCTTATTAAATGAGTTTTAAGATAAGGTAATGAATGGTAATGATAGTATAAGATAATTGGTACTTGATTAATAATACATAAGGATCATTAAAGGTGTAAACAGGTTTGAGAAGTAATTAAGAAAGTTGTAAACATGTGAACATTAGGTTAAACCGAAACAACGGGACAACGGGGTAAGTACGGGAGTAGTAACTATGTATGTATTGTGATGCTTAGTATTAATTGAACCATTTGGCATGTAGTCATTGGTTCAAGAATAAGACTCAAGGGACAAGTAAGGACTAAGGAACAAGGAGACACCTGGTAAAGTAAATTTCAGGAAAAGGTATGATTTCTTCATGCCCTGTATCCTAATCTGGTTACCCCGATTTGTGTGTTTATTTGATCACCTAAATAAGATAAATGCATGAATCGGACTATATTGCACCTACTTGTGCTTGATCTATGTGTTCTTGATATTATTGTCTTGAACACTAGTTTGTATAATTCATGAAATATATGAATGATGATGGGTGCATTTGTAATAAGTAGTGTATTGGTATATTGTATTGTATTTCTTGTGGATGTGTACGCGAGCAATGTATTTGTGTTTGTGGCTTGGATGTTGACTTCTACTAATTCCTAACTACCTAACTCCTAACTTGAAAGTGAGTAAATTGGAATGAGTAGAAGTCCGATATAGTTTCGGCCACGTGTGAGGATGAGGAGACACAAGAGGTTGGATCCGATTCCTGGTTCTTAAACTGGTCCACGGCCCAAACCCCTTAAATGGGTAGCATCCTGGATTGGTGAACCAAGTAAAGCCTGGTGGTGGGACGGTGTAGTCCCTGCCCAAAGGCCATACTGGCTTAACATGAATAAGAGTAAGCAAGTAAGTAAGTATGGATCAGCAAGAAGTAAAGTATGAGTATGTGTGCGTAAGTATTGCGTAACGAGTAAAAGAGTAATCTCCACCTGATTAACCCGGGTGGACAAGTGAAGCTAACAAAGTATTGGGCAGTGTATATGTATTGCGTATGGATTGAGTATGTAATGAGTACGTATTGTGCATGTATTGTGAAGGCGTATCTCGGAAGAAGGTAGGTAAGCATTATTGGACTTGTATCATCTCCTTGTATGTGTTGGAGTGTATCCGTGTATTCCCTGCGTAAAGTATTATAGTATTGTGTATAAGAGCATGTATGCATGTATGTTTGAATGAAATCAATCGCATGTATTCGACCAAGTGGTCGGCGTACCCTCACTAGTACGCGGGGTATGCGGTTATCATATGCAGCGAAAGCTGACCCCCTAGGGGGAACGTTTTTAGTGTGCAGGTACCCGAAGCGGATATGGTCAAGGTAAGAGACCGGTGGCTACACTTGGATAGCTAGGAGTAGAACATAGAGGTGTACTAAGTGGCACACCCTTGTACTTAGGAAGTAAGTAGTTGTGAGGAATGGGTAGATGTAGACTCTTAATGAGTACATATGAACTTGGAAGAAGCATTGTATTTGTATAAGGAACTTAGTGAACTCGGTTATGTATATTGTATTGAATGGTATTGCAAAGGAGCAAGGTGTTGAATGGAGCATTGTAGTATTTGATTGTTAAATGGAGTATGTATTGTAGATGTGTAGTACTCGGGATTCCGGTCCATCAGACCGATGCTGTATGTAGTAGTAGTAGCCTTGTTAGTCACGCGGGTGACTAACGGCAGTGTATCACCCACCGTTGAGTATGTAAGTATCCGCTGCGTGAATCTGGATTGTATAAGGAGATTGGACGGTAATGACGATATTAGCGGTAGGGGTGTTACAATCTACCTTAACGCGTGACTAACGGCAGTGTATCACCCACCGTTGAGTATGTAAGTATCCGCTGCGTGAATCTGGATTGTATAAGGAGATTGGACGGTAATGACGATATTAGCGGTAGGGGTGTTACAATCTACCTTAACAACTTAACCTAAAATGTTGTATACGACAATGTAATGTGTATCACTACTATTTTATATTACTCTATATTTTATAAACTTAGGTTTTTTTATATTTAGGACTTAGGAATGGTTTGAATGTTGATGGATGGGCGTGGGCGTGTGACGCTTGTGCGAGGCGGTGATGGATCGGTGTAGATGCGCGACGCTTGTGCAAGGTGATGAGCTCAGGGTGTGACGAGCGCGGGATGACGGGAGGCACGACGTCGGGCGTGGGCGGGGTACACTGGACATCGATTGCCGAATATTGACCACTAATTCACAAAAGCTTAATTTGTACTTAGTCTATACAATTAATAGTTTAAATTCATTTACAAAATTTGTCATCCAGTTTGATTTTATCCAACCTATACACAATAGAAGTTTTGATCAACAGTAACACTATATTAAAAGAATTTGGAGCCGCATATGAAAATCAATGCAAGTTACGAAGGTTGCTTAAAATTCGTACTTTAAAATTTTTACCAATTAAACCCGGATAAGTCACCCGAATTTGACCTATAACCCGAAAAAACTGAATGACTCAAAGGCTAACCCGAACTGAAAGCACCCAAACCCAAACTCAACCAAACCGAAATAACCCGAATCAAATTTAAACCATTGAACCCGATCCAATCCGAACCAAACCGAATAGTAAATATCTACAAATTGACCCTACCCGAACCGAACCCGAACTGAGTGACCGGAATTGCCAGGTCTATAGATAACTACAATGGGAAAGTCTTCAACACTATTTATATCCATACACGCGGGTCTAATGATGTGTGCACAATTAAAGCACTTTAGTTTGTAT
The DNA here is from genome assembly GCA_023374045.1 of Limonium bicolor. Lineage (NCBI taxonomy): Eukaryota > Viridiplantae > Streptophyta > Magnoliopsida > Caryophyllales > Plumbaginaceae > Limonium > Limonium bicolor. The sequence continues at coordinate 325,344,912 of CM041777.1, read as the reverse complement.
TAAAAAGTGGTCAAGTATACCCATACCTCATAGATTCGATCTTTGATGTGTGCACATTACTCATTTATTTGAAGTAAAGCGGTCAAACATACCCATATGCCGCCACCGGTGGTAGGCCCGTTCTTGTAGCTATCAATTTGAGTGATATGGTTGAGATCTTTAAGCAGTTTCCACCTACTTTTTAAGGGTGATCAGACTGCATTAGTGTGAAGGAAGTTAATGGTATGGTGGGGAAAGGCAGAGGTGTGGGCACGGAGCAACAAAGCATCTCGGAGAGCATGAAAATGATATATCCTCATTCACTCTGTGTGAAAAGATATATATCTTCCTAGTATTTATATGTAGCCGTGTAGATGAAGACGCGCAAGCCTCCTCATTCATATAACCTACTCATTAATATGGAAGTAGCTTCCGTGCTTCATATGAATGGAGGAGAAGGAGAAACAAGTTATGCACAAAATTCGTTTATTCAGGTATCTAATAGTAGTAGTACTTTCTGTTCAAAAGAAAAACAGTAGTAGTACTTTCAATATAAGGTAGTATTTCATTATTTCATTTTAAAATTCGATGCCAGAGATGTGATTTACATAGCATATATATTTGTGTGTATAACTGGCTATGCAGATGAGGGCTTTGTCTATGTCAAAGCATATAAAAGAGGAAGCTATTCGCAAACTCTACTTAAGCAGTGGGGGCACATTAAGGAATATAGTGATTGCCGATTTAGGATGCTCATCACGACCTGATGCAGTATGGTCTGTTATCTATGATCTCATCAAAGCCGTCAATGGTGTTTGTGGACAAGACCAAACACCAAGCTTCAGCATTTACTTGAACGATCTTCCTGGAAATGACTTTAACACTATATTTAAGTCAGTGTCAGCCTTTCAAGAGACACTTAGAAAGTCAGTGATGGAGAAAGAGCCTAATCAATGCTTCACATATGCTGTTGCTGGCTCCTTCTACAAGCGTCTCTTCACAAAACAAAGTCTTCATTTTATCCATTCTTCTTATTCTCTTCAATGGCTATCTAGAATCCCTAACATTGAAAATAGCAACAAGGGTAGCATCTATATCTCTAAGATAAGCCCAACCAACGTTTCCAATGCTTACTATCATCAATTTCAAAGTGATTTTTCAAGCTTTTTAGCTTGTCGTGCAGAGGAATTAGTTAGTGGCGGAAGGATGGTTTTGACTTTCATTGGAAGACATTGTGAAAATCGACAGAATAATGAGAGTGGTCGTATATGGGAACTCCTAGCAATGACGCTTAGGCCCCATTCTTTTGCATAGCTGATAATCCAGCTGATGTCAGTTGTCAGCTGAAAGTTAGAAAAAGTAGAGGGGAAAAATAGTTGATATGACAATTGATGTATGTAACATACAGAGACAATAAACTAGCTGATCAAATAAACTTGGTGCAAAAGAATGGGGCTTAATCAAATGGTGGTCGAGGTATGAACTATTTATTGCATTTTTTCCAGTTAATGTATTTTAAGTAGGTCGTGAGTTATTGAGCTAATTATTGTGCATTATATTTCTTATCCAACCTTTACCACAGCCCCTTTATAGTATCAAAAGGTCAAGGCTGCGCGCTGTCGGTGCCTAATATGGTACGGTCTCTGTCTATTTGACAATCCAGTCAGTAGTTGATTGGATTATTTTATTGACTGTGTTGTCTTTTTATTATATTAAATTTAATTGATTGTAAATTTTAAAATATAAGTCCAAAATGAACAAAATTATATCATTCTTCATCTAAATTCAAGCTTGTGAAAACAAAACCAGACATAGATATGTTTTGACAACTTTAAAAATGTATATTATTTATATGGATATATACATGTAAATAATATACATTTTTAAAGTTGTCAAAACATATCCATGTCTGGTTTTGTTTTCACAAGCTTGAATTTAGATGAAGAATGATATAATTTTTTTCAATGAGACTTATGATTCTCATTTCAGTGTATCATAATATTACTTTTAATGAATCATAATATCAAAATTAATGAATCATATCTTTATGAAAAATATGCGATTCACCATATAAGAATAAATTTTTTACACAATAATACAACACAAAAATAATATTTGTTTTTTTGGTCAAAGAACGGAGGCATAGCCTACATTTTATTCATTAGTAAAAGATACAGTCTTCCTTATGGAGTTGGGGAAGAACATGAACCGGAGCAACCTCTAATACATAGACCCCTAAGTCTAGCTCCAGACCAGCCTTGGCTAAGCTATCGGCCACTATATTACAATTTCTAGGAGTGAAACTCACACTAACATTATAACATGCATCAAGTAACCTTTTACATTCGGAAATGATAGGCCTAAGACTATGGTGATGGGGGCAATCTCCAAAAAGATCAACAAGAATCTTGGAGTCTGAGCAGATATCCACATTTATGAGCTGCCTATCATAAATAATCTGAGCCGCCTGAAGCATTGCCATGGACTCCGCATGGAGAGGGCCTTGTTCTCCAAACGCCATCTTGAAGCCAATCTCCCATTGCCCATGATGATTTCGACAAACACCCCCAGCTGCTGCTTTACCTGAGACAACATTCAAAGCACCATCAATGTTAAATTTTAACCACAAATCATCAGGAGGAGACCAAGAAAGGACCTCCCTCATCAGATTCGGACCATCTAGGGCAACACTCAGAGCAGCCTCAGTGCATAGAAGGTTCTTTTGATTCATAGTAACCAGCAAAGACTGCGCCCTACTGTTCTGCTGAAGAGCTTGGACTACCATCTGCATAGGCATGAACATTCTATTCTCTCTACCAAACAGCTTAGCATTCCTCCATTTCCACAGCAGAAAATAGATAATAGAAAAACATGCATTCCATTTATCTCTAATCATAAAGCAATTCGAATTGTTCATAAAAAAGAGAAGCCAAGAGCGCAAGTCCCCACCAAAAAATCTGGATTTGAACCTGCTGTGAAGAAAATGGTTCCAAGTTTTTTCAGCAATCGGGCAGTCCCTAAGGACATGGCATACAGTTTCCACCTTGCCACAGAAGTGGCATGAGTCATCTGAGGTAAACCCCAGACCAGCACGTCTCTCATTAGTCATAAACTTACCATGGTTTAACTTCCACATAAATACTCTGACTCTCTCTTGGACCTTTAGTTTCCAAATTTTGGCAAACAGAGAAGGATCCCCAAAACAGCTATTAGAAACATCATTCCTAGCAATCAAATTATAAGCAGTTTTAACACTGTATTTGCCACTGGGGTCAAGCTCCCAAGTTAAAAAGTCAGGATCACCATCCTTGAAAACCATATATTTCCTAATTGTATTACAGATCCCAGCAGGGAGATAGGGAGAGATTTTATCCCATTTCCAGCCAACATTCGGATCCCAGTATTCAGCAACCGATTCCTCTAAAGCTTCTACAGGAATTTCCTTATCAGCGCACTGAGCCAAACAAGGCTGAGAAACCCAGTAATCGGACCAGAACTTAACCGTCTGGCCATTGTTAACAACCCACTTGGCACCTTATTCAATTAAATCAGAACAGGTTTTAATACCTTTCCAATTTGCAGAACCTCTAATAATGTTGGGATTAGGATACTTTTTAAGCAAAGTTCTCAAGCAAAAACTGTTAGGGTTTGTAACCAAATTCCAAACCAGTTTACCAAAGCAAGCTCTATTCATTTCCTTAGCTTTCCTCAGCCCAAGACCACCTGATTTTTTTGATTTACAAAGGGTGTCCCACCCAATGTCATGAAGTTTCCTACTATCAGAGCTATGCCCCCATATAAAATCTCTACAGAGGCGGTCAATTTTATCACACACCTTAGCAGGTAAAATTTGGCATTGCATGCTATGAATTGGAATAGAAGAAACAGCACTCTTGACAAGGCATATTCTCCCAGCCATAGACAGCGAATTACATTTCCAACCAGCAAGCCTCTCTCTGACTCTAGCTAAACTCAGGTTGTTCACAATATTATTAGACTTCCCTTGCTTGAGATACACACCTAGATACTTGCCAAAATCCCTAGAAGTAGGCATCCCAGCTTCCAAGCCCAATATTCTAGCTCTCTCCTCACTCACATTTTTAGAAACTGTAATAGAGGACTTCTCAAAACTGATAACTTGACCAGAAGCCTCGCAGAAATCATTCAAAACAGCACACATAATTCTCATCTGACTAGGAGAAGCAGAACCAAACAGAACAAGGTCATCAGCATAGAACACATGAGAAATACGAATGCTCTTTTTACCCAGAAACAGAGGAACCCACTCCTTTCGATTAACAGAATTCTGAATGAGCTGAGACAGTCTCTCCATGCATAAAACAAAAATATATGGGGAAAGGGGGTCACCCTGACGAACACCTCTACCAGCAAGGAAAGCATCAGATAATTTACCATTCCACTGAACTTGAAAGGACACAGTCGAAACACACTGCATAATGATATTAACCATCTTAGGGGACAGACCAACACAGACCAAAGTATCACGAATAAAATCCCAAGATAAACAGTCATAGGCCTTAGCTAAGTCAATTTTCATAGCTACAAAGCCATCCCTAGCCTTAGTATTTTGCATACAATATAAAGCTTCCTGCACCAAAACGATATTCTCAAAGATACTACGACCCGGGATAATGCTAGATTGACTCTCCGAAACCCAAAGAGCCATATAGGGTTTGAGACGATTAACTATGGTCTTGGCTAAAATTTTGTACTGGACCTTACATAAAGAGATAGGTCTGAACTGATGCAAACCCACAGGTTGATCAACTTTAGGAATCAGAGTGATGATGGTCTCATTAAGTTTGGGATCTAAGACATGAGAAGTAAACACATTCCTAATGAATTCAACCACATGATCCCCCACTAAGTTCCAAAAAATCTGGAAAAAACCGGCAGGAAAACCATCCTTCCCAGGGGCAGCAAAACCTTTCATACCCTTCAACGCAAAAAACACTTCCTCAGCTGCTATAGGTCTGTCCAAATCAACCAGAACCTCATTATCTATCTGATTGAACTCATTACATACAAGTCTCACCAGGGGCTGATTAGGCTTCTTAAACTGGTTATTAAAGAAGTCAACAATTAAGTTGCCAAGACCCTCCTCATCCGAGACCCACACACCATCATGACCCAAAAGCTTATGGATTCTATTCCTTTTTCTCCTAATAGAAGCCTTAAGATGAAAGTAAGTAGTATTCCTATCGCCTAGGCTAATCCATTTGTCCCTGGCTTTCTGCATCCAGAGCGCTTCCTCTCTCTGCAGCCAAACATCAAGCTCATAGGAGAGCTTTTTTTCCAAGCCTCTCAAGTGACCACCACGCCCATTATCCATTGCTATTTGAATACCTTTAAGCCTAGCTAAGATTCTTCTTTTATTAAAAATAATATGCCCAAAATTGGTTCTGTTCCAGGTCCTAAGGTGAGACCCTAATTCATCAATTGAGAGACCTAAAGGCGCCTCTCTATTCCAATTATCAGTCACAGTTTTGCCAAAGTCCGGATGAGACAGCCAGGCTAATAGAAACTTAAAGGGCTGAGGCCCCACAGAATGAGACTTAGCAGGCCTAAGAGATAGGGAAATTGGGCTGTGATCAGAAGCAAATCTGGGCAGAACCTCAACCATGGCCTCAGGGAACAGTTTGGACCAATTAACCGAACCCACTACCCTATCAAGACAAGCAGATTGCCTACCATTAGACCAAGTATAATGGTTACCAAAAGATCTAACATTAATCAGATGCCTATTATGAAACCAATCCAAGAAGCCCTTGTCAATACCAAAATTATTACCCACAAAATTATTGCGGTCACTAGGAAAAAGGGTAGCATTAAAATCACCGCCTAAAACCCAAACAGAATCCATAACACTATGAGTACTGTTAAGCAAACTCCAGATCGTCTTTCTAATAGCTGGATTTGGGCAAGCATATACAGCAGTGAGAAAAAACTTGCAGCCACCATCAACAACTTCACAGTGGACAAATTGATCATTAGCATAAATAATATTCACAGCAAATAAGTCTTTCCACAGAATCCAGATACCCCCACTAAAACCTACAGCATCAACCCTAAAACTCTTATCAAAACCAAGTTTTGCACACACAAAATCAGCAGACGGACCGCTGATTCTAGGCTCTAAAATGACAAACATATCAGGGTTTTCAAGACGAATAATCTCTTTCATGGCACGATGGAACCCAGGCTTTAAAGCCCCCCTCACATTCCAGAATATGATCTTGTTAATCATAATTAAACAGGATAAAAGTAGCTTAGCCAAAGTAAGGAGAATCATATACCTCCCTTACCCTTCTCGATCCCACCATCGAGACCATATTTCGAACTTCTTCGATTGCTTCCACCTCCTGGTTGAGCTACTCCACTTATCCTCAGGGAAGAACTCGGATCAGGGCTTCTACCAGAATTAATCCGGTCGATTGCGGACTTGACTTGACTCCCTTTCCCAAAACCTTCCTCTGTCGACTTAATAATCTGAGAGCTAGGGACTGGAATTCCGCACACACCGGAGTCTTGAATACCCCCCATCTTCATGTTAGCACGATCTTGGGTTGGCACAGATCTCTTGAATTCTGGATTCAAGTTCTCCTGGAGATTTTCCTGATTCAGAATCGGAGCCGGGTTTTCCTTGCTACCATCAACCCTAACCTGAGAAGCGAACTTCGATTTCCCCTTCCAAGATGCCTTTTCATTCGAGATGGTCGAATTATGTTTATCCACTAGGGAATCTTCCCCCAGAGAATCAAAGACCGCCTGAGTGCTAACACCGCCCTTATTTGGTTCCGATTGGGGAATGATGGGAAATCGATTCCTCCTAACCACTTTCTTTCTCTTGGGAACCATCCAATCCCCAAAATCTTCTAAAACATGCGGTTTCTGAGTTTCGTTCTCCTCCTGGACAAGACGGACTCCATCCTCCTGATGGACCTCTCCCTCAACAGAATCAAACGGGCAAGCAACTTCTTTATGGTCATAACATCCACATTTGAAACAGACAAGGTGAAGCCCCTCATACTCCACCTTCATAATCCGACGCCTGAACCGGTACTTTGATAGCAAGGGTTTTGTGATATCCACCTCAATTGATACACGGGCAAGGTGCGACTTACCAAAACTAGAGGGGGTAAGGTCTACCTTCTTAACCTTGCCTACTTTAGAGCCTACAATTGTCAAGAACTCCTCATTGTAGTACTCACTAGGCAGCTCCGGAAACCTGACTAATACTTCTAAGGAAGAGAGCGCTTCTGATTTAGGGTTGAAATTCGGCCGCCATCTTCTAATGGTGAGGTAATGGTCCATGATAGGCCATGGACCCTCAGATAACACATATTTATAATCTTCTTGATTAGCGAAAGAAACTTTGAAAAAACCATTCGAAAGCTCATCCATGTAGAACTCCCCGTGGAGGTTCCACCTTCGTTTCAGCCTGTCGAATAGAACATGCATCGGAAGAGATTTACCCAGCAATTTAACAATAATTGCTTTTTGCCATGGTCTTCTGAACCGGAGCTTCTGATCCTTGGTAAGGGTAATCGACGGGCACCGCGGGTCTTCATCTTCTAGAAGTTCATCTTCATCATCCGATATCTCATCAAGATTCTCGCAAACTTGCATATCCTCATCAATACCCGCACCTACGGTGACATTCCTGAAGGATCTGCCTCCCACCGTCGGCCCCACTGCTTCCTGAATTCCCAGAGGAGTACTTTGGTGATCCGCAGGACTCGAATCCCCAACAGAGAAATCACCCGAGCTCTTTTGCTTCTTGGAAGCCTGTTCCAGAACCTCCATACTGTTAGCGGTATTCGCCAGAATGCACAGAAAACCCTCACCAAATTAAAAAACTGAAAGAGGGAAGGCACAAGATCGAGAACGGAGAGCGAAAAACCAATACTCCGGCAGTCACGAGGGGTGACAACCAGAAAAACCTAGTTGGCGACGGCCAAGGAAACGCGGCGAGGGAGGAGTGTCATGTCTCACAAAAATAATATTTGTTATGTATGAAAAATATGCAATTCACCATATAAGGTGTAAAATACACCATATAACAATAATAATACACTACAAAACAATAATGATTTTTTATCGGTTCCGAAGTTTGTTATATAATTCACCACTTATTAGTTAATAAATCATAATATCAATATTAATGAATCATAATATTAAAATTAGTGAATCATATCTTCATTTTAGTGTATTATCGTAAACATATAAAAATAAAAATTTCAAACAAAATACAATACAAAACAATATTTGGTATGTATGAAAAATACAAAATTTATCATATAAGGTTTAAAAAACACCATACAACAATAATAATGCACTACAAAACAATAATGATTTTTTATTGGTTCCGAAGTTTGTAATCTAATTCACCACTTATTACTTAATGAATCATAATATCAATTTTAATGAATCATAATACAAAATTAATGAATCATATTATCATTTTAGTGTATCATGGTATACATGTAAAAATAATTTTTTTTAAAGTGTAAAAACATATCTATGACTGGTCTTGTTTTGAAGAGCTTAAATTTAGATAAATAATGATATAAATTTTTTCATTTTAGACTTATATTTTAAAAGTCACAACCAATTAATATTAATATAGTAAAAGGGCAACCCCGTTAGTAAAATAGTCTAATCAGTAGCTCACTGGACTGTCAAATGACAGGATTGCACCATGATGGGCACGGACAGCCTGCACAGTAGAATTTGCGTTATATTATTTCTATTTAATATCATTGTTTTCTATATTCACATAAACTAGATCAAGTATATTCAAAGTCTGTTACATTTGAACACGACTACATTCAACACGTATTAATTAGTAAATTCTTTTTGTTATTAGGACATTATACGGTCGGTATTATCATTAAAATAAGTGCAGTGCTTCCGCACCTAAGTAGGTGTGGGATAGAAATTTGGAGTCGGTTATAACTTTTAATATATAAATCTAAAATAAAAAAAATATGATATCGTTATTCATTTAAATTTAAGCTCTTCAAAATAAGATCAGTCATGTATATAATTTAACAACTTTGAAAAAAAATCAATTTTTACATGTGTATGATGATACGCTAAAATGATAATATGATTCATTAATTTTAATATTATAATTCATTAAAATTGATATTATTATTCATTAACTAATAAGTGGTGAATAAGATTACAAATTTCGGAACGATAAAAAATTATTATTGTTTTGTATTTACTATTTTTGTTGTATGGTGTATTTTAAACCTTATATAGTAAATCATGTATTTTTCATACATACCAAATATTGTTTTGTGTTATATTATTTTTTAAATTTTTTTAAATTTTATATGTTTACGTTGATGAACAAAATTGATTATATGATTCATTAAAATTGATATTATGATTCATTAATTTATAAGTGGTGAATTAGATAACAAATGTCGGAACTGGTAAAAAATAATTATTGTTTTGTAGTGTATAATTATTTTTGTATGGTGTATTTTAAACCTTCTATGGTGGATCATGTACGTTTCATACATACCAAATATTATTTTGTGTTGTATTATTGTTTAAATTGTTTTTATTTTTATATGTTTATGATGATACACTAAAATGAAAATATGATTCATTAAATAGATATTATGAATCATATGTCTCATTGATATATATGAATATATACATGTAATTAACATAAATTTTTAAATTTCTCAAAACATATCCACGACTGGTCTTGTTTCAAAGAGCTTGAATTTAGATTACCAATGGTATAATTTTTTTTTGTATTTTGAACTTATATTTTAAAAATTACAACCAATTAAAGCTAATATAATAAAAAGCAATCCAGTCAGCAACTGATTAAACTGTTGACTGGGTGCCACCTAAGTGACCACCCCTGCCGCACCATCTCACGTCTGAAGTCTGTGTTAGTAAGCTTAAGTATCTATTGTTAATTGTTGTTTAATTTTAACGTGTTTCCTTAACTGTGTGTTATTTATGTCTTTTTAACTGCACCTTTGCCGATAAGGTGTTGGTTCTTTTTTTTTAATGAAACTTGTTTCATAAAACTTAGTAAATACCCAAATTACATATATCTTTCTCCATCCTTAGAGCATGGAGAAATTTAACTGAGAGGTTAGTTTCATACCAATATTGCTTCCATCTTAGAGTATCATTGTACATCATAATAGCCATAACCGCAGCATAATTTGGTACAAACTGGTTACAAAAGAGAAGTCTAATAGATGGAAAGGTAGATAGTAAATTTGAAAATTCCAATAATTCTGCTTCAGGAGGGTGCAATTTGTTGATGATACTACTCATACTCTTGTATGTCTCCGTCTGGTTGATCAACACCACCAATTTTGTCACTTGCTTTCCTCGAGCTTGTCTAATCCCATACAAAATGGCCTCCATCTCAGCTTTGACTCGATCTATCACCTTTGGATTTTCCCGTTAAAGGCCATCACAAGATTCCTAGGATGAAAGGAAATCACACCACTAATATTCATGGGAGCTCCAGTTTTCCGGTAACAGTGAGTGGCCAGAAAATATTCATTTTGAGACAATCGGAAGATTAATGTTGATATCTGGTAACACCTCATCTTTCTTCATATTTTCCTGATAGGCTTTAATAAAGATCAGGTTAGTTTCAATACATTCTAAAATTGTTAGACCCGAGTTATGTCTTACTCGATTCTTGGCATCATAAATCGCGTAACTCAGATTTGCTACTTGCGTTATTTTGTTCCTGGATCATCTCATCCCCTTCTTACAAATCCAATCTTTGATGACTCCCTCGAAGGCATTGGGGAGCTCAATAATATTTGTCCAATAATCCTTTGTCGTCCAGTATTCCAAAAGGCAGTAGTGTTATCTTCTGTCTATCATAGCACATAAAAAACATTTGTTTGAGCCTTCGACTCTTCTTGCAATATTAGCCAGACATGGGATAATTCTGTTCAGGAATTTCCACCAGAAGCGTGACTCCTAGGGGAGAAAGTTTATGACACAGAGTACTTCTCCTAGGATCAGAATTGTAGATGGATGTCCAGGGTAAATTCTGTTCACCCATCAAGAGATAAAAACCTGTCATAACCGAATAAACTCCATTTGTAGACTCAATCGAGTTTCAACTGTCTTGGGCCTCTTGGTTAATAGGAATTTTGAGAATCTGTTCGTGGTCTATGGCTAGGAATTCACCCCGAATCAGTTTCTGTTAGGACTGTTATTAGTCTGTAGGGGCTGTTTAGTAATTAGGGAGCTCTATTAGCACTACTTAAGGAGTAGCTTATATTGTAATAATCATTCAGTCATTGTAGCTAATAGAATAGCCTCTTGGGAGGGTGATGCACCTCGAATCGCATCAATTGGTATCAGAGCGTTACCTTCCTGGAGTGAGAGTTACGTTTCATGGTAGTAAGAACGAGTGGGAAAGAATCGGGAATGGATTCTATAGAGAAAGAACAAATGGAAGATGAGGAGTCTACAACGGAGATCTTGGAGCGCATGGTACGGAATCTTGGAAGAATGCTGGAAATATTAGGGCGTCCTTGTGTTCATCCAGATCCATTGGCCGTCGATCGACCGAAGCAGACAGAGGAGGGATTTGAAGTTCGGCAGCAAGAAACTTCCAACAGTGAAGAAAGGATTGTTCACGGGATTGAGGAGTCTACAATGGAAGCGCATCAGTCGGAAGGAATGTTCGTCGATGAGAAGCAAGGGGAAATCAAGAAATTCAATCAGGAACAATCGGTCAACGCGAAACAAGAAGAGGCCATGTCTAAGGATGTGGAATCAGAGATGAAGCTGCGTCGAGGAACAAGAGCGAAATGTAAGGGACGAAAACGAAAGTCGGAGAAGAATGGCGAAACCATAAAAGTGCTGGCGATTAGGAGAGAACAGAGAAACGATAAGAAGAACAGACTGAATGCGAAGAAGGGGTGTAGAGAATTGGTTCGGACGGTCCAAGAAGTGACGGGAATTCACTCAATAAGAGGTAGGGAAACTGAAAGAAGGTTGAGGCAAGGAAAAATCATTCGATTAAAGAGAAAGAAGAAGAAACAGATTAGGAAGAAGAGGGGAAGGAGGAGTACCAATCAAACTCTCTCTTCGCCGTCGGTCAATCAGAAACGTATTCACTCTTCATTATCGGTTTCCGGTGCATCTCACAGCAAGAAACATTCATGGCGGACATTCTCGGTTGACCGCAGTGGTTGGAAAAGGAGGTTCGCGAAGATTAAAGCGTGGGTTGACCTTCGACTTGGGGTTAAAATCCCCAAGTTGCCGAAGTCCTCAAACTCCAGTCCAACTAGTGACGGTGGTCAACAGGCGAGTGTGATAATCGAGTCCAAGTCGATCTCCATGCACTCTTCGCCATCGAGGGGTCTGAAATCGGGAATTTCAGAAACTTTGCCATACTCGTTAATCCTTCGGCCTTTGTTTTCCCGCATAGTATCTGGCGCGGGGACGTGGAGAAGGGGGACCTCTATGGCGTTCAATTTTAGCAAGGAGGATATCAAGAGGGTTCTGATTTTGTTTGGAGTCGGTGATGTGCAAGATTTGTTGAAAGCGGCCAATATGATTAAGGAGAGGAACAGTTATGGCTGTCTGAAATTAGGGATTTCAAGCACAGGTGATTTGGGGCCAAATAGCTCGGGGGTAAATCGAGCGGTGGAATTAACCGTTAATAGTAAGACCCCTTGGTCGGCTAACTCTTCTGGGCGCATCCACCAAGCTACGTCGGGAAGCAGTTTGCGTCCTAGTTTCCAGTCGCATTCGCCTTCTCTACTGTCGTCTGCGTACTCCAACAGATACCAAAGTGTATTCCTCAAATTGCTACGAAGGAGGAGCGAGAGACTATGCTATGAGTTCTCTCGATTTGGCGTGCCGGTGGGAAGCGGTGGGACATTTTGTGGTCAGCTTTGTGAAAAAGTAAACCGTCAGGAGGTTACAAACACGACCCTTGGCAGATCTGTTAGGGAATTTGGTCGATTGTGTGCGTCTGTACTGCTTGATTTTGTAGCTTTGCTCAACTGGTTGGAGCTGCTATTGCTGCTTTGAAGGTGCCGCTACTGCTGCCTTGTCGTTGCTGCTACTGCTGCTTTGGCATAGTTGCTGTGCAAGCTGCTATTACTACATCAGAGCTGCTCCGACAACCTCTATTGGCATATTCCTTTCTTTTTCCAACCTTGAGGACAAGGTTGTTTTAAAGGGGGGGAGTGATGTTAGGACTGTTATTAGTCTGTAGGGGCTGTTTAGTAATTAGGGAGCTCTATTAGCACTACTTAAGGAGTAGCTTATATTGTAATAATCATTCAGTCATTGTAGCTAATAGAATAGCCTCTTGGGAGGGTGATGCACCTCGAATCGCATCAGTTTCTTATTTCATTCGTTGGAATTAGGATGGAAAATTTGAGAAACTAGTTACAGATTAGAGTTTGTAGGTTTAGCGGTAATGATTTTTTCTTGGAGTCCTTTTGGGATCCAAGGATGATCCCAGATAATTGTCTTTGCCATTTCCCATACTTTTAGTAACTCCCAATCTAATGACTTTCACACTCAATAAAATGGATCTCTAGATTGGGCTATCATGGGAACATATCCTTGCCTGTAAGATATCATCATTTAGGAAACACAAAGTTTTGAGAGATCTACTAACTAAGGAGTTAGGGTGGTCAATCAATCTTCACGCTTGCTTCGCTATAAACACCAGATTAAAGGCTTCAATGTTCCTAAAGCCTAACCCTCCTTTATCAGGGTGATTACAAACAGGTTTCCATTTTTTCCACATCAAGGGTTTTTTCCTCTAGGTTTCCAGCCCACCAGAATTAAGAAAGGATGGAGTTCATTTTGAAGATAATGTGATTCTGGAGTTTAAAACGGGACATGATGAAGTTTGGTAGTGCTTGCAGGACACTTTGAAGAAGGACAGATCTGGCTGCCTGGGTCATAGGTCTTTTCCATGCTGAAACCTTATTTCTGAGATTATCAAGTAGAAACTTAAACGTGTCATTCTTGTTTCTGCCTACTTTAATGGGGAGGCCCGTGTATTTTTTGAAGTAGGGAACTTGTTTAACTTTCAGGGCAGTGGCCATAGGATCATTATCTTATTGGTGGATCTTAGGACTGAAAACCATATAAGATTTTTGATAGTTTATATTGTGACCTAAAACTAGCAAGAAATTTGATGTAGTATTGGCCAAAAATGAGATATTATTTGGGGTTGCTTGGCCATAAAAATTAAAGTCATCTATAAAGGCCAAATGAGATATGACAGGGGAATTTTTTTGTGAGGGTAATTCCAAAATACTATTGGGATGATACTGCTTGATTGAGAAACCAAGAGAGAGCCTCCTGGGCAATTATAAACATGAAAGGAGATTCATCAATGTAGGGAACCTAGTAGAATCGTTGAAATATCTCTGATCGAGTAGTCATGTGAAGCTTGTCCTCAAATGTACTGGCGTATCGAATGACAACTAGAGGTGTGGAGACATCAGTACAATCTTGATGTGAATATGTCCTGTTAGAATATTGTTGTTCCTGTCTTTTGTTTTACCTGGCAATTGTGAACTATAAGTTAGTGTTTAGGGCTGTAACGGATGCGGACGTCACTCTTTTTCCTCTCTAAGTATTTTTCCCACTGGGTTTTGGCTTAGAGAGGTTTTAACGAGGCCCAGTATAATCCCATCCATTTCTTTCAATAAAAGGCTATAAGCCAAATTATCTAAAAAAATAAACATGAAGGGAGATATAGGTTCTCCTTATCTAAAACCACATTTCTGTTTGAACCACTGATCAGGGGACCCGTTAATGATAACTGGTCCTCTAGGGAAGGTAATGTAATTCATCACTGGAGTTCTCCAGTAATCAGGGAAACCCATCTCTTACAATGTCTGGTTGAGGAAATTCCACTCTAGTTTATCATACACTTTACTCAAATCAAACCTGTAGGAGAGAAATCCTTTCTTTTTGGCTTTAGAGCTGGTTATCAAATGGTGGAGTTCCCTTGGCAAGATTACATTGTCTGTGACGAGTCTATTCGTGATGAACCCAGATTGATTGTGAGAAATGATAGATGGTAGTAGTTCTTAAATTCTATTAGCTAGAACTTTTGTTACTATTTTGTAGGCTAAATTGCATAAGGCAATAGGGTGAAATTTTGTGAGGGATGTGGCTCCTAGTTCTTTTGGGATGAGGGTAATGAAATAATCATTGGGATTTGGAGGAAGTGGATTCCCCTCAAGGATGGGTAATAGTTGAGATAATTTAGGATCCAATCTCATGCCAGAATTTCTCATAAAAGGCACCATTGAACCCATCAAGCCCAGGGGCCTTGTTGGTTCCTAGTTGACCTACTGCCCTAATAATCTCCTCACTAGAATAAGGGATTTTGAGTTTTTCCTCCTGATTCGATGGAAGGATGTTTTTTATAGGGTGAGAGAATTTGTGAGGGCATGTGGTATTTGATGAGGAACAAAAGGTTTTGAAAGTAGTTTTTGGCTATAGTATCCAGATCTTTCCATTCTCATTTGAGGGAGCCTAGAGGGTCAGTCAAACCAAGGATTTCATTTCTTCTTCGATTAGAATAAGCTCTACCGTGAAAGTAAGCAATGTTCTTGTCTCCCTCTTGGATCCATGTATCCCTAGATCTTTGTTTCCACCATATTTCTTCTTTAAGGTGGAGTAGTTCTATTTCCAGAGGGATCCTTTTTTTATTAGATACAACCCCTACAAATTGGAGACCCTTGGAAACTTTTTCTAGTTCCCTTTTTTTTGTCTGGCTTGTGACAAATTTTATGGACTGCCCATCAATTCCATTCTATCAGTTTCCTCCATAAGATTGGACTCATCAGTACCCCAGACACATTCAACTATCTCTCTACATTTCTTCTCAGCTAGCCAGATATTTTCAAATCTAAATATTTTAGTAGGTTTTTTGTGGTTTCCAAAGAGTTTGATGAGAAGTGGGCAATGATCCGAATGAAGTTTTGAGAGGTGTAGAACAGAACTATTTGGGAATGTGTTTTGGAATTCTTGAGTGAACAAGGCCCTATCTAATCTACTCTCAGAGTGAAAGGGGTCAGGTTGGTTGTTAGTATAAGTAAATTCATGGCCTAGAAATCCCATATCTATAAGATTCAATTGGGAAACTACCTCTCTAAAAGGAGCCATCTCCTTTTCTCCTCTAATATTTCCCCCTATTTTCTCACTTTCAAACCAGATCTGATTATAGTCCCCAGCTACAATCCATGGAACATTAACTTGGGTTCTAAGGGTATGAAGGGGATCCCATGAAAAGTGTTTTAATCTCCAATATGCCTACCCATAGAACCGAGCAAAATGAAAAGTATTCATACATGAGAGAGAAATTTCAACTGCAATGTGATGATTGGTGTAGTTAATCAACTTGACTTCTATGTTTTTCAGCCACAACAAAGTCATCCCACCACTACTGCCCACACTAGCCACTGGAATACCATCATACTTACTCCATCTTCTCCTGATTAACTGCATCTCCCCTATCGATCTATTGGTCTGTATCAAAAAATTAGCCCAGGTTTGAATTTTTTAATCATACTTGACATCCAAGCTACTGCACAGGGGTGACCCACCCAACCCCCGACAGTTAAGAGTAAGACAAGTCTTTTCTGCAGGTAGCCCTGCTCTTTTGCAGGGTCTGCCCTATCATGAATTCAACAGTAATAATCTAACTCCTCCATTTCTTCTACCAACGGGGTAGAAGTGATCATCAGAAATATAAGGCTAGTTGTTTTCCGCTTTTTTTTATTTGAACTTGTCTTCTAGTTAAGGCTAAGAGATGACTCGGGGAAAAATTTTCTTTACCCTTTCCAGATTGGATAGTTTGTCAAGGGTGGGGCTTGGGATGGAAATAGTAGAAGAGGATTGGATTTTGCTAGCCTTGGATTCAGCCTCCTTCATAATTCTAGTCAGAGCCGGGCTAATGTCTTTGATACATCCTTCTGTGTTCTTTTGTTTTTTATTGAAGTTTGACTTAAAATTAGACATTGTTGTTTCCCAATAGAAGTTATTAAAAATTTTCCTTTTTCCCAGAGAGGAAGGGTTGTTAGAGTTAGAGAGGGGGTAGTTGGGAATTGACACAGTATTATGAGCCTTTTCCAAGGGGAGATTGGCGTTGGGTGGGTTTTGTGTTAGGTATTCTGAGGGGTTGGCACAGGTAATTAGGGTCAGTCTTTGTGGAAACTCGGAGGGATGGGAGGGAGCAAGGCCATTAGGATTTACAGAAGTTGGAGTAATATCCATAGGTTTAATAGCCAAGGATAGATCTATATTCACAATGGGTGGTACTAAGGTGGGGATTAACTTAGATTGGGAAACCATAGATGTGAGGCAGTCAAGAGCTCCCTCATTGGTCTATTGATCGAGCAAGAAGCTATCCGTAATAATTGTCGTAGAACCAACGTATTATGCCCTAATCTAGGGTTCAAAAATTTTAAGGTCATTGGGATTTGGTTTTTTCATGATGCATTCCGTCATAAGATGGTTAATACACATATCTATAACACATGCTGAAAAGATTCTCATAGGAAACCCTACACACCCGATTCCCACTACTAGTTTTAACAATCATCATATAGCATAGTGGTTCAACAATCTTGATTTCCACCTTGATTCTAAGGATCTTACTATCTAGAGGGTTGATTAGATCTGATCACTCTAAAAATTTCCCTATCCTATTTCCCAACATCTCAGCATACTGTCTAGTAAACAAGGCTAAGGGAAGCTTGTGGACTTCTATCCATATGTTTATAGTTTATGGATCATGTTCTTCCAGGTTAAGGGAGGGATTGATTGACATTAGGGCAAACAACCGATTTTAAAAATGCCAAGGGCCATTTCCAAGGATATTGCACATATCAGCTTCTAAAGCAAATTGGATTGTAAATCAATGATACCCTACTTCTGAAACCCTAAAATAAGATTGGGGTCTCTAAGTCTAACCTAGAACTTTCTGGAGAACTTTAGGGGGAACTCGATTAGGTTTCCATATCTTACCAAAAATAGCCTTATGCATCTTCGACATTGCTGCGAGTTGGTGAGGTTTTCAATTTCTATCGTTGCCATCTCCGCTAAGTGCAGTTGGATATGATGGAATCCATAGGAGGAGCAAAACTAAAGATTGGGGGAACTTTTTGGATTAGGGTTTTCGATTGACAAGGAAAAGGGAACGGTTTGTGACACTATTAGCTTTACTTACTATAGTAGCAATACTTAATCTTGCTCGGAGACGTTACCGTCTTACAAGGCAGATCCAGCGCTAAATCTTCCATCTGCCAGGTTGAGTTAATGCTGCTGACATCCTCACCACTGTCGGTGAGAGAGGAGAAGGGGAGTTCCCCCTGTTGACATCGCACACCTCGTGTCGCCATTGAAGACGAGGGAGACGTGAGCTTCAGGAAAAGATGTGGTGTATAAAAACGATACAACAATCAAAATTTCTCTCTGATTGAGATATTTTATGGTTTCGAGACTTTGCAGAGGCTAGAAGAGGGGATTACAGACTATGAGCTACTCATCTCGATCTCTAGAATAGTGAGTGAGTGAGGGTTAGGTTTAATCGAGCTCCTGCAGGAGCTAGGGAAGGAATGAATAGGGAGGGGAATTCTCGTCATCCTCACAGAAAGAGAAAGGGAGGCGTGTGACTGTGCGATGTCTTCTCTCTAAATGAAAGTTTGCTTTGTTATTTTTGATAAGGTGTTGATTCTAGTGTTGTAAAATTCACTGTCCGGTTTGATATATTTTATTTGGTAATTTCTTGGCTACATCAAAATATTGCTATAGATGGTTACATACATGTACATTTGTTGAATAAAAAATGTATAGTTAGTAAATAAAAACTTTACGGATGTATATGTGTGGAGGGTGATTTTTCGGTATGAGGGGGGTCTATCTAAATATGGTTCTCGACTGAAAATCCTAGATCCTAAAATGCCATTCTGTGGAGGGTGAAAACCCGTTATTCATGGCATCCCTCAAATACCTACTAAATCGTCCGTCTTTCCCAGAAAGCATAAAGGGGAGTGCAAATGTGCACTACACCCACTCTCGATGGGCTCCACGCGGACTTATGCCCTAAGGGCGGAATTGACTAGAGTCGCCACCTAGTTTGACCTAAGGAACTAGGAATGGAGGAGAAGGGTTCTAAGAACCGTTTGGTTGACTCTGATGATTTGTTGCCTATGGATTGGACTTATCTGATCATACTAGAGATTCTGTGTGGGTTCGCACTGGGTTACACCCCTTGGAAGTGGCAACGACCACGACTTCGGATTGGTGCCCGAGGAAACCTCGGTCTCCAATTGTCGGGATTGTCTTCTTTCAAACCTTTTCAAAGAGATTCATTTAAGAGCCAAGGATAGGATTGAGATGGGAAGGGAGAAAGAGTGGATGAGGCGAGCTTTTCTTCCAAGCCAACGCCTAGAAGAGGGGATTGGGGAATTCGGATGAGTATAGAATGAAGATTTGGGAAAAGTCTAGGGTTGAGTGAATAGACAAGACTTGGAGTCTGATGGTTTGAAGTTTGTGGGAACCGAAGAAGGTTTGAGCGTTTTGAAAGATGTGAGAGCCACCTTAGAGAGGGAAAAGGGTTTTTTGTTTGGGATGGGGTCGCACCCTAGATGGGCTGCCTACGTACTCAACTCCATGTTGAGATCAGACCTTACGTAGTTCACGACCTTTAGGATGGCCGGGCTTTTTGAGGTGACCGAGGGTTAGAAGTGGTTGTTTGGAGGGGAGATAGCTAAGTGCAAAAGGGAATTTTGATTGATGTGGGGTCGCACCCTGTGTGGGTTGCCTACGTACTCAACTCCCTATTGAGATCAGACCTTACGTAGTTCACTGTTTTGGGATTTTGGAGTTTTGAAGGGTTTTATGGGTTTGGAATTTAGAGGAGTTTGGAATTTTGAGAAGTTTTGGGTTTGAGATGTTAGTCTGTGAGATGCTCGGGTCTGTGAGACGTTTGAAACCTTGAGATGTCGAAGTCTGTGAGATGCTTGGGTCGGTGAGACGCTCGGGTCTATGAGACGCTCGGGTCTGTGAGATATTCGAATCATTGGACTGACAAAGTCTGTGAGACACTCGGGTCTATGAGACATTTAGAGTGTAGAAGAAATTAGAATGGAATTGAAATTGAATTGAAATCGAAGATGAATCGGGGTTGAATGAATATTGATTTGAATTGGAATTGGAATGAAATTGGATTTGAATGAGTTTGGAATTGAAAACAGACCAGGTCAAAGTTAGACTGAGTCAAAGTGGGATCAAGTCAAAGTTAAGATTGGTCAAAGTTGGGTCAAGGTCAAAGTTAAGATTGGTCAAAGTTAGACCGGGTCAATGTTGGAAGTTTGGGCCTTGGTCAATGTTGGACTTGGGCTGAATTGGACCTCGGTCATGGTTTGGGCCGAATTATGCCTTGGTTGGGTGTTTGGGTTGAATTGGGCCGGATTGGGCCTTGATCAAGGTTTAGGCCTAAATGGGTATGGGTCCGAAATGGGTTTGGGCCCGAATTGGGCTTGGATCCGAAATGGGTTTGGGCCCGAATTAGGTTTGGGCCCGAATTAGGTTTAGGCCCGAATTAGGTTTAGACCCAAAATGGGTTTGATGGGCCAAGTTTTGTGAAGTTGGGCCAGGTTAAAATGGGCTGAGTCAAAGTGGGTCAGGTCAAAATGGGCTTTTTGATGTGGGCTGAATTGGGCTTTTGGTCTTTTTGGATTGATTTGGGCCTTGGGCCTTAGAAGATTGTTCCGATTGGACCTTGGAAAAGTAGGCCGGATTTGGGTCTCGATTGGTCTTTGAAATGGGCCTCGAATTGGGCTTTGGAATGGGCCTCAAATTGGGCTTTGGAATGAGCCTCAAATTGGGCTTTGGAATGGGCCTCAAATTGGGCTTTGGAATGAGCCTCGAATTGGGCTTTATTTAGCATTTGAAGTGAATTGATGTTTAGATTTTGAAATTGACTGATTTTTGAAATGAAATTTGATGATTTTTTTATTAGAATTGGAATGTTGATTGTGCATTTTATTCTGACATTAAGGGATGATTTGAAAAGTTTTGAGGAAAACGGGTATTCCTCACATGGACCGTGTCTAGGACCCGTATGCATTGAGGATACCCCAAACCTAAGGCTTATCTATAAAGGGGTGGCCTATAGGATAACTAGGGCTTCCTAGGTATTGGGCCTCTATATTGGACTAGGTCCAACAATTGCCAAGCTAATATATGACATGTAATGTAGATATATAGCATAACATAAAGCTGAAGATAAACATATAAACATGGAAATAAAACCTTAAAGCTCTTGTCTGATTTCCTATTCTTTACGAGTTCATGTGGAACTAGGTATTGATCCGAATACAAGTTCTATACCTAACTTCAAAATTGCTAAACATGCTTTATTATGCGGGTGGAGATTTTGCAAACTAACAAAAGAAAGAAAATAACAAAACTATTTACACTACTAAAATACAACAGCCGATTGAGTTTCACTTTTCTACCACTCTATTCAAATTCAATTGTCGGTTATTCACTTCCGATTCGGTCCTCTTTCTTTTTCCTTTCGGTCAACATACGAGGAAATTAAACCCTTGCCAACTGGAATATCCTAGGACCCAAGACTATAGTTGCTAGCCAACACCACAGAAATAAATTGACAATCGGAGTTCATTCAACAAACAAAGTGCATAACAGATAGGCCAGCAATCATCATTCACGCAAGGTAAGCAACTCCAAAGTCACGAAATCGGAAGCATATTTAACAACAATGCTATACAGGCCGACCAACATCCCAAAGCTAAGAGCTACAGAAAAATAACATTCACACATTGACATGCTTGCTCTCGAATCAGAAAAAATAAGAGCATACTCAATCGACAATGTCACACGGACTAAACAACATCATTAGACACATTTACTGATTTACCGAAATGCATCTAAGTTATTCAGCTGAAGATTTCAATACCCAGATGAAGGTAGCATTGTCTCCCGCACACAACTCTGGAAGAACGTTAATCTGCCTCCGCACTTGTCAAGCCTCTGGTTGTTGTTGCACAGGGATTACCACCGACCCATGTAGCGCTTTAGTCCATGCTCATCTAGGCCCTAAACTAACAATCGGTTTGGTCAAAATTAGAGCACCCGAGATGCTGCAAAGCAGTACTGACCCAAGTTAGGGTTGGCCTGCAAAATCAACAACATAGCACATAAACGACAGTAAAAAGAGTGAAATGATGACAAAATGAGAAAATGACAGAGTTGGATTCCTCTGGTGAACAAGTCACGAAGGACCGAGATTTCTTTAGCGGCCGATGGAAGATTTCGAGTTAGAGAGGGTGACTAGCAGCCATGTTCGAATGGAAACCGTTCCTGGGATGAGGAATAGAGGGATCGATGGTGAAGATGACAGCCGGAGATGAAGATGGGAGCAGGACGGTGATGGGAGGTGATGAAGATCGAAGATGTGGCGGCGTTCGTGGGTGCTGGAGTCGGTTGCGCTTGCGTTCTTGTTTCCAGCTTGAAGGTTCGATCGATGGAGCTCTGTTCTTTGTTCGCCATTTGTGACGAGAATGAAAGGGGCGGTTGGGCATGTATGTTCCAGGTTCGCCAACCTCAGTGGATGGAATGAAGAGAGGGCAGAGCCCGTTTGTTCCTCGTTCGCCAGGTATGCTGCAAATTACCGTGAGCAGGAAGGGAAGTCCAAAGAGCTTGATCCTCTTTGTTCGCCAGTTAGGTTGCAAAACACCGTGAAGAATGGAGGAGGTGCTGGGTTTCAAATTTGTCTATTGCGGCGCGATTGACGGGAGCAAAATGCTTGGGTGCCCTGAGTGATTTTTATTTGTTAGCTATCGGAGGAGATGGGAGTACCGAGAATCGCTGGGAATGAAATATTCTTGTTCTGACGATTTCATTGGTTTTTTTTAAGCTTGTGGGACGAAAGAGATGACGGCGTGGAGTGAAGCAGTAGAAGAGTTAGGTATTCCATTTGAGTTTTTGAGGTAGAAAACTGGTTGAAAATTGATCGGGGAAGAAACACAGGGAAGAAGAAAGAGTAAGGGTAGTCGTTCCATCGAAAAATAACAGCCATCCTCTGTTTGATGTTTTGTGTTTCAGAAAGAAAAGGGAAGATGATCATCGGAAGAATGAGGACTGGAATTGGGAAATGCGGCTACAGTTTTTTTTCTACAATGAAGATTTCATATGTTATTAAATAGAGGAATGGTAACAACTAGGGTTTTTATTAGTCTTGGGCTTTGACCAACGAGGCTTAATATTTTGGGCCGCATCTAACTGATCCAACAAGGACTGGGGTGTGTTGGGCTGGCAAAATTGATAGGAAAAGATAACATAAAAATAAAACGCCCAGTCATTATCAAGATTCAAACCTAGGGACTCTAACTTCCATATAAACACTCTAACCATTTAAGCTGAGACAGAATTCAGTGTACTAACACTGCAAATATTGAATGACGCTAGTACAAGTCGAGAAAATAAATAAAAATACCATGTGCTCTTCCCGTGTTTCAAACTCATAACCTCTAGCTTTTCCCATGTATATTACAACCAGTTAAG
Organism: Limonium bicolor; assembly: GCA_023374045.1. Taxonomy (NCBI): domain Eukaryota; kingdom Viridiplantae; phylum Streptophyta; class Magnoliopsida; order Caryophyllales; family Plumbaginaceae; genus Limonium; species Limonium bicolor. Next base: position 325,321,311 of record CM041777.1, on the reverse strand, counting down.
CTACAACAAAACTCAATATATAACCGTGAAAAATAACACTGGAACTCTAATTTGAAATGACTGACTTCCATAAAAACGTTTCATTTTCAATGAAAAAATGCAGTAAAATGAATGAGTTTAATCTAATGAAATGAATTGGTTTTCTTGTTGAGGGTCATAAAATAAAATAATGTATATAATGAAAATACAAAACATAATATAACGAATACATGCAATAATGAAATGGTACTTGCTTGATGAAAATAAAAATACACGTGAGCATCCTAAATAAGAAAATTGAATCAGATATGTACGAATAGCAGTAAATACGATAGAAAAAGAAGTAACCAAATAAAATGATATGAGAGAGAGAGTTTAATTGGATTAGCGACGAAACGAAATATGCTAATATGGAATATAATAGTGAAAATGTACATAAAATGATGAAAATAATTCCAAAAAATAATGATGATAAAGACAAAATAAAAACAAGTACTAATATAGAAAATACAAGTCAAAGTATCAATGAAATAGAATGAGATAAAATAAACAAGTAACAAACTAAAAACAAATAGGCGAATAAATTAGCAAATAAACAGAACCAATTATCACGAAATTAGTCGAAAATGAAACTGTAAAATAGGTAAATAACAAAAAGGGACGTGTTTAAAAATGAATGCTTTGAAAGGCGACGACCCTCTTACTTTATTTATTTGTCTGAATTTTTTTTATGGGGTGAGAATTTTTGGTGTCTACAGATGGCTCCCCTTGATTCAATTTTGCAACCCTTTGCAGAATTGGATCAAGGTTGAGAGGGCACCAAAAATTCTCACTGTCGGTTTTGTGGTGTATTAGAATGTGACCGCGAGGAAGATAACGTATGAATGCGATGGGAAATGATGTAATAGTTGAATGCACGAGGACTTATTACGAGCCTCAACTGGACCTCTTGACATCCAAACTTAGGACTTATGCCGGGCCTAGAACGCTAACAATAGATTGGTTTGGGGTGTACGAGGACTTAGGAGTGCCTCAACTGGACCTCTTGACATCTAGTCCTAGGGCTTATGATGAGCCTAGAATGCAATTGAAAGTACGAGGACTTAGGAGAGCCTCAACTAGACCTCTTGATATCTAGCTATAGGACTTATGACGAGCCTATAATACTTTTGATTGTGTACCGTACTAGTAGCGTAATAGCTGCCTAGCGGGTGGATGTGAAACAATCTTGCACTAGTAGCGTAATAGCTGCCTAGTGAAGGAAAAACTGCGGGGACCGCACTAGTAGCGTAATAGCTACCTAGCGGGTTATGAATTGAACGATCTCACACTAGTAGCGTAATAGCTTCCTAGTGGAGGAAAAAAAGACGGGACCACACTAGTAGCGTAATAGCTGCCTAGCGGGTTATGAAATGAACGATCTCGCACTAGTAGCGTAATAGCTGCCTAGTGGAGGAAATAAGACGGGACCGCGCTAGTAGCGTAATAGCTGCCTAGCGGGTTGTGAAATGAACGATCTCGCACTAGTAGCGTAATAGCTGCCTAGCGGGTTATGAATTGAACGATCTCACACTAGTAGCGTAATAGCTGCCTAGTGGAGGAAAAAAGGACGGGACCACACTAGTAGCGTAATAGCTGCCTAGCGGGTTATGAAATGAACGATCTCGCACTAGTAGCGTAATAGCTGCCTAGTGGAGGAAAAAAGACGGGACCGCGCTAGTAGCGTAATAGCTGTCTAGCGGGTTGTGAAATGAACGATCTCGCACTAGTAGCGTAATAGCTGCCTAGCGGGTTATGAATTGAACGATCTCACACTAGTAGCGTAATAGTTGACTAGTGAAGGAAAAAAAGATGGGACCGCACTAGTAACGTAATAGCTGCCTAGCGGGTTATGAAATGAACGATCACGCACTAGTAGCGTAATAGCTGCCTAGTGGAGGAAAAAAGACGGGACCACACTAGTAGCTTAATAGCTTCCTAGCGGGTTATGAAATGAGCGATCTCGCACTAGTAGTGTAATAGCTGCCTAGTGGAGGAAAAGATGAGACCGCACTAGTAGCGTAATAGCTGCCTAGCGGGTTATGAAGTGAACGATCTCGCACTAGTAGCATAATAGCTGCCTAGTGGAGGAAAAAAGACGGGACCGCACTAGTAGCGTAATAGCTTCCTAGCGGCTTATGAAATGAGCGATCTCGCACTAGTAGCGTAATAGCTGCCTAGTGGAGGAAAAGATGAGACCGCACTAGTAGCGTAATAGCTGCCTAGCGGGTTATGAAGTGAACGATCTCGCACTAGTAGCATAATAGCTGCCTAGTGAAGGAAAAGGGTGGGACCGCACTAGTAGCGTAATAGTTGCCTAGCGGGTTTGAAATGAAAATGTGACCGCACTAGTAGCGCAATAGCTGCCTAGCGGGTGTGAAACGAAAATGCGACTGCACTAGTAGCGCAATAGCTGCCTAGCGGGTGTAAAACGGAAGTGCGACCGCACTAGTAGCGCAATAGCTGCCTAGCGGGTGTAAAATAGAAATGCGACCGCACTAGTAGCGCAATAGCTGCCTGGCGGGTGTAAAACGAAAATGCGACCGCACTAGTAGCGCAATAGCTGCCTAGTGGGTGTAAAATGAAAAAGCGATCGCACTAGTAGCGCAATAGCTGCCTAACGGGTGTAAAATGAAAAAGCGACCGCACTAGTAGCGCAATAGCTGCCTAGCGGGTGTAAAATGGAAAAGCGGCCGCACTAGTAGCGCAATTGCTGCCTAGCGGGTGTGAAACGAAAATGTGACCGCACTAGTAGCACAATAGCTGCCTAACGGGTGTAAAATAGAAATGCGACCGCACCAGTAGCGCAATAACTGCTTGGCGGGTGTAAAACAAAAATGCGACCGCACTAGTAGCGCAATAGCTGCCTAGCAGGTGTAAAATGAAAAAGCGACCACACTAGTAGCGCAATAGCTGCCTAGCGGGTGTGAAGATGCATTAGATAGTGAACAAATTTTGTAGGTATATGCAAGTGAAGTACGATGTGAGATGGTTAACAAATGTATTAATTGAATCGAACTCCCTGTTTGTGGGTGTAGGTTTTTGTGTGAGCAGATGGCTGTAGAGTTACATCAAAACTTCGGGATGGCTTCGGTGGCTCCGGCATGGCTTCAAGGATCTGAGATGGCTCCAGCATGCATTGATGGCTCCGGTATGCACTGATGGCTTCGGTATACACTGATGGCTCCGGTGTGACCAATGGTCTCGGGGTGGTTGGTGGGTTTGACATGGTTGATGATTTTGTGGCGGTTTGTGGGCTTTGATTTTCCTTGAGATTTTTTTTTCAGGGTGGTTTGATGGCTCCGATAATGGATTTATTGTTGTTTGACGGGATTTGTCGTGGACTTTGTAGTGAGTGAATGGTTTTTCACGAGTGAATGATGAAACACAATTGCATGACTTTGTTGGGAGTTCCCATCATGGTTCCAGGATTTCCATGGATGGCTCCGGGATGACCTTGTGATGATTGAGCATGATGATGCTTTGGTTGGTTCACTTCGAGGACACCTAGGGGAAAAGGGAAGTTTTCACCTTTGATGTGGTCGCACCCTGGACAGGCTGCCTACGTACTCAATTCCATATTGAGATCAGACCATACGTAGTTCGATGCTCTGTGAGCAAGGTCTTGGTGACGAAATGGCTCCGACAGGGATTTGAAGTGGCTTATGTATTGTTCTCGAACTGTTGGGATGGCTCCCGTGTAGCTCTAAAGATGGTCTCAATATTTGAGGATGGCTCCTTGATGGCTCCAACTTGGTTTTGGATATGGCCGTAGGATGGCTCCAGTTTACATCTTTTGATCAGAAGTTATGCTTCAACAACTGCAATTGAAGCTGACTTTCAGCGAGACTAGGTAGAATTCTTACCAGTCGGATGTTGAAGATGAAATGATTATGGTGCATGCGAATATTAAATGCTAGACACGATGCAAAATGCATATGCAGTTTTTGGAGAGAAGGTACGGTCTTATCTCTATTAATATGAGGTTTACGAATATAAGACATCTTCGGTTCAATCTTGAGTGATTGTTGAACTGGAATGTGTGAATCACTTTACTCTCATGGAGGGATGTGGGTCAATCTCTCGTGAGTATGGTCGTGTGTGCAAATGGTGTGATGATGCCCTCGACGCTCGGAGCAGTATTTTCCTTTGAATTTCTTTCGAGGTTCTGGACTTTCTGATCCTTACCATCTCCTCACCTGCAATGGGGTAGGCTGTTTATGTTTTGGTGCTTAGATCGAAGAGTCACTCGCACTCGTAAGACCTTGTGAAGTAAGTTCGCTCTCATTCGCTCATGGTCCCTTTAGTATGACAGGACATGTTGATAACAAGTACGAAGCTTATAATTCATGTTTCAGATCTGATACTTTCAGTTAACGCTCATCAACTAACGAGTCAGAGGTCTTTATTAGTTTATAACGGGGCTGAGGGGTATGATGTATGTCATATGGGACTTGAGGATTAATTTGGGCGTTGTGGAGCTTTTGTGCAATAGAGGACATGTTTCACCTTTGCCATGGGTGGAATGATTGGACGGGGTTTGATAACCTTTTATTGGTTTCTACGGGACATCATTGGTCCTTCTGCTTTGGATTTCTCCTTCTTGCCTCTTCTAGTGTTCGGTTTGAACTTTCTTCTCGTTTTGTTTTTTGAAATTGCATTTGGCTCATTAACTTTCTCAAGCGTTCTCTGCTTTATATTTTGGCTTTCAGCTTTGGAGTTGCATTGACTCATCGATCTTCTTGAACATTTTCAGTGTTCTTTTTTGGTGTTTGGCTTTGGAGTTGCCTTGACTCGCTGATTTCTTCAAACATTTCATTCGTTGTTTTTGTGAAAGATGGTGGGGGAGAGACCATGGCTCTGGCTCCTTTGAGATCTTCTATTGCAAGGGTGAGTAAGTATGTGTATGTGAGTTGGCATGTTGTGAAGTTCACAGAAAAAGGTTTATCATGAAAGGCTCAGCGGGGCTAGCTAAGGGATTATGTACAGGGCAGTCAAAGCTTTTTGGTTTTATGGAGATTTTTATTCCTAAGTGCCACGTCATTCTCGTTAGTCAATGATTGTTTTCTTACTACTTCTCGGATCTTTGCATGAATCACAGTTCGTATCTCGTTTATCGACATTGGTCTCACTCTGAACTATGCCTCTCCATGTGCTGAAGGAATGCACATGTCGCTCGTGGTTTTACCTCGATTGGCTCTCTCAACTTATCCTCGTTCAGAATTCAAAGGAAAATACCGCTCTTCGCACGCTACTCACTTTGCTTGTGGTGCTGATTTTGATTTAAACCCATGTGTAAATTGAAGGGTCGAGAGTTTAGTGATTCAAACATTCGATTCAACCATTCTCTCAAGATATTTCCCAAAGATGTCATTCCAATATGTAAGTATGCAAATGCAATTATCTACCATGCAATATGTTGTGGTAATATGGTATTACTACGTATTGGATGCATGAAGTAATGACAACGAAAATGCCTCATTTAGGATTTTGATTAAATGTCTTTGTTTTTTTTTTTTGCTTTTTGATGCAATGCATGAGTGGTAAGGCTACACCAAGTCTCGCTTGAGTCGGTTCCAATTGATGGTCCATGAAGCTCATCCCGTCACAAATGGTCATAGAGGTGGTCTAGCTGTTGTTGTCGGAGAAGTAATTCTCGAGTGAGGTCGGCTGGTGACTGGCTCCTAGGTTGTGGAAATTTAGGGAGTGAGAACTCCCGCATGGTGGCCCCGCGATATGACACTGACGACATTTTTTGCGATTTTTGAAGGTATGATTTGTTTTTGGATTTTTGGATGTATGATTTTTTTTTTGGATTTTTGGATGTATGATTTGTTTCTTGTATATGATTTTTGTTGTTATTGGTCTCTAAGTACATGGTATGCCGAATGGGAAAATGCTTGAATCCCTGGTATTTCCTGCTATTGCTTCGAGGGTCACGCTTTCACTCGTGGGCAAACGCGGTTATTCACCTGCAAACACAGTCATTATAATAGAAAAAGAATATGACAAATGTGGATGTTAGCATACTTTGAAAAAATGGGATGAATGCTTGTGTGTGATGTGTTGGGAATGTAACATGTGATTATGAAATTTTTCTAAGATGTGCGTGATTCATGCATGAATAATGAATGTGAAGTGACCGAAAATGGGAAGAAGTAAGTCGTGTGTGCTGAAAGAAATCAAGTTTTTAGAAAAATAGTTTTGAAAACACGTGTTTTCGAAGTGGTGTGTTTTCTCAATATGAATTTTGATGCTCGGTCATTCGCAAATAAGTAGGGAGAGGGGAACCCTATACACATAATGATCTAAACAATTTCAAAGGGGTTGCATAACCTATACACGTAGTCTATTCAGAAATTGACAAGAGAGAAAAGAATGATAGGGGAAAACCTTTACATCAATTCTAAAAGTTATTAAATGGGGGAGTTTGATCAGCTTAACTTCTTTTGAACTCTTTTGCTCTGTCTTTGGGCTTCTGACTGACTGTTCATTCTTCTTCGGGCTCCTAATTGGCCGTTCGCTCGAGTTCGGGCATTTGACTGGTTGCTCGCTCGAGTTCAGGTTGTTGCAGCAAAGCCGTACCACGATTAAATAGAACGGGTTGGTGTTCTTCTGACTTTCAACAGTTTAGACTCGAACAATTGTTGTTAGTCTTCATGTCGCTTGACTCGGGTTGGTGCGGCTCTGATTTTTGGCTCAAACCGCGTTGTCGATCTTCATGTGCCTCACTTGCTCCGATGAAGGAAAATAAGGGATTTTTTTTAGAAAGGAAAGGTGAATGATCGAGCACAAAATTATTGTGAAAATTCACCACTTTTGTGAAAACACGAAATGAGTAGTACACTCCACGGTAATGACCGCTGCTTTTGAAGGTGGGTTGAACTTCAAAAATAGCGGGTCACCACATGGTGACTAAATCATTTATTTTGAAATACGTTTGTGAAAATCAATTTTGAAAACTGTTTTCGAAAACTATTTAGAAATAAAATCCTTGAAAAATGTTGTTCCGAAATTCGTTTGTGTAAAGTAGGTTTTCTTGAAATCTGTTTGTGAATATTTTTTTAAACTACATTTATGAAATTTTTTTTTTGTGAAATCATTTGTAAGTAGCAGATTTTTGAAATCTATTCTTTGCAAACCTTTTGACAAAGTTTGTTTTTTGGAAGACTTTGATTGAAACCATTTTTCAAAACTGTTTTGGAAATAACAATTTTGAAATTTTTTTTTTAAAATCATTTGAGATTAACGACTTTGAAGATATTTCAGTAGAGTGTTTGACATGATTCATTTTCTAATTTTTGCTCATTTTTGAAACGTGATCACACATAGATGTAAGTGCAAAATTAAAATCGTGGCTGGTTTTATGTGGAGCTGAGTGTGAATGATTGGGATAATCACCTTCCAGGTCAATCAATGCTTCCATACCACCAGGGGAAGCGCAGTTCCTTCACTGTTCATCTCTCGGATTTATCTCTGTTATGCCTTGTGGGGACGTCATAAAGAAAGTCCGAAGTGCTTAAGTTCGAAAGGCCAAGATACCCGAAGTGATACAATCACACGAGCCACGGCCGGGGATTATCACAACATACTCACTTTTGGGAAACTTAGGGAAGTATTGCATGGGAACGGGTCTCCCATCGTCTGCACGATAAGGTGTGTCTAAAGTCCAAATTATTCGCTTACTACGCTATGTCATGTATGGGTATTCGTAAATACGGGATCCGCTATGAATTTGTAGCGCGACATCGGGCTTTAAAGACACCCGTGGTGTAGAGGAATCATGGAGAACTGAGCCCATGCAATCTTCAGGGTAAGGCAAAGGGTGGTCAGACAGACGGCGTACAAGGGGGTGACTACCCATAAAACCCGTCCTAGATACCGGATTAGGCAGTTGGACACTGAAGGCTCAAAGGTCACTATATGCTGGCTTGGGATCCCAATTGGGGAAGGACCCAACTCATGGGGAATCAACCATTGACCAATTGGGATCCCATGACATGTGGATGAAGCGGGTGACAAATAGGAATGCATGTCCTAAACTACCCGATGCAGCAATGGGTTGACTCCTTCTAGGAAGGCCCCATTTACAAAACAGTAAATAAGCAATAACAATTAAAATATTATGTCATGCATGAAGTGCAGTAAACATAGAACAGTAAACACATAATAGTAAACAAAAGTGAAGCATGCAAATATCAAAACACACATGTGGCACTCAAGGCCAATCTCGAACTCTGAACTTTCATCCTAACTATCCTCACAGAGCACACTCTAAGTGTGGAGTAGAGTAGTCCTAGTGGCTTTTGGATGAATCTGTTGAAGGTTTTGAAAGAAGTGGGGAATCCTGAAAATCTTGAATGGAGTTCAGTCTTACTTGACCAAGTTTATGAGAAAAACTTACTCAAGTTTTCCCCAGCAGAGTCGCCATTCTGTGGAGGGTGATTTTTCGGTATGAGGGGGGTCTATCTAAATATGGTTCTCGACTGAAAATCCTAGATCCTAAAATGCCATTCTGTGGAGGGTGAAAACCCGTTATTCATGGCATCCCTCAAATACCTACTAAATCGTCCGTCTTTCCCAGAAAGCATAAAGGGGAGTGCAAATATGCACTACACCCACTCTCGATGGGCTCCACGCGGACTTATGCCCTAAGGGCGGAATTGACTAGAGTCGCCACCTAGTTTGACCTAAGGAACTAGGAAGGGAGGAGAAGGGTTCTAAGAACCGTTTGGTTGACTCTGATGATTTGTTGCCTATGGATAGGACTTATCTGATCATACTAGAGATTCTGTGTGGGTTCGCACTGGGTTACACCCCTTGGAAGTGGCAACGACCACGACTTCGGATTGGTGCCCGAGGAAACCTCGGTCTCCAATTGTCGGGATTGTCTTCTTTCAAACCTTTTCAAAGAGATTCATTTAAGAGCCAAGGATAGGATTGAGATGGGAAGGGAGAAAGAGTGGATGAGGCGAGCTTTTCTGCCAAGCCAACGCCTAAAAGAGGGGATTGGGGAATTTGGATGAGTATAGAATGAAGATTTGGGAAAAGTCTAGGGTTGAGTGAATAGACAAGACTTGGAGTCTGATGATTTGAAGTTTGTGGGAACCGAAGAAGGTTTGAGGGTTTTGAAAGATGTGAGAGCCACCTTAAAGGGGGAAAAAGGTTTTTTGTTTGGGATGGGGTCGCACCCTAGATAGGCTGCCTACGTACTCAACTCCATGTTGAGATCAGACCTTACGTAGTTCACGACCTTTAGGATGGCCGGGCTTTTTGAGGTGACCGAGGGTTAGAAGTGGTTGTTTGGAGGGGAGATAGCTGAGTGCAAAAGGGAATTTTGATCGATATGGGGTCGCACCCTGTGTGGGTTGCCTACGTACTCAACTCCCTGTTGAGATCAGACCTTACGTAGTTCACTGTTTTGAGATTTTGGAGTTTTGAAGGGTTTTATGGGATTGGAATTTAGAGGAGTTTGGAATTTTGAGAAGTTTTGAGTCTGAGATGTTAGTCTGTGAGACGCTAGGGTCTGTGAGACGTTTGAAACCTTGAGATGTCGAAGTCTGTGAGATGCTTGGGTCTGTGAGACGCTCGGGTCTATGAGACGCTCGGGTCTGTGAGACATTCGAATCATTGGAATGACAAAGTCTGTGAGACGCTCGGGTCTATGAGACATTTAGAGTGTAGAAGAAATTGGAATGGAATTGAAATTGAATTGAAATCGAAGTTGAATCGGGGTTGAATGAATATTGATTTGAATCGGAATTGGAATGAAATTGGATTTGAATGAGTTTGGAATTGAAAACAAACCAGGTCAAAGTTAGACTGAGTCAAAGTGGGATCAAGTCAAAGTTAAGATTGGTCAAAGTTGGGTCAAGGTCAAAGTTACGATTGGTCAAAGTTGGACCGGGTCAATGTTGGAAGTTTGGGCCTTAGTCAATGTTGGACATGGGCTGAATTGGACCTCGGTCATGGTTTGGGCCGAATTATGCCTTGGTTGGGTGTTTGGGTTGAATTGGGCCGGATTGGGCCTTGATCAAGGTTTGGGCCTAAATGGGTTTGGGCCCGAATTGGGCTTGGATCCGAAATGGGTTTGGGCCCGAATTAGGTTTAGGCCCAAAATGGGTTTGATGGACCGAGTTTTGTGAAGTTGAGCCAGGTTAAAATGGGCTGAGTCAAAGTGGGTCAGGTCAAAATGGGCTTTTTGATGTAGGCTGAATTGGGCTTTTGGTCTTTTTGGATTGATTTGGGCCTTGGGCCTTAGAAGATTGGTCCGATTGGACCTTGGAAAAGTAGGCCGGATTTGGGCCTCGATTGGTCTTTGAAATGGGCCTCGAATTGGGCTTTGGAATGGGCCTCAAATTGGGCTTTGGAATGAGCCTCAAATCGGGCTTTGGAATGGGCCTCAAATTGGGTTTGGAATGGGCCTCGAATTGGGCTTTATGTAGCATTTGAAGTGAATTGATGTTTAGATTTTGAAATTGACTGATTTTTGAAATGAAATTTGATGATTTTTTTATTAGAATTGGAATGTTGATTGTGCATTTTATTCTGACATTAAGGGATGATTTGAAATGTTTTGAGGAAACGGGTATTCCTCATATGGATCGTGTCTAGGACCCGTATGCATTGAGGATACCCCAAACCTAAGGCTTATCTACAAAGGGGTGGCCTATGGGATAACTAGGGCTTCCTAGGTATTGGACCTCTATATTGGACTAGGTCCAACAATTGCCAAGCTAATTTATGACATGTAATGTAGATATATAGCATAACATAAAGCTGAAGATAAGCATATAAACACGGAAATAAAACCTTAAAGCTCTCGTCTGATTTCCTATTCTTTACGAGTTCATGTGGAACTAGGTATTGATCCGAATACAAGTTCTATACCTAACTTCAAAATTGCTAAACATGCTTTATTATGCGGGTGGAGATTTTGCAAACTAACAAAAGAGAGAAAATAACAAAACTATTTACACTACTAAAATACAACAGCCGATTGAGTTTCACTTTTCTACCACTCTATTCAAATTCAATCGTCGGTTATTCACCTCCGATTCGGTCCTCTTTCTTTTTCCTTTCGGTTAACATACGAGGAAATTAAACCCTTGCCAACTGGAATATCATAGGACCCAAGACTATAGTTGCTAGCCAACACCACATAAATAAATTGACAATCGGAGTTCATTCAACAAACAAAGTGCAGAACAGATAGGCCAGCAATCATCATTCACGCAAGGTAAGCAACTCCAAAGTCACGAAATCGGAAGCATATTTAACAGCAATGCTATACAGGCCGACCAACATCCCAAAGCTAAGAGCTACAGAAAAATAACATTCACACATTGACATGCTTGCTCTCGAATCAGAAAAAATAAGAGCATACTCAATCGACAATGTCACACGGACTAAACAACATCATTAGACACATTTACAGATTTACCGAAACGCATCTAAGTTATTCAGTTGAAGATTTCAATACCCAGATGAAGGTAGCATTGTCTCCCGCACACAACTCTGGAAGAACGTTAATCTGCCTCCGCACTTGTCAAGCCTCTGGTTGTTGTTGCTCAAGGATTACCACCGACCCATGTAGCGCTTTAGTCCATGCTAATCTAGGCCCTAAACTAACAATCGGTTAGGTCAAAATTAGAGCACCCGAGATGCCGCAAAGCGGAACTGACCCAAGTTAGGGTTGGCCTGCAAAATCAACAACATAGCGCATAAACGACAGTAAAAAGAGTGAAATGATGACAGAATGAGAAAATGACAGAGTTGGCTTCCTCTGGTGAACAAGTCACGAAGGACCGAGATTTCTTTAGCGGCCAATGGAAGATTTCGAGTTAGAGAGGGTGACTAGCAGCCATGTTCGAATGGAAATCGTTCCTGGGATGAGGAATAGATAGGATCGATGGTGAAGATGACAACCGGAGATGAAGATGGGAGTAGGAGGGTGACGGGAGGTGATGAAGATCGAAGATGTGGCGGCGTTCGTGGGTGCTGGAGTTGGTTGCGCTTGCGTTCTTATTTCCAGCTTGAAGGTTCGATCGATGGAGCTCTGTTCTTTGTTCGCCATTTGTGACAAGAATGAAAGGGGCGGTTGGGCATGTATGTTCCAGGTTCGCCAACCTCAGTGGATGGAATGAAGAGAGGGCGGAGCTCGTTTGTTCCTCGTTTGCCAGGTATGCTGCAAATTACCGTGAGCAGGAAGGGAAGTCCAAAGAGCTTGATCCTCTTTGTTCACCAGTTAGGTTGCAAAACACCGTGAAGAATGAAGGAGGTGCTGGGTTTCAAATTTGTCTATTGCGGCGTGATTGACGGGAGCAAAATGCTTGGGTGCCCTGAGTGATTTTTTTTTGTTAGCTATCGGAGGAGATGGGAGGACCGAGAATCACTGGGAATGAAATATTCTTGTTCTGACGATTTCGTTGGTTTTTTTAAGCTTGTGGGACGAAAGAGATGACGGTGTGGAGTGAAGCAGTAGAAGAGTTAGGTCTTCCATTTGAGTTTTTGAGGTAGAAAACTGGTTGAAAATTGATCGGGGAAGAAACACAGGGAAGAAGAAAGAGTAAGGGTAGTCGTTCCATCAAAAAATGAAAGCCATCCTCTGTTTGATGTTTAGTGTTTCAGAAAGAAAAGGGAAGATGATCATCGGAAGAATGAGGACTGGAATTGGGAAATGCGGCTACAGTTTTTTTTCTACAGTGAAGATTTCATATGTTATTAAATAGAGGAATGGTAACAACTAGGACAACTGTGGTCAACACAAAACAAGATGTTGCACCCTTTGACTGTTTTGGGTAAATAAATACCCAAATGAACTTCTTAGGACCTAAAATTTTTTCCTAAATTTATTAACATAATATTAAGCATATTATAATCATTGGACAACACTCCAACACAAAGAACAAGCACTTTCATGCTTCAAGGTCAAGTAGAGCAAAAAGGTGCTCTAAGAATACCTTAAAGGTCTAATGACCTCTAAATGATATACCATGATCAAATATCATGTAAGGAACACAACAAAACCGTTGTCAAAGAAAACCAAGCTCAGAAACACCTTACGACACAAAATGTGCACTAAAACTCCTTAAAACACATTTTGGTGTAATTGTCTTCTAAATTGATTTTAAATGGGCTAAAAGGTTATAAATACCTTTAAATATGATAAAATATCATATTATATCATATTAGGAATTTAATTCCAAGAATTTACAAATTTTTACAAATTTAATATTAAAATATTAATAAAACCCTAAAGTGGGGCCCGTTTGGGTCAACATTGACTAAGTTGGTCAATGTTGACCATTGACCACGAATTGGACCTCTTAAAATCGGTGGAATAAGTCTCTTAACAGACCAAGAGACAAGTCCCATGTGACAATTAAATATATCCCTTTACTTTTGCATAAAATAAGAAAAAGTGAACTTTAGCATATAAAACTAAAAGGTTGTCTACCACTTGCTTACCCATGTGTTGAGCCAGCCGATTTTGGAGCCTCCTTCCTCCTCATTATACGGTTGATTCCAAGGCTCCAAGCAAGACCAGACAAAACATGATGACTCATTTCATTAGTTAATTGCTAAAAGTAACATTATTACTCCATTATTCAATCAAATTGGAATCAATAATTCCCCACCTTTCTCAATCTAGGCCGGCTGCCCCTTGTCTTTGTCTCCAACGAATTTCCAACACCAATCAAGCCTTGGTGAGTCATCAAGTCACTAAAATCATAAAAAATGCAAAAAATGTGTTTTAAGCCAAATTAGGTCATTCTTTCTCATTAGTCCCATTCCAACCGTGGGACTCATTGCCAAACTCTCTCTTTGGCTTCTCTTGACTGAAGGTAAGCTTCCCAAGCTCCATTGATGAGAGCTCAAGCTCTAGGTAAGCTCCTAAGGCATAAAATTGCCCATTTTCTTCATCTTTCTTTCCATTTTCCATTGATCTACACTCCAACCTTTTCTATACATCTATGTAGAGTGTTTTGGAGGTTAAAGGAAGGATAAATTTCGGCCATAACAAGATCTAAGGAGAAGAGTTCAAGTTTTGACCATTTAAGGTAAAAATGTGCTCTAAGCACATATCTCTTCTTCCTTGTGAATTTCGGTTGTAAACCTTGGTCCCTAGCCTTATTTTCTTCTCCTTTTCATGTGGATTCAGTTGGTATACCAAGATCTACAAGGAGTAGCTAGATCCAAGCTAAAAACACCATTTTTGGTCTCTTAAACAAGGTAACACTTAGCCATCTTCCAAGCTAACTACCCACGGTTTTGTGCCTTGTTTTTAAGAGTGTTTTGATACTCTTTCTCTACTGGAAAAATAGGGCCGAAGTAGATCTACAACAAGCTTGAAGATCTAAGGTAAAAATCCATGATTTTCATGACTTAAATTACTTCTTATGGTTAGATCTTGCTTGGAGACTAACTAGGCCTTGTTTGCTGTTTAAAAACATGTAAGAGAATCTTAGGAAATTTTGTCCTAGGCTGGCCGAATCCAAACAAGGATTTATCTAAGCTAAATCAAGGTATAAATCACTTAAATCTACACTTGGTATATTAATATGTGTTTATACATATTTATACATATATGGTGGAGTGAAGAGTATATTAAGGTCTTATTTTGATCTTAGGTTATTAAGGAATGGTTTAATAAATTTAATAACTAATTAAACAAGTATAATTGTCAAATTTAAGACATTATGTGGAAGTTTGGTAATTAAATGAAAAACTTATGGTGAGGCCGAGATCTATATGTATTTTTGGGACATTTATGTGTAATTTATTTTGTGAGCAAATGTTTGTAATAAGGCCATGTACTTTAGGCCATTTGATTTATGCATTTACAAGCTTTTATTTAAGTTTAGGTGATATATAATTATTACCGAAATGAATAAGGGGTTATAGTGTAATTAAATTAAATTTAGGGGCTTTAGAATGATAAGGCCGAAAATTAGAGGTTAAAAGGATTTAAAATAAAGTTTATAAGATTTTATAAAGTTTTGGGGGTTAAATGGTAATTTCTGAAAAGTATAGGTGCAAACCGTAATTATAAGGAATTAATGGTCAAGGAATTATTAAGGAGGTCAACCTTGACCATATGGTAGGTTTTGACCAAATTAGATAAGTTAAATAACTTATTTAAGGTTTTATAATAAGTTATGTATTTTACGGTAATATTTTTATAACATATGTGGTAAATATGTTATTACCGAAAAAGTAAGGGTGTATAATGGTATTTTAAACAACCATGGGCTATTAGGAATTTTTAGGAATTTATTGGGTTGATTTTGGAATTAAAATAAACTATATATGTATAATATATAGTTATTATGTCATTATGACACTTTGGAGAAATATAGATGGTGGAATGATAAAAACCGAGAATATATGGGTTAATAAGGATATTTATAACCCTTTGGTGAAATTTGGAGATTTTTAGAATTATATAAGAATATTTATTAAGATATGTGTATAATATATGGTTTAATGATATTATAAAATTATATGTTATAAATAGGGCCAAATGGCAATTATTGAACAGTTTTGGGTCTGTTCGGTATTTTATAAATATTGACCATAGGTTATATTTATATTAAGGTTAGAATGTTATATTAAATGGAATATATAACATGGTATAAATTATGGGAATGGTTTGTAAATAAAGGAGATTATGGTTTATGGAAAAGAATGAGATTTTCTTATGGTGCCTAAGCGGCAATATAAAATAGTTTTGTATAAAAACTATAGGTTATAAATTAAAGGAAATAAGAATATCATATCAAATGATATTAGTATAAGGTATAACATTACATAATGTTTTGTGGCCAAAATAGAATTTAAGGGCTGTACCGAATTACATAAGGTTGGAAAATGAATTTTAGACTAAGGTCTATAATGTTATAAATGTTATAACAATTATATGGTATTAAGGTGGTTTAATGGGATTAAGATAAGTATGGATATTCACATAAAATAATGTGACGAACTAAATAAATGAGATTTATAACCTAAGGTGTTTATGGAATAAACCTTAGGAGTTGTAAATATACAACATAAAATGTTACATAATATTAGGATAATAATCTTAATATAAGTTATATAATATAATAAAACTAATGGGAATAATCATCTAACAAAAGATGATAAAAAGTAACATAAAATATAAGAGTTTATTAAACTCATGGGAATTACCTACGTGGAAAAAATATACATACACAAGAATAATGTATATAAGGTGGATATATATTTTGGTTGAAAACCATATGATTTAATGGTGGTGGTTATTTTTTTTAAAAAAAATATAGTTACGAACTATAAGTTATGAGTTGGATGCAAATATTATTTGCTAAAGATAAATGGATTATATAATACATTGTATTATAATGGATGGTGGGAGAATGATACAATATAATAAATGATACAATATGAAAAAGAATATAATATAATATAATAATGCATGCATACATGCAACTATAGGTTATGTACCTATACTAATGGTGGATAAGATTAAAAGAAATACAACGAATTAAACTTAACAGTTGAAATATTATGACGTATGAGTTTTAAGTAACAAAGCCGACCGGTTTAGAGAAACCCGTAACAAACAACTATAGAAAACAGGGATGTACTGTCGGGGTTACTTATTATTCGGAAATACCGGATGTAGTTAGTCATGGAGACTGACTTATAGTTTTAATACCGTTTAGATTATACTTCTGACAAGACGCTTGACGAGCAAGTGGACTACGCGGAGCATAGGATCTTGATGATTCATACTCCACCGTAATACGATCAGGGTGAACGGTATGTAAAGGGGTTTGATCCGAGTTGTCCTAAGGATGCTCCTTGGGCTCGGATTTGGTTGATATAACTTGTGTGTTATATGTGTGTGGTTACATGTATGTGTTTAAGTGTTATTGCATTATTTATTATGCACGAGCGTCCTACGGGACTAACACTACGTCGACTATAGATCGACTTATATAAACATACATATACGTTGTTGTGATGACATGACGGTTACTTGATATATATTAGCAAAAATATGTCAATTAACCGTGCCAGAGGTCCCCGGCAACGGCGCCAAAAACTTGTTAGCAGAAATATGTTACTATCTCTACCTAGGTAGTGTACCTATCGTTTTGCGGAATAGTGAATTGTGTGGGGTTGTCGATCTCAGGGACCTCGTTCAATTAATTGACAATTTATTTACTAACCGAGAAAACTAAACTAAGAAAACAGGAAACGTCACTTTTTCAGGTTTTACTTAATTTAATAAAAAGAATGACTAAACAAACTAACATAAAATAATGAAACAATAAAAAGATAAAAATAAACTAAAAGAAATAAAGATTGAAAACTCTAAAATCTAAAGAAGCACCCCGGGTTGTTCTGCAAACATTCACCTTATTAATCTATTTATAAACTCTTCCCTAATTGTGCAATAAACTCAGGAATCTTAATTAACCCGTTGACTGGTCCCTGTATAACGAATCCTAACCGGTAGAAATAACAAGCCGCAAACCATGTCCAAGTCAATTCTAACCAATCGCATTATAACCAATTCCTATTGGAGACAGATTAACCTATAGGCAAACCATGCTTCTAGTCGTTAATCTGGTTTAACTTCCTATGTCTTGTTAACTAATCTCAGCGCCGCATTTTGATTAGAAAACTACAAATATTGCTTTAATAATTAGCTAGAGAATTAAAGCGCATGAAGAACAGGAATTAAACTACTGCAATTATAATCAGAGAAAAAGATTACAAAATAACTATAAAGATTTGGTTTGCTACCCCAACCCGGGGAGCTAAACTAACTACTCAAACATAACTCTAAAAATAACAAAAGGAAGAACACATTAACATTTTAGATAAAAAGGAAGAAGAAACTCTGTTAAGAAGATCCCTGCTCCGCTTTCTATCTCTGTATTAATCCTTGTTATTAATTGTGTGTTGTAACAATGGTGGAATTGTTGTGTGTGGAAGAAGAAAGATGAGGCCGAAGCCTCTCTTCTGTGGTGCTCCAGCGGCGTGTGCGTGAAATGTCCCCGATTCAGCCCTAATATTTCTACTTATATAGCAGCTATCCATTATCAAATATATTCTATCAAACTATATTCTATCAAATATAATCGTGAGTGGCATGAATGTGTGGGCTGAAGCGTTCATGAAATAGTTGATCCCTCTAGGCATGATTATGGTGGGCCATAAGTCCATAATGAATTTGTTAGTGCAGTAATCCTTCCATATAGAAGACGCGCCCAACTCTACTAATTTATGGTCCGGTATACATGTACGAGATATTCCTGGACCAAAATTAGCGTGGTCTGTATGTATATTCTCGGCATGTGTACGCGTCTCTACATAACTGTAGTTTGCTCTCTGTTTGTTGCGTTGTAATCTTCATGAGATAAAATAGGAAATTTCAAGACTTTTTCCTGCATTTGACACATAAAAAGCATCAGTTCTTATCTAAACATAAGTCTTAGAAAAAACACATGATAAGTGAGAAATATGACATGAATTGTTGTGAGAATATGAAGAATTAAAGCCCTAAAAGTATATATATTTCGCACTTATCAATATACTACCATGATATTAATATTAAGTATATGGTAACCTAAGTAAAACACTTAGGGATGAGTCACGACATTGTCGGTCTCTAGAGCATGGATCTCGAACATGAATATAACCTAGATTACTTCTAGGTATGCGTGAGACCCATTGGGCAGCTAACTAATAATTATTCTCCATAAGACTAAGAGCATATCTTAAACATTATGAGAGAGAGAGATGATATGAGTTGAGGTGAGGAATCCCGGTAGTTTACGAACTACTTGGTTGCGCATTTGTGATCATTGAGGGGTTTCCTAATTGGATTCCGCTCCAGGTTATATCCAACGAGCCCAAACTGGATCGTGGATCAGGTGGCTACGGCCTTTTTATGAACGTCTTACGAGACATAAGAGAGTCAGGGGCCTCCAGACCTCTGGCGAAATGAGCACCTTTGTGTGTACGGGAGGACTACTGTCCATGGTGAGGTTATCGGGTTGTCCTAACATGACGCCCAACTGACATTAATAATTAAACATGGTTTGGATGGTTGGGGCCTTAAAGGCCAAATTAAATTAACTATGGAAACTGTACGCCACGGCGAATGTACATTGTACATATGGATGGGGCCTTGAAGGCCAAACTAAAATAAATTAATAAAGGATGGTATACGCTACGGCGATTGTACATTGTACATCATATTGTGGTTGTTCGATACGTTCGATATATAATAGTGGATTATGTTATTAAATGATTGTTTGGATGGATGGTTGAGTATCTATGGATATTTGGATGGATGATTATGTATATTATACATGTTTGTTACAATATTAATTATTTCTGTAAAATGGTAAAGCATGAAACCGATCTAATAATAAGATGGTTAAAATGACAAGTGACCATTAGGGTCCAGGCCCGGCGTACTCAGCGTCTATCGCTGATACTACACCATTACAGGTTGTTGATCATTGCCGAAGCCGAAGAGCGAGAACAGGGTAATTGGAGTTTTGCTTTTGTTACTACACATGGAGATGTTGTATAGCAATGAGGATGGTGAATTGTATTATGGTAAGGTTATGTGTATTCAGGTTTGGGTAGATGCTCACTTGTCGATGTTTATGGTTTATGGACTTAGTATGATGTATAGGAGTTTCTCGTTATCACGGCGGTTAGCAGTTTGTTTATGTTGGAAGTTTGTTGTAGTTTGGCTTCGTTGCTCGCATGGGCGAGTAATGGCCGGTGACACCCGAGTGAGTTTTGTAATTGTTATTTATTTTCCGCTGCGAGACGTTTTATTTATTGCTACGTGAGAGACTATTACGTGATTGTGGAGAGGGGTGTTACAAAAGTGGTATCAGAGCGGAGTGCCGCTCTGATGACGAGAAAGTAGGTTAAGACAGTGAGCTTAGGACTAGGGAAGTTATGGGAAACATTTGGGAGGTACGAGACGATTCGTCTTAGAAGGATATTGTGTCTAGTAACGCAAACTGCGTGACATAGTAGCCTTTAAGGCAATTCAATATCTATTGGTTGTATACGGTAAATTTACCGAGTATTTATGTGACATACTGTACTACAGATGTCTGGGGGAACTAGAGGGCGTGGTACTGGAAGAGGTGGAGGCGGTGACCCCGGCATTCCAGGAGTTGCTGAGACGGTTGCAGCCGTTCTTGCACAGCTGGGTACTCAGATAGGAGGAGCACCAGCCCACCCGCCACAGCCCAGGGAAACGAACTGGCTGAAGTCAGTTAGCGAGACCCGACCACCTACATATTATGGGGAACCAGACCCCGTAGCCTTGGAGCGATTCATAGTGGAACATGAGAAGGCCTTTGAAGCCTTACAAGTACCGGCCGACAAGAAGGTCGTCATTGCTGCTTTCCATCTGAAGGATGCAGCCAGTACTTGGTGGAGGTTGGTCACGGACCATCACCTGGCAACGCCCGACTTTTTGTGGGCTGCCTTTGTAGAGTTGCTGAGAGGGAAGTACTACCCAGCTCATCTTAAGCAGAAGAAGCACCAAGAGTTTGAGACATTGACCCAGGGAGGTCTGACCGTGGATGAGTATTACGCTCGATTCATTGGTCTACTGGACTTCATCCCCGGTGTGGATTACTCAGAGACCGTGAAGGTCGAGAAGTTCCGGGGAGGACTATTATTTCGCATTTAGATGGCGATGGGTGCTACCCTCTACACTACCATCCAGGTACTAACATGAAAGCCACAAAATTCTTTACTTGCTACATTACCAATTAACTTTGTGAGAACTTACCAATGAGATTCCAGGAGTGTTATGAGGCTGCCTCGAGGACGGAGCTAATGCTCCAGACTCGGGAAGAGACTCTCGGGGCCAAGAAAAGGAAGAACCCTGAGGGAGAGTCTGAGGGTGGAGGAGCATCTCCAGGCGACGGCCAAAAGAAGGGAAAGTAAGGACTTATCCCATTCTAAATTGGTTACCACACTAAATACCTTATGAATGCTGACCCGAAACCTTGAACACGAAATTCTTTCCAAAGAAAGGGCAGCAGGGTCACTAGGGAGCAAAGGGAAAAGAGCCCATCCTTTGGTTGACCGGCCCAGCTATAGATGCTCAGCCTTTGAGATCTGCACCTCCTAAGGGTGAGAACACCTACCTCTTAAAAATCAATTGTAACCTTAACCTTAATATCAACAGATATTGACTTAAACTAAATACTACCATCAGGCACCGGACAGCCCCAACGCCATTTCTATTGCAAGCGTTGTGGGAAGGACCATCCTGGGGTCGACTGCGAAGGCCGCAAAGTCGAGTGTCGGTGCTGCCACAAAGAGGGTCATAGAGAATTCGAGTGCTGGATGAACCCAGAGAGCCGTAACTACAGGCCACCAAAGAATACTCAGAAGACCTCAGCTGGAAGATCTGGAGTACCACGAGGCGGTCAGGATGGCCAGACATCTACTGATGCTGGAGCCCAGAGAGGCAAGGGAGTAGATAGGGCATGAATACCCTGAACTCCATGAGACCTCTGGTGGAAGACTTTGTTTAGCTTACTATGATGTATATTTACTTTGAATGTTAGAAGGAGCTATGTTATAAGTATGTGGGAGTGTGTCATTGACCACTCGCCTTTTGTGTATGACTTTTGAGATTATGTGTACTCGGTACCAATAAGCTTTAAACCTTGACGGGTAGTATATATGAACAGGATGTTTAAGCTTACATTATCATGTAGCCCATACTCGACGACACAGAGTCAATGAGACCAGTGATTACTGAACCAGAATTTCCACCTGCATGGCGCACTTGCTAATGCAAGCGCTATGACAAATAAACCACTGAAATTTCCATCTGCCTTGCGCACTTGCTACAGCAAGTGCAGCAACAGCAACAGTAACAGCAACTGCAAATGCAACTGCATCAACTACTACTTTTTAGCCTTTTATTATATGTATAAAAAAAAAGTGTTTTTCAAACCTTTTCATACAAACCTTGAGGTTAGAAACCTATGCAACTATGGAAGGACCGTTAGTGCAACCACTACAGCTGGAGAAATTCTACAACCACTGTGATTGTAAACCACACCAGTTTAATTGTTCGAGAATTTTCAGACATGGCTTTTTAGCCAAATACCATCAGTGTATACCCGCATTTAATGCTAATCACTGCTAGTGATAAATGTTTAGTCCTTATGGACAAGCATACCCTTTGTAGATGCACCACCGTCAGTGAGGATGGTTGGGAAGTGAAGAGCCAAGTTGCTCAAGCTATTATGCAATCTGCAATACATCAAACTAAACGGATGAAGGAATGAATACGAACTATGGATGAGATGTGACCAGGATAAACAGGGAGAAAAGGATATGTGTTGTACTCAATGAGATCGAATTAGGAGAATCAAGTTTGCTAAATATAGCACAGATTTTACTTACACCGAGTTGAATAATATCAGTCTATGATACAAATTACCACTGATGCCACCAGGGCAATAGCACTTATTACAGGATAACTGATAACATGAACTATTAGACAAAAAAAACAAGAAGAAGACAAAAAAAAGGGATATCCATCTAAGGGAGACTGACAAAAGAATACTTCACAACAACCGTGTGACAGACATTACCAGTTTACTAAACGAGACATGGGACGACCGCACTCCGATAGGAGCATGTGGGCCTGACAGACTTATTTATGAGTTAGTCGGGTAAGTAGTAATGTATCAGTACGGTACCCCATGCAAGTAGACAAGTAGTGTTAGGAACACGAGAAGTAGTCAACTCCATACTAGGGACAGTAAGACGGATTACCTCGAAGATGGACGAGAAGAGCCGCAGTTAAAGCAACGGGCTAGTGAAATCAAGAACTTTTAACACACAAAGAGCAGTAAACAGTATACAGAAAAGACAAGGAAACCTTTCAAGGACGTGAACACTAAGGACAGGAAACCAAAGGAAAAAAAAAAGAAAAAACCATTATGGAAAAGTAATATGTAGAACCCTCAAAAGGATCGAGCAAACTCTCGCAATCCAGAGGAAATCTACCAGATGATATGGACATAAACGCGTGACTACGCAAGGATAAAAGACAAAGCTATATAATAGCAGATACATTAAGCAAGGAAAAAAAATGGACTTGGATTATACCACTCACATGATAATTCGCTCAACTTATCTGTTTGACTCATTAGATATTAGCTGCTGAGAGTTTACGCCTCTACACTCTGTACGACTGAGTGTTTTGGTATTGCACTTGTGCAGTTATTTAATCTAGTGGGGATACAGAAAGATGCAATGGATATCAACACGAGTGTGTATAAAAGAACTACAACAGTGTGTTACTCCGGGACAAAACCACCAGGAGACATGGATGACAAACATCATCTTTGTGGTCATATAGGCTGGTACGTTTTAGTATTACAAAGACAAGTGCAAATAGCACTAAGTACTAACAGTAGCCAATGTCATATTACACCTCAAGCTGAATATCAGTGAGAGAAGACACACGCATGTATGTTAGTGATCCAAACGAGGGGATACACAGCAATAGAAAAAGAAGCAAATTGAGCCTATGTTCATGGGTCTGCACCTCATACGGAGCGAGTGGGCCCATTAGAATGAACTTGGGAGAGAGCACAAATAGATCAGTGCCTTACCTTTCTGAATTGTGGAGCCTAGAAGGGCTAGAGTCATACCCATCTCTCTGATATGAGGATAATCCACGAGTTGGTAAACTCTATGAGAGCCAAGTATCCAGCGCTCCTTGTTGAGCGGCTGTTGTATACTTGTGGGGTACGGGGGCGTAACCCTTTTTAAGGGGGGTAGAGCCTCTTGGCTGTGCACATGTGTGCACTAAGTTTTGATTGTTTAGTATGCATTGCATACAAAGAATTGGTGGTGTGCGGGGCATACAAGGTTTGTTTGTTTAGTATGCATGGCATACAGTGAATTGTTTCGTATGCATGGCATACAGTGAATTGGTTTTGTTGGTTATGTTTGGTACGCGGGGCGTACGTTGTTTGGTCTGTTTTTGTGTAATGTGCACTTGTATGTATGTATCTTACGAGATACTTGTTTGAATGTTGTATTTACACCAATGTGTGTAATACTTTTCTTATGCTATTTGTGATATGTATTCATATTGCTTTATAGAATGATTACATATGGTATCGCTTAGATACGAAATGAATCATTAGATATGGAATGTGGAACAATGAAATGTTATGGACACCTCAGGGAGGTTGTCAGGGTTGGTAGAACTGATAGGAAATGATGGTGCTGATGGATCACCTATATCCATATAGAATTGAAATAATGCCACAAAGTGATGGCTATGTGCTGTATAAGTGCAATACGATGTGTGTAAATGATATATCACATAGATATACATCATGGGAATAATGGGTAGTTATACATTTATATACTTACCTATTTGATTAAGAGACTTTGGGACGAAGTCTTTTTAAGGGGGGTAGATTGAAATACCCCAAACTAATAAAACATGGATTAAATATCTAATAACATTAATTAAGGCCTAAACATGCCTTAAAAGTCAGCTGAGGACAACTGTGGTCAACACAAAACAAGATGTTGCACCCTTTGACTGTTTAGGGTAAATAAATACCCAAATGAACTTCTTAGGACCTAAAAATTTGTTCTAAGTTTATTAACATAATATTAAACATATTATAATCGTTGGACAACACTCCAACACAAAGAACAAGCACTTTCATGCTTCAAGGTCAAGTAGAGCAAAAAGGTGCTCTAAGAATACCTTAAAGGTCTAATGACCTCTAAATGATATAAAATTGGATACCATGATCAAATATCATGTAAGGAACACAACAAAACCGTTGTTAAAGAAAACCAAGCTCAGAAACACCTTACAACACAAAATGTGCACTAAACAATCTTAAAGCACATTTTGGTGTAATTGTCTTCTAAATTGATTTTAAATGGGCTAAAAGGTTATAAATACCTTTAAATATGATAAAATATCATATTATATCATATTAGGAATTTAATTCCAAGAATTTACAAATTTTTACAAATTTAATATTAAAATATAATAAAACCCTAAAGTGGGGCCCGTTTGGGTCAACATTGACTAAGTTGGTCAATGTTGACCATTGACCACGAATTGGACCTCTTAAAATCGGTGGAATAAGTCTCTTAACAGACCAAGAGACAAGTCCCATGTGACAATTAAATATATCCCTTTACTTTTGCATAAAATAAGAAAAAGTGAACTTTAGCATATAAAACTAAACGGTTGTCTACCACTTGCTTACCCATGTGTTGAGCCAGCCGAATTTGGAGCCTCCTTCCTCCTCATTATACGGTTGAATCCAAGGCTCCAAGCAAGACAAGACAAAACATGATGACTCGTTTCATTAGTTAATTGCTAAAAGTAACATTATTACTCCATTATTCAATCAAATTGGAATCAATAATTCCCCACCTTTCTCAATCTAGGCCGGCTGCCCCTTGTCTTTGTCTCCAACGAATTTCCAACACCAATCAAGCCTTGGTGAGTCATCAAGTCACTAAAATCATAAAAAATGCAAAAAATGTGTTTTAAGCCAAATTAGGTCATTCTTTCTCATTAGTCCCATTCCAACCGTGGGACTCATTGACAAACTCTCTCTTTGGCTCCTCTTGACTGAAGGTAAGCTTCCCAAGCTCCATTGATGAGAGCTCAAGCTCTAGGTAAGCTCCTAAGGCATAAAAATGCCCATTTTCTTCATCTTTCTTTCCTTTTTCCATTGATCTACACTCCAACCTTTTCTATACATCTATGTAGAGTGTTTTGGAGGTTAAAGGAAGGATAAATTTCGGCCATAACAAGATCTAAGGAGAAGAGTTCAAGTTTTGACCATTTAAGGTAAAAATGTGCTCTAAGCACATATCTCTTCTTCCTTGTGAATTTCGGTTGTAAACCTTGGTCCCCTAGCCTTATTTTCTTCTCCTTTTCTTGTGGATTCAGTTGGTATACCAAGATATACAAGGAGTAGCTAGATCCAAGCTAAAAACACCATTTTGGTCTCTTAAACAAGGTAAAACTTAGCCATCTTCCAAGCTAACTACCCACGGTTTTGTGCCTTGTTTTTAAGAGTGTTTTGATACTCTTTCTCTACTGGAAAAATAGGGCCGAAGTAGATCTACAACAAGCTTGAAGATCTAAGGTAAAAATCCATGATTTTCATGACTTAAATTACTTCTTATGGTTAGATCTTGCTTGGAGACTAACTAGGCCTTGTTTGCTGTTTAAAAACATGTAAGAGAATCTTTGGAAATTTTGTCCTAGGCTGGCCGAATCCAAACAAGGATTTATCTAAGCTAAATCAAGTTATAAATCACTTAAATATACACTTGGTATATTAATATGTGTTTATACATATTTATACATATATGTCGTGAGTGAAGAGTATATTAAGGTCTTATTTTGACCTTAGGTGATTAAGGAATGGTTTAATAAATTTTATAACTAATTAAACAAGCATAATTGTCAAATTTAAGACATTATGTGGAAGTTTGGTAATTAAATGAAAAACCTATGGTGAGGCCGAGATCTATATGTATTTTTGGGACATTTATGTGTAATTTATTTTGTGAGCAAATGTTTGTAATAAGGCCATGTACTTTAGGCCATTTTATTTATGCATTTACAAGCTTTTATTTAAGTTTAGGTGATATATAATTATTACCAAAATGAATAAGGGATTATAGTGTAATTAAATTAAATTTAGGGGCTTTAGAATGATAAGGCCGAAAATTAGAGGTTAAAAGGATTTAAAATAAAGTTTATAAAATTTTATAATGTTTTGGGGGTTAAATGGTAATTTCTGAAAAGTATAGGTGCAAACCGTAATTAAAAGGAATTAATGGTGAAGGAATTATTAAGGAGGTCAACCTTGACCATATGGTAGGTTTTGACCAAATTAGATAAGTTAAATAACTTATTTAAGGTTTTATAATAAGTTATGTATTTTACGGTAATATTTTTATAACATATGTGGTAAATATGTTATTACCGAAAAAGTAAGGGTGTATAATGGTATTTTAAACACCCATGGGCTATTAGGAATTTTTAGGAATTTATTGGGTTGATTTTGGAATTAAAATAAACTATATATGTATAATATATAGTTATTATGTCATTATGACACTTTGGAGAAATATAGATGGTGGAATGATAAAAACCGAGAATATATGGGTTAATAAGGATATTTATAACCCTTTGGTGAAATTTGGAGATTTTTAGAATTATATAAGAATATTTATTAAGATATGTGTATAATATATGGTTTAATGATATTATAAAATTATATGTTATAAATAGGGCCAAATGGCAATTATTGAACAGTTTTGGGTCTGTTCGGTATTTTATAAATATTGACCATAGGTTATATTTATATTAAGGTTAGAATGTTATATTAAATGGAATATATAACATGGTATAAATTATGGGAATGGTTTGTAAATAAAGGAGATTATGGTTTATGGAAAAGAATGAGATTTTCTTATGGTGCCTAAGCGGCAATATAAAATAGTTTTGTATAAAAACTATAGGTTATAAATTAAAGGAAATAAGAATATCATATCAAATGATATTAGTATAAGGTATAACATTACATAATGTTTTGTGGCCAAAATAGAATTTAAATAAATTCAAGGGCTGTACCGAATTACATAAGGTTGGAAAATGAATTTTAGACTAAGGTCTATAATGTTATAAATGTTATAACAATTATATGGTATTAAGGTGGTTTAATGGGATTAAGATAAGTAAGGATATTCACATAAAATAATGTGACGAACTATAAATAAATGAGATTTATAACCTAAGGTGTTTATGGAATAAACCTTAGGAGTTGTAAATATACAACATAAAATGTTACATAATATTAGGATAATAATCTTAATATAAGTTATAATATAATACAACTAATGGGAATAATCATCTAACAAAGATGATAAAAAGTAACATAAAATATAAGAGTTTATTAAACTCATGGGAATTACCTACGTGGTAAATATATACATACACAAGAATAATGTATATAAGGTGGATATATATTTTGGTTGAAAACCATATGATTTAATGGTGGTGGTTATTTTAAAAAAAATATAGTTACGAACTATAAGTTATGAGTTGGATGCAAATATTATTTGCTAAAGATAAATGGATTAATATACATTGTATTATAATGGATGGTGGGAGAATGATACAATATAATAAATGATACATTACGAAAAAAATATATAATATAATAATGCATGCATACATGCAACTATAGGTTATGTACCTATACTAATGGTGGATAAGATTAAAAGAAATACAACGAATTAAACTTAATAGTTGAAATATTATGACGTATGAGTTTTAAGTAACAAAGCCGACCGGTTTAGAGAAACCCGTAACAAACAACTGTAGAAAACAGGGATGTACTGTCGGGGTTACTTATTATTCGGAAATACCGGATGTAGTTAGTCATGGAGACTGACTTATAGTTTTAATACCGTTTAGATTATACTTCTAACAAGACGCTTGACGAGCAAGTGGACTACGCGGAGCATAGGATCTTGCTGATTCATACTCCACCGTAATACGATCAGGGTGAACGGTATGTAAAGGGGTTTGATCCGAGTTGTCCTAAGGATGCTCCTTGGGCTCGGATTTGGTTGATATAACTTGTGTGTTATATGTGTGTGGTTACATGTATGTGTTTAAGTGTTATTGCATTATTTATTATGCACGAGCGTCCTACGGGACTAACACTACGTCGACTATAGATCGACTTATATAAACATACATATACGTTGTTGTGATGACATGACGGTTACTTGATATAATACCATGATATTAATATTAAGTATATGGTAACCTAAGTAAAACACTTAGGGATGAGTCACGACATTGTCGGTCTCTAGAGCATGGATCTCGAACATGAATATAACCTAGATTACTTCTAGGTATGCGTGAGACCCATTGGGCAACTAACTAATAATTATTCTCCATAAGACTAAGAGCATATCTTAAACATTATGAGAGAGAGATGATATGAGTTGAGGTGAGGAATCCCGGTAGTTTACGAACTACTTGGTTGCGCATTTGTGATCACTGAGGGGTTTCCTAATTGGATTCCGCTCCAGGTTATATCCAACGAGCCCAAACTGGATCGTGGATCAGGTGGCTACGGCCTTTTTATGGACGTCTTACGAGACATAAGAGAGTCAGGGGCCTCCGGACCTCTGGCGAAATGAGCACCTTTGTGTGTACGGGAGGACTACTGTCCATGGTGAGGTTATCGGGTTGTCCTAACATGACGCCCAACTGACATTAATAATTAAACATGGTTTGGATGGTTGGGGCCTTAAAGGCCAAATTAAATTAATTATGGAAACTGTACGCCACGGCGAATGTACATTGTACATATGGATGGGGCCTTGAAGGCCAAACTAAAATAAATTAATAAAGGATGGTATACGCTACGGCGATTGTACATTGTACATCATATTGTGGTTGTTTGATACGTTCGATATATAATTGTGGATTGTGTTATTAAATGATTGTTTGGATGGATGGTTGAGTATCTATGGATATTTGGATGGATGATTATGTATATTATACATGTTTGTTACAGTATTAATTATTTCTGTAAAATGGTAAAGCATGAAACCGATCTAATAATAAGATGGTTAAAATGACAAGTGACGATTAGGGTCCAGGCCCGACATACTCAGCATCTATCGCTGATACTACACCATTACAGGTTGTTGATCATTGCCGAAGCCGAAGAGCGAGAATAGGGTAATTGGAGTTTTGCTTTTGTTACTACACATGGAGATGTTGTATAGCAATGAGGATGGTGAATTGTATTATGGTAAGGTTATGTGTATTCAGGTTTGGGTAGATGCTCACTTGTCGATGTTTATGGTTTATGGACTTAGTATGATGTATAGGATTTTCTCGTTATCACGGCGGTTAGAAGTTTGTTTATGTTGGAAGTTGGTTGTAGTTTGGCATCGTTGCTCGCATGGGCGAGTAATGGCCGGTGACACCCGAGTGAGTTTTGTAATTGTTATTTATTTTCCGCTGTGAGACGTTTTATTTATTGCTACGTGAGAGACTATTACGTGATTGTGGAGAGGGGTGTTACAGGCTTCCTCTGGTGAACAAGTCACGAAGGACCGAGATTTCTTTAGCGGCCGATGGAAGATTTCGAGTTAGAGAGGGTGACTAGCAGCCATGTTCGAATGGAAATCGTTCCTGGGATGAGGAATAGAGGGATCGATGGTGAAGATGACAACCGGAGATGAAGATGGGAGCAGGAGGGTGACGGGAGGTGATGAAGATCGAAGATGTGGCGGCATTCGTGGGTGCTGGAGTCGGTTGCGCTTGCGTTCTTATTTCCAGCTTGAAGGTTCGTTCGATGGAGCTCTGTTCTTTGTTCGCCATTTGTGACGAGAATGAAAGGGGCGGTTGGGCATGTATGTTCCAGGTTCGCCAACCTCAGTGGATGGAATGAAGAGAGGGCGGAGCCCGTTTGTTCCTCGTTCGCCAGGTATGCTGCAAATTACCGTGAGCAGGAAGGGAAGTCCAAAGAGCTTGATCCTCTTTGTTCACCAGTTAGGTTGCAAAACACCGTGAAGAATGAAGGAGGTGCTGGGTTTCAAATTTGTCTATTGCGGCGTGATTGACAGGAGCAAAATGCTTGGGTGCCCTGAGTGATTTTTTTTTTGTTAGCTATCGGAGGAGATGGGAGTACCGAGAATCACTGGGAATGAAATATTCTTGTTCTGACGATTTCGTTGGTTTTTTTAAGCTTGTGGGACGAAAGAGATGACGGCGTGGAGTGAAGCAGTAGAAGAGTTAGGTCTTCCATTTGAGTTTTTGAGGTAGAAAACTGGTTGAAAATTGATCGGGGAAGAAACACAGGGAAGAAGAAAGAGTAAGGGTAGTCGTTCCATCGAAAAATGAAAGCCATCCTCTGTTTGATGTTTTGTGTTTCAGAAAGAAAAGGGAAGATGATCATCGGATGAATGAGGACTGGAATTGGGAAATGCGGCTACAGTTTTTTTTCTACAGTGAAGATTTCATATGTTATTAAATAGAGGAATGGTAACAACTAGGGTTTTTATTAGTCTTGGGCTTTGACCAATGAGGCTTAGTATTTTGGGCTGCATCTGACTGATCCAATAAGGACTGGGGTGTGTTGGGCTGGCAAAATTGATAGGAAAAGCTAGCATAAAAATAAAACACCCCATGTCATTATCAAGATTCAAACCCAGGGACTCTGACTTCTATATAAACACTCTAACCATTTAAGCTGAGACAGAATTCGGTATACTAATACTACAAATATTGAATCACACTAGTACAAGTCGAGAAAATAAATAAAAATACCATGTGCTCCTTCCGTGTTTCAAACTCATAACCTCTAGCTTTTCCCATGTATATTACAACCAGTTAAGCTACAACAAAACTCAATATATAACCGTGAAAAATAACACTGGAACTCTAATTTGAAATGACTGACTTCCATAAAAACGTTTCATTTTCAATGAAAAAATGCAGTAAAACGAATGAGTTTAATCTAATGTAATGAATTGATTTTCTTTTTGAGGGTCATAAAATAAAAGAATGTATATAATGAAAATACAAAACATAATATAACGAATACATGCAATAATGAAATGGTACTTGCTTGATGAAAATAAAAATACACGTGAGCATCCTAAATAAGAAAATTGAATCAGATATGTACGAATAGCCGTAAATACGATAGAAAAAGAAGTAACCAAATAAAATGATATGAGAGAGAGTTTAATTGGATTAGCGACGAAACGAAATTTGCTAATATGGAATATAATAGTGAAAATGTACATAAAATGATGAAAATAATTCCAAAAAATAATGATGCTAAAGACAAAATAAAAACAAGTACTAATATAGAAAATACAAGTCAAAGTATCATTGAAATGGAATGAGATAAAATAAACAAGTAACAAACTAAAAACAAATAGGCGAATAAATTAGCAAATAAACAGAACCAATTATCACGAAATTAGTCGAAAATGAAACTGTAAAATAGGTAAATAACAAAAAGGGACGTGTTTAAAAATGAATGCTTTGAAAGGCGACGACCCTCTTACTTTATTTATTTGTCTGAATTTTTTTTATGGGGTGAGAATTTTTGGTGTCTACAATATGTACATTGAATTCTGATATTACTAAATTTCTAATAGATATTACATACTAACTTCTTAAACTATACAATAAGCTTATAAAACCTGCACTCTTACACTATATAATTGTACAATTTTAAATGTTGCCAAAGATAGCTACATATATTGGTAGCCAAGAATGATTGATTTTATTTTGAAATGAGCCCCAAGCTCTAAGTCCATTAAACCTGATGGAAAAATTCCCGTACGCGTGCAATCGCTGGACTCAATTCCCAATCCCGGTTAATATTGTGTGAATTGCCCGAGAACGGTTTTTTTTTTATTTGTACAGATGCCGATAACTAGGATATCGGCTTAAAAAAAACGGAGACTTGCACATAAGCCGATAATAGTATTATCAGCTTCCAGATGCTGATAATACTATTATCGGCTTATGTGCAAAGTCCCCAACTCCCGAAAAGTATAAACTCAACCGATGCCGACAATACCATTACCTTCTTCCCATTTCTTAAAATTCTCCTCTCACTCTACACTTCCTTACCACAAAATCCTCTCTTTTGTTCTGGAGCAAAATGAACAGAGACGAATACCAGATTAGCCAACAAGGTCCATTGGAGTCGTCGCCTTTCAGCCTGCAGACGACCCATATATCTGCAGCATATGCATCTAATGATCCGGTTAGTATATTTAATAATTATAAACTTGTACATTGTTTTATTAAAGTGCTAATATTAGTAATAGTTGTACAGTCGACGGTTAGGCTAGGTTAGTTAGTAACAGCTTTTGTACGATTGAATATAATAAATCTTAGTATTTATTTTATGCAAAGTTTAGTCAATTGTAAATGTTTTAATTATAATACATAGATTTGGTACATTATTTAATTAATAGTAGTATAACTAAATGTTAATTACAATAGGTCGATTTATGGTAATTAGTCTATTTTAATTTTAAGTTATGTAACACACAATATATACATTATTTGTGTAGGTAATATTTGTTAAACTAACCGTCACTTCTTGCACATTAATAAATCTTAGTAATTATTATATGCAAAGTTTAGTCATTTGTAAATGGTTTATTTATAACACATAGATTTGGTACATTATTTAATTAATAGTTGTCTAACTAAATGCTAATTACAGTAGGACGATTTATGGTAATTAGTCTATTTTATTTTTAAGTTATGTAACGCACAATATATATACATTATTTGTGTAGGTAATATTTGTTAAACTAACCGTCACTTCTTGCACATCAATAAATCTTAGTAATTATTATATGCAAAGTTTAGTCATTTGTAAATGGTTTATTTATAACACATAGATTTGGTACATTATTTAATTAATAGTTGTCTAACTAAATGTTAATTACAGTAGGACGATTTACGGTAATTAGTCTATTTTAATTTTAAGTTATGTAACACACAATATATATACATTATTTTTGTATAGCATTTTATTTAATATTATATTTGAATATATGATTGTACTACGTTTAATTTATTAGTAATATCCACCGATTGTTGTTATGATTATCCTATAGTCCTTGTCAACTTTGCAAGCGTAGTTGAATTAGTTATTTATAGTATTATTAACGGTAACATGTATGTGTATGAAATATAGAGATATGCACAGTACAGAAACAGGATCTTGAAAACCCGGTCTTGTTGGAAGGGTGCGACAGAGCTGCATGAGTCTATCTTGCCATATGTTGCTAGAGCTGGTTTCTTTGGGCCAGTGAATCTGAGGTTGAACAACTGCACGGGTATCATTAGCGCCTTGATTGATAGATGGAGTCCTGAGACGCATACATTTTTGATGCCCTTTGGAGAGGTCAGCATTACGTTGGAGGATGTGAATGTGTTATTTGGGCTCTCTACTAATGGGATCCCCGTTTGTGCATCTACTAGTATTGTGGACGTGGATGCTGTATGTATGCATCTTCTGGGTGATGCGGATAATTCGGTTAACTGAAATCCAAATTGTAAAAAAAAAAAATTGGATTTCGGTTCATTCGGTTTTTAACCGAATTATCCAAATTTTGATCAAAACCGAATTAACCGAAATCCAAATTATCCAAAATCCGAAATTTTTTTAAGTTGAAAACCGAAAACCGAACTGAAATCCAAATTCCTTCTGTTCGGATTTCAATTAACCAAAATTAAAAAAAACCGAAAACCGATTTTATAAATTGGATTTCAGTTAACCGAATTTTTTTTTTAAAAAAAAACCAAACACATGTTTTTGTTTCATGTTCATCATCAGCAACAGTAATAACCATAAGCTGCTAGAAAATTGTGAATTCCCTAGTTACCAATTCATCACAATAGAGACAGGAAGAACTCACTCAAACATTACTAGTTACATCAAACTAGGGGTGAGCAGCGATGAACGATGTTCCAAAACAACCAGTTATATATAATTAATTTGACGGAAAAAGAATAGTATGACATTATATAATTGAAGGATTGGAGCAATGCGAGATAGGGTTCCGAATTTTAACGTTTTGTTTGTCATGTTTAAAGAGTATTAACTATTAAGGAAAAATTTAGGGATTTTCTTTAAAAAAAGTTTGGATAATTCGGTTAACCGAATTTTTCAGGGTTAAAACCGAAATCCAAACTGAATTATAATTTGGATATTCGAATAACCGAAATTTTGAATTCGGTTTTAAAATTCGGTTAAAAATCCAAAAAAAAATTCGGTTAATTTGGATTTTGGATAAATCCAAATTATCCAATCCAAATGCTCACCCCTAATGCCCCCTCTTCTCGCAAGGGGAACCAGATACCTCTGGCTTGGCTAGCTGAGAGATTCGTAGAGACCGATGCTAATTTTGGTCAGCGAGATGAGATCATTCATCAGCAGCATGCCAGAGCGTACATCCTCAGACTCATTGGAGGGCTACTCTTCCCCAACTCTAATGGGGATAAGGTCGATGTCTCTTATTTGAGGCTGCTACAGGACTTCGACTATAGTGGTTCCCTGAGCTGGGGGTCTGCACTACTTGCACATCTCTACAGGGAGATGTGCAATGCTACGAAATTTGATACGAAATATCTGAATGGCTGTAGTAAGCTGCTTACAGTGTGGGCATATGAGCGGTTTCCTGCGTTCAGACCACGACTCTCCCCCGATCGAATAAATCTGTCACCCCACCTTTCTCTTGCCCATAGGTAACAATAATGCGTCATATGGTATATAATTTAAAAATTAGTTGAACTGTGGTATAAACCTCACATGAATTCTGTTACAGATACAATGGTAAGCTGAATACCATTTCTGCCAGACTGCCACCATGGCTCGACAAACACTTGATTCAATTAGCATTTCTCCCATTGATGGAGAGGTAAGTTGCCACTAAAGTTTATTACAATTTCGTTTTTCATAATTTGTATTCTAAATTTTAATATTTATTTGGACTATGTGTAGTGGATATGGCAGCCATATGGTGATCGATCAGCAGACCCTGAGCACTTCGTTGTAGTGGTATTTATAATC
This sequence comes from Limonium bicolor, assembly GCA_023374045.1. Classification (NCBI taxonomy): domain Eukaryota; kingdom Viridiplantae; phylum Streptophyta; class Magnoliopsida; order Caryophyllales; family Plumbaginaceae; genus Limonium; species Limonium bicolor. The sequence continues at coordinate 325,285,567 of CM041777.1, read as the reverse complement.
CACTTCAACGTGATCGAGGGTCATCAACCGGACCGCGTACTTCGCCAGTTTGGGGTCGATCAGCCCATTCCTGCCCCACCACTCGACTGTGACATGCTGCATGTTGTCACAAGAACAGGCAGGACAAATGCAGCATGGTGTGAGATTTTTCGTGACCACATCCAGATGTGGAATAACAGACACTTGTACCGGATCCAAATCTCACAATTACCAAGAAGGGTTCCCCTGGACAGGATGAGTGCATATATGGTATGATACCTGCAGCATGCTGTGTCATGGTTCACCGAGTAGAGCAGGAGGAATGTTATTGTGGTAAGCACATTCTTATTTCGTTTTCTCTATTTGTTTGATATATAATATTTGTTTTACTTTATTTAATCTCTTTTTTTATTTTGTTTATCAGGCGTCAGGTTTGGAGCAGCTTCAGCGGATTCCCGCTGATCAGGGTGTAAGAGAATATGCCACACAGCTATCTCAGACGATCGTTGCAGATGATTACCATCGAACCGGACATTTCTCCCAAGACTTTTCACAGCAGGCACCTCCAAGGGTAGAGTTGCAGTACCCTCAGTATGTAATCAGCGACAACCCTGCTCCAAGAGCAGCCAGAAACCGGCCGTACAGTCAGAAACGAAGAGGGCCGCGTGACTGTGCACCCCCACCACCCCAAACAAATCAACCTTCATCACAAGCTAATTTTGCACTGGTTCCTGTTCCTGCAGCTGACCAGCATGGTCGCCAACCACCTCCTACATTTCCTGAGTTCCAGCACTCTACCTTTGGTCAGGTACCACATGATTTTGGAGCACAGTTCGATGTAGGTTCTGGTTCTTCAAACCCTATACCTGCTGCAGCTCCTTCACATGCTACACCTCCTTCACCTTATAGACCTTCTTTTGAGGCTCCACCTACTACATCACTGACTGAGCAGGATAATCAGGAGCTACTCGATTTATGCAATCAAATAGTATACGACGATGGTCTCCTTGGGGGAGTGTCATGGGAAACGCTAGCTGGTAGCTCCTCACAAGAAATACAAACGGTTACTGCCCCATCATTTGATCCATCATCTTTGACCGAGGCTGCCCCTTCAGCTCCGTTGCAGCAGGCTACCCCCGCACCATCTACACCAGTGGATACAAGTACACCTACTGCTGATCCACAAAATGATGAAGTTAGGGGTATATGGTTAAGAGGCTCAAACTCCAGATATAGGAACCGTAGGATTTACAACCTAGATTTCACCAGTCCTTAGTTTGTGAACCATTGTTATATTTCTGTAGTAGGTTTTATGTTATGTTTATTTTGCTGTTGAACAATTGTTCTATGGTAAGTACTTTGATAGACAATGGATGTCACTTGGCAGTTTTTTATTATGAAGTTTTTTGCGTTTGTTGGGACTTTGACAATTCTTTTGAATTGGTTGCTGCTGTCCGTTGGCCACCGTTTTTTGAAACAACGATGTGTGTATGTAATACTACATACACACCAAATTTGAAGCACAACGGGAATCATTTGGTAGTCCAAACTGTAAGCGCAAAGTAGCACCCGAGTGCAGTTTTTTATTATGCAGTTTTTGCGTTTGTTGGGACTTTGTCCATTCTTTTGAATACGTTGCTGCTGTCCGTTGGCCACCATTTTTTGACACAACACTGTGTGTATGTAATACTACATACACACCAAATTTGGAGCACAACGGGAATCATTTGATAGTCCAAACTGTAAGCGCAAAGTAGCACCCGAGTGCAGTTTTTTATTATGCAGTTTTTGCGTTTGTTGGGGACTTTGACCATTCTTTTGAATAGGTTGCTGCTGTCCGTTGGCCACCATATTTTGGTACAATGCTGTGTGTATGTAATAATACATACACACCAAATTTGGGGCACAACGGGAATCATTTGGTAGTCCAAACTGTAAGCGCAAAGTAGCACCCGAGTGCAGTTTTTTATTATGAAGTTTTGTGCGTTTGTTGGGACTTTGACAATTCTTTTGAATTGGTTTCTGCTGTCCGTTGGCCACCATTTTTTGACACAACGCTGTGTGTATGTAATACTACATACACATCAAAATTGGAGCACAACGGGAATCATTTGGTAGTCCAAACTGTAAGCGCAAAGTAGCACCCGAGTGCAGTTTTTTATTATGAAGTTTTTTGCGTTTGTTGGGACTTTGACAATTCTTTTGAATTGGTTGCTGCTGTCCGTTGGCCACCATTTTTTGACACAACTCTGTGTGTATGTAATACTACATACACACCAAATTTAGAGCACAACGGGAATCATTTGGTAGTCCAAACTGTAAGCGCAAAGTAGCACCCGAGTGCAGTTTTTTATTATGCAGTTTTTGCGTTTGTTAGGGACTTTGACCATTCTTTTGAATAGGTTGCTGCTGTCCGTTGGCCACCAATTGTTGCCAAATTGCTGTGTGTATGTAATACTACATACACACCAAATTTGGGGCACAACGGGAATCATTTGGTTGTCCAAACTGTAAGCGCAAAGTAGCACCCGAGTGCAGTTTTTTATTATGAAGTTTTTTGCGTTTGTTGGGACTTTGACAATTCTTTTGAATTGGTTGTTGCTGTCCGTTGGCCACCATTTTTTGACACTACGCTGTGTGTATGTAATACTACCTACACACCAAATTTGGAGCACAACGGGAAACATTTGGTAGTCCAAACTGTAAGCGCAAAGTAGCACCCGAGTGCAGTTTTTTATTATGCAGTTTTTGCGTTTGTTGGGGAATTTGACCATTTTTTTTTAATAGGTTGCTGCTGTCCGTTGGCCACCATTTTTGCCACAATGCTTTGTCTATGAAATACTACATACACACCAAATTTGGGGCACAACGGGAATCATTTGGTAGTCCAAACTGTAAGCGCAAAGTAGCATCCGAGTGCAGTTTTTTAATATGCAGTTTTTGCGTTTGTTGGGCACTTTGACTATTTTTTTGAATTGGTTGCTGCTGTCTGTTGGCCACCATGTTTTGCCACAATGCTGTGTGTATGTAATAATACATACAAACCAAATTTGGAGCACAACGGGAATCATTTGGTAGTCCAAACTGTAAGCGCAAAGTAGCATCCGAGTGCAGTTTTTTATTTTGCAGTTTTTGTGTTTGCTGGGCACTTTGACTATTTTTTTGAATTGGTTTCTGCTGTTAGTTGGCCACCAGTTTTTGCCACAATGCTGTGTGTATGTAATACTACATACACACAAAATTTGGTGCACAACGGGAATCATTTGGTAGTCCAAACTGTAAGCGCAAAGTAGCATCCGAGTGCAGTTTTTTAGTATGCAGTTTTTTGCGTGTTGGGCACTTTGACTATTTTTTTGAATTGGTTGCTGCTGTCCGTTGGCCATCAGTTTTTTCCACAATGCTGTGTGTATGTAATACTACATACACACCAAATTTGGTGCACTACAGGAATCATTTGGTAGTCCAAACTGTAAGCGCAAAGTAGCATCCGAGTGCAGTTTTTTGCGTGTTGGGCACTTTGACTATTTTTTTGAATTGGTTGCTGCTGTCCGTTGGCTACCATTTTTTGCCACAATGCTGTGTGTATGGAATACTACATACACACCAAATTTGGAGCACATCGGGAATCATTTGGTAGTCCATACTGTAAGCGCAAAGTAGCACATTACATTTATTGAATAATAAGAGCATCCTGCTTCAGTGTTATAATAAATTACATTCTAGTCCAACGACATCCGTCATCTCGTCATTCTTGCATGAAAATGAAACACATTAATAAAACCAAGACCGTCCCCAAATAGCTTAATAATCATCATTCTCGTCTGGTTCATATTCGATCATAAGATCAATGAAATAGCTCCAGAATGAACCGCAAACATGTTGTGCACATCACGGTCGTCGCGGATAGGCATTTTGCACCAGAACGCTGTCGGAACAGTGTACATCATCCTCCTGTAGATTATGAGAGTAACACGATAACATTGGAAGCCATCGATGAGCTCGTCTTGGATGATGGATTTGAGTTAATCGAACGATATGGTATTTGGCAGATTTAGGAGATCAAACTCCATTGTTCTACCTTCACTCGTAGGTACCATGCAAAAACCATCTGCTGTGTAGCTTGGTTCATAATGTAAAAAAAGCCGCGTTGGAAGGGTGTCCATTCTCAATAGGACCAGAGCTAGTTGTTAAAATCGAGAGTTTCTAGAGAGATCTCTGTTGATAGTTGAGGTTATATAATGAGAAAAATGGGGGAGATGCTTTTATAGCATGGAGAGGGAGGCACGAGGGATAAGATGCTTTACCCAAGGAAATCCAAGAAATATCATACCTGCCCGGATCACCGTTTAATTAGCAACTAAGATATTATAACTGTTGGACTAGCACCGCCCGCTTATTCTGATTTGCAACTCCCCAATCGATGTTGTCCTTGAACTGGATGTCAGCGGCAGCATGGCTGGTCCTTTCATCTCACTTCTCAAACAATCTGTCACTTTCGTTATCGAGAATCTAGGGACGCGAGACAGGTTCTAGATTGTGAAATTCGGCATTGAAGTAGCCATTTACCTAGCCGTTTAACTAGCCGTTGAGTAGCCGTTTAACTAGCCGTTTAAGTAGCCGTTGAACTACCCGTTGAGTTAGCCGTTTAATTAGCCGTTTAACTAGCCGTTGAACTATCCGTTTTAGTAACCGTGCTCTAGTATTATAAAACAGGGTATTGGTTTCAAACCCATTCATACCACACGACATTATACCAAAGCTTTGTATATCGATAGTGAATTGTTCATATCTTACAACACACTCTTCTATAAAAATCAAATGGAGTTTCCTTTCAGTTTGCACGTTAATTATGTTGCTACTTTCGGCCGTCATGGTGCGCAGTTTGATCGAAGGATGGGGCATAGACGCATAGAAATAAATATGCCATATCCTAATAATCTTCGTGATCTACATCGACGAGTACTCCGTGCTCTGCGGCCTATCCTTGGCAGAATAAATATAGCAACAATGGTGTATTTGGGGTTGGAAGGCGACTACGAGTGGAATTTTATACACGTACGCAATGATGCATCTGTTCAACGAATGATGGAAAACTACATGGAGTACAATGATTTCATGGAACATATTCCACTACTAGTTATCTACGATCCTATTGAACCCAACGATGATGATTTCCAGATGCAAGAGTCAATGTACGAGATACGACGTAACGTAATAGCACAACAACTTGACAGACAGAGGTCAGGGAACAATTAGGTTTTACGTAACTGTGTAACAACAATCTGAATCGGGTGGATGTATTTTATTTTTCTACAAGAGTATGTGGTGATGCGCTGCTCCACGTACAACAGTTTAATATTCCCCTTATCCAATCCCTTTACCACTTGTTGAAGCATTAGATGCAAATGATGGTAGACAGGATTAATATCATATTCAAACGTTGTTTATATTCGCCACTTTGTCCATCTTTCTAAAAGAAAGGAACAAAAGAGAGGTGAACAACAACTACTGTTTCAAAATGTATGCGCAAGTTGGGGAACATACACTAAAACATACCAAGCCAAGTTATACTAACCACCACAACTTCGCCATCATCTCTCCGAGTGATGTTGTTGACCTGGTAGACATTACAATAGTGGTTGACAAGAACTCCTTCCGTAGAGCAAGTCAGAGGAAGGTTAGTAGCCTTACTAATCACCACAACTTGTACACTATTTCTCAGCATGATGTCATTGACCAAGTACACATTAAGAAAGTGTTTGAGGATAATATCATCTCCTCGGTACAAAGCCATCCACATTTTGGTCTAAGACATCACTCTGATCTATGGTTTACCAGTTGAGGAGCGGTGAGGAAATGTAATATGAATTGAATATCATGGAACGGTCGAGGAAAGGAGAGGTGACGACATTAGTCCACCGTGTACTGCTTTTATAATTGAATTTTTTCTGCTACATTGCAATAGAATACAATGCCTTATCTTGGAATATTGCCTTTGCCAAAAAAAATGAAGCTTTAATTATTCCTTGCATGTGAACTATCGTGTGGAATACCAACTGCGGTGTTTCAAAGCAATCTTTATTCTCACTGCATATATACTCCCTTATCGTCTGGATATAAATACAGCAAGCGTTCTACTTTCACTTACACGAATAACTACCCACAACCATTGCCAGTACTATATTTCATAAGTTATCCATAGCTCTTGCTGAACTTCATCGACGCATTTCATCAATGGAGATCCCTTGCACTATCTTGCTTGACATTGAGCCAATCACCAATGGATATTACGTACGCCGAGTTTGACAATGTTGTAGAGACTAGGTTGAAAGAGCGTTACGGTTACCATTGTGTGGTTGAATGAATCGATACTTCATCGATTACTGCTGTGCTCCCAGCCACGCCCTGTATGGGGGCCATTGCAAATAAACCGAGATGTTGACGTTGGAACAATGATTGAACGGTTCGTTTATAATCAACAATGTTATACTCGATTAGAATTCTATGTGGTATATGCATTTAGGGAAGTTACCCCACCACCACGTGATAATTTACCAAGCCTATCCTTGGCACAAGAGTATAATGAAGATTACGGTTCAAATGACAGCGAAAGCGAAGGTTAATATGTAGATGGATGATGCATATCTCGTCCATTGTAAGGTATCAACAGAAGTGACATGTGGCTACTCCTATGATAGACGTTCTTGTATACAGCAAGCACGTACAAGAAGATGATTAAGTATTACTATGTCGGTATGTAATAAAACAATGATGGATGTCATTGAATCGATCTATGTATTTGGAATATTTCCTTTGCCAATAGAATGGTGTATCAACTCAATCTTTAGTCCTTGCATATTTAACAAATACAAGTTAAAGATAATTCATTACAACAGACAATGGATAAATTACATTTTTTTTGGTGTGCTTGCTAAAGGCACGACCTGTCTGAGCAGGAGCATAATTGGCTAATGCAATAACATACAATTACAGTAGGGAATTAACTGTAACTTGCATTCGGGCATCTTGTCCTAACATGACCGCGTTGCCGGCATAGCCCACAATGTCTTGTTTCACGCTCATAATTCTCATCCATCTCGTTATGAATGTGGGAGAATGTTGGCCGGCCTCTGACATTGTGCATCATAGTTGGATCTGGAACAATTGCAAGCCCACCATATATAGGCCACTTCCCTTGATTTCCTAGTGGCACAAACTTGTTCTCGCTATAAGCCGTTATCATCGCTTCAAGTCTGTAAACTTGATGAACATAATTCCTCCAATCTAGGGTGCAAGTAGAGCACACGGCCATGACATGTGAGCATGGATACTTAAACGCCTTCCATTCACCACATTCACACTCCCTTGAGTTTATTTGGATAGTAAACTTACCTTTGTCTCGCCGTAGGTTTGCATCCCCATTATCAACCACCTCAAACACCAAATCCATAGCATCAATAACAACCAAACGGTGGTAGTTGGCAAGGGTTTGATTTTCAGCTACTTTGTCTAAGAGGTGCTTGGTAAAAAATAACCCACTATTCCTTTGTGCAGTATAGGTTTCTAGGTTATCTCGAAAGTAGTAAATTAAATTATACAAAGTGCTTTCAACAATAGCCGTTACCGGTAGGAGACGGACCCTCTTCAGCACACCATTCATGCACTCCACCAGGTTAGTTGTCATATGACCCCACCTCTTTCCATCATCATGCGCACGTGACCATTTCTCGGGGGGCTCATTGAAAAAAAGAGCAATAGAGGGGTGAAGAGCAAGTAAGTGATTTAATCTTTCTTGAACTTTATCCCTTCTAAAATAGTAACCTGCACAAGTAATAACTTCAGATTAGATACCTACCCAATATCATAAAAGACGACTACATACAAATCTCTAGTTGTTACCTGTGTTGGTGAGGTACTTTTTTCACTCCTTGTTTCCAAATCTTGTCTGAAAGTTTGAAGCAATATGACGCATACACAAGAAATGTTGGGCATAAGGAGGAAGCCAGTACTGTTCTTCCCTCATGATCGACATTATAGCTTCAGCCCGCTCCGTAATCACTGCCACATCATTCCTAGCTCCAATGACTACGGTACGAACACGGTCAAGAAAATATTTCCAGTCCTCCCTTGACTCGCTAGCAACGATACCAAAGGACATTGGTATTATCTTGTTGTTACCATCTTGGGCAACAACAACCAATAATTTACCTTTGTACTTACCGTACAGGTGAGTAGCATCTATTTGTAGTAGAGGCTTCATATACTTGAAGGCAGTAATGCAAGGCCCAAATGCCCAGAAACATCGCTTAAACCGCCTAACTTGAGTAGTTTGTGTTTCATCTTGAAACACAACAGTCGAATCAAGGTCGATATACGAATTAGGTATAAAATGTTTGATACTTATGAGATACCTGGGTAATTCAGTAAATGACTATTCCCAATCACCGTAGACCCTTCTTATCGCTTCACCACGGCCTAACCAAGCTTTCTTGTAGCTGTTCTTCCTTTTATATTTTGAACGGATAAGTTGAATCACAGTCCTCACTTGTAGTGCGGGGTTCTCTTTGACCCTTGGTATCATGACTTCAGCAATGAAATTGTAAGTCAAAAAATGATCATTACCCTCATCTAGGACTGGAGCGCATGTGTGAGGACTGAATTTCCGTAGTCGCCATTCAAATGAATTCTTCAACAGCGCGGCTTGAAATCTGAAACTGCACCCTTGTCGGCACCTTAGGGTGTAAATTCTCATATTATTCTCGGGGGCAACGAAATCTACGTTTCTCTCCAAGTGATACTGTTTTACTGCAGTCACAAGAACATTTTTATCATCAAATTCTTGCCCCACGACGAACTCTTGACCTGGCCTCCAGTATGGCAAACCACATCGATCAATGTCTGATGGTATCTGGCTTATGGCCTGTAAATCCACTTGGGATGAGAACGGCGCTGAAGGAGTGTATGATGTGGAGGGCCCAGCTTCATCAACTATGTCATCGTCATCCGGTAAATCTTCAGGCTCCATCTCAGAATCATCATCCGAACTCTGCAGATTTTCATCTTCGGCTTGCTGATGCTCGGAAAAATCATCGTCGGTTTCATTGTCTTCCACCGGAGAAGGTGTAGTTACATGCTCGAACTCAACTAGCACAGCCACATTGTTCAGCAAATCTGAATTCTTGATGAAGTTTGATATCATCAGCTTCACCCGAGAATCGCTATTAATTTTGAGTGGGAGGAAGGAACAAGATGGATATTTATTCTCCAATTTCCTGCAAACCATGTCGGTGATAACATAATCTCCCCCAAACTCCAAGTCGACAAGATTTTTGACACTATCTTTGAAGGATTGAAATGTGGAATGCTCGGAAATTTGAGTGTCGATGAATCTAGACCAATGAGGATGAATATGAAAATATATACCATCTGGATTGTATTTGAGCTCTGCATTTAGATAAAGAGTACATGGAATATCCATCTCAAATATCTATAGCACACAGGGAAGAGTGTAGAGTGTGAAATTGTGTGGACTGAACAACAGATTTTGATTCTACTAGAGAAGAAAATAGGAAGCAATAACCAAATGTTGGGACAAAATAACTTATTTGTAGCCAAGACAACACTAGCCATTAGAATTCGACCGTTGGAGACTTTGTATACAAGCCGATAACACTATTATCGGCATTTGAAAGCTGATAATAGTATTATCGACTTGTATACAATGTCTCCAACAGTCGTTTATTGATTTGTATAGAAGCCGATACCGGTGTTATCGGCTTCCAGATGCCGATATCCAGGGGCGAAGCCAGAAAATGTGTATAAGGGGGGCGAGAATTTTTTTAATAATATTAATTAATATTTTAAAGTTAATTTTAATTTTTAAATTAATATAAAATTTTAATATATAATTATATTTTAAAAATTGATATTAGATATTCAGTTTGACATAAAAATTACATTAAAATTGAAATATATAAATTAGTAAATGAGGTAAAACAAAATTATAAGTAATGCCAATAATATAGAGCAATAGTTTTAAACTAGTAGTTTTTTTTCCTGAAAACTTCTTGTAAAAAGTATTTTGAGTAATTTTAATATTATTTTAATTTGTAAAATCTGTAATAAAAAACTAAAAACACTTGTATTATAGATAGTAGGGGTACATGATTACTAAGTCTGACATAATAATCAGGTTTACGTTAGACTATGTTGCTAAAATTAAATTAAATATTAAGAGTTTTCTTATTTGCAATAGACTAAAAGTGATTTTTACAATATATTTTCAGAATAAATATTACATATTAATAGAATTTAGTGATATCATAATGATATTTTACAAAATGTTATGGGGGTGAACAAATATCTAATAACATAAAAAAACTATATAACAAAAAAAACCTAAACTAATTTCAGCATATACGCGAGGGAGTTGGGGGGGCCAAACACCCACCTGCCCCCTTGTCTCCGTCTCTGCCGATATCCTTGTTATCGGCTTCTGTACAAATAAAAAAAAACCTGTTCTCGGGCAATTCACACAATATTAACCGGGATTGGGAATTGAGTCGGGGGATTGCACGCATACGGGAATTTTTCCTAAACCTGATACCTTGCACCGCCTATGACACTTGAGTATTAAGTATTAAGCACAAACATATCTTAGATACACTGTTGCAAAATAGATGAATAATTTTTAGTGAATTCATTTCATTAAGCTTGTAGTTTACCACTTATAGAAGAAATTATAAAGTATCCTAACGTTCGTAAAACGGTTTTCTATATGCAGGGTTTAATTGATGAAGAGAAGATGGATATGTTTAATATCCCAAATTATTATCCTTCCCCCATTGAAGTTGAGAATGTGGTCAAGGACGAAGGATCTTTTACCATTGACAGTTGGGATATATCTGAAAATGATTGGGATTCTTCAGCTTATCTTTTGAATAATCAAGAATTTAGCAGCAAAGACAATAAAAATGACGAGTCTATAAATATCATTGACGAAAGACACATTGCATTCGTGAGATGTATGAGATCAGTGATAGAGCCTCTACTCTTGGATCATTTTGGGAAAGATATAAGCGAGGAGGCCTTCAAGAGATATAGTCGTATCATGGCAGATCACATGGTTAAGGAAAGGGGATTCTTTGTCGACATCACCATTTCATTGTACAAAAATCTCTGAGTAGGTACTTGATACAATAAAAGCAGTGAAATATGGAAACTAAGTATAAGTAATAAAAAGGTAAGTAGAGTATCTAATCACAAGTCAGAATATCAGTTTAGTAGTTTTTCTTTTAATTACATCGGGGTTGTAATTTTCCTAAATTTATATGGGGTGTTGTGCATATACATCAAACCAAGACTACCTAGTTTTAGATGCAGTATGATTTAGTAATTAAGCAACAAATGTGTAATAATATAATTTTCATTGCTATTCAAGTTGATTTACCTGGGCAGAACAATCTATGTTAGCAACTATTGATTATTATTAAGGAAATTTCACACCAAGCCCCGGTGGTTTGGTCGGCAGTGAAAGGGGTGGAGAGATACCCTTGAACCAATGGTACTGGGTTGTGTTTTTCCAAAAAAAATATTAACGAAGCAATTAACAAAATATGGAACAGAGTGTTATCTGATGAAATAAGTAAAAACTCAATGTTGCCCTGTGTAATTTTAGAAACACAGGTATTTGATGAAATTTTCTTATTATTATGTATGTTGACATTAACGAAGAGTGAGCAGGTGTAACAAGATATATACACGCCTCCTCGTATTGGTGAAAAGATAAAGGTGCAATTTTCTAATAACTTTGATGATTAAGCATGATCGATTGATAAATAACATATGCGATGGAAAAAAATGTACCCCACAGATATATATATATATATATTCATGTCATGATAGAGGTAGTAGTATGAGGGAGGGGGTTATGGTGGACAAACGGAATGATCGGGTGACGGGAGCTATTGATGGAAACATAAGGATGCGGGTAGGAAATGGTACAAATTAATAGATGGCGTAGGGAAACAAGTTTGAAGAGCGAATTCCCAACGTTGTACATTCTGAGTGCACAAAAACGTGCAAGGGTGGCTGAGGTAGCTAAGGGGAAAAGAAAAGGAAATGATTACTCATCGATACTGTAGTGAACGAGTAGGTTTTTATGCAATAAAAAGCTGAGAAGAGTGTGTTGTGAATGAGGCATGAGCCAAACAAGCTAGAGGAAGATAGAGAAGATGAAATCTCTTGGGAGGGGAAAGAGAATTGTATTATAAGAGAAAAAAATGTTGAGTGAGTTAGGATGGTTTATATTTTTCCCCGTCTAACTTATTTAACTCCCGTTACTTGTATATACGTTAGGAGTTCAGAGTTATCCATTTTTATCAGTTTCTTTTTTTGTGCTTGTTTTTAGGTTTTATGCTTAATATATGGTAACAATGTTCTTTCAAAAAAAAAAAGAAGGTGCAAGCCATTCTTCATTCTCTCTCTTTTCTTGTTGTCTTCGCCAGATTTTGAAGCTGGGCTTGAACAAAATTTTGTGGGTTTTCTAATAGAGCAACGATTCCTCCTCGATTCATTGTCCAACATGATTCTATTCTCTTCTCTATCTCCACCGATTTCTTTTTTTTTTCCATCTCAGATATATGATTCATTTCACGAATTTAACCATCGCCTACGATTACTTCTGATATCTGCTTGTTTCCCCTTTTCCTTTCGCCACCGATATTGGAATTAAATGGCCAGCGAGATGAATCGTCAAAGAACAGAAAGAAAGGCATGGAGAGGCCTCATATGGAGGATCCAATATCTCCATCGAAGTCGAAGATCCATGTTGGAAAATGCAGATGACCAAGAACAAGTTAGGGTTCTTGGACGATTCCCTCAAGAAGCCAACATACAGCGTCACTAGAGCCCAGGCTTGGCAACGCTGTGATTCAATGGTTAAGTCTTGGCTTCTCATGGGTCTAGAACTGAACATTGCATATAATGTTTTCTTTGCCCCTACCACTGCTCAGATCTAGAAGCAACTTCATGCGTATTTTGATTAGTTGATTCAACAAAGATGTATGTCTTGGAGCACAGATTAGCAAGCACCAACCAGAGTAGTGACATCGTCAGCGATTACTTCACCAAAACAAAGAAGTTGATGGATGAAATCGATGCTGGTGAAATCTTACTTTCTTGAGTTTATAAATTGTGCACATGTGAGGTCTCTGATTAACTGAAAGAATACATCAGAAAAAGAAGGATAATCAATTTTCTCATGGGCTTAAATGGCAAGTTTGGTGTGATTCGAGGAAACATTTTAATGCTCCCCTTACCTCCCATCAAGCAAGTCTTTTATCTTTTTTTTTATAATTAGTTGCCCAAAGGCTTTATTAATAAAGGTGAGATACAATAACTCATTGGAAAAAATCCAAAAAAGAGTACTCCACCAAAAAGTTCACTCACAACACTACACCTAACTTACACATACACGAATTTTGAATCCCGGGTTTCATCACTTTGCTAACATTTACTTTCCTTGCCTTATTTCCCATAGATACAACAAACTAGTCTTTAAGTATATCAAACGGAGATTCTCTAAGTACAAAATTAACCTTCCACCATCCAATCAATTTGCCCCATATCTACATACCCAACATCACCATCTTTTTTCCCTCCACTAGCGATCACATACTTGTTCATAATGTATTGAGTACTATTTGTAATTTCACAGCCAAATTCCTTTAATAAGTCCAGACATACCTCTACTTCAGCTTCTCTGTATTAATTATTGCCCCATTCTTATCTCTAGCCTCTTGGGGAGATCAACTCCTGTCTTGGACTGGTGAGTTTTAAACTAACTCCATTACTAGTCTGGTACCTTCTTGAGCATTTTTCACTCCTATGTCCCTCTCTTTTCCTTAGCTTTGGGCTGTTAATCGTAGTATGTTGCTCAGGCTCCCACCTGACTAAGTTGGCCCTTCCTTTCAGGTGTATTTGAGTTGCTACCCACTTCACATTTATTAGCCATATATCGTCTTCCGCACACTTTTTTTTTTTTTTTTTTTACTTTTAACCCCTTGCTCATTTGACTTCTTCATCCCTTCATAGCCATCATTATTGGTGTGACTCCCAACATTTTGTTCGTAGATGTCCTTGTGCCTCATGAAAGGCGTCTCATCAATAATCGAACATAACCACTCCCCAATGATACTATAATTTTATATTCTCCCCTTTATCTTGTTCGACCGTGGTATTCACTTTTTGCTTTCTTAGTCCACTACCTACCTCCTCATTACTCTCCATCTCTTTACAATTATTCCCCAGATTCATGTTTCCACTTGGTCCGAGTTGACCATCTTCTCAATTTTTTTTGATAAGTGGGGTGAGTTTTGAACCCATTTGATTCGAGGAAATACCGACCAAGCCACGAGGGCTTGCCGACCAGCTTCTCAAATTGATTCCATAGATTTGCCTCTCTCTGTATCTCGCCATTGATTCCACTTCACCAACAGTGTTAAAGATCATGAGGAATTTCTTTCCAGAGAATGCCAAGATTGCAGCTCTGTTTGCCCACTTCTGCTGGAAGTGCTGCACGGCCTCTTTGGCACTTTTTTCTTCGCTAAGGGTAGCTACCACACACTTTTTAGATTTTCTGTCATCTCCTCGCCAGATTTAAGGGATATGGATAATCTTGTCACCGCTTGACCCTTGCTTTCCGTTGCGTTTTCCCCTATATTAGCATCTATTTTACCATACCCTTGTTTCGTTCATTCTCTGTTGTTTTTCACTCCTTGGAACTTTATCCTCACTTTCAATCACTCACCATTTATATTCCATCCATATAGACCATGTATCACATGTCTAGCTGCATCCACATTTCAGACCACCATAAAGGCACATGCTTTCCTGTTATTTTTTCTCACTTTCCTACTGATAAACATGCACTTCTAGGTTGTAAATGTTGGGACTATTCTGCCCAGTTGGTATTCAGATACTCGGCGATTTACATTATTGATTAAGACTGAGGTTGGAGCTTCCGTTATCCACTCCCTGTCATATGATACATGAGGTTTGGTGCTTGTTCTGTCTTCGTACCGAGTCCTTCCAAAATCCTTCTCCGTGGAGATCTCCTCATATTGTTCACCCTGTTATTCCTATATCCTCTTTGTCTCCGCTCAAACCCATCATAGTTAAAACTCCAGTTGAAGTTACACTGCTGGAAAAAAAAGAATAAACAATGCTTAAATTTGGCATATAGAACGTTTATAAAGCGTAGTTTATTCGAGCGACGTAAATGATTAATCATTTTGAATGACGCTTTCAAAGCGTTCCTTATATTAGCTTTAAAGAATGCTTATTTGCAAAGCGTTCTTTATAGCGCGAGAACGATGGGAACATAAAAAACGCTTTAGCTGAACAAGCGTTCTTTATGCTAAGACAAAAACAACGCTTATCACATATAAGTGTTTCGTATGATGGTTGGTAGGAGAGTTTAAAGAACGCTTATATGGATAAGCGTTCTTTATATCTTCCTTTTTTTATTTTTTTCAGAAATCTCTGTTCCACACAAATGCTACAGATATCATCACACAACAGATCAATGCATGTTCACTAGTAGAAAAAAGATTTTAAATGACGCACTTTAAACCACGGTTAAATCTTTAACCGTCGTTTAAATCTTTTAAACCACGGTTATTAAGAAAACCGTCATATATAGTGCACGCCTCATCACATAAATGACGGTTCTCTATATAACCGTCATATATAGTTCGTCCGCCTTGAAGATAAAATGACGGTTCCGCACTAACCGTCGTATAAAGTGTTTATAAACCACGGTTCGTTTGCAACCGTCGTTTAAAGATTTACCGAAAGTATTATAAACCACGGTTTTTGTGAAACCGTCGTTTATTGTTCCAGTCACATAGGTCTTAAACGACGGTTTCTGAATTAACCGTCGTTTAATTAAAAACCCGACCTTTCCTTTCTTCTTCCTCCTCCCCGCGTTCTCTGGTTTTCCCCTGGCGATTTCCTGACGATTTTTCCACCCCGTCTTCCCCTATCGCCGTCGAGCTGTGCCGTCCTCCTCCGGCGCCGTCGAGCTTGTGCCCGTCCTCCTCCGCCGTCGACTGTTGTGCCCCGTCCTCCTTTGGTCAAACTCCGCGCGCGTCGCCATCTTCTCGGCCGCCTCACCACCCGAAGACCGTCTCGACTCAGCGCACCACGCCCCAAGGTAACACCACGCCTAACTACTATCTATTTTTTTTAACGTATGGTATTATATATGTGTATATATGCAAAGGCTGTTTGATTATCGAATTCTCTCCGGTTGAATGCGTGGGATTTCCAATGGTGTTATATATTATATTAATGAAGTTAATTACATACCTGGTTAGAATTGTAGAAGGTAATTAGCTACAAAGATGCAGGTGCGTATGTTGGCAATTGTCCTTTGGTAATTAGCTGAGATGGGTTGGATTTAAAAACTAACTACTACTACTCAATTAAATTAAGTAGCGAGAGAAAGAGAGAGAAAGGGGGAAGGGAGGTGTGTGATGTAAATTGGAGGCCAGGGAAACGAACGTATTAATTGAGGTGGAAGAAATCCCAAGAAGAAAGAGTATTGCAGATTCAGTGGGAAAAAATTGAATATAAAGATACAGAAATCAGAGAGAAAGAGGTGACGAGTGAATTCATTCCTTCATTCATTGCTAACTGCTAAGTAGAGGAAGAGAGGTTGAGGCGGTGTGTATGAAGATACACTCCTACTTGTAATTGAGGGTGTCTGCTTGTATTAACAGTTTCAGCGGCTTCGGTATTGAAGACCCTGTAGTTTTTTTAAAAATAAAAGAAGCATATATATATATTGCACCTCCTTTTATCGCTGAGTGACGATTCCTAACTGGCAACGGTCTTTAAAGCTTATTAGATAGGGTTTTAATACGAGTAGTAAGTAGTACATACATATAAGTATCAATGTATATGCACATACATCGATCATCGATGATCAACCATGTTATTTGATCCGCCATTTTTATTGATTATTCTTAGGGAGGTGTTTGTATTGGCACATAAAATAAAATGGAAGCAAGAAAGGGAATAAAGAATAATGAAAAAAATTCTCTACAGTTCTCTTAAATGTTTGTTTATGCAGGGGAAAATGAAATGGTTTTCGTAGTAGTCTTTCTGATGTTGCTACTATGTTTGTTTCTGCCTTAAAAAATGTGAGAGTATATAAAAATACGCAAAGGTCATGCCAAATTTTTTCCAGATGTTAACCTAATTTTAATTTTATTGAATAGGTGTTTCTACGGTTGAACAATCCCTCTTCCTTCCCATTTGTGACTTGATCATCCCTACTCATTAGGTTAGTTTTTTAAAAATGTTTCAATAACATGGTTTATTCAAAATATCTTTGTTTGATTATTTGTTCAATTATTCATATTTTTTTCAAATTAAAACCTTATATTCTAATTTCATTGAATAGGTGTCACTACACACAGTCGGATTGTCTACTTGTCGCACTATCTGCTGCTGTCAACCTCTGCTTTCGGTTTGCCTGATCAGAACCCACGGTAAAACACTTGCATTTCTGATTATAATTTTAGAAACAAATACTAATATATATAATATTGTCGCAAATAAACGTTATACTAAATTCTACTTCTATTCTACAATCATTAGAATATATATTTGCATAGTGTGGTGAAATGTGAGATTAAGTTGAAATGGGTGGTTGGTTTTTGTTCATTGATCATATATATATATATATATATATACACATTTACTATATGCATACTTGTCTGCCTGATAATAATTCGTATGATTTGCTGAGAATTAATGTTGTTGCTACTGTGTTTGTTTCTGCCTTAAAAAAATGTGGAGTGTCTAAAAATACGCAAAGGTCATGCCAAATTTTTTCCAAAATTTAAGCTGATTCTAATTCCATCGAATTTAACTTTCTTCATAATTACTTACAGTTTCAATTAAAACCTTATTATTATTTCATTGAATAGGTGTCATATACTACGTGCAAGAACATCTGTCTACTTGTCTCTTCTCTATCTTGTGCTGTTCGCGCTGACCATCCAGTACTCACCAGGTTGGTATTTAAAACCTTTCAATTTATTTTTGTTTTTCTATTAAACAATGGAAAATCAATTCAAACATAGAATTACCTGTCTGATCTCACCATCTAGGTTGTGAATGAGTTAATAATATACAGTAGTTCAGTGATAATTTCAGCAGCATTACCCTAGTGTTCTTCTAGTGTACATATATATATGTGAATTGAAACGATTCATATATATATATATCTAAACTAGGAGAACTGTAGGGTAATGCTGTCGAAATTATCACTGAACTACTGTATATTATGAACTTGTTCCTAGGTGAGATCGAAGGTGATTGGATAGGTTTAGGTTGTTAAATCTGTAAATAAAAAAAGAGGAGATCAATGGAACGAGTTCACGACATCTGGTGTGTGTTGAAAAAGGAGATGGAGCGCTCAGTGATGTACAGTGACAGATTGGACATCAAGTACCTAGAAGGGGTCAATAAATTTTGCAAAGTCCTTGTTGACAATCTTAAACCAAGGGATAAGGGATATATTCGATGTCCTTGTGTCGATTGCAATAATGACTTCAAATACCGAGGTGTGGACAAGATTAAGGATCATCTGATTCGCAGAGGGTTTACAGAAGATTATGAAGCCATAACAATACTGCATGGTCAACATTCAGTACAAGTGTTTGAATGTGCTGATAACGTCTTGCAGAACAATCAGAAATGGATGCTTTACACGATTTTGGAGATACTCAAGATGATTCACTAGTTAGTGATTCAGATGATCAGGAGGATCTTAATGCAATGATGGAAGATGTTGAACAACATTTTTCCAACAAACCCAAAACATTCGAAAATCTGATGCAAGCATCAAAGGAACAGTTGTACAGTGGATGTGATACGCAAACACAAAACAAATTGAGCGTTGTCCTAAAACTATTCAATCTGAAGGTGAGACATGGATGGAGTGATGTCAGTTTTACAGATCTTTTACAACTGCTGAAGGATGTACTACCAAAGGACAATGTGATACCCACAACAACTTATGAAGCAAAGAAGTTAATGTGGCCGATGGATATGGAATATAAAAAAATACATGCTTGTCCAAATGGGTGTATGTTGTACTGGAAGGAGAATGAGTTGGATGACCATTGCTCTGAATGTGGGGAATCACGCTATGTAAAAAAGGGTGAGAGAAACCACATAAGCACTAAAGTGGGTTCTCCTGCGAAGGTGTTGTGGTATCTACCGATAACTCCCGATTTAAACGTTTGTTTGCAGTTCAGAAAGATGTTGAGAACCTCCGATGGCATGCTACCCATAGAAATGATGATGGTAAATTGAGACATCCAGCCGATTCACCACAATGGAGAAACATTGACAGAATATACCCTCAATTCGGTACAGACCCAAGGAACTTAAGACTTGGTTTATGCACTGATGGGATGAACCCTTATGGCACTTTGAGTATACACAGTACTTGGCCTGTTTTATTGACAATATACAATCTGCCGCCATGGTTGTGTATGAACCCAAACATATTCTCCTCTCTCTGTTGATATCGGGTCCAAAACAACCGGGAAACAAAATTGATGTGTTTTTGCAACCACTTATTGACGATTTACAATTGTTGTGGAATGAAGGTGCGACAGTGTATGATTCATACGGTATGGAAAACTTCACGCTCCGGGCTATGTTGTTTTGTACAATCAATGATTTCCCTGCATACGGCAACCTCTCGGGATACACAATTAAAGGAGCTCTAGCGTGCCCTATATGTGGAGATAGAACTTGCAGTATACGGTTAAAACACAGTGGGAAAAATGTGTACATGGGCCATCGGAAATTCCTCCCGAAAGGTCACAAATACCGTAAGATGACAAAAGAGTTTGATGGAAAAACGGATCATGCAGTCGCACGACCACCACTATCTGCTGCTAAGACTTACAATCAGTTGAAGAATGTTGTGAACAACTTCGGTCCACCAATTAAAGCCACTGAAAAGAGCATATGGAAGAAAAAATCAATATTTTGGGAACTTGAATATTGGCAACATTTAGAGGTGAGACATTGCATTGATGCTATGCACGGGGAGATCATGGCATGAAGCTAGTTGATTTAACGACAGCGGCTCCTACTGATGAACCCTTTATTGTTGCATCAAAGGCAAAACAAGTATTCTACTGTCGTGATCAGTGTAATCCCAGATGGTCTATTGTAATGCAGAGTAAAAGATCGATAGTTGGGATTGATAATATTGTTGATGAGGATGAATACGACTGTGAAGATGAAACAGATGTACCTATTCGGTTGCCGATGGAGGTAGATAATGTAACTAATTTTGAATATCGAAGGTCCGACCACAATGAAGGATTGTGGATTGAACGATGATATTTTGTAAGTCTGATTGACAATAATATATATATATATATTTCATTTTTGTCATGTTTCAACATTTGATTCAGTAGATGTTCGTATTAACCTTTTTAATTATTGATTATTTTTCAGATTATGGATCCTGACGATAGAGTCGAAGAGGACTTACTGTTGGGGTTGGATGATATTGACGATGACGTCCCTACTGAAGAACCACCAGCTGCATCTACTTCGCAAAATCCTCAGAAGGGACGTGGACCGACCTGTGGGTTGAAGGTGAAGAAGGATTCTCCCATCGATTTGGTCTAGGACAAGTACCTCCGACATTCTGGTGGGTCGAAGCAGCAGTTTGCTTCCTACTTGGGATTGATGGTAAAATCCCATTGCTTGATTATTAAGGATTGGAAGGATCAAGAAAAGGTAGACAAAGAAATCATGTGGCAGATGGTGAAGAAGCGGTACAAAGTCGCGGATGAAATTCGGACGAAGATTGAATCACTTCTAGCGACATCGCTGCGACAGTTCAAGCATCGGTTGGTAGATGGTTGGATTAACAAACCGGGCTCCAAGAGGTCACTGCCGTGGGTAGTGTATGATGGTATGATCACGGAGGAGGACTGGAAGATATTCTACGACTATCGCCAGACTGAAGAGTTTAAGGTATTTTATAATTATTTTTTCTTAATTATTTAAGGAATAAAATTTAACAAATATTTTTATTGTTATGCATAACTTACAAATATACAAATTTTGTAACAGTTACGTCAAGAACAAGCAAGACGTAACCGGGCGAAGAATATATATAAGCACTTCATGGGGTGAGCTGGATATACGGGGCGCTTGGAGAAGTGGAAGAGCGAGGGCCTACTGACGAAAACTAATGAAGACGGCACTCAGTCAGTTATTGATAATGTTGACGATGCAAGTAGGGTGCAGACATTTATGCTGGGTCGCATGAAGAAAAATGAGGAGGGAGTATATGTGTTCCCGCAGAGCGAGACTGCTGAGTTGGCTTCAAAGATTGTAAGTATATATTTTTAAAAGTTATTGTTTACTAATTATTAAGTTCATTTCTAATGTTTTTGTAATTTAAAATAGTCTGGATCTACTGAGCGATGGGAGATGGTTCCGGTCCCTCCGTCTCAGGATGATCCACTGAATAAGGCCCTTGGGCAAAAGGATCATCCAGGGCGAGTGCGGGGGCTAGGAGGGGAAGTTCGCCAAAAAGATGTGTTTCCATCATCTCGATCGAGAGTATCACAGGCTGAAATGATAGAGAGAATGGTGGATGCACGGGTGAAGGAACGGGTACAGGAGCAGGAGCGACGTCACGCTGAGGAGCGTCAAGCCTACGAGGAGTGCCTGCGAAGACTTGAGGCTTTAGTATTGGGCCAGGTGCATACTCCTACACCGACACCTACTCCTATACCGGTGTCTGCTTCTACCGCGACGACGGATACATCGACAGTGGCCGCGTCTCCTACACCGGCACCTACTGCTAGACCGACGTCTGCTCCGGATCCTACCACGACGGCGGATCCTATGATGGTCGATGATCCTACACCGACGTCTGCTCCTACCACGACGGCGGATACTCCGATGGTGGATCATCCTGCACCTTCTTCTACCAGAGACACATTTCCTTATCAAAACCTTCCGGTTTGTTCTTTTTTCGTCCTTAGTTATTTTAACATTAATTTTAAAACAATATAATTTTTTTACCTTGCTTACTGTTGTGAGTTGATGTAGGTGGCTAAATCATGCCATCTGTTTCAAGTGTTGGATGGTGAGACTGTGCATGTTGCATACGGTCGGGTTTTAGCGACCGGACCGAACAGTATAGTACATTTCAAGCTCATCCCACCTCTTCACGCTCGTGTGACGGTAGACGACATTGTGCGAGGCCATGAGGACTCTCCGCTTCCGTTGGAGTGGAATCAGTGGAGTAAAATAGGTCAAGCACAATCTTCAGTTGTTCCATGGCCATATTCTCTCATTGATGTCAGTGACAAGGTAAACTATTTACATGCTTATTGTTTAGTTTTTAACTTGACTGTTGACTGATATGTTTATTATTTAAATTTTGTATACTATTAGATTGATAAGGAATTAAGACCGGTTAAGAAGAGGAAAGTGGATAAGGGGAAGGAAGTTGTGAAATCAAATGAGGAGAGTCAGAGTGTGAGAAAGGAAGTGGTGAAACCTTTCGATATGACTCCTAGGAGATCCGCCATTCTGACACCCAAGTATCTGAAGAAGTTGACAGTCAAACAAAATGTTGTATGACTTTTTCATGACGAAGCCGAAGTTTGTCACCAACTTCAACATGATAGTGTCTAAGCATGTTTTCCACTCCCCTGAGCCCAGAGATCTGATGATTATCGTGAGCGATCTAAGAGAATTTTTGATGGGAGACCTGCTTAACATCTCTGTGATTCAGGCCTATTGTGTGTAAGTATCTTTTAAATTATTAAATTATCTTTCATTTTTTTAAGCTATTTAACATATCTTATGAAAAATGTTGTTTAGGTGTTTGACTACTAGACTGATATCGAACAAGAGATTTTCTTCCATCTCTTTCTTGTGTCCGCAATTGATGTCAGCAAGTCAGGCCGCATTGGATGAGCAAGGATATGCACTGCACGTGAGGCAGGGATTTTGTACTGCGATGCGAAGAAGAAGCAAATATTTGCTGATCCCATATCATCAGATGTAAGTACATAATAACTAGAATTTTTTGCTTCCCAATTACATTATGTGATCAATTAAAAATATTGTTCTACAAAACCTTCTTTGTTTTACCTGTGGTAACAATCATTGGATGTTGTTGGTGTTGTGTATCGACACCTCATGCGTGTTGATACTAGACCCATTGGGCGCTGATGACCTTCGAGAGATCGCTGTAGAGAAATATTTGAAGGAGTGAGTATTTAAAATTTTAATGCATTTTGTATTTATTTTAACCTTGTCCTGGATTATTGGCAATAAATGGCTTCATTTTAAAATTTATGCAGGGGCCTTAAGCTTGGTTTAAGTGATGAGAAGAAACCATTATCCATCTTGAACTTCCAATACATACGTGTAAGTAATCATTTAATTTATGCATGCATTTTTGTATTAAAGTTTAACGTTTAAATTACTTGATCTGTCTAAAGTTGGTAATCCATGGATGGTGTGATGACAGTGTTCTAAACAGCCTGATTCACGGAGCTGTGGCTATTACGTGATGCGGTACATGTTCGAGATTGTACAAAATATTGACACGCTTGACAATGATGACAAGGTAACCCATTAATCAAAGTTGTAGTTAAAGTTATTGCATTTTAAATAAAATTGTGTGTTCTAATGATGGTCAGTTTCTTTTTATGGACATATCATTTCTTTTTTCACAAATGCGGGGGTCACGTATTCCAAAGTGGATCTGGACTTTGTAAGAGATCATTTATCGCAGTTTTGGTGTAAAAATTACTTGAGCGTTTCTTAGATCTTATCCCTAGCTAGTGTAGTTAGACTTACACTTTTGTTTGTGCTGAAGCAACGTAGACTCTCAAAGTTTGTAAAGTTCAACTCTCTCTTATTTTTGAAAGTTTTGTTTGTAATTCGTTTTAAAAATGTTGCAATTCAAACTGGCAACTTGGTTTATGGTCATGTAGTGTGGTTGGTTATCAAAGGGCAATACCAGTTGGATGCCCTGTACAGGTTGTATATGCGATTGTAAATTGGGTTGTGTTGGAAAACATATGTGGTAGAGGCTAGAAAAACAAAAAAAAATAAAAAAAGGAAAAAAAACCACGGTTATGTAAAAACCGTGGTTTAAAATGCAATGGAACGACGTTTTAAACCACGGTTGATTAGGAAACCGTCGTATAAAATGGGTTATATACCACGGTTATGTTTCCGAACCGTCGTATAAAAGGCTTATATACCACAGTTATCAGGCCAAACCGTGGTATAAAATCGGTCTGATCGCGTGACAGAAACGACTTTAAACGACGGTCGCCGAACAACCGTGGTTTATACTCTAGCTTTTAAACGACGGTTATAAACCGTGGTTTATAGTCATTTTCGAATATACGACGCGCGTATTAACCCCGGTTTGGAACCGTGGTATATAGGCAAAATAACCGTGGTAAAAAACATTTTCTGCACTAGTGGTTGTTGCATTTTCAACACATCAGAAGCCATTACAACAAACTGTAACAAGAAATTAAATATACGAATTAAATTTACAGCAAAACACATCATATCCTAGGCCAATTGGAACAAATCATCCAGTATTAGTACCAAATGAAATACCCCTAAATTAATTTAAATTAATTTAGGGGGATTTCTTTTATTAAATATTAAATTATTATGTGGAATTATGAAATTTATTTAGGGGATTTCTCCTATTTAACCCTAAAGGAAACAATAAAGTATTTAATTATTATATATAATTATATGGTATTATGTATTTAATAATAATATATATAAGTCAATAAATCTTGGAAAAATTTCTAAACACTCCAACTATGTTATAAAGATTTTAGGAAGTGTTGGAACATTGTTTTGAAACATAAAAGTCAATATAAAATGCTAGAAACCTTAAAGCTTATTAAGCCTTGCTAGGGTTGACTTTTTGAGAATGGTCAAACCAGGCCATGAAACCTATACCAATAAATAGGTTATGGAAAACCATGAAGATCGATAAAGAGAACGTCAAAAACGGATCATCCTAGCCAAAGTTATGATCAAATGAAGTTTAGAGCCAAAATTTTGATAAAAGGTTGACGTGGCATGGTCTGCTGAGTCAGCGCGCGTCTCGGGAATCGCGCCCCAGTATACTTAGCCGATTATCTCCTATAATCTCGGTAACAGAAATCAGGTTTTGCCCTATCTTGTGACCTTCATAACTTTCTCATCTTAAGGATTTTTTGAGTGTCGTCTTCTTTGTTGCCTTCTCCTAAACTTCCTCTAAACAACCATAACTCACACAAACCCTAAATCGTTCTAAATCAACCGGAAATTTGAGCCAAAGTAGCCACCCTGCAAAAACCGAAACTGTAGTTCCAGTTTTTCCCTACGAATCAGGTAACTTCGACTAGCCATAACTTCTTCGTTTCTCAGCCAAATTTCATGTTCTTTAGCTCGTTTTGAAGAGCTCTAATCCCTCTAAAACTTTAATGTTGATGACCTAAGCCAATTCCCAACCGTTTGGAAGAACAAGGTGTCTAAAGTTTCGGTTTCGCCAGCACATAAAATCATACCGAAACTGTAAGGTATAAACTTGTGACTTGCGACTTTAATTTCTTTCTGCGTGTTGCGAGTTAGGATTAGTTCTTGTTATCAATACGTAGATCTAAGTTTACTCTTTCGATTGAGCCCTTACACATAGTCTAACTCGATTTGTACTGCAAGTTATAGATCCTCAAAGTCGGCCTCGTGAACTGCTCGGAAGTTCGAATTTTTCCAGATTTTCCGAAATCGAATCCCTCCGTTTTTGCAACTCTGGTGAGTTTCCGACCAAATTGCTCCGTTATTGTCATTCGTAATCATGTTACCGGCCTAACCCATGTCTCAATTTAATCAATTACGTGTTAGATTAGGAGAATTTGTCAAGTTTTCGAATCGAACTAAGAACCCTAACTTCGAACCCAGATTCGATTTTGCAGTATACTGCATCATAAGTGGTGAAATCAGTGTCATTAGAACCGTAATTTAATTTCGAAACCATAGGAACAAGAATCACTCGATTTGGTTCTGTAGATTGTGAGAAAATCGTGATTTAGTACTCGGTTTGGTTATGGAATCGCTGATGAACTCGGGAGTTTAGGGCCGTCCGATCATAGTTATAAGATTTGGACGGCCGAGATTAAAACGTTTCAGATTAGGTTTTTATAAATTTCAGTAAATAACCCTAACTTGTTGAATTAATTTAAATACCTTCCCGAATGTGTTTTGACTTGAAATTTTAACCATAGATTCCTTATTAAATCTAGTTTATTTTGATGTAAATTATTATGGTTTTGGAGTTTTTAAACGTAAGTTATGAGTTTTGCAAGTTACGGGTTTTCTGGAATTATTTGGCTAATTTAGAAAGATATTTTTATAAAATAAAAATTTTATAATGTGTCTAAAATGTTATGGTTACTGTATATTAAATTTGGGAATTTTTGGGCAATGGTAAATGGTTTTTAAAATTGTGTTTGTGAGTTTTTCATAAGAATAACTTATAATATATAGTTTTTAGTGTAACCAAAAATTAAAGTATGGTTTGTTAATGAACTTTTTAAGCTGGGAAAAATATGGAACACTAAATTAACATTTTGTAACAGTAAGTTTATAAATTCTTTGGTATTAGCTTTTAAGAGAAGTGAAATTATTTACATATGTGTATATATACTTATTTAAGTAGAAACTTATGTAAATCAAGGAATGTAATTATTTTTACATTTTATTTATTATACTATATGGGAGTTAATATTTTTAACTAAGGAATAAATATATATATATATATTGAAATACCCCAAACTTAAATATAGTGATTAAGATAATTCTAATCCGTATTTAAGAGCCTAATAATGCTAGAGTAATATTGGTAAGGAAAAATAAATCCAAAAAAAATAAATAAACGCTTTAAAAGCGGAAAACGCTAAATAAGCGTTAAATAACCATGGGAGGCATGAGACCTCGGTTAGCGTATTATATGGGTTCTAAAGGTTTAATAAGACCTAAATAATATATGGGAACAACTCCCGAAGAAAACGGATCCAAATAATGTATTAAAAGCGTGAATGAACCTTAAAGCGCGTTTTTCGAGGAAACCGGGAAAATGTGACTTTAAGCGGGTCAAACAGACTCATAACAATATTGGTCAACTAAATAGTCACTAATAAATATTAGTGAAGCTTTAGAACCAATAAAATTAATTACACGAGAAAATTCCGGAAAACGGGTTCCGGTTAGTAAAATTGTCAAAACTGGGAAGTTGTGGGGTGAGAATGCAATTAAACAAACTTAGTGTGTCCACTTTGCAAATAAAAATTAAAAATCTGATTGTGTGTGTATAGGGGGCCGGCCAACTCCTCTCTCACACTCACTTTAATTCTCTTCTTATTTGCTAAAGGACAAGTGTAATAAGTACAAAAGCAAAATAAAAACTCTCTCCTCACAACTCACCCTCCTCTCCCGTATGGCCCCCCTTCTTTCTCTATTCTCTCTATTTTCTTCTTCCTCATGCGATGGCTATGGAGAATGGAGAAAGCTCTCAAAAACCCCACCTTCTCTCCTGTCTTTGAACACTCAAATCTTCTCCAAATTCAATAAAAATCGTACCATTGGAATCCCCTCACTAAGGAGAACACTTTCCTCCTTTCAAAAATCGAAAACAACCAACTTCATCTCCATGGGTGTGCTGCATTCGAAGCTTGAGTACCACCATTAGAAGCACCTTCACCTCCTTGTCATTTTGAGGTAAAAATATTCTTGAAAGCTCATCTTTTTCTAGCCCTTATTTGCAAAACGAAAATTCAAAGTAAGCCTTGCTTTGTTCCTTGCATTCCAGCCGATTTTGGCTTCTTCTTTGGGCTAGGAATCTTGCTCTCTTGCTAGTCAAGAACTTCATTCATCCATTGGAAGGTAATAGTTTTTCTTAAACCCTAAAACTATGCTCTAAGCTTTAGGTTAATTAAGGGTATTATTGAAATGGTATTGTGTATTGATATGGGTTGTAGAATGGGAGTGTGAACTCTATTCAAAACCAAGAACAAAGGAGAAGAAAGGAAGAGAAAGGAAAGGAAGAAAGAAAACTAGAAAGAACAAGGTAAAGGCTCTTACCTTGAACTAGTTTTGTATTGTGCAATGTAACAGTTTTTGAGTAGTAAAAATGGGTAATGTATTGAGTAAGGAGTAGTAAGTATGTTGTAGTATAATGAGGAATGGTAATGTAACGGTTTTGAAGTTTTTAAATGATGTTTAAAAGCTTGGAAAAACATGGGGTATTGAATGTGTAAGTGCAGGAATTTATTGTGCTGTAGTGAAGTTAAAATGTGTATATAATGCATTGTATAAACAGGTTGTGTGAATGAGCATATATGAGCTGAGTTGGTGTGTGGGAAAAGCCAAAATTATAGGGGAGACTATGACAAATTTTGTCTAGAAACTTGGGGACTTAGTTGTGTAAGAAGAGAGAATGTCCAAAGTAGTGACTAGGTGTATTTGGAGAGTTGGAAGTGAGTATTTAGTGCCTTGAAACAGATTTGAGGAAGATCTAAGTAAGGTGAAAAGATAGGATGTAAAGTAATGTATTTTGGATGCTAGGAATAGCATTAGTTGAGGAAGTAATGGAGGATAGAAGTTTGAGTAAAAATCTGTAGCATTTGAGGAAAGAGCAAAATCTGTAGCATTAGTGAAATACAACTAGTATAAGTGTTGGATTGAAATGAGGAAGAATGTGTAAGTGAATGTAGGAATTGAGTAGTAAGTTTGGTGGATGAACCAAGGTGATTTAGAGGGCTTAATTAGTGCCAAATCATGTGGGAAAGTATTGGTAAAGATTGGGGAAACAATGGGTAAAGAAAACACCCAAAAACAGATTTTAAAACTGAAGTACTGTGCCGGACCACTTGCGACCGGACTTGCAAGTTCGGTCGACCAGATTTACAAAGACGAAACCTTCTGGAATGACCGACTTGCGACCGGACTTGCAAGTTCGGTCGGACCAGAAAATTTCCTCCCTCAGAAACCTGGAATGGACGAACCTTGCGACCGGACTTGCAAGTTCGGTCGGCCAGAAAAATTTCCGTAATGCAAGCTACTGGAAGGACCGACCTTGCGACCGGACTTGCAAGGTCGGTCGGGCTAAAATTTTTTAATACGAAACTTACTGGAACGGACCGACCTTGGGACCGGACTTACAAGGTTGGTCGGCCCTGGAATTTTTTTACACGATGTAGCCTACTGAATGGACCGGACTTGCAAGGTCGGTCGCAAGTCCGTCGAGTAAAAAAAATGTTTAATTATATGATTATAGTAATCATATATACATATATATATGCCTATATACACATATGTATATATATGTAGTAATACACCATTAATGAAGTAGTAATGGTAAGAAAGTAAGTAAATGAGTAAGGAAGCAAGCTTAAGAAGTAATAAGGAAAAGAATGGTTATAACCAAGTATGAATGTAGAGGAGTAGTAAGTAAACATTGAGAATATCAATGAAGGAGTAAGTTAGATCAATAATAGACCATTGATCATACACTTCATGTTGTATAGGAATCCAATAGTTGATCCTCGAAGGAGCCGGTAGTGCGGATACAACGGTGAACGGTATGATTTCTTCATGCTCTGTATCCTAACCTATTACCCCGATTTGTGTGCTTATGTGATCACAATAAGATAAATGCACGAATCGGATTTATAATGCACTTAACTGTGTTTGAACTATCTGTTCTTGCTGTATTTCCTTGAACAATTAGTTTGTATAATTCATGAAATGAATGAATGGAATTGAGAAGTATGTGTAAGTATTGTGTACTTGAGTATTGCATGTATGTATGGAAATGAAGTATTGACTGCTACTAATTCCTAACATTCTAAATCCTAACTTGAGTAATGAGTAAATGGAATGAGTAGAAGCTGATATAGTTCGGCCACGCGTGAGGATAAGGAAAACAAGAGGTTGGATCCGAATCCTGGTTATAATCTTTTCCTTGGACCAATTCCCTTGAATGGGTAGCATCCTGGATTAGTGGGCCACCCTAAAGCCCGGTGGTGGGATGTAGTAATCCCTGTCCGGAGGTCATACCGACTTAACTGGAAGTAAAGTAGTAAGAAGTAAGTATTGTATGTGTATTGGTCTTGACTATTGAAAGTCATTGACCGTAAGTAAAAGAGTATTGAACACCCGATTAACCCGGGTGTGTGTACGAAGCTAACTGGACCTTTGTATGTATTGGAGAATTGTATCTCCGTTTTGCGTATTGGGTATGTAATGGTATGTATTGTGTAGTGTATGCTGAAAGATGGTAAGTATTGGTTGACTTGTATTGTCCTCAAGCATGTATGGTACTGTACGTATGTATGTATATCTTGTGCAGTTGTAGTATCGTGAATGAAAGCATGTATGTATGTATGTATGAATGTATGTATTGCAAAATGAATTGCATGTATTCGACCAAATGGTCGGCGTACCCTTGCTAGTACGCGGGGTATGCGGTTATCATATTCAGCGAAAGCTGACCCCCTCGGGGGAATGTTTTTAGTGTGCAGGTACGGAGCGAATACGGTCAAGGTAAGAGACCGGTGGCGCCTTGTAATTAGAAGTATCTAGTTTGTGAGGAATGGGTAGCAGATTGATCCTAGTGAGTGTGTAGAATTTGGAGAGAAGTACTGTATTGATTTTGGAACCTAGTAAACTCGGTATGCGTAGTGTATTATCTTGTACGGAGTTGTGGGTATTGTATTGAATGGAGTAATGTATCGAAGGGAGTATTGTAGTATTCAGTATGTAATGAGAGTATGTATTGTATTAAGTAGTACTCGATATTCCGGTCACATCAGACCGATGCTGTATGTAGCAGTAGTAGCCTTGTTAGTCACGTGGGTGACTAACGGCGTTGTATCACCCGATGTATGTAAGTATGTATCCGCTGCGTGACTCGGGAAGCACGAGGAGATTGGACGGTAATGATTGAATTAATAGTAGGGGGTGTTACATATATATATTTTACACATATATAAAAAGGGAATAAAGTAGTAACTTAGGGTAAACAGTAGGCTAATAAATTAACACTTATAATAACTAAATATTATAAGAGCTAGTATCCTATGGTATAGTTAAAGTAATACTTATGAACCATACATGGAATGTAGTTAAATGTTGTAGTAAGATAGTTTAAATTCGATAAGTTACATAAGGGATATCCTAGTAAATTCTAATACGTGTATACTATATATTAAATAAAAAAAGGAAAACATTTTATTATTAAACCATATGTCGGTGTGTATGCCTAGAAGTTATTAAACAAAAATGAATACAAAAATTTCCTAAAATGTTATGGATAAATCTTAATACATAAAGTATATATAAAATATATGTATATAAATACATTAAAATAGATGAGGGAAATAATATTCCTTGTGATAGTTATAATAGATTAGGATTATATCGATATATATATATATATATATATATATATATGTTAAACCTTGGTTTTAATCGATGTGTAATTAAATAGTCACTATTAACTTAAGGGTTAATTGACACAACATAAACGTAACAGGTCTTGGGATAACCTACTAAGCCCAAGTCTATGAACTCCAAAAGCCCACTTAAACAATTCACAGAGAGTTTGGGCCACTCTCAGGAATAAATTCTAAATCGTTCTAAACTAAACGAAAAGGGCCTAGTAAAGGATTTAGTTAACAAGTCAAGCCCAAATGTTTGTGGAGCTAATGGTAAACTGGAGCTATTAATCAGTAAGGAAAGAAGGTTGTTTAGTTTATAAGTCCTTTAACTAATCGACACTTGGAATACCTTAATTATAGGTTACTATTGGGGAGTCACTTATTCGAGTTATTTATTGTTCTTCACATACCAAGTACGATTTTTCGTACTCCGATATTTTTGCTGATTGACTTGTGGAATGTTTTGGAAAACGCTAACTGACTTTAAGAGGAATTTCTAAAAAGGAAATGGTTGTGTGACTAACCCAGCTTGTGTGACTAACTGAGCCTTGAATGCGAAACTCACTTGGGTATTGGTTCCTTCTTTTTGGTGTCCTATTAGACATTGCCTGCTTAGGGTTTACGCTTCTGCACTCAGTAGGACTGAGTGTTTTGGTATTGCTCTGGGTAGTTAGTGATCTAGTGGGAATTTGGAAAAAGGTCAATCTTGGAAATTCTTCTTTTGACTCTGGATATCGTTTCATCCATGAGCTGGTTCTTGAGGTTTCAACGTGCGCGCATCTTCAATGGTAACAGTGAGGGGCTGTATATCCCCTATCCCAAAAAGGGACGTGATAGACAGTGAGGGGCTGTATATCCCCTGTCCCAAAAGGGACGTTGTAGACAGTGAGGGGCTGTATATCCCTTGTTCTTAAAGGACGTACTTGGCAGTGGGGGCCATCTCTCCCAGTTGAATTATTCCATTCTTGAGTTATTAGTTCTTGGATCTATCTTATTATTCCTAGTCCTTTATGACTATCTGAGTCTTTCTACTCCTAACGGGAATTGGGTTTAACTAAGGCAATGGAAGTTCACTAACACATGATGTGGTTTTGTTTCACTAACTTTACTTTTCTGTTATTAACCCTTATTCTTATTTGGTTATCTTGATTTGGTGATTTGTGAAATGTCTTGTTCTTTTGTGTGGTTTAAGTGGTTGTTTTTCCTGCTATTATTTATTAAGAGTGTATTATGAGTTGTTTTTGGAGGATCGCACCAGTTCCATTCCAGGGAACTGACCCACCCCTCTTGGGGTGGGCTGCTTGGTTTTATCTTGCAGGTACGAGTTATTTTACAGGTGGCCACGAAGGGAACGAGTGATTGGGATGGGATTAGGTTTTGAGAGTTTATATGTTTTATTGTTGTTTTACTTTTGTTAAGTTTTCTCGAGGTTCAAGCCGTGACTATTGTAATCTTTAAGTTGTATTTGGTGAGGTTTGGTGCCGAGTGTTTGGAACCCGATGGTCTGTACGCCTTTAGTATTTTATTTCCGCTATAAATATGTTAAATATGGGTGTTACAGAAATTGGTATCAGAGCGTAGTTACGCTCTGAACCCGAGAAGACAAGCCGAGTGAAACACTTAGATTATAGGTGCACTTAAAACTGGGGAACTGGGGTAGAATTGGGAAGTGAGAATTCCAGAAAGACGCGTGACTCTTACCCCGTACTTACTACTTATGTTTTACTTCACGTACCTATGAACCGTCCTTAGGACGTTATAAATATTTCATTATATTATTACATAGATAGTTAGAATTTACAATACGCCTTCTGAGTACAAAACCATCATACCAGCTAGATGTCTCGAAGAGGAGGAAGAGGAGGAGCTGGTCCCTCAGGAGGCTATGGACCCGACGCTGTCACCCCGGAGGTCATAGCGCAGATTGTGACAGCTGCATTGGCCCAGCAGCAGGCTCAGATCCACAGCCACCACCGCCACCACCTAATGGTCCCCGGGAGTTCAAACTGGCTGAAGGGTTAATGACCTTCGTCTCCCATCTATGAAGGCCAACCAGAACCGAAGACTTTAGAGAAATACATAGATGAGATGCAGAAGGCCTTCACCTCTCTACATGTTCCAGTGAATCGCCAGGTGGACATAGCGGCCTACTTTCTGCAGGGATCCGCGCATCGATGGTGGCAGACTGCCAGAGCTGAGCTGACTGCCCAGGCGGACTTTGGCTTCCCAGCCTTCTTAGTGGCCCTAAGAGCCAAGTTCTATCCATCCTACCTGCAGAAGAGGATGAGGAGCGAGTTCGAGCAGTTGAAGCAAGGGAGTCTCTTTGTTGCTGAGTACTACAATAAGTTTGTGGAGCTGCTCGCTGTTATTGGAGAGGGAGCTTACGCTCCGAGGTATCTGGTGGATAAATTCCACACCGGCTTGAACTTCAGGATCATGACTATGATCGGTTCCACCAGAGGGATGACCCTACAGGTATGGAACATGATTTAGAATTTCTGGTACGCAAAGGTTTCCCCACTAACATATATTGTCACCACAGGAGTTAGCGTTTGATGCGAATGACTGCGAGACCACTATTGTCTACCAGGACTCTGTGCTAGGCAAGAGGAAGGGGGATGGAGAAAGAGGAAATGGAGGGAACTTTTCCAGAATTATGAGAGGAAGGGAAAGTTCTACAAGGGTGGGAACGAGAAGGCCATGGTCCCCTCATATACTAATGCTGAGCCACTCCGCTCCCAGCCATTTAAGGGTGAGATAAATTAGAAACTCCAAAGTGGTTACATTTTATTATCCCAATTACTAATCTTGAAACTGAAACAGGGAACCAACTTGCGAGGAAGTTCTTCTGCAAGTGGTGCAAGAAGGACCACCCGGGCAAAGATTGTAAGGGAAACCTGGTGGACTGCAACCACTGTGGTAAGAAGGGGCACAGATCGTTCGAATGCTTCCTGAACCCGGATTCCAGGAACTACAAGCCACACATCGGGAATCCTGCTAGAGCCCCAGTTGCTACTACTACTGGAGGAGGTCGAGGTGGCACAGGAGGTGCTGGACCATCTGCCAGCCGCCCTGCCCAGAGCCATCCACAGAGGCCGGGACAAAACTACCCCCAGAGGCCGGGCAAGGCACCGGTCCTTAATATGGTGGACCGCGTCGAGGCAGCGAGTGATGACCCGAGTTCACCTGGTGAGGACTATTTTCCTCATGAAGAGGCTTAGACCCTCACTTTCTTTACATTCAGTTGCCTAGTTTTTCTTTGTCAATGTAAAAGGGATGAACTATAAACCTTTCATTTTGTTTCGTTTCGAACCTTTCATTTCCAGTTGTGAACCTTGACTTATTTATTTAATGGCAATTTTTGTTCAGCTTTCGATATTTGCTTTCCTATTTTGCCATATACCACACCCAACATCCCTTTTGAAGCCAAACCACACCCACCAGAGAAGTGTGAGGTCTTGAGACCCGGGATGATTTTACTACGAGAGTACCTGACCCCAGCAGTTCAGTATGCATTGATCCTCAAGATCAGGGAGTTAGGTGTGAAGGAAGGAAATTTTTATACCCCTACCTTCAAGAATGGTTCAACCATGAAGGTGAAGATCATGTGCCTAGGTAAGAAGTGGAACCACACCACCAAGAGCTATGAAGAGGTGGAGGTGCCACCAATCCCGGAGGAACTGCAGACCATCATTAGAGCTGCAGTTAAGGTAGCCCAAGAATTGGAGGATGAGCCCGTCCCAGACCTAACCTCCGACGTGTGCATCATCAACTTCTATGGAAAGGAGGGTAAGCTAGGGATGCACCAAGACAAGGACGAATCCCCAGAGTCCGTCACTAGAGGAGTTCCGGTTGTGTCCATATCACTTGGAGACGACGCGGAGTTCCTATTTGGTGATCAAAGAAGGATGGACCTTGCTACCAAGATCCTCCTGAAGTCGGGTGATGTACTGATCTTTGGTGGGGCAGCTAGACTCATCTACCATGGGGTGAAGAGAATCAAGCCCAACACAGCCCCCACACCCAGCATTAACCAGACCCATATGAAACCGGGCCGTCTGAACCTAACCTTTAGACAGACCTTGCTTTGTACTTTACAGTTTCAGCATTGTAAATTTTAAGTTGCTCATGAAGCTTTCAATAAGAATGGAAATTCTAAGAATTTTATTGCTTCATTGTAGGGGTTGGAAACTCAGGGATCAGGTTGAATGTGTTGAACCAGGCTCAAGCAAAGAGTAATGGAATGGTCATCACAGGTATAAACATAAACCCTGAGTAATTACCTTAGAACGTTTACCCAGAATCTTAAAAATCTATCCTATAATTTCAGGCACATTCCTAGTTAATGGAGTGGAGGCCACAGTCCTGTTTGATTCTGGTGCCTCCCACTCCTTCGTTTCACAAGTGTTTCATGCTAAGGTCAATGCTCCCACAGAGGATATCCATGACTGCTCAGTCTTGCTACCTTCTAGAGAGCTGATCAAGTGTAGTAAGAAGTGCAAGGATTTGAACATACGCATCAAGGGAGCAGACTTCCTTCTGGATGCCATAGTTTTCCCTGGCATGGGGTTCGACATAATTGTGGGCATGGACACGCTACAGCGGTACCGAGGCAGACTACACTGTGCAGAGCATCGTCTCCTCCTGAAGTCAGCTACAGGGATCACCGTGTCATACCTAATGCAACCCAAACAGCCGACTGTGAAGGTTGTATCGGCTTTATCCTTGATGAAGGAGGTGTCCAAGGGCGCTACCGCCTA
Organism: Limonium bicolor; assembly: GCA_023374045.1. Lineage (NCBI taxonomy): Eukaryota > Viridiplantae > Streptophyta > Magnoliopsida > Caryophyllales > Plumbaginaceae > Limonium > Limonium bicolor. The sequence continues at coordinate 325,249,230 of CM041777.1, read as the reverse complement.
CTTCTGTTATGCCTAGGATCTGAGGACGGATCCAAAGTTCTAGAGCGATGTCCCCATAGTGTCGGAGTACCCCGACGTTTTTCCAGAGGAGCTACCAGGACTACCACCACTGAGAGAGGTTGAATTCAATATCGACCTCATACCTGGCACGGGACCGATAGCTAAGGCTCCCTACCGGATGGGCCCTGCAGAGATGGTTGAGTTGAAGAAGCAGCTGTAGGAGCTACTGGACAAGGGTTTCATCAGACCCAGTGTCTCACATTGGGGTGCTCCAGTGCTATTCGTCAAGAAGAAGGACGGGAGTTTGAGACTTTGCATCGACTATAGGGAGCTGAACAATGTCACGATCAAGAACAAGTACCCACTGCCCAGGATCGATGACTTGTTCGACCAGCTGAGGGGAGCAAAGGTGTTCTCTAAGATTGATCTGCGTTCCGGATATCACCAGATAGCTGTAGCTGAGCCAGACATAGAGAAGACAGCCTTCTGGACCAGATACGACCACTACGAGTTCACAGTGATGCCGTTTGGACTGACCAATGCACTGGCGAGATTTATGGATTTGATGCAGAGAGTCTTCCAAGCTCAGCTAGATAAGTCGGTAGTCGTATTCATAGACGACATTCTAGTCTTCTCCAAGAGCAAAGAGGAACATGAGCAGCATTTGAGGACAGTCTTGGAGACACTGAGGGAGAAACAATTGTATGCCAAATTCAGCAAGTGTGAATTCTGGCTGGACAAGGTGTCATTTCTTCGACATGTGATCTCAGTTGAGGGAGTTTCAGTAGACCTAGCTAAGATTGAGGCAGTGAAGAGCTGGCATAGACCTCGCACCGTGACAGAGGTTAGGAGTTTCCTTGGGTTGGCTGGCTACTATAGACGTTTTGTGAAGGACTTCTCCAAGCTAGCCAAGCCCTTGACCTCTCTGATGAAGAAGGACAGCCCGTTTGTATGGATAGAGGCTTCTGAGGTCTCCTTCCAGGCGCTGAAGGACGCCTTGACCACAGCTCCAGTATTGATTATCCCAGAGGGGAACGAGGGGTACAAGGTATATTGCGATGCTTCAGGCAGAGGGATTGGAGGAGTACTGATGCAGCATGGCCGAGTAGTAGCGTATGCTTCTAGACAGCTGAAGAAGCACGAAGAAAACTACCCCACCCACGACCTTGAGCTCCTTGCCATAGTCTTCGCCTTGAATATCTGGCGACATTACTTGTATGGAGCCACGGTCCAAATTATGACCGATCATAAGAGTTTGAAGTACATCTGGACCCAAAGGAGTTGAATTTGAGACAGCGAAGATGGGTCGAGCTACTGGCCGATTATGACCTCAACCTCCAGTACACAGAAGGGAAAGGAAATGTTGTGGCAGATGCTCTGAGCAGAAGAGCTTATTCACTTCTTGCCTTGATAGAGACGACCACGATAGCTGAGGAGGTATATGCAGCCCAGGACAGTGACGTTTATCTACAGGGCATCAGACAGAAGTTAGCGGACGGGTTGACCGACGGTCTAAAGTATGACTACGAGCTGGACAGCGAGGGACACCTTCGTGTCAGAGGCAGACTCTGCGTTCCTCAGGATGCGACGGAACTTCAGACCAGGATTCTTTTAGAGGCTCATTCCTCGACTTTATCAGTACACCCTGGAGCCACCAAGATGTACAAGGACTTGAAGCAATTATTGGTGGAGCGGGATGAAGAGGGATGTAGCTGATTTCGTCTCTCGGTGCCTCACTTGTCAGAAGGTGAAGTTTGAGCATCATCGACCAGGCGGCCAGATTCAGTCACTACCGGTACCGTGCTGGAAGTTTGACGACATCAGCATGGATTTTGTGGTCGGTCTCCCTCCAGCTAGAGGTGGACTGAACGCCATATGGGTTATAGTCGATAGGTTGACCAAGACAGCTAGGTTCATACCTATCAAGGACACATGGAAGGTGCCCAAACTAGCTGAGGTGTTCACCACAGAGCATATCCGGTACCATGGGGTACCGAAGACGATCGTCTCTGATCGTGACACTCGTTTCCTCAGTAGATTTTGGCGTCAGGTGCAGGAGGCATTTGGGACTCAGCTACGACTTAGCACAGCTTTTCACCCGCAGACTGATGGGCAGACCGAGAGGACGATTCAGACGCTAGAGGATATGATACGAGCGGTTGCTCTAGATTATCAGGGGAGTTGGGTGGAGCGTCTACACCTGGTGGAGTTCTCCTACAATAACTCCTACCACTCTTCTATCGGCATGGCACCATTCCAGGCTCTGTATGGCAGGCCGTGCCGGACCCCCTTGTCGTGGAGTGACCCTACCGAGGCAGTTCTGATTGGGCCCGAGTATGTTCAGACTCTGCAGGATGACGTCAGAGTTATCCAGCAGCACATGAGGGCAGCGCAGTTTAGACAGAAATCCTATGGGGATCAGCGCACCAGAGAGCTCGAGTTTCAGTTGGGAGACATGGTCTTCTTACGAGTGTCTCCGATGAGAGGCATCTTCAGATTTGGGATGAGGGGGAAGCTAAGCCCTAAGTATGTCGGCCCGTACAGGATTACGGAGCGAGTGGGCTCAGCTGCTTACAGATTGGATCTACCAGTAGAGTTGGGGAAGGTACATGATGTGTTTCATGTATCTTAGCTGAAGAAGTATATGCCTGACCCTTCTCACGTACTGCAACCTGAGAGATTGGAAATAGAGCCTACGCTAAGATATGAGGAGACTCCTATTCAGATCTTGGACACGAAGGTCCGAGAAACGGGAGGCAGATCAGTCAAATTGGTGAAAGTTCTTTGGGAGCATCATGGGGTTGAGGAAGCTACTTGGGAAACCGAGGACTCCATGAGAGTAAAGTACCCACATCTGTTTACATGATATTCTGCTCCTGATGTGATTGATGTTAGTGGCGGTACGAGGGCGTACCTTAGCTCTTTTAAGGGGGATATACTGGCATACTCCTCCTTCGTTATCTCATCCGGATTATGCCTTGTTGCATTGTTAGTAGAGGGAGAACAGTATTAGTAGTGTGGAAGGTGTGTGTATGTACGTAGTTTTACATTATGGCACGGTAGTGTGTCACGTTTGTGTTTTTTTCAGTTTATATTTTGATTCAGTTTGATTTAATTTCGGTACTCTCAAGTGGAATGTTGAAATGGAAATAAAGGATTGGATTGGTATGGAATTTCATTGGAATTATTATTGTCTCAGCACACCCGAAGCGGTGTGAGTGCCTATTAGTTGGTTTTTAAACTTCGAGGCGAAGTTTCTTTTAAGGGGGATATACTGAAATACCCCTAAATTAATTTAAATTAATTTAGGGGGATTTCTCCTATTTAACCCTAAAGGAAATAATAAAGTATTTAATTATTATATAATTATATGGTACTCCTCCGTTCATTAATATCTGTCGTTTTAGGATGTGATTCTTGTTCAAAAATATCTGTCATTCTAGCTTTTTGACACACTTCTTTCCACTTTTACCCGTACTATTCAATATAAAAGTAATTATTATCTAAATGGAAAAGTAAAAAGTAGGGGCACATGCGTCATTGTCCTACTTTTCTTAATAAGTGTGCAAGTTTCTAAAATGACATTATTGTTGAACGGAGGGAGTATTATGTATTTAATAATAATATTTATAAGTCAATAAATCTTGAAAAAATTTCTAAACACTCCAACTATGTTATAAAGATTTTAGGAAGTGTTGGAACATTGTTTTGAAACATAAAATACAATATAAAATTCTAGAAACCTTAAAGCTTATTAAGCCTTGCTAGGGTTGACTTTTTGAGAATGGTCAAACCAGGCCATGAAACCTATACCAATAAATAGGTTATGGAAAACCATGAAGATCGATAAAAAGAACGTCAAAAACGGATCATCCTAGCCAAAGTTATGATCAAATGAAGTTTAGAGCCAAAATTTTGATAAAAGGCTGACGTGGCATGGTCTGCTGAGTCAGCGCGCGTCTCGGGAATCGCGCCCCAGTATACTTAGCCGATTATCTCCTATAATCCCGGTAACAAAAATCAGGTTTTGCCCTATCTTGTGACCTTCATAACTTTCTCATCTTATGGAATTTTTAAGTGTCGTCTTCTTTGTTGCCTTCTTCTAAACTTCCTCTAAACAACCATAACTCACACAAACCCTAACTCGTTCTAAATCAACCGGAAATTTGTGCCAAAGTAGCCACCCTGCAAAAACCGAAACTGCAGTTCCAGTTTTTCCCTACGAATCAGGTAACTTCGACTAGCCATAACTTCTTCGTTTCTCAGCCAAATTTCATGTTCTTTAGCTCGTTTTGAAGAGCTCTAATCCCTCTAAAACTTTCATGTTGATGATCTAAGCCAATTCCCAACCGTTTGGAAGAACAAGGTGTCTAAAGTTTCGGTTTCGCCAGCACATAAAATCATACCGAAACTGTAAGGTATAAACTCGTGACTTGCGACTTTAATTTCTTTCTGTGTGTTGTGAGTTAGGATTAGTTCTTGTTATCAATACGTAGATGTAAGTTTACTCTTTCGATTGAGCCCTTACACATAGCCTAACTCGATTTGTACTGCAAGTTATAGATCCTCAAAGTCGACCTCGTGAACTGCTCAGAAGTTCACATTTTTCCAGATTTTCCGAAATCGAATCCCTCCGTTTTTGCAACTCCGGTGAGTTTCCGACCAAATTGCTCCGTTATTGTCATTCATAATCATGTTACCGGCCTAACCCATGTCTCAATTTAATCAATTACGTGTTAGATTAGGAGAATTTGTCAGATTTGTTTTCGAATCGAACTAAGAACCCTAACTTCGAACCCAGATTCGATTTTGCAGTATACCGCATCATAAGTGGTGAAATCAGTGTCATTAGAACCGTAATTTAATTTCGAAACCATAGGAACAAGAATCACTCGATTTGGTTCTGTAGATTGTGAGAAAATCGTGATTTAGTACTCGGTTTGGTTCTGGAATCGCTGATGAACTCGGGAGTTTAGGGCTGTCCGATCGTAGTTATAAGATTTGGACGGCCGAGATTAAAACGTTTCAGATTAGGTTTTTATAAATTTTAGTAAATAACCCTAACTTGTTGAATTAATTTAAATACCTTCCCGAATGTGTTTTGCAATTTACGGGTTTTCTGGAATTATTTGGCTAATTTAGAAAGATATTTTTATGAAATAAAAATTTTATAATGTGTCTAAAATGTTATAATTACTGTATATTAAATTTGGGAATTTTTGGGCAATGGTAAATGGTTTTAAAAATTGTGTTTGTGAGTTTTTCATAAGAATAACTTTTAATATATAGTTTAAAGTATGGTTTGTTAATGAACTTTTTAAGCTGGGAAAAATATGGAACACTAAATTAACATTTTGTAACAGTAAGTTTATAAATGTTTTGGTATTAGCTTTTAAGAGAAGTGAAATTATTTACATATGTGTATATATACTTATTTAAGTAGAAACTTATGTAAATCAAGGAATGAATTATTTTTACTTTTATTTATTATACTATATGGGATTTAATATTATATTATTAACTATAGATATATATATATATATATATATATATATATATATTTACACCATATATAAAAGGGAATAAAGTAGTAACTTAGGGTAAACAGTAGGCTAATAAATTAAACACTTATAATAACTAAATATTATAAGAGCTAGTATCCTATGGTATAGTTAAAGTAATACTAATGAACCATACATGGAATGTAGTTAAATGTTGTAGTATAAGATAGTTTAAATTCGATAATTTACATAAGGGATGTCCTAGTTAAATTCTAATACGTGTTATATATATAATAAAATAAAGGAAAACATTTTATTTATTAAACCATATGTCAGTTGTGTTATGCCTAGAAGTTATTAAACCAAAAATGAATACAATAAAATTTCCTAAAATGTTATGGATAAATCTTAATACATAAAGATATATATATAAATATATATGTATTAAATACATTAAAATAGATGAGGGAAATAATATTCCTTGTGATAGTTATAATAGTAGTATATATATATATATATATGTTAAACCTTAGGTTTTAATCGGTGTGTAATTAAATAGTCCACATTGAACTTAAGGGTTTAATTACACACATAAACGTAACACGGTCTTGGGCAACCTACTAAGCCCAAGTCTATGAACTCCAAAAGCCCACTTAAACAATTCAAAGAGAGTTTGGGCCACTCTCAGGAATAAATTCTAAATCGTTCTAAACTAAACGAAAAGGGCCTAGTAAAGGATTTAGTTAACAAGTCAAGCCCAAATGTTTGTGAGAGGATAATGGTCAACCTGGGGCTATTAATCAGTAAGGAAAGAAGGTTGTTTAGTTTATAAGTCCCTTAACTAATCGGCACTTGGAATACCTTAATTATTGGTTACTATTGGGGAGTCACTTATTCGATTTATTTATTGTTCTTCACATACCAGGTACGATTTCTCGTACTCCGATATTTTTGCTGATTGACTTGTGGAATGTTTTGGAAAACGCTAACTAACTTTCAGAGGAATTTCTAAAAAGGAAATGGTTGTGTGACTAACCCAGCTTGTGTGACTAACTGAGCCTTGAATGCGAAACTCACTTGGGTATTGGTTCCTTACTTTTGGTGCCCCGTTAGACATTGGCTGCTTAGGGTTTACACTTCTGCACTCTGTAGGACTGAGTGTTTTGGTATTGCTCTGGGTAGTTAGTGATCTAGTGGGAATTGGAAAAAGGTCAATCTTGGAAATTCTTCTTTGACTCTGGATATCGTTTCATCCATGAGCTGGTTCTTGAGGTTTTGACGTGCGCGCGTCTTCAATGGTAACAGTGAGGGGCTGTATATCCCCTGTCCCAAAAAGGGATGTGATAGATAGTGAGGGGCTGTATATCCCCTGTCCTAAAAGGGACATTTGTAGACAGTGAGGGGTTGTATATCCCCTGTCCTTAAAGGGACGTACTTGGCGGTGGGACCACACTAGTAGGAAAAGACCCTACCGCAGCGGTTGTTTGGTACCTATGGCAGCGGTTGAAAACCGCTGCGATGGGTGCCGCTGCGGTAGGTGAAACACCTACGCAGCGGTTGTAGAACCGCTGCGGTAGGTACTCTATCGCAGCGGTTGTTACTAAGAACCGCTGCGTTAGACCTTTTTTTTAAAAAAAAAACCACCTATCGCAGCGGTTGTTATAAGAACCGCTGCGATAGACCTTTTTTTTAAAAAAAAAACCACCTATCGCAGCGGTTCTTATTAAGAACCGCTGCAATAGGTTTTTTTTTTTTGTTTTTTCCATTCCACCCTACAATTCTACCACACACACCCAAAATCAATCAAACCTGTTAAGATATAGCAATTAACAATGCCACCACAGTGGGGCATTAGATCAACCATTTCACCATTTAAATAGCCACCAAACCTATCTACGGGCAATAATCCACTTACATTTACAAATTTGAGCAAATTAATCAAACATCAACAAAATCTTTACAGAAACGACAATTGTTTCATGAGAATTTCAAAATCATCCTACTCAATCCTACCAAACCCTAGAAGCAACCTACATTAACGCTCATGAATTCTGCCCATTCTTCGAGCACCTCGGTTATATGTCCTTCGTTGTAAACGTCTACCAACTCTTCAAAAGCCTTGGAATTAACACAAAAAAAATATGATTAGTTGCTAATAATACTTTGAGTTTAAGAATCAATGTTAAAAATTATCTACAAAACCAAAATATTTCGAGAATGCTACTTACCAGGTCTAGAGACTTCTCTGGCAAGAGTCTCGGTCCCGCTATCAAGTCACTCAAACCGAATGACATAGTAGCCACATTCCGAACCTCCCGGCTGCTGTGGACACTGCACATGTATATACGTACATATTCAAAATCGATTTAACACATAAATTATAATACTGTTCCTATTTTAAAACTAATGAACATATTACAAAATTTGAATAAGGACTACAAAAATACCTTGACTACATTCCACGGAATCTTCTTAAATCTCTCTCCTCGGACTTGCGTCATTACAGATACAAAGGCACTAGAATTCATACGCACAGATAAAGTAAAAGTTATCAACGGATGATTAAGAAATAACTAAAAATTGATAATTAATCAAGTTAAGTAAATTCATCACCTCATCAACATGTTATATATAAGTGGCCTCTTGGGACCGAGATGCTGAGTCAAGCTGCAGGACTCTTGGGCTTTTTATACATAGAACGAGCAAAGACCAGTGTCGGCTGTTCATAGATTACAATACAAGTAGAACTTAATTCAATCAATTACATAATAAAATATCATAATTTTTAAACTAACTTAACATTAGATAAAATTCTTACCCTTGATGAAGAGGCAGCATTATGTAAGATTTCTGCAACTGCACACGCATGTATCACATTCGACAAGTACTGGACCAAGCTTGGGGGTCAGATCCCATATTAGCTTCGGAACAGTAGTCAGGGCATAAGAACCCGAAACTACTATTCTCATGTACTTGGACCGCCTTGTCATCAAAAACCTGCACAATATAAAGAAACCAATATTATGAATTTAATTTTCAAATATACAGAGTAAAATGTGTACAAGGTATGCTAATTACTCACATGCAAGCCGATTTGAGAATCGACGCACTCAACCAATCCTTCGTGAACAACTCCACAAAATCAGTAAGATAGATTTCAAAACTCTGAGCGCCTGTATAGAAAAAGATCCGGTCTTGGTTCCATTGTAACCGAATCTCTTCCTGGCGGCGTCATCAATAGTGTGGAGTGCAACAGTTTCAGCATGGGGGGTAAGGCATTCAGAACCGCCGGTTGTAGCAAATTCGATCTCATCACAACTCTAGTCGCGGATGCCATCGAAGGATTAGCTGGTGGAACAACTCTCTTTCCTTTTGCCTTATCAGAATTTGATTGAATGTGTTCCTAATATATTAATTTAATAAGTATATGTTTCTACTCTAGGATATGTTAAAGAATAAGTTTTTTCATGGGGTTACCTGCTGCTCCCCAAGCTAATCAATCTACAGGGCCACTGTACTGTCATGGATTCAGCTTGACGAAGGGTGGATATGTCTGCACTGGGCACCGGTATCTGACAATCCGCGTAAGCAGGCGCGTAACCTTCAACAAGCACCCGGCCATGGTACTCTCGGAGCGCTGCATTCCTCACGGTGTCTCCAGCAAGACTTGAAAAGTTTTCCCCACCCTACTTCGACTTCGTCAACGCCAATCACTTGGAACAATGTGCAGTCAATTGGTTGCTAAATTTTCAAAATTAAAGATTTTAGATGCACATAAACAAGTGTATAATTTGTTTTTTTTTGTATTTGTAGTTAACATGTTGTTCTAACCTTGAGAGATGAATATGGAAATGGGTTGACGGAGTGAACACTACTGGGAGGCACTGTTGCGGGCTCTGATGCTTGTGCCTGATCTGGCGGTCTAGAAACCTCCTGACTCATCCTCTCAGATCGGATCATCTCCATAGCTTGAGCGATCGACTGCTGAAACTCACTTCGTAGTCGCTGCTCGAGCTCCGCATTCTGGCGTAAGTGCTCCTCATATGAAATGCTCCCTCCTGCACCGTGTCTCGACCCAGGATTACCGAAGGCTTGGCGTATACCGACATGACCACCAAAGCCTAGCACGACCCGGATGATTCTTCCCGAGAGCGCGGGAAAGTGGATCATCCTGCCTAACGGGCTGCCAATGCCCTGGGTGATCTGGGAGCTTAACTCTTCCTGTTATGGAGTTTAATAAGTCAATAAGGATACTTCGGTTTATTTAACTGCTATTGTTACTCTATAAATATAATAAACATTTTTTAAACTAAAAATCACTTACCATTTGGTTGATGACCTCTCTCGTGGCGTCATCATACTCAGCAGGTGCCGCCGGATTTGAAGGTTTCTTCCGTCGACTTAAGTCCCAAACCTTCATCCTTCGTTCGCTGACATTCGAGCCAGCTGGCAGCAACCCCTCTTTCTCCCACTGCGGCACACGCTGAGCAATACTTGTACTCCCCATGTGATGGGGGTAACGATTTTTTTTTTGCATTTTGTTGTTGTTTCTCACGTATAGCCTACATATATGTATGAAAAGACAAATTATGCAAATAATATATGAAAAAGACGAATTAACCAAATGAACTCTAAGGACACTTTAAACATTTATCATACAAAAGAACAACTATAGTGTGAAACTCACCTTGAACTCAGGGGTCAAACGCTTCGCAACAAACTCATTCCACTGCTCTTCAGTAATACCATCATATTTTTGCCACGGTGGTCTCCGATCATCCACATCTTCACCTTCTGCCTCCTCTATCTCTGCGGGCTCCTCACAGTAAATGTACTGCCTCGTGAGCAGAGATCTGAAGTCTTTGAATTGTGTGGCAATCCCCTTCATCACATCATCCTTCAGAGAAGGATCTATACAGAATCGGTCCTATATGCACAAAAAAAATGGATTAGTGTAAAAAAGTAACTATATAAATCTTAAAACAAACTATTAAGTGTAACAAATACCTTGAGACGTTCAAATATCTGCTCCTTCAACGCCTGAGGCACTTGCTTCCAATTGTGGTTTATATTGAAATATGTACTCACCAAATGCCTGGCTAGAGCAGTGAAATCATTTTTCCAGGTACCGGTGGGCTGATTAAATTCATTGAACTCCAAAGGCTTTGTCGGGGGGCCTCTATTTGCTTTCAGCCCACGGGTTGCCCCTCGTTTTTTGGGTTTCTTGAGAGGCGGAGGAGCAACTTGTACTCTTGTCCTTCCTGTGAAGGCCCTGCTGTCTCGGTCTGCTGTGGGGTGGTCTCTACGTCTGCTTTCTTTGATTTCTTTTTACCACCTCGTGTGGTGCGTTTTGTCTACTCTGCTGTCTACTATCCCCAGTCAGGAGCAGCGTCCTATAGGATCATCAATAGGATCATCATCCACTGAGGAAAAAAACACACACATTAGATCAATATTCATGGAACGATGTATAATTGCAAAAATAAACATAAATAATTAATTCTGATAACATTGTAACAACAATAATACGAATTATATAATGTAATTTCAACCAATGGTGTTACCTAGACATAGTAACATATATCATGATCTGTTTTCTACCCAAACCCCCTCATTATGGTCTGATCGAGCGTAGATGGTCTGAACATCATCATTTTGTAAATCATCAGTTGAATCATGCAACCCTGTATGCAACGATACAGTTTCATCTATCATCTCATTATCATCATCGTCGTTGTTTTCATCCTCAAACAAAACCGGTCTTCTCCCTGGAAGAACAACATGCCATCTACTAGCTTTTGGGTCTTCAACATAAAACACCTGGTCACAGTCTTTACCCAACACAAACTGATCTTCCTTATTAGTTGTAACACGTGAAAGATCAACCAAAATAAGTCCTTTATCATTTTGGAGTCCATGTCGGTTGTCCACCCAATTGCAGCGGAACAATAGAAACGAATCAATGTGATAGTTTAGTTCCCATATGTCCTCTATCACACCATAATACCAACTACTACTGCTCATTGGTTGAACCTGGTTACCTAGACCATATTCAGTCACCGATGCTTCAATTTTTACCCCACTGTTCTGATGTATTGATTTAGCATCTTGGCGTGCAGTGTAGTATGTGCATCCATTAATGTCATACCCTTCAAACGATACAACATCTGTTCCAGACCAACAGCTAGACATCTGATTTCTTCACTGACATCTTCGGGGTTCAATGAAGCTTGCTCAAACACATATTCCTTAAACCATTGGACGAATACTCGATTTTGTTCTTTTTTAAGCCAGATACGGTTTTTGGTAGGGTTTTGTCGACTCAACTAGCAATGTGAATATCGAAGTAGGGTTCAACAACCTCAAGGTGTTGTAGTACAAACAAATGTGCCTGATTAATAAGATCACGAGAGATACGAACAACCTTTTTGCCAATAACTCCTTTACCCTAAATCTACCATGGTGACGTGGTTTGGGAATACCAATTGACTCTGCATCGTTCAAATAACTTGTACGAATTGTGACTTCCTCAGTCACTGTTGCTTCGATGATACTGCCTTCCGGTCTATATCTGTTTTTCATTCTACCCTTCAGAATCCCCATATATCGTTCGAAAGGATACATGTAACGTAAGTAACCGGACCACATATTTGATCTCTCGGACAATATGCACTACTAAATGCACCATTATGTCGAAGAAAGATGGTGGGAAATACATCTCAAGCTGGCATATTGTCACAACAATTTCATGTTGCAGATCATCGAGGGTGTCTGAGTCAATTGCCTTGCAGCAGACAGCGTTGAAGAAGAAACATAATCGAGTTAGAGCATTTCTGACATTTTCTGGTAATATCCCTCGTATTGCAACTGGAAGAAGATGCAACATTAACACATGATAATCATGAGATTTCATGCCTAACAGTTTCAAATCCTTCATAGAAACTAGGTTCTTCCAGTTTGAAGAGTACCCAGATGGTACCTTCAATGTGTGCAAACACTTGCAAAAACTTAATTTTTCACTCTTAGAGAGGGTATAACACGCAGGAGGTAGATATGTTCGCTTCTCATCCTCTATTGGGTGTAGTTCTTTCGTATGCGCAACTCTTGCATATCTCTCCTCACCTTCAATCCGTCTTTCGTCTTGCCGGGTATGTTGAGCAAAGTACCACACACTGCCTCACCGACGTTCTTCACAATGTGCATGATATCCAAACAATGTCGAACAGGCAGATGCCGCCAATACGGTAGATCCCAAAAAATGGAACGTTTTTTCCAAATGTTCTTCGGCGGCTTGGATGTGTTTCCAAAGACATTTTCAATGTCTTTTACCTTTGCATACACTTCCTCTGAATTCAAAGGCAGACGAGCCACACGAGTCTCGGCTCATTGTTGAACACTTTCGCTTTCTCGAACGGTAAGGATGGTCTACTGGAAGAAACCGTCGATGACACATAAACATTTTTGCCGCAGTGCTTCAGACGATCTGAACATGTGTCATCCTCACATACCGGACACGCTTTGAATCCTTTCACCGAGTATCCTGACAAGTTCCCATAGGCAGGAAAGTCGTTAACAGTACAGAACAACATCGCCTTCAGTGTGAAATTTTCTTTCGCATGAGCATCATATACCACTGTCCCTTCATTCCACAACAAGTTCAGATCGTCGATCAGTGGTGCAAGATATACGTCAATGTTATGACCAGGTTGCTTTGGACCAGAAATTAGGAGTGATAACATAATGTATTTTCGTTTCATGCAAAACCATGACGGTAAATTGTAGATCACTAGTAGCACCGGCCAAGTGCTGTGCTGACTGCTCAACGTGCCATACGGGTTCATCCCATCGGTACACAATCCAAGTCTCAGATTCCTATCCTCATCCCCAAAATGATGTTTGAATTTTCTGTTGATATTTCTCCACTGAGGTCCGTCTGCAGGATGTCTTAATTTTTCATCAATTTTTCTACCATCCGCGTGCCATCGTAAGTTCTTCGCATCTTTCGGGTTGGCAAACAACCGTTTGAATCTAGGAATTATCGGCAAGTACCACAATAATTTCACTGGACGATTTTTTTTCTGAAAGGAGGAATCCTCATCCTTGTCCTTGTACCGGGACAACAAACATTTAGGACACTTGTCTAGATGTTCGTATTCACCCCTATAAGCACACAGTTATTTGGGCAAGCATGAATCTTTTTATATTCAACTCCCATTGGACACATCCATTTCTTTGCCTCGTAGGTGGATGTAGGAAGACCATTCTCATCAGGAAGCATATCATGTATCAGCTCTAGAAATGAGTGAAACACTTGTCACCAACTCCATATTTCCCCTTTAAGTTGAACAAATTAAGTACAGCAGTCAATTTTGTGTATTTCACGCACGAAGGGTACAAAGGTGTCTTTGATGCGTCCAACAATCTTTGATACTCTTCCGGCTTATCGACAAAAGTATCGCAACATTTTCTAACATTTCATCCATTTGTTCATCATGGTGAGTGGTCTCTGTCATCGAATCCTGAATCACTTAACGGTACCGACTCATTGATGGTATTGTGAAGGTGTGGGCGGTACTTGCGTAACGTGGATCATGAGCACTTGATGTTGAAGCACTAGCTGCAACAGTTTCTCCATGAAAATTCCATCTTTGTAATGTGGCATGAATCCACGGGACTTAAGATGAAATCTAATTTCCTCAATGTCTTCATATTTCCTTACGACCCCACAGTCAACACAAGGACATGAAATATTGTCCGCCTTTGTTCTGTCCTTGTGTTGCACTGCCGCTTTGAGAAACTCTTTCAGCTTCTCATCAAATAGTTATCCCCTCGATAACCGTACATCCAGTCACGCTCCATTCTATATGTGAAAACAAAACAATGTTTAGATTGATTTGTCTTTCAGTTTCGTCTGCATTTGTATATGGAGCATGTTTCTACTGGATGTACGGTTGCAACCAAACTCAGCACTACTCTATGGTACAACCTAACTAACGTAGCCTAAGTACTCTAACGTTCCAACGTAACTAATCTAGCCTTATTCTAACAATTCTAACACATTTAATTTAACTTCAACAAATCATTGCATTATTAAAACAAAAAATAAAGTTTAATTACTTACTTGTTTTAAGGTTGTACAGAGGGGGAAGCTAGGACTGCTTTGGTGATGGGCTGGGAAAGTACTGGTACAAATCCAATAGCAGATTCAGAAGACCTGACAAAGAAAAGTAAAGATTGTTATACACAAATAACAAATAAAATTAATTAATAAGACTAATACGATTCTAGAAAAAATTCGGCATGACCTTTGCGTAATCGTGTTAATCCCATGCTTATCATTAAGCATTCACCAACATCTTATTTACCACGACAAATAAATTCAACAATTGGCAGCAACCATCCTTATTCACAATCACTCAATATTAACCACAACCACTTTTTCGCATAATTAATTAAACACACAAAGAGAAAAGATAGATGAAGATGTTACCTTTTCACTCTTAGTCCACAGAATAAATAAGGAAGAAGTAGAGACCACCCCAATTACTGCAGACAGACAGGGGAAGCAAGGAAATAATATTAGGGGGGGCAAGAAATCCATTATTATAAGCATTATCATATTAAGAAAATAAAAAGAGAAAAAAGATAGATGAAGATGTTACCTTTCAGCTCATGCTGCACAACAGAAGCAATGAGGAAGAAAGAGACACAGAGACCACCCCAATTACTGCAGACACGGTGAAGCAAGGTAATATATTAGGGGGGGCAAGAAATCCATTACTATAAGCATTATCATATTAAGCACGTAGAGGAAAAAATGTATCATCGTTTTTGTCTCCATGATGGTCGTATAAAATACATTATTAATTTAATGAGATTAGAGAGTGTGACTGAATTGGTGACTATAAAAATATAGTCACCGCAAATTCCATAAAAATTAATTAAGATAACTTATAGCTATAAACTTAACTAATAAAAAGTATAAATTAATAAAAAGTTTTTTTTAAATTAGTTACTAAAAAAGAATATTTTTAATGAGTGTAAATTTTAGAAAAATAATTATATTAATAATTAAATTCTAAAAAACTAACTTCATATTTACGAACATAATAACTATATCAACTAAAAATCTGAGTGTAAAAACGAACACGCTAACATTGTTATTTATTCAACTTAATATGGTTACAATCATTAAATTAAGATTGAAGTAGATCAATGCTCCAGAATTATAAAATTATTCCTAATAAAAAAAGAACACAAGTTAACATAACCTGTAAATAACATATCACATCTCTTATCGGAATCTGAGTTTAATGGATAAAAAACGTATGCTTGGGCAACATCCACTTACATATAGCACGTACAGTTGACAAGTACTATAATACTATAAAATATCATGTAACTTACTTATCGAACATTAGTAGTTTTTCCAAAAATAATCTCTAGTAATATATTACTGAAGAAACAAGGATGCATTATCACTAGCATCATTGTAATAGTGACAGAATATTCCCGTACCGTTTTTTACAACTTTGGGTTGTATGCAGAGGGCACAAACAGCAAAAATATCAACTCAGGCATTTTATCGAACACCTTACATGCACAACTATTTATACTTGTTCAATAATCTATCTAAATTCAAATTATGTACACACAACTAAACTAACAATCAATTACTATATTACAACTAGTTATTCAATCAACAAGACAATAATTTACAGATTTCAAAGTTCGAATTCGGAATCAAACCTAGGGTTCTGGCAGCAATCTCGATCGACGCCTGCGACTGGCCTCCTGGCGGAAGGATTGGCGACGGAGACGGCGGCGAGTACCGGTGGCGCGACGAGGAAGAAGACGGTGGCGGTGGTGGAGGAATCGCAGGCGTCAGCTGCTCAGATCGCCGTCGAGTTCGCCTGTCGCCTTGCTTCGTTCTCGATTGACAGAAGAGAATGAAGGCGAGAGTGACGGGAAGCTCGATTTGGGGAAAAAAAAAGACCCTATGGCAGCGGTTCCAACTAAGAACCGCTGCGATAGGTTAGTAAAAAACACCTATCTCAGCGGTTCTTAGTTGGAACCGCTGCCATAGACGTTTTTTTTTTAATTGACCCTACCGCAGCGGTTGTAAGTAACAACCGCTGAGATAGGTTTGCGGGATTTTTAAAAACGGCCTATCTCAGCGGTTGTTTTTACAACCGCTGCGGTAGGGGCGCTACGATAGACCATTTCTGTACTAGTGCCATCTCTCCCAGTTGAATTATTCCATTCTTGAGTTATTGGTTCTTGGATCTATCTTATTATTCCTTGTCCTTTGTGACTATTGAGTCTTCTACTCCTAACGGGAATTGGTTTAACTAAGGCAATGGAAGTTCACTAACACATGATGTGGTTTTGTTTCACTAACTTTACTTTTCTGTTATTAACCCTTATTCTTATTTGGTTATCTTGATTTGGTGATTTGTGAAATATCTTGTTCCTTTGTGTGGTTTAAGTGGTTGTTTTTCCTGCTATTATTTATTTAAGAGTTGTATTATGAGTTTGTTTTTGGAGGATCATACCAGTTCCATTCCAGGGAACTGACCCACCCCTCTTGGGGTGGGCTGCTTGGTTTTATCTTGCAGGTACGAGTTATTTTACAGGTGGCCATGAAGGAACAGGTGATTGGGATGGGATTAGGTTTTGAGAGTTTATATGTTTTATTGCTGTTTTACTTTTGTTAAGTTTTCTCGAGGTTCAGGCCGAGACTATTGTAATCTTTAAGTTGTATTTGGTGAGGTTTGGTGTCGGGTGTTTGGAACCCGATGGTCTGTACGCCTTTAGTATTTTATTTCCGCTATAAATATGTTAAATAGGGGCGTTCACTGGTGGAACGGAAGCCTTTAATGACGGTGGTTTAATCACGGCTTTAACAAAAACCGTAATTAATATGAAGGCCGGAGTTAATTAACGACGTTTATTGAATTAACCGTAAGCAATAATCGATCGGAGGTAGGCACGCCTTTTTTAGGACGGACTTTAGATGACGGTTATCAGTGAAACCGTAATCTAAAGTCCCGTGTTGACGCGCGCTTTACGGTCAACGGACTTTAGATTACGGTTTACTAATAACCGTCAGCTAAAGTCCATCCTAAAAAAGGCGCGCCTACCTCCGACTGATGGTCAACGACGTCGTTTTCACCTGACGCCAAATATTTCCCGTGTTTTATTTGATTTTTTCGACGCCGCGCGTAATCTTAATTATAGTTAACGACGTCGTTTATCAGTGTATTTAGATTAAAAATAACTTTATATTAATGTGTTACATATGTTTGATCGATAGACTCATGGCTTAATGGCCGTGGGTACATGAGTCAACACCATCGATCTTGAGTTCGAAACCCAGCATAGGCCAAATAATTTTCACGCTATTTTTTTATTTCGTACACTTTAGATTACGGTTCTTTAGGAACCGTCATTTAAAGTGTGACTTTACATTACGGTTTTCATGTAAACCGTAATCTAAAGTCCTTTTAACTACAACATTTGCCCGTTTACTCTGCACACTGTACTTACAGTAACTCTTCTTTCGCGCTATCTTCCTCACTGAAATCGCCTCCTCTCTCCCGTCACCTTGCTAACGGCCATCGCCGCCGTCGCTCCCACCACCTTTGTCACTCCCATCGCCGCCGGTCACCACCCATCTACCACTGGTCTCACCGTTGACCTCTATATCGCGTATTGGGTATGCGATCGATTGTTGTCGTTTTTTTCTAACTTTGTTCATATACATGCATTTCGATTGCAAGTTCTAACCTCGTTTCTATCGAATCCTGAGAGTGAATGGCAAATGTTATAACCTTGTTCATATTTTGTGCCCAGATTCACAGTTAATTGCAACCTAGTTCGTGGGCTGATTTCTACACTACTTGCCCACTTCGGTGCTTAGTAACGGTAATTTTGCAAAGCAAACTGTAAACTGCTGTATTTATTTATTCTTAGCATTTAGTATTACAATTAATAATAATAGTGTAGTTTTAAAAATGCTACTACTTAAAAACTGCCACAGGAAAGAAAGTAAGTTCAAAGTATATTACCGATTCCTGAAATAGCTCATTTTCAACTGCTCAATCTGCTATGCAGATGCTCTTTGTTTGATTCACAATCTGTGACAGGAATCAACAATGCTACTCAGAGACCCAGAGGTAGAGGTCCGACCCGTGGGTTGAAACTGCAGAAAGAGGATCAGATTAGTCTTCTGTGGGACCAGTATGGGAGGTATGGTGGGGGCAGCAGGTCAGAGTTCGGTAGTATGCTAGGGACTCTGGCCAGATCATATTGCTGCATCAACCACACATGGAAACAAGTCCCGCAAGAAGTAAAGGAGACCATTTGGAAGAAGGTGCAAGAACGGTACAAGATCCCAGAAGAAGTGAAGAAGACCGTTCTTTCTTTGGTGGCCGGCAAAGCTAAATCATTCCGCCACTACTTGGTTGAGCATTGGATCAACAGGGTGCCCCCACGTGAGCCTCCGCCGTATGTTGTGTACAACGGCATGATCACTGAAGAGGAGTGGAAGGAGTTCGTTGAGCGGCACGCCACCCCCGAGTTCAGGGTATGTTTGTGTACTCTTTTTTAATTAATGCTCATAATGCTTTATCCCTGATTTTCTAATTAATTTCCTGTTGTACTTTCTTAACAGCAAGTACAAGAACAAGCACGGCAAAACCGTGAAGCTAATCTCTACCCCCACACCATGGGACGAAGGGGATATGTGGGCAGCCTCGAGGGATGGAAAGAAGCTGGTTTGCTGACACGGAGGAACGAGGATGGAAGTGAATGCCCGATCGAGGATGTCTCTGAGGCGAGGAGGGTGCAGATGTACATACTGGGACGCCAGAAAACGACCAGCGAAGGTCAGAGGATATTTCCTAATGCTGCGATGGAACAACTAGCTAACCAAATTGTAAGTATTTGAAAGTAGCTGTTAAATAATTTACTTATATACTCAAGTGTTTATTGATCTTATTAACTTCTTTGAAAATTGGACAGTACGAAGCGGCACGGAGAGGAGAAGTAGACTTACACGCTCCTCCTTCTCAAGACGACGCGCTCAATCAAATGCTTGGGAAGAAGGATCACCCGGGGCGTGTTAAAGGATTTGGGGGAGAAGTACGTTAGAAGAACGTATTCCCGCCATCTGCTAGGAAGGGTCAGATGAGTGCTGCTGAAGTCGAGGCGATGGTAGAGCGTAAGTTCGCTGGTAAGCGCCAAGCTAATGACGAGAAACAGGCTGCTGAGCGCCGGGCTATCGAGGAGAGGCTGTAGGAAGCGTTGAATGCGATTGCACATGCGACTACTCAGCAGCAGCAGCTAGATCCTCCTCGACTGTCTTCCTCGTCTAGTTGTGCTCCGGCCGTTGACCCGTACCCGTTTGCCAACATCCAGGTTAACTTTGTTTAACTATTTTCTCCTAAAATAAAGTTATTTAAATAGTATTAGATTGGACTCACTTATTTATTTCACGTATTATCTCTGTTTATTAAAGGAACAAAAAAAATGTCGTCTCCAAATACCATTAGACGGGCACCCTGTAGATGTGGCCTACGGGACGGTGTTGCCATCAGGTCCACTCACGCTCATCATTTCGTTTGTACTCTACCCCCATTCTACGCGCGTGTGACCTTGGACCTGATAGTTGATGGATTTGAGCATGCATACCTTCCGATGGCGTTTGACAACAAATGCACGCTGATCGAAGCGAAGGGAGACATATTGCCCTGGCCAGCATGTTACATTGTTGTCACCGATGAGGTAAGACTGTTTGACAACCATTTAGTATCTAATAAAATGCATTATTTAGCATTAAGTGTCTAATCTAATCTATTATAGATCCCTGAGCTTCCTCGCCGCGTAACCCGGCCCAGACTAGAAGAGACCAGCGCGCCGGCGAATCCTGAGATCCCTGAGCTTCCTCGCCGCGTATCCCGGCCCAGAGAAGAATCTGCGCGCCGGCGAATCCTGTCAGAAGTACAAGGGTATGTTCTAGATAATTGTTTAATGTTACTATAATAATCAGTTAGTAATTATCTTTACATTGATGCTTTACTGTTTGTGTGTGAAGGGTAAGAATCCAGTGAGTCGGGGTGCGAAAGGTAAGAATCCAGCGCCCGTCCGGGGTCGCACCAGGACTTCTGAGGCGCCTAAAAATAAGCTCACACTGCCACAAAAACTTGTTAATGTTTTGGGGGCCAAGCAGATGAATCTCTACGACAAGATCATGTTGAAGTCATCTCAAACTAACAACTTCATGATGACGCTTCCAAAGTCGATGTTTCACTACGAAGAAGATATGATGACGGCAATCAACTTTGAGGACATCACAGAGATGATGTGTGGAGATTATCTGAACATTAACATTATTCAAGCTTATCTAAAGTAAGTGTTCTTTCCTCATACTGTAAAAACATATAGAATAAGTATCTATGAAGTTGCATTGGCTAACTTTTTATAGTACATGTGATATAATAGATGTCTGCTTGAGAGATGTGCTGAGAAGGACATGACCTCCATTACTGCGGTGTGCCCAGAGCGTTTATCGTACGACTCAGTCACTAGGGACCCGGGGAGGTTTTGTGAATACATGATTCATTGCTTCAATGTTTTTGATCAACAGAATAAATTATTCATTCTAATGCCGTATCACCAAACGTGAGTTCTGATATAAAATTACATACTAATTAGCTAACTTTTTTACCTTCATTTCTCATTTCATTTTGTATTTGACATTGTAGCCACCACTGGGCTTTGTTTATATTCTGCGCTGCCACCGCTACTCTGCTCGTTCTAGATCCACTAGGGCAGTGGACAGAATCAATTCACACTGAAGACTTAATCAAAGAGTAAGTTTTTATTACTATTTAATTGTTTGTAAGTTTTTTGAACCAAAATTAATGTACTTGTTCATTTTGCTAAACGCTTTTGTTAATATATGTAACAGTTGTTACAAAAAAACCCCTCAGGGAGAGTTTAGTGATTTGACCGTCAATTACATCAAGGTTTGGTAATTCATGTATTTCATTCGTGCTGCTATTATCTTTGTACAATTGTTTTACATTTGTGAATTTTGGTGATTTAGTGCCCTACCCAAAAGGATTCTAAGAGTTGCGGGTACTACGTGATGCGGTATATGTACGAGTTCTGCGGGTACTTCCCAAGTTTTAAGAATGATATTGACAAGGTAATACAAACGCTGTCTTGTATTTAATTCTTTCGGCAGATTTTTTGTGTCTTTATCTTAATCTCATTATGTGTTCCATTCCTTTTCTTGTTACAGATTAAAGAGCATTATGCCAGATTCAAGACTTATGCTCCTGCCGACTTGTTGCATGTCAGAGAGAGCATGGCAGCCATGTTTATGATAATGGAGTGGTAGACTAGCTAGCTGCTGCTGTAACATATATGTTTTGTTAGTTGCTGCTCTGATTCTGTTAGTTGCTGCAGCAACAGATTATATTGTGTAACAAATTATATTTTTTGTTAGTTGCTCTGATTCTGTTTGTAATGAATTATGCTAGCTGCTGCTGTAACAGATTCTAGCTGTTGTATTGAATGTTTCTGTTGCAATTGTGCGCAGAAATGAATTTGAAATTGTTATCTCTGTTGCAATTGTGTAACAGATTGAATATGTTACAGATTTTCGATCTGGTCCTTTATTAGATGTTATCTCTGTTGCAATTGTGTAACAGATTGAATATGTTACAGATTTTCGATCTGGTGCTTTATTAGATGTTATCTCTGTTGCAATTGTGCGTAGAGAATGAATTTGTGTTGTTGGTATTTGATTCAGGTGGTTCAATTGTGCAGTTTCTGCCCTCTGTTGCAATTGTGTAGATTTGTAAAAAAAAATAATAATAAAAAAAATTACACTTTAGATTACGGTTCTAACAATAACCGTAATCTAAAGTCCTTTGGGCGCGCGCGCCAAAAGACTTTAGATGACGGTTATTGCCAAAACCGTCATCTAAAGTGTCGACTTTACATTACGGTTATTTGTAAAACCGTGATCTAAAGTCCTTTGGTTCGCGCGCACCAAATGACTTTAGATCACGGTTTTACAAATAACCGTAATGTAAAGTCAATGACACGCGGGCCGGAAAAGGGACTTTAATTACGGTTTTAAACCGTAATTAAAGAAACGCCATCTTTATTGACGCCCGCATAGATTACGGTCCAGAACCGTAATTATACACGATTTTGGACCGTAATTAATGGGTCGCGTTCCACCAGTGGTTACACCAAATTAACAGAGATTTGCTAGTATTAGTACCAAACATGCAGACAAAATTTAATTACAATTAAAATCCAAACAGATGGAAGCTACTACAGTACTTATGTTGTACTGCAATCTGGAGAAATTTGATAATGCAAGAAACTGCATTTTTCAACACAATGCAAGTGTACTTGACATAATGCAACAAACTGCATTTACAGGTGCAAATTGGTTCAGTTCAGACAACTTCAAAAAAGAAAAGATATAGCTACAGTGCGCAACTCATGACTTCTGTTGACCTACATTTATTGCTTTCGTCCAGTAAGCACACATGTGCTCCTTGACAATTTCTAGATCGGTAAGTGAATAAGTAGCTCCTTGTTTTGCAAAGAAGTCAATAAGCTGCACACAAGAATTATAAAAGCAATTAAGTACAACATGTAAACTTATCCAGCCATGCACAAATAGTTAAATTACTAATTCAAACACAAAACTTATAATACGTACTTCATTGTCATTTCTGATTTTCTCGATTTTGGACACGATGTCGTACATGTATCGCATCACAAAATATCCACAACTGCTGCTATTCGGTTGCCTGGGACATTATTTTCAATAAAATTATATTATTATATATACACACTAATATACAAAATATATTTAAGTATGCATGAGTAAATAGAACTTTTTTTACCTTTTTCATATATTGTATATCCAAAGGAAAATTCATAGCACGGACACTCACCATACCATCTCTAAAACCACTGAAATTAATTAAAACAATCATTTAAGTGACAAGTAATAAAAAAAGTATAAAATTTTGTTTTTAAAATGAAAATATGCACAATTTACTTTGTCAGCAGAATAGAAATGGCGATGTTTCTCCTAATTCCTTCAATAGGGTCAATCACTATATAGGATGATGTGTAAGTACACACCACTAACAACAACCAATGATTGCTACAAGTTCAAACAACAACAAATCAGCTTTAGCTTCGAAATATATATGAGTTAACATAAAATAAAGACAAAAGCATAAGGTGGTCAAGCACGTTTACATCTGATGATATGGTATGAGCACAAATCGGCTTTTCCTGTTAACCGCCGCAATTATGGCATTGCGCATATGGCTCTGACACGCAACACCGTCTCTTATAGCTTCATCAGAAGACATGATTTGTGAACATAGGAAGGTGACCGTATTTTCCATTTTCTTTGCCACCAGCCTCGATAGTAAGGGCCTTTGATGACAAAGGCATTAAATTAAAATTATACATAAAACTTACTATTAACTTTGAGAGAGAAAAAATGTGATACTTACAAGCAGTAGGATTAAATCACCGAGATGTTCAGCATATCACCAAGCAGCAGCTCCTTGACATTGCTAATACAAATCAGCAAGTCCATGACTTCTTCGCTGTGGAACAAAGACGGTGGAACCCTAAGGATGAACTGAATGAAATCATCACCCTTCTCGAGTATCGTGTTATATAAGAGCTGTTGACGCTTTCCCAGTGTATTCACCAAATTTTCGAGAAGAATGAAATCGCGTCGAAGTGGACTGATGTAGTGATCATCCTGCTGACCCGATGGTCCCTTTCCTTTCGACGCACTGACTCGCTTACCTTTGTCAGTAATAGGAACAAGTGTCTAAGAAATGACAAGTTAGTATACGTTAGAAAACTATTCCCAAAACTGCATTTAAATGAAATGGTAATTAGTAAACAAATTTAAGTTCTTTTGCTTACCGTACTATCAGATAAATCCACCAGATTGCAAGGCCACGGTACTTGTGAGCCACATGCTTCAATGACAGTGCTCCAATCATTCCACTATATCGGTAGTGGAATG
Organism: Limonium bicolor; assembly: GCA_023374045.1. Classification (NCBI taxonomy): domain Eukaryota; kingdom Viridiplantae; phylum Streptophyta; class Magnoliopsida; order Caryophyllales; family Plumbaginaceae; genus Limonium; species Limonium bicolor. Next base: position 325,224,633 of record CM041777.1, on the reverse strand, counting down.
TGATCACAACCTTGACAGACACTGTCTACGAACAAACGGACGTATCAGGCCGGAACCCGCTTAAAATGACACAGTGACATCGAATCAGTCTGTAGAATTGTGCCTAATGCAACCGGATAGGTGCCATGTTCACTGATTTGCAAAAGACGAAACTTTTTGGTTCCCTAATAAACGAACAAAAAAAAGTAGATTCATACATTGCAACATGCATACTTTTGATTAATTGAAAAATAAATAACGACAAAACACTAAAATTCACACATACCTAAAGCTTGGCATATGGGAATGGATCAGAAGGTGCAGGTACAGTGTAAGAAACTGAAACCTGAGACGGTGCAGGGGTGGAAGCAGGTGCAGGGGTGGAAGCAGGTGCAGGGATGGAAGCAGATGCAGGGGTGGAAGCGGGTGCAGGGGCGGACACTGATGAGCTAGAAGATTGATGCCCCTGACTCAGTTGTTGCGTCAATCTCGCTTCCATTTGTTGCATTATTGCTACAAATCAGATTGGAACTATTGTGTCAACTTTTTTACGATCTCCCTCATTTCTTCCTCCCTCCCCATCTGCTGGGAGCGAGGAAAAACATCCGTCTGACGCATTGCGGATCCAAATCCTCGAACTCTCCCAGTGTAATCCTTCTTGCCAAGCGCTTTGTTCAATGGATCATTGTGGGCGTTGGTTTTGAACCCTTAAAGTATTTAGCTTAAGGCCTCAAGGTTCGATTTGCAATTAGAATAACTAAACCAAAATTATAAAATTAAAGTTTAATTATCCTAACTGACCCACACAAACCTAAATAGAGTCGCCACCTAAGTTTTGACCTTTTAAACTTGGAAAGGAAAATGTTGTAATTTTTAGAACTATGGGTCCGGGGGCTTGATATGAAATTTATAAAGGTTCAAATTCTTTCATTACCTTTTAAAATTTCTTTTCCTCTACTATTATAACTCTAAGACTAAATATTTAATGAAATGATCCTTCTTATTAAAAATTATGATTGGTAACATCGACGAGTATAAACCTAATAATCTAACCTCCACTTTGCATACGTACAAATAAACCAAAGAATTAGCATTCGTAATATGCCAAAACAAGCAACTCCGTACAAATAAACCAAATGATCTAGCAATTGAATTTACATATACCCAACTAAACCAAAACCTTTACGTGAGAATAGCTAAATTAAAAAAACGCTTACAGTTTCTGTTTTTTTTAAGGAAAAAAAAAATGACTAGCGTAGGAATTCATCGTAATAAAATCAACAAAGTTGTGAACAAGGGGTACCTTATTGCCGCGAGTGCAGTTCGTGATCAACACAGAGAACATCATTCACATATCCTCGTCGGATTCTTTCCCAGTATCTTCCCGATCTGTGCACCTCTTCTCCTTCTTCTCTGCACACGACATGAACCAAGCCTCCTGCCTTCTCTCGTTTTCTCGTCGCCGCTGTATCTATTTCTTACCGACTAGGACACACACTACAGCCTTGAGCAGCAGTGGGGAGAATAGTACAACCATGGTGCTCCGAATAGACAACAAACTCCATGAACAGGGTAGTTGCTAGCGGTGATGGACAGTGACGTTGCAAGATTGTATTTTGATTTGATTCAGCAGCCGTATGAAAGTTTGAGGCATTAATGGTGGCAGATATTGTTGTTTGCGGTGATGGTGGGTTGATGTCAATATTTGTCGTACGTGCATGAGGAAATCAGTACGTTTGAATGAAAACAAGGAATGATCTTTCCCCTCGTAGCAGTGAAAGGGAAATCTTGGCCGATGAATTGGTTCTTCGAAATGAATGACAACTTCGGTTGTGTCTAGAAATAACATGAGAGCGGGAATTATATTGATAGTGGATGATATGGGCTGGTGGCATTTGGTTGTATGTAATACACGGACAAGACAGAAAAACAGTGGATGAAAGAGTGAAAATTTTGAAAATGTTGCCAGGAAAGTTTGCTATTGGATTAAGATGATCTATACGAACACAGGCACGCATTTTGACGGCTAGAACATGGAGCAAGAAAGGTTTAATCGAACGAAGGAATGTGAATTGTATTTTCTTTGTCCCCCCTTTAACAGAAGTATGGAGTGATTATATAGAGGAAAGGTAGATCAATAAGAGGCTCGAAAATCTTAACAACTTAACAAACTTTCAAATTTGAAAATAAACAAACTAGTTAAAAGGAAGTGAGAGATAAGATTGAAAAGAAGTAAAAACTTATCTAAAAAGAAAACCTTAAATAACTAAACTAACGAGTAAAAATGTTCAAAATCACTTAACAAAAATGAAGGAATTTCGAAAAACATTGTTTTGTTAATGAAATAAACTACCAGTAAAAAAGAAAAGAATTTTTTTCCGAATTTTGAAATTTGAAAACAAGTAAGTAGTTAGGAGAATAAAAGGATAAGGATAAAAAAAAGTTATCTAGAAAAAAGGATGAACAATCATGATTAAAAAAAGGAAGATAACTATCGATTATAAAATGAGATTACAATTTTTTGTTTTTTTTATCACGTTTCAAAGGATTTTTTTTGTGTTTTGTTTTTTTTTTTAAGAAAATAAACTATCAATGTAAATGGAAAGAAACATTTTTTCCGCTTTTTCACAAATAAAATCTGATTTTGAAAATTAAAAATAAAAGAAAAAAAGAGAAGAAGGATTAAACTGAAAACAAAATCGCAAAAGTTGTCTGTCATTAATTAGACTCAACCATTGACCTCATAAATCTTCTCCATACCCCTTTACCAACGTGCCAATATCACACCTTGTCACATATTGCACCTTTCTTGTTTTCACGGTATCACAAATCTTATGAACCTTACCACCTTAAACTCCATATTATTTCCAAAAATAGGATAAAGATCCATTGAATGAAAAGATGCCACTTTACCCTTAGCCATGCACCGACCCTGGTAAAACCTAGTTCATGTTTAAAGGAGGGTAAAATTTTTGGGGATACAGATTGCCCCCCGTCAACTTGATTTTGTAATGTCAATGAAAAGTCAAGTTGGCGCTTGATAATACCCAAATCTTTACCAACCTTGTCACACCTTGCTTGTCCATTTTCCTGTGTGCAGAGATACTGACTACCTTGAAAAGATGTTTGAGCTTACCGAGCATGTCATTGTACCAATGCATTTCTAGGGGCCTGAACCTATCCAATGAGAAACAAGCAAGCATAGTGTATCCAAGTGCTTTTGAGAACCGGAGCCCATGATCTTATATGCAAAACATGTCATGTGATTCGATGCTTTTGAGAACCAAAACTCGTTCAAAATGAATTTCAAGATGTGGGATGTGATTCGGATGCTTATGGGGACCGAAACCCGTTCAAAAGAAAATACCTCAGATGCCTCTAGGGACTGAAACCCATTCAAAAATAAATAAATGACTCGTATGCCTCTGGGGACCGAAACCCATTCTGAGTGTTTCTTGTTGATTTTCCAAGGGGTAAGAATTTGTGTCTTGAAAGAGGTGAGAATCTATATCTCGGAAGAGGTGAGAATCCATATCTAGAATGGGTTGAGAATCAATATCTCTAAGTAGAGAATCTATATCTGGGGATTGAGAATCAGAAGAATCTGTATCTTCGGGTTGAGAATCTATATCTCAGGTATTTGAGAATCTATATCTCGGGTTGAGAATCTATATATCGGGATTGAGAATCTATATCTTGGGGTTGAGAATCGATATCTCAGGGTTAAGAATCTATATCTCGGGATTGAGAATCTATATCTCGGGGTTGAGAATCTATATCTCGGGATTGAGAATCTATATCTCGGGGTTGAGAATCTATATCTCGAGTTGAGAATCTATATCTCGGGATTGAGAATCTATATCTCGGGGTTGAGAATCTATATCTCGGGTGTTACTCTACTGGTTTTCTAAGGGGACTTATTGCCTTCGCCCGCCAATAGGTAATTAAGATCAAGTTCTGGTTTTCTCAGGGGACTTATTGCCTTCGTCCGCCAGTTGTTATCCGAAAAGTTGACATAGAAATGAGGACTTATTGCCATCGCCCCGCCAACTTGTACACATTGGCCAATATACACCCTGCTTCAATTCAACGGGCAGCATGCCTCCACGTCTCGTACAATTGGCCAGTATACACCCTGCTTCAATTCAACGGGCAGCATACCTCCACCTGTACTCAACCACTCGTACACATTGGCCAGTATACACCCTGCTTCAATTCAACGGGCAGCATACCTCCACCTGTACTCGTACACATTGGCCAGTATACACCCTGCTTCAATTCAACGGGCAGCATACCTCCACCTGTACTCAACCACTCATACACATTGGCCAGTATACACCCTGCTACAATTCAACGGGTGGCATACCTCCACCTGTACTCAACCACTCGTACACATTGGCCAGTATACACCCTGCTTCAATTCAACGGGCAGCATACCTCCACCTGTACTCAATGAAAACCATGCTTGCTGGCTCGATGCCATACATATCAAACAAACGTACTGTCTCAAACAAGCTTAATGACTAAATCAATGTGCGAAATTGACTCGATGTTAAAACAAACTGTTTGACTTCAATGCTAAAACAAGCTCATGGACTCACTATGAAAACAAGATTGATTCAACTTTCAAAAACAAATATGGGTGACTTGGTGCCAAAACAAGATTGACTCAATTTTCAAATATGGTTGACTTGGTGTCAAGATTGGTGTTTGACTCTACTGTCAAAAATTCAGATGTATAAGCAAATACTTCTTTCAGCTAAAATTCATGGAACACTCATTTTCAGGAATGGACTTCGAGACCAAAACTTTGATCCTTCAAAACTGAACATGCTTTCGGGCCTAACGATTTTCTCATGGTTGTGGAGCTTGGGGTTCTAAGATGTGGTGCTTAAGGCTTATGACTTGCTTAAGGCTTTGGGATTGCAATGTCGGAACATGGTGCTTAAGGCTTATGAAGTGCTTAAGGCTTAAAGTTTTGGGACATGGTGCTTAGAGCTTATGAAATTGCTGGAAACGATTACCCCTAGTATTTCTTTGAGCTATCTGAGTTAGAAATTATGGCAATCGATCGAAACGATCGATTGCCCCCACTATTATCTTTGATTAACATGTGAACAATTCTCATCCTCACACGGTTAAGGTTCACTTTGATGTGGTGCTTTTTCTACCTACACTCGATGTGTTTAGCATTCTCACTCATTCCTCACTTGCAGTCATAACTTTCAGGCTTTTGAATTTGATATTTGATGGACTTACACCTTCGACCTGTTACTTTCACATGATTTAGACACATAACTATCAAGTCAGAAGTCTTTAAGGCTTATAACGGGGCCACTGGGTATGATGAATGTCACCAGGATCATGGAGGAATATTTTCAGTCTTGTGGGGCTTAAGTGTGACCAAAGCTGCAACATGACCTTCTCCCAGATTCACCTTCCCATCCTAAGGTGTTACTGTGTGTGGATTTGCCTTCGGGTTCTGGACTTTGACACTGTCTTTGCTGTTCCTTTGTTGTTGTTGTTTGGAAACTTGAGGCTTTCAAATTGCCTATACATCTTCGAGGTTCTTGTGTTTCCCACTCTTCGAGCTCTTGGAGCCACTTTGACTCATCTTTGGGGTTCTTGTGTATCCCCATCTTGTAGCTCTTGAAGCTTCTTTTACTCGTCTTCGGGGTTCTTGTGTTTCCCGAACTTTTGGAGCTGTTTTCGTTCAAGCTCTTGAATCCTGGGTGGCTTTGCGACCGTTTGTGGATTTGTGGTAGTGTCGCTTCTCATTTCAGACTTGTGGTGTCCTCATCCGAGAATTGGGCTCCTCGCTTCCTTTGGTCACAAGTGTACGTAATCATCATGAGCTGGCTTTTTGTGGAGCTTTATTGATAAAAGAGGTTATACGAAAAGCTCAGCGGGGGTGCCTAGGGTTTGATTTCAGGGTTTCACAAGCTTCTGGCTATGTGGTGGTTTACCTAGCTGCTTCATCATTCCTGATAGTTATGTGTCTCTTCTTGTTACTTTTCATAGGTCTTGGTGTAAATTGACAAACTATCTCCTTCAGCCAGAGTTATGCTGCTTACCTCACATGTATGTGGCCTCACCACGTGTAAAGATGGCACACTTTTTCTCTCATTGGTTTTTTTTCACTCAAGACACTCTCGCACTCTTTCACTCAGAGAGTTTCATTCACACATTTGTTGGAAGAATTTTGGAAACGATTCTAACTCAAATTGCCCCCAGTATTGTGTCGGGGATTTCAACAATTGTTCGATGACCATGTGCTCTACCAACCATTATGTGGGCTTCTTTGGTGTTTTGGGATGTGTGTTGGTACTTGAGAAAGCATGCTCATCTTCTTAGAAACAAAATAAGTCTTTGTATTCCACTGTCAGGAAATGATCGTTTCACAAACCTTAATTTCGAGAGATTTGTTTAGCAGAAATGGATGTTCCTTGCAAAGAAAGCTCCTCATGAATTTATCTTTTCAGCTTGGAAAAGTTTTGAACTTGAAAAAGTCATTTGCTTGTGAATATGAAGAAGATGATTTAACAAAACCAATGCTTCTTATTGTTGATGTCAAGAAATGTTCATTCAAAACAGTCCTTGCTTGAAAACTTTTGAACTTAGATTTCACAAAAGATTTGTTTGCACATTTGAAAGATGAATGACAGTTTATAGCTACATTTTATGCATGTGAACCCCGATCTCCTTTATGAACTCGAATACTGCCAATCTGCATGATGTTGGCGCACAGAAGACTCGAGCTTTCAACCATGATGTACCTTCGGGAGGACATAGAAATGTCTGTGATCTTTTTTCTTTTTTTAGTTAACTTAACAAAAGAAAAAGAGCTAACGAATGACAAAACGTCCTAAAAATTTGTAAACCTACTAAAACGGTAAAATTCCTATGCAAACCTAAGAAAACACAACAATGAAATCTAATGTATTATGAGAGGGCTCTTGGGCTGAAAATCTAGACTTGCAATGTCCCTTAACTGTGAATGAGACCCTTGGTCCAGAATGCTTTTTGGGTTGTGGATAGGCACTCGAGCCTGAAAGCTCTTGAACTTGAAGTGAGACACATGGGCCGAAACGGTGTCATAATTGTGGATAGGCGCTTGGGGCCTGATAGATCTGAATTGTGAGTGAAGCACTTGACCCGAAAAACTTTGAGAATGAGGCCCTTGGGCCGAAACAATTTCTAACTGTAGATTGGTGTTTGGGCCAAAATGTTTTCGGACATTGAGTGGAGCACTTGGGCCGAAATGTCATTTGAATTGTGGATAAGCGCTTGGACTTGAACATCTTAAATCGAAAGTGGCATACATGAAATTATATGGAATATGAATGGGTTGCTGGATTGAAAGAGTTTTCAGTGTTCAAGTGAAAGACCTACTTCAAGTTCTTGATGGGCCTTGCGGCTGGAATGTAAACATGAACCATAAATCAATTTTCAAGTCTTGTGAATTATCGGAAATTCAAAATGGATTTTTTTTTCTATGGGTCTAAACCCAAATGGATCAAAAATGAATGATTCAGACTTAGGAACTTTTGAGGCCAAAAGAGAGACCACCAAGATCTAAGGTATCTGGGCCGAAGCCAAGCGAAGAGTTCACCTAGACTAGAATGAGCCTTTGGGCCAAAAGGTAAAGATCCAATAAAAGATGATTTATTTCAGCAACTAACCAACACACAATCAAGCTTATCACAAAAGCATGGAATCACGGAGATATAAAGAGAAATATGCATGTCCTCACTATGCAAGTTTCATCAAATGGGTATGGATACATCCGGAGAGTGCTTGGGGCTTTGGGCCCAGGTAGTGAAGGGATGAGGCTTGCACGTCATCCTCTTCATTTCCCCCACCTTTACGTATCACCTTAATGTGTGTCTCAGGACGGGTCATGCCTTGGCATGACCAATTTTGGTTTTGGGTAAGGGTACGTTCGGAGAGGTGCTTGGGGCTTTGGGCCCAGGTAGTGAAGGGATGGGGTTTGCACGCCATCCTCCTCATTTCCCCCACTTTTACACATCACCCTACGGTGTGTGTCTCAGAACGGGCCATGTCTAAGCATGACCGATGATTGGTTTATTTGGACCCTCATCTCTCGTATGCACAAGATAATAAAAGGATAATATCATAAAAAGTAAGCCTTAAAATTTATAAATTCAAGTTAAGCCCTCTTTCCTAAGTTTAAAATTTTAAAACTTAGGTGGTGGTCCCCAGCAGAGTCGCCAGTCTGTGGGCGTTGGTTTTGAACCCTTAAAGTATTTAGCTTAAGGCCTCAAGGTTCGATTTGCAATTAGAATAACTAAACCGAAATTATAAAATTAAAGTTTAATTATCCTAACTGACCCACACAAACCTAAATAGAGTCGCCACCTAAGTTTTGACCTTTTAAACTTGGAAAGGAAAATGTTGTAATTTTTAGAACTATGGGTCCGGGGGCTTGATATGAAATTTATAAAGGTTCAAATTCTTTCATTACCTTTTAAAATTTCTTTTCCTCTACTATTATAACTCTAAGACTAAATATTTAATGAAATGATCCTTCTTATTAAAAATTATGATTGGTAACATCGACGAGTATAAACCTAATAATCTAACCTCCACTTTGCATACGTACAAATAAACCAAAGAATTAGCATTCGTAATATGCCAAAACAAGCAACTCCGTACAAATAAACCAAATGATCTAGCAATTGAATTTACATATACCCAACTAAACCAAAACCTTTACGTGAGAATAGCTAAATAAAAAAAACGCTTACAGTTTCTGTTTTTTTTTAAGGAAAAAAAAATGACTAGCGTAGGAATTCATCGTAATAAAATCAACAAAGTTGTGAACAAGGGGTACCTTATTGCCGCGAGTGCAGTTCGTGATCAACACAGAGAACGTCATTCACATATCCTCGTCGGATTCTTTTCCCAGTATCTTCCCGATCTGTGCACCTCTTCTCCTTCTTCCTCTGCACACGACATGAACCAAGCCTCTGCCTTCTCTCGTTTTCTCGTCGCCGCTGTATCTATTTCTTACCGACTAGGACACACACTACAGCCTTGAGCAGCAGTGGGGAGAATAGTACAACCATGGTGCTCCGAATAGACAACAAACTCCATGAACAGGGTAGTTGCTAGCGGTGATGGACAGTGACGTTGCAAGATTGTATTTTGATTTGATTCAGCAGCCGTATGAAAGTTTGAGGCATTAATGGTGGCAGATATTGTTGTTTGCGGTGATGGTGGGTTGATGTCAATATTTGTCGTACGTGCATGAGGAAATCAGTACGTTTGAATGAAAACAAGGAATGATCTTTCCCCTCGTAGCAGTGAAAGGGAAATCTTGGCCGATGAATTGGTTCTTCGAAATGAATGACAACTTCGGTTGTGTCTAGAAAATAACATGAGAGCGGGAATTATATTGATAGTGGATGATATGGGCTGGTGGCATTTGGTTGTATGTAATACACGGACAAGACAGAAAAACAGTGGATGAAAGAGTGAAATTTTGAAAATGTTGCCAGGAAAGTTTGCTATTGGATTAAGATGATCTATACGAACACAGGCACGCATTTTGACGGCTAGAACATGGAGCAAGAAAGGTTTAATCGAACGAAGGAATGTGAATTGTATTTTCTTTGTCCCCCCTTTAACAGAAGTATGAGTGATTATATAGAGGAAAGGTAGATCAATAAGAGGCTCGAAAATCTTAACAACTTAACAAACTTTCAAATTTGAAAATAAACAAACTAGTTAAAAGGAAGTGAGAGATAAGATTGAAAAGAAAGTAAAAACTTATCTAAAAAGAAAACCTTAAATAACTAAACTACTAACGAGTAAAAATGTTCAAAATCACTTAACAAAAATGAAGGAATTTCGAAAAACATTGTTTTGTTAATGAAATAAACTACCAGTAAAAATAGAAAAGAATTTTTTTCCGAATTTTGAAATTTGAAAACAAGTAAGTATTAGGAGAATAAAAAGGATAAGGATAAAAAAAAGTTATCTAGAAAAAAGGATGAACAATCATGATTAAAAAAAGGAAGATAACTATCGATCATAAAATGAGATTACAATTTTTTGTTTTTTTTTATCACGTTTCAAAGGATTTTTTTTGTGTTTTGTTTTTTTTAAAGAAAATAAACTATCAATGTAAATGGAAAGAAACATTTTTTCCGCTTTTTCACAAATAAAATCTGATTTTGAAAATTAAAAATAAAAGAAGAAAAGAGAAAGAAGGATTAAACTGAAAACAAAAATCGCAAAAGTTGTCCGTCATTAATTAGACTCAAACCATTGACCTCATAAATCTTCTCCATACCCCTTTACCAACGTGCCAATATCACACCTTGTCACATATTGCACCTTTCTTGTTTTCACGGTATCACAAATCTTATGAACCTTACCACCTTAAACTCCATATTATTTCCAAAAAATAGGATAAAGATCCATTGAATGAAAAGATGCCACTTTACCCTTAGCCATGCACCGACCCTGGTAAAACCTAGTTCATGTTTAAAGGAGGGTAAAATTTTTGGGGATAACAATCATCCTGACTATGAGGCTGGCCAAGAAAAGAATCAGCACCCTCTGCAGTCTTGTACATGCAAAATAAACATGTAAATTATGAATTAGATCAAATAAGTAAAACATACATAAATTGTAAGAAAAATTTATAAACTATTAAATATTACTCAGGACACTCACAATTTTTGCAGCTAAGTCTGCAGTCTCCTTCCGCGGATAATACAGCTCACTGTCCTTCTCTAATTGCCGGCCAATTCTGATTGTTCTACTGAAGCTTCTACATCATAGTCAAACACATCCACTGCATGCTGACCATGCCATAATGCTATGTCTTCGTAATCTTTTGTAAACCCACGACGAATCAAATGGTCCTTAATTTTCTTACTATCTCTATACTTGAAGTCGTTTTTGCAGTCAATGCATGGACACAAAATATATCCCTTATCCCTCGGTTAAAGATTGTTGACAAGGATCTTAGAGAACCTATCGACCCCTTGTAGGTAATCGTTGTCAAGTCTGTCATTGTACATCTTTGAACGCTCCATCTCTTTCTGTAATATCGATGTATTACTTTACAGCTGATCGATATCGTTCATATGTTGGCAGATATTAGTCCAGTTACTTTTAAAAAATTTACAACCGAAACCCATCCAATCACGTTCAATCTCATATGCATGCGAACAAGTTTATAAAAAACAATTCATTGAAAATTTCGGCAGCATTTCCCTTCCGTTCTTCTAGTGTATATATGAATGTATACACTCGAAGAACAAAAGGGAAAAGCTACTGAATTTTTAAATGAACTGTTTTTTATAAACTTGTTCACTACCTAGAAGGTCAGGAATTGACACGATGCAGAATTTTACATCCATCTAGTGAAATGGTAAAGTCCAACGTGCTCCCTCCTCTCTCCTCCCCTCTTCCTTCCCCCACCCTCATCCTTCTACCCCGTAACCAACCACCATGTCACCTCCGTCTAAGCCATCCAACCGCCGTATACCCAGCCTAAACACCCGTAAACCACCACAAAGAATCCCTAACCCACACCATCTCCATAATAATTGCCACGTACCCTAACCACCTGCCATCGGCCACCACAACCGCCACAACCACTGACCTCGTACCCAGCCCAAGAAAGTAAAGGATGAGGAGAAGCAATAGTTACGGGAGAGGAGGAAGTCGGAGACAGCCAAGAGTCAAAGAAAAGAGGTCAGGAAGAGGACCCAGATGGAAAGAAAGGAATGACAGAAGACATGAAAGGAGCAGAAGGCGAGAATATACAGGGTTCAAAAACAGAAACCCATACTGGAACTCCGGCGGCGAAGGAAACCAAACCAGAGAACAGATTCGCAAAGAACCAGGCAACAACAACAACCGACTAGGTCAAGGCAATCTCAGGCTACCATCTTCATTGATGATGTTAACAAAGGGGTATCTAAATACCGGTTGGGTAGAATTATAAAGAGGTTTGTACACTGGTCGAGATTATATATCAGTAGGAAACCCAGGCGACTTACTCCTTGTGCATGTGCTTTTGTGGATGTGCAACATGTTGACGATGCCAAGAAGGTGATTAAAGGAATACACGGGTGGAATATTAATGGTGACAAGATGTGGGTAAGGATGGAATTCCAGGGAAATAAGATGAGACGGCCAAAATCCACTGGAGTCAATTACAGAGCACAGAGATCCCAGAACAGTATAACACGAAAGACACCCACACAACGGGAGAAGTCAACAAAATGGGTCCGCAAAGATAGATCCCATGCTACGTCTCGACTGTCACTAAACGTGCAAGCTGATAAGGAGATGTAGTCATGTTTAAGTAAGTGTGTAGTGGTAACCCTACAAGTGGAATGATTGGCGAAAGATGCTATGACATTCTTGCATAATAAATGGCCAAACATCTCTGGACTGCTAGCATTCCCAAGGAAAAAGTTCCTGATGGTGTTCACTTGGGAGGTTATCCGTGGGGTACCTCTGCAGGCATGGAACAAGAAAAATCTACGTATGCTAGCGGAAACTGTTGGAGAAGTCATCAAAATAGAAGAGGAGGAGAAGTAATTTGTGGAAAACGCAGAAATTCGAATCCAAAGATGATGGTAGACCAACAGAAATTTCTGGTTAGTATAGTGGAGGTTAGTAATCAATGGAGCAAAGATGACAAGACAGATCAAACTGATAGCATCGTTCAATTTGGTGACATGGAACATGAGAAGACTGACAGTCACAAGAATCGAATCGGCGGAAGAAATATGGTGCTGGAGAAAGAGAATGGGATAATAAAAATTGGTGAGTCCCAAGGGAATGCGGCGCAAACTGACAACGGGATAGATGCCGAATCCCAAAATCATCAGCCAGATGAAGAGGTTGGCGTAACCCAACAAAGCGGGGGCCACTCATTATGTCGGAAACTAGAGGACAACGATGCCTTAATAGCACAGATCCCCAAACGACAAAAAGGAAGTAATAATAACGAGAGCGTGGAGAATGTCGGCGCTAGTCCCATGATTAGTACCGGTATGGAATTGCTTGGGACAGATACGAAAAATGATGATGCAATCATTCCTGACTCCATGTTTGAGTTGCCGAATCCACAGAACACAGAGTACAGAGGCCCCAACCTTGAACCTTACGACACGCAATCTCAACATAACCTTAAAGATGACGTGTTAAACCAAGAAGAACTAGAGAGATTAAAGCGTAAAAAATACTCCCTCCGTTCAACAATAACTGTCATTTTAAAAACTTGCACACTTATTAAGAAAAGTAGGACAATGACGCATGTGCCCCTACTTTTTACTTTTCCATTTAGATAATAATTACTTTTATATTAAATAGTATGGATAAAAGTGGAAAGAAGTGTGTCAAAAAGCTAGAATGACAGATATTTTTGAACAAGAATCACATCCTATAATGACAGATATTAATTAACGGAGGGAGTAGTATAGAAGGAGAGGGCGACACCGACCCAAGTCGACAGCTGGATAGACATACCGGAGAAAAGCAACAACAGCAACAAAAATCTGTTGATCGAACTCCAAATTCTAGACAAGGTATTAGACTATTCATGGATCTGTTCCAGAATACCTCCCCATCGCCTCAACCACGAGAGAGCAAGTAGCAAGAAATGAGAACGGTAAGATCATCAACCCGGAATTAAAAGTAGAGGCATGCGTAGATCTGCTAACTAAACTGGGATGCCACGTCCCAAACCCAAGACAGACCAAGGCAAATCTTATTGAGTAAATTCAAGCACAAACTACCTCTGAAGCCCAGTTGTGATGGTAAATATAGGCCTGCAGAACATTAAAGACTTGGGATCTCAAGAGAAACAGAGGAAGATGAGGGACGAGACTCGAAAGAAGAATATTTAGTTACTAGGTCTTGTGGAGACACAACATAGTGGATCAGCTGTACTGAAAGTACCATGTTTTTGGGGAAAAAAAGGAGCAGCCTATCCTGGGAAGAGGTACCGAGTCAGGGCAGATCTGGTGGCATTGTAGTATTGTGGGATGAAGAGGAATTATCAATTCAGAAAGTTCAAAAAGGAGGAAGATGGATAATGATTGAGGCCCTAGCAAGATCAGATGGGAGAATAAGCACAATAGTCATTGTATATGCCCCGTGTGAACCATGAGCAAGGAGGTTAATGTTTGATGAGCTACTAATGGCTAGCGAACAATGGGGTACGGAGTTGCTTTTCTTGGGAGACTTTAATGAAATTTTGGCACCAGAGGAAAGAATGCCAGTACAGGTTACACGGCCAACCAGGGGAATGAAAAACTTTAAAGATTGGGTTAATGGTATGCAGCTCATTGAACTCAAATTACAAGATTCTCGATTTACATGGAGGGGAAGCGGGTCGTTTAGCAGAATTGACCGCATGTTTGCCACACATGATTGGTTTCATCAATACCCAGAGGTAACACTCAAATCTAGTGAATGGTCAATTTCTGATCACCGCCTTCTGGTCATGGATACGGGGAGAATCAATTGGGGGCCCAAACCATTCCGAACTATTGACGCTTGGTTAGGTCACCCGGGATTCAAAACCTTTGTAAGAGATGCTTGGGAAAACATAGATGGAGCGTCAGTGATGATCAAATTCAAAAAGCTAAAAACCGCCCTGAAGAAGTGGAACAAGGAGGTATTTGGTGAGATTGACCAGCAAATCCTTAAGCATAAAAATGAGCTGCGAGAAGTGGAAAAATAAATCAAGGATGGAGAGTCTTCTCCCCGCATTAAGAACGAAAGAATCCAATCATTAGCAAGAGTAGCGGCAGTGGAGAAACACAAAGAAACATATTGGAAACAACTCTCAAGGGATAAATGGCTTAAGGATGCAGATAACAATACCAAATACTTCCACAGAAGAGCAATAGTTAATCATCGTAAAAAGTTGATCACATGTCTCATCTCGGGGGAGCAAGTCCTGGACACCCCCCAGGCAATCAAAGAGCATATTATTGAATAGTACAAGAAACTTTATCATGCAGTGGAATCATCAGGTATCCGACCACCCTCAGGCATCCATCCCATTCTGTAGACTGAAGAAGCTTTAAGCCTAGAAGAAATCCCTTCCTTACGCGAGATAAGGCAAATAATTCAACAATGTGATGGGGCTAAGGCGCCAGGTTTTGATGACTACAATATGAAGTTTGTGAAGCAAATGTGGCATACAATCGGAGCTGAGTTTAGCCATGATGTGCAAAGATTTTTTGTGACCTCCAGGCTAGAGAGAGGGGCGAATATGACATGGATCATGCTGATCCCAAAGAAATCAGAAGCGGCACACATTGAAGATTTTAGACCGATAAGTATGGTAGGGTGTATTTATAAGGTGATTGCAGAAATACTTAGTAATCGCCTAGCTCCTCACCTGCCTAAGCTTATTGGAGAAACGCAATTGGGATTTGTAAAGGGGAGGAATATTCTTGAAGGTCCGCTGATAGTAAACGAAGTCATTACATTGCTTAAGAAGCATAGGGAAAAAAGGGGTATTATTGAAAATCGACCTGAAGAAAGCATATGATTCTGTCTCTTGGGAGTTCCTTGATGCTATGATGGATCGAATGGGATTTAGGGCTACATGGAGAATGTGGATAAAAGAGTGTGTTATGACTTCTCGAATATCAATTCTTGTCAACGGGTCACCGACTAAACCATTCTCCCCGACTCGAGGTTTGAGGCAAGGGGATCCATTGTCCCCGTCTTTATTTGTGATTATGGTGGAAGTCTTGAATTGGCTAATAAAAAATGCAGTAACCGAGCAGCAGTTTTCAGGCCTCAAGGTGGGGGACAGACAGGTAAGGGTTACACATCTCCAATTTGCAGATGATGTAATGCTGTTTAGTGAGGTGAACAATGAAGAACTCTGGCAGTTGCATAGAATTCTGCTTATATTTGCTGTAGTGACGGGGCTACGTCTGAATATGGATAAGTCACAAGCCTTTTGTATCAACACGAGTCTGGAGGAATCTCGTATGATACAAGACACTTTCAATTGCCAATTGGGAGAATTACCGACTACATACCTGGGGTGTCCGTTGGGTGCCAATATGAGAAGAGTGGCTGCATGGGAACCGGTAATCTAGAAGATGAAAAATAAACTTGCAACTTGGAAGGCCACTAGTCTATCAAAAGCAGGTCGAGCAGTCCTTGTTAGATCAATTTTGGACTCACTCCTGTTGTATTATGCGAGCTTGTTCATTATCCCGGTTAAAGTGAGGAAGAAACTAATCTCGCTGCAGAGAAAGTTTTTTTGGGCTAAAAACTCTAATAAGTTTCTAACCCCGGTGGCTTGGAAAAAACTAACGAGGTCCAAAGAGGATGGGGGACTCGATTTTACTGACTTGCAAACAAAAAATTTGGCGTTTCTTGTTAAATGGAGATATAACTATGCAAAAAGTAACAGCCCTGTGTGGAAGAAGGTGGTCCAGTCTATTTATAAAATGAGGCCTGGCATACATACTGGTGAGATATCTGAAAGGGGGATGACAGGTCTCTGGCACTACATTTTCAAAGCAACCAACGAGCTCCCCTGCTCCAACAAGTAATCGACAAAAAGGTAAAATTAATACTCAACAACGGTGAGAGCATTCTCTTCTGGCACAACTCCTGGGTGCAGGCTGGGTCTCTGAAAAGTAGCTTTCCCAGGCTGTTTATGCTGAGTATGCAACAGGATTATTTTATTGCTCAAATGGGTATATGGGAAGGTGGTGCGTGGAGGTGGAATCTGCAATGGAGACGGGAGCTGTTCCAGTATGAAGAAGAAATGGTGGCCCAACTGATGGCCGCATTAACTTGCTCACCGACGTCTCAGTTGCTGCATGATGAAGTGTCATAGGCGTATGGAGGTACATGGTCTATTACGAAAGATGTCATAAGATATCTGAACATGTCTAATGTCCATGCACAGGAACTTGAGAGAGGTGCGAATGTACGGTTACTCTGGAGGGGTTTATGTGAACCAAGAGTCTCGTTAACAATCTGGTTTGCAATTGCTAGAAAACTACTGACCCGGGAGATGCTGTTTGAGAAAGATATTATCTCCTTGGGCCAAAGCCTCTGCCCATGGTGTAGGAAATCGATGGAAACCATCGAACATGTGCTGTTCCATTGCCATGTTGTTGTGAAGGTCTGGGAGTTGATACCGCGATGGTGGAATATTGAATTTCCGTTCAAAACAAATGTGAGAGTAATATATGGTGATTGGTTCACGCTCCCACTACCATCAAAAGCGAAGCGAATGTGGAGATCAACGTTTTGTTATGGCACCTACTTTATATGGCTGCAGCGTAACAATATAGTCTTTGTGGGGAGGTATGCGATGTGGATAAGCTTGTGATCCAAATAAAACTAGGAGTTTGGAAATGGACTAAGGTATGGTGGAAGGATTTCCGCTCTCATGTAATTCGTTTATTGGCATGTGTTCTTTGCGAGAATTTTTGTAAACAGGGGGGAGCTAAGAATATTGAGCTCGGGTACCACCCTGTGGAGATAAGTCTTGGGTTGGCTGGTGCTATGGTTTGATAGTTGTTTTCCTCATTTTCAGTTGGTAGTTTCGTCTGTAGGTTTATAATCTGGGTGTGGGGGTACTCTTTTTCCTTCCTAAGCTTTTATCCCATTGGGTTTTGCTTAGGGAGGTTTTAATGAGGCCCACACAACACCACACCCACCTGGCTTTTCCAGGAATTTTTCAATATAATGGCTACATGCCTAATTATAAAAAAACCTTGAAGGTGAGATCAAATGTGATTGGGCAGTCCCGACGAGGACTATCCAAGATATGCCTCTAGTAGGTATATCTTGGACGCGTGACTATGTTCGAGTATATTTAATAGCTATTTAGAGAAACACTATATAAACAATTAAGAAGTAATTAGAGAAAAATTATAAACGTAACTAACCTAATCTGATGAGTAGTAGTCTGCTTAGTCCTGATGTAGTGAAAAAGCTAAACTTCAACCAGCCCGTATCAGGTGTGAGACAATTAAAAGTACTACCAATGCCTGTAGGAGATAGTTTGTACACAACAATAATTACATTACGAATCCAATAATTCAATAGTTTGACAAAATTTCCTGGGAAATCTGACAGAATCCCCCCTAAAAATATAGGGTTTCACCACAATAGAGCATGCACAAGAGGCGACAGTTTGGTTTGCAAAATTAATCCCAAACACTTAATCCTAATAAACACATATATTAATCTCAAACAGAGCATGTATGTTCCTGATCGACAGATTGGTTTTGCAAAATTTCGCCAAAACTACGTGGCTATATTTGTATGCCCAAACACATTATATTTTTCTCCTAATAAACACATTAATCTCACGTCCATTTGGACACAACCAGCAAGTACCAAAAATCAGCTCAGGCGACGTACAATTTAATTGGTTTGCAAAATTAATTAATCCCAAACACTTAATCCTAATAAACACATTAATCCCAACCACAACATGTTTATATGTTCCTGATCGATTAGTTTGGTTAGCAAAATTACCTCCAGCAGAATCAAGAATAGAGGCGATAGAGCATGGATCGATGTTCCTTACGCGATTTGGGTTGTAAAATTACTGATCAGTACTGAGGCGACGGGCATGTATGTTCCTGTTCGATCGCAGGTTGCAAAATTAATAAGAGTGAAAGAGCAGACATATTTATGTTCCTGTTCGCAGATTTGATGAATTACCGAAACAGAGGCGACAGGCATGCATGTATATGGCCTTCACCAGTTTGATTGGGTCGATTGATGATCAGAGAATGAAGACACGCAAATATCGGGAGAAAGCAACGCGCTAGCTGGCGCGAGAGACGGCCGGAAAGCGGCGGCGGTGGCACGGACGTCAACGGCAGTGGCGGAGACGGCAGTGGCGGTGATGGCAGTAGAGGACGGTACTGGGGTATTTTGATCGTGAGCTCAGTCGAGAGAGGTAGAGGGTTGTAACAGAGAGTGCGGGAGAGATTAAAATTTTTCGGGAAAGTGGGATGTTATTCAGGCAACATAAAGAACGCTTCACTTAAGAAGTGTTTTTTATGCTAAGAGAAGCGTTCTTTATGATGAGCGTTCCAGAGACATTAAAAACGCTTTCTATGTGAAGCGTTCTTTATATGTTTCATATAAAGAATGCTTATTTACCAAGTGTTTTTTTGTCTTTGGGCGCGATACAATAAAGAACGCTTCTTAAGTGAAGCGTTTTTTAAAATGTCCGGCCTTAACCATAAATACAACGCCTTACTTTATAATCGTTTCTTTAATATGCTAAAAGAATGATTTACAAATATAACCGTTTTTAAAGGGGCGTTGTTTATTCTTTTTTTTCCAGTAGTGTTACAATCCCATCCTCCTCTTCTCATTCCAACCATCGGTTATTGGTTTTGTACTCTTAGGTAGGATTTTTTCCTTATTATTATTATTATTATTATTATTATTATTATTATTATTATTATTATTATTATTATTATTATTATTATTATTATTATATTATTATTATTATTTATTATTATTATTATTATTATTATTATTATTATTATTATATATATTATTATTTATTATTCTTATTATTATTATTTTTATTATTATTATTATTCTTTATTATTCTTATTATTCTTATTATTATTCTTATTTTATTATTATTCTTATTATTATTTTATTATTATTATTCTTCTTCTTTATTCTTCTTCTTCTTCTTCTTCTTCTTCTTCTTCTCTTATTATTCTTCTTCTTCTTCTTCTTCTTCTTCTTTTCTTCTTCTTCTTCTTCTTCTTCTTCTTCTTATTCTTCTTCTTCTTCTTCTTCTTCTTCTTCTTCTTCTTCTTCTTCTTCTTCTTCTTCTTCTTCTTCTTTTCTTCTTCTTCTTCTTCTTCTTCTTCTTCTTCTTCTTCTTCTTCTTCTTCTTCCTTCTTCTTCTTCTTCTTCTTCTTCTTATTCTTCTCTTCTTCTTCTTCTTCTTCTTCTTCTTCTTCTTCTTCTTCTCTCTTCTTCTTCTTCTTCTTTCTTCTTCTTCTTCTTCTTCTTCTTCTTCTTCTTCTCCTTCTTCTTTTCTTCTTCTTCTTCTTCTTCTTCTTCTTCTTCTTCTTCTTCTTCTTCTTCTTCTTCTTCTTCTTCTTCTTCTTCTTCTTCTTCTTCTTCTTCTTCTTCTTCTTCTTCTTCTTCTTCTTCTTCTTCTTCATTCTTCTTCTTCTTCTTCTTCTTCTTCTTCTTCTTCTTCTTCTTCTTCTTCTTCTTCTTCTCTCTTCCCGCTCCTGTCGTTGCTCCCTCTCTCCCTCTTCTGTCTTTTCTCTTCTCCTTCCCCCCGCGCGCCCTCCGCCCCTCCCCTCCCGTTTTCTCCCCATCGTCTTCCCTTTCCTTTGCAGCTGAGCAAGGAAAAACCTTTCATAAGGGGTCAAGCCACCAAGGTATACTACTCCCCAATGCACCCATTGCAATAATTTAGGACATAGAGGGGGGATAGATTATACCAGAAAAATGGGTTCCCTCGAGGTTGGAGAAATCCCAAAGGAAAAGAAGTAGTGTGAATGGCAGTGCTTCGTTGGAAAGTGAAGATAATCAAACCGAGTCTGATAGAGACCCTTTTGGTGGTATACTCTCGATTAATCAGGAGACAAGGCATTTTGATTACATTCGCAAGTCAAGATCAAACATCAAAAAACCGTCAAACTCAAAATCATCTAGTTGTGGTTTTGTCGGTAATATTTATTTATCCTTCTCATGGTTTAATTATGGCAGTCATTTAACAATGAATGTTAAGAAATGAAATATATTTGTTGCATCTGGTTGGATCTTTGATGGTGGAGCGTCAAATCATATGTGTGAAGATTTATCTTTGTTTGATAATTATGTGATAGTTAATACGCCTCACAGTATTGGTATGCGTGTTGGGCATCCTCAATTGGTAAGATTATTGGAGAAATTAGGATAGACTCATTCTATTGTTGAAACACTTATTTTTTACCCACCTTTAAATTCAATCTTATTTCCATTAGTTAGCTTTTTTAGGATATAAAAGGAAGATTCCTTTTTTATGCCAAGTCATGTTCGTATCAGGATTGTGAAGGGAAAAATGTTGTGGAGACTGGGAAATTGTGGATAGGCTTATACATCTTAAATGATTGTAAAAAGCATGTTTATCTAGCTTGTGATAATAATGTGGTTAGTCTTGGTTTTGATGTAATGACCATTTAAATCTTTGGCACCATGAATATGTCATGTACCCTAGTGCAAGCTTTTAAGGCTTGACATAGTTGATCCCCTATTAAGAAGTAAACAATTTGCTAGTGAATCATGTTCAAGGTCGAAGAGTCATAGATTACCTTTCAACTTCAGCAGCATTAAAAACAATGATATCTTTGAACTTATACATGCTGCTTATGATGGAAACTCTTATTTTCTTACATTAGTTGATGAAAAAAGTAGAGAAATTTGGACTCATTTGTGAGCCACCAAAACAGATTATTTTAACATTATTATTCATTTCTATAGGATGATTGAGACTTAATTCAAGAAGAAAGTTAAAATTCTAAGAACTCCAATGCATACGAGCTTGGTAGCTCTAAGCTAGCATCAGATTTCATTAAAATAATGGCTTCATGCATCAAACAACCTGTGTTCCCACCCACAAAAAATGGTGTTTTGGTGACACTGTAGAGCCCTAATGTTTCATTATGGTTTACCTTTAAAAGTTTGGGGTGATAGTGTATTAATAGCAACTTTCCTAATCAACAGAATGCCCTCATCAGTATTAATAATAAGATTCCTTTTGAGATTATTTCAGTGAAATATGATTACAATACCTTGAAGTTTTTTTTTGCCTTTGCTTTGTTAACATAAATAAAAATCAGCATGATAAGTTTCGTTCAAGATCTGTTAAGGATGTTTCTTTTGCTTATGCTCACGATAAAAAAGAATACAAATTGGTTGACCATGATAATAGTAAGATCATGTTTAATAGAGACATTATTTTTCATGAGAACTTTATCCCTTTAGAAATATCTCTATTAATAATGAAAAAGTAGACATTATATCTGAATGAAGTTTTAACCCTTTTTTCTATGAGTATGATGAACCTGAAAGAGAAATAGATTATTCATCAATGCAGCCCAATCAAGTTTCTATTGATCAACAACATCCTTGTCAAGTTCTTGCAGACCAAGATATCTTGGAAGAAACATAAGCTAGCTAGTCAGAAGAAGAGTATGAATTCCAGGGCGCATTTCTGGCGATACAGAATTAGAAGTTTGTTTCCACTCAAGCATCACAACAACAAGATCTGCTGAGATGTTCAGGAAGGGAGAGACACCCACCAAAACACCTTCAAGATTATATTGTGGGACAAATGGCAGTTACCAACCAAGATAAGTCCTACCATGAATCCTTCTCTTAGATTTTGACTAATAGGATTTCTAGGATCAATAGTATTGCCTCTGATTTTGATTATGTTTCACGTTTTGGTTCTAATAGCTTTGCAATGAATGACAACAATACCATCGTTGGTTCCAAGCTATATAGAAACTGCTTCTTCTCCTTGTCTGATACAAAAGTTGATTTTGCTTTCTTTAACATTAATATTCTTTATTAGGAAACTAAACCCAATCTTTACATTGATGTTGTTAAAGACCCTATATGGAAAAATACCATGACCAATGAATTTCGTGCCCTTGATAGAAACAAAACATGGGATATAGTTGATTTGCACGTAGGTAAAAAGGTTGTCAAATGCAAATAGGTATACAAATGTAAATGCATGGCAGATGGTTCTTTGGAAAGATGTAAAGCTAGATTGGTATCTAAGGGATTTACATAGAAATTTGAAATTGATTATTTAGAAACCTTTTCCACTGTTGCAAAATTTACTACCATCAAGACTTTGATTCTTGTTGCAGCTAAGATGAATTGGCATATACGTCAGTTAGATGTTAATAATGCCTTTCTTCATGTGGCACTGGTGGAACAGAACCCTTTAATTACGGTCCAAAACCGTGTATAATTACGGTTGTGGACCGTAATCTACGCGGGCGTCAATAAAGATGGTGACGTCTTTAATTACAGTTTTAAACCGTAATTAAAGGCCCTTTTCCAGCCCGCGTGTCATTGACTTTACATTAAGCGCGCCAAAGGACTTTAGATCACGGTTTTACCAATAACCGTAATGTAAAGTCGACACTTTAGATGACGGTTATTGTTAGAACCGTCATCTAAAGTGTATTTTTTTATTATTATTTTGTTTACAAATCTACACAATTGCAACAGAGACAAAATTGTAACAGATAAGCACACAGAGGGCAGAAACTGCACAATTGAACCACCTGAATCAAATACCAACAACACAAATTCATTCTCTGCGCACAATTGCAACAGAGATAACATCTAATAAAGCACCAGATCGAAAATCTGTAACATATTCAATTGTATATTCAATCTGTTACACAATGCAACAGAGATAATAATTGCAATTCATTCTCTGCCACAATTGCAACAGAAATATTCAATACACAGCTAGAATCTGTTACACACAGCGCAGCTAGCAATTTCATTACAAAAAATATAATCTGTACCAGCACAGCAACTAACAGAAGCATAGGGCTACAAAGGTAGCAGTGTAACCTATACATGTAGATACAGCTAGGATGCTCCCAGCAAAAATAGCAATAAAACAGAAGCGTAAAATTACAAAAACGGCAGAAAACTATAAAAAAACAAAATCCATGATAGCAGCATCAGAGCTGCTAGTCTACCACTCCATTCTCATAAACATTCTGCCATGCTCTCTCTGACATGCAACAAGTCGGCAGGAGCATAAGTCTTGAATCTGGCATAATGCTCTTTAATCTGCAACAAGAAAAGGAATGGAACACATAATGAGATTAAGATAAAGACACAAAAAATCTGCCGAAAGAATTAAATACAAGACAGCGTTCGTATTACCTTGTCTATATCATTCTTAAAACTTGGGAAGTACCCGCAGAACTCGTACATATACCGCATCACGTAGTACCCGCAACTCTTAGAATCCTTTTGGGTAGGGCACTAAATCACCAAAATTCACAAATGTAAAACAATTGTACAAAGATAATAGCAGCACGAATGAAATACATGAATTACCAAACCTTGATGTAATCGACGGTCAAATCACCAAACTCTCCCTGAGGGGTTTTTTTGTAACAACTGTTACATATATTAACAAAAGCGTTTAGCAAAATGAACAAGTACATTAATTTTGGTTCAAAAAACTTACAAACAATTAAATAGTAATAAAAACTTACTCTTTGATTAAGTCTTCAGTGTTGAATTCTGTCCACTGCCCTAGTGGATCTAGAACGAGCAGAGTAGCGGTGGCAGCGCAGAATATAAACAAAGCCCAGTGGTGGCTACAATGTCAAATACAAAATGAAATGAGAAATGAAGGTAAAAAAGTTAGCTAATTAGTATGTAATTTTATATTAGAACTCACGTTTGGTGATACGGCATTAGAATGAATAATTTATTCTGTTGATCAACAACATTGAAGCAATGAATCATGTATTCACAAAACCTCCCCGGGTCCCTAGTGACTGAGTCGTACGATAAACGCTCCGGGCACACCGCAGTAATGGAGGTCATGTCCTTCTCAGCACATCTCTCAAGCAGACATCTATTATATCACATGTACTATAAAAAGTTAGCCAATGCAACTTCATAGATACTTATTCTATATGTTTTTACAGTATGAGGAAAGAACACTTACTTTAGATAAGCTTGAATAATGTTAATGTTCAGATAATCTCCACACATCATCTCTCTGATGTCCTCAAAGTTGATTGCCGTCATCATATCTTCTTCGTAGTGAAACATCGACTTTGGAAGCGTCATCATGAAGTTGTTAGTTTGAGATGACTTCAACATGATCTTGTCGTAGAGATTCATCTGCTTGGCCCCCAAAACATTAACAAGTTTTTGTGGCAGTGCGAGCTTATTTTTAGGCGCCTCAGAAGTCCTGGTGCGACCCCGGACGGGCGCTGGATTCTTACCTTTCGCACCCCGACTCACTGGATTCTTACCCTTCACACACAAACAGTAAAGCATAAATGTAAAGATAATTACTAATTGATTATTATAGTAACATTAAACATTTATCTAGAACATACCCTTGTACTTCTGACAGGATTCGCCGGCGCGCAGATCTCTTCTTCTCTGGGCCGGGATACGCGGCGAGGAAGCTCAGGGATCTCAGGATTCGCCGGCGCGCTGGTCTCTTCTAGTCTGGGCCGGGTTACGCGGCGAGGAAGCTCAGGGATCTATAATAGATTAGATTAGACACTTAATGCTAAATAATGCATTTTATTAGATACTAAATGGTTGTCAAACAGTCTTACCTCATCGGTGACAACAATATAACATGCTGGCCAGGGCAATATGTCTCCCTTCGCTTCGATCAGCGTGCATTTGTTGTCAAACGCCATCGGAAGGTATGCATGCTCAAATCCATCAACTATCAGGTCCAAGGTCACACGCGCGTAGAATGGGGGTAGACGTACGAAACTGATGAGCGTGAGTGGACCTGATGGCAACACCGTCCCGTAGGCCGCATCTACAGGGTGCCCTCTAATGGTATTTGGAGACGACATTTTTTTTGCTCCTTTAATAAACAGAGATAATACGTGAAATAAATAAGTGAGTCCAATCTAATACTATTTAAATAACTTTATTTTAGGAGAAAAAGTTAAACAAAGTTAACCTGGATGTTGGCAAACGGGTACGGGTCAGCGGCCGGAGCACAACTAGACGAGGAAGACATCGAGGAGGATCTAGCTGCTGCTGCTGAGTAGTCGCATGTGCAATCGCATTCAACGCTTCCTGCAGCCTCTCCTCGATAGCCCGGCGCTCAGCAGCCTGTTTCTCGTCATTAGCTTGGCGCTCAGCAGCGAACTTACGCTCTACCATCGCCTCGACTTCAGCAGCACTCATCTGACCCTTCCTAGCAGATGGCGGGAATACGTTCTTCTGACGTACTTCTCCCCCAAATCCTCTAACACGCCCCGGGTGATCCTTCTTCCCAAGCATTTGATTGAGCGCGTCGTCTTGAGAAGGAGGAGCGTGTAAGTCTACTTCTCCTCTCTGTGCCGCTTCGTACTGTCCAATTTTCAAAGAAGTTAACACTAAATTTAAGATCAACAAACACTTGAGTATATAAGTAAATTATTTAACAGCTACTTTCAAATACTTACAATTTGGTTAGCCAGTTGTTCCATCGCAGCATTAGGAAATATCCTCTGACCTTCGCTGGTCGTTTTCTGGCGTCCCAGTATGTACATCTGCACCCTCCTCGCCTCAGAGACATCCTCGATCGGGCATTCACTTCCATCCTCGTTCCTCCGTGTCAGCAAACCAGCTTCTTTCCATCCCTCGAGGCTGCCCACATATCCCCTTCGTCCCATGGTGTGGGGGTAGAGATTAGCTTCACGGTTTTGCCGTGCTTGTTCTTGTACTTGCTGTTAAGAAAGTACAACAGGAAATTAATTAGAAAATCAGGGATAAAGCATTATGAGCATTAATTAAGAAAAGAGTACACACAAACATACCCTGAACTCGGGGGTGGCGTGCCGCTCAACGAACTCCTTCCACTCCTCTTCAGTGATCATGCCATTGTACACAACATACGGCGGAGGCTCACGTGGGGGCACCCTGTTGATCCAATGCTCAACCAAGTAGTGGCGGAATGATTTAGCTTTGCCGGACACCAAAGAAAGAACGGTCTTCTTCACTTCTTCTGGGATCTTGTACGTTCTTGCACCTTCTTCCAGATGGTCTCCTTACTTCTTCCGGGACTTGTTTCCATGTGTGGTTGATGCAGCAATGTGATCTGGCCAGAGTCCCTAGCATACTAGCGAACTCTGACCTGCTGCCCCCACCATACCTCCCATACTGTCCCACAGAAGACTAATCTGATCCGGTTTCTGCAGTTTCAACCCACGGGTCGGACCTCTACCTCTGGGTCTCTGAGTAGCACTCGTAGAAGGTGCACTCATGGAAGGGCCAACAGCAGCGGCAGATGTATGGGGCAACAGCAGCAGCGGCAGATGTAGATGGGACCGGTACCATTTGCTGCTCATTTTCCTCCTCCTGACGACAAAATAAATCGAACTCTTCATCAGCCATGTCCTGATCAGCCATGCCTGCAAGGATTGAAATACAATTTGAATTAAATTAAGCATTTCATAATGGTCATAAACAATAAATAAAAGAGTGTTAATTTCATATAAATTTTTATAGTAATAACTTACATACACCATTATCTCTCAACCCACATTCCCTCGTTATGGTCTGATCGTATATACTCACGATGACCTGTGACCTCAGCCTCTTCCAATGAAATAGGAACAGTTGGAGGTTCATCTTCTGCATCATACTCATCCTCATCAACCACACCATCCACACCAACTATTCCTCTTCTCCCTTTAAGCACAACAGACCATCTAGGATTACAGGGATCAGTTACATAAAATATCTGCTTAACCTTCGTCCCAACAACGAATGGCTCAACCGTGGGAGTAGCTCTAGACAGATCAACCAGTTTCATACCATGCTCCTCCTCACGGTAGCCATGATTGTTGTTAACCCAGTTACAGCGGAAAACACACATTTCGTAGCTGTTGTAGTCCAATACCCAGATGTCTTGTATAACACCGAAATATGATTGTTGTACTGAGACAGGACTATGACCCACGACACCGATGTCATATAAGTTTTGATAAGCTTCAAGCTCTACACCACTGTTTTGATTCGTTGACTTCTGATCCTGACGTTCTGTGAAAAAGGTGAATCCGTTGACATCGTACCCCTCATAAGAAATTACATCCAGATTTGGTCCAAATGCAACTACTTTAATCAGTTCAGGCACATTCGTGGACTGATCGGACAACACTCTCTCTTTGAACCATCGGACAAATGTCCTATTCTGCTCATTTTGTAGTCTAACGTCACTCATGTTTGGATATTGTGCTCTTAAAACACACAAGTGTTCATCAAAGTATGGTTCAACATCTTCAAGATGACTTAGCACAACTAAATGAGCTTTGTTAAGAGTGTCTATGTCAATTCTTTTCAGTTTCCTTCCAACCGTGCCAACACCCTTCAATCTGCCCTCGTGTCTAGAACGTGGAAGTCCAATGGTATCGACACCTTCTAGGTAATTGGTGCAGAAGTCTACAACTTCCTCTGTGATAGTGCCCTCTATAATACTACCCTCTGGGTGACGACGGTTCTTCATTTTCTTCTTCAGGACACCCATGTACCTTTCGAACGGATACATGTAGCGAAGGTACAAAGGACCACACATCAGAATCTCTCTTACAAGATGCACGAGGAGATGTATCATTATGTCGAAGAACGATGGAGGAAAATACATCTCCAGCTGGCACATTGTCACAATAAGATCCTTTTGTAATTTAGACAGAGTGTCCACATCAAGAACCTTAGACGAAATGGATTTGAGGAAGACACTGACGTTTGTGATTGTGTGTCTGACAGCATCCGGCAAGATCCCACGTAGTGCAATTGGCAAAAATTCTTGAAGTAGGACATGATAATCGTGAGATTTCATTCCTACTAATTTGAAATCTGTCATGGACACTAGGTTTCTTATGTTTGAGGAGTAACCTGATGGCACCTTGATGTTGTAAAGGGTACTGCATAGACTATGTTTCTCTTCTTTAGACAGAGTGTGACAGGCAGGAGGCAAGAATGTGCGTTTTCCACGTTCTTGCGGGCCAAGCTCTGTGCGTATGCCCAACTCAATTAAATCTTTTCTTCCTTTCAAATGATCCTTTGTCTTTCCTTTTATGTTCAAAAGGGTGCTAGTGATACTTTCACCCACGTTCTTCTCGACATGCATCCCATCGATACAATGTCTAACCTCCAGATGCTGCCAGTACTGTAGTTCCCAAAATATTGATTTCTTTTTCCAGACACTTTTTTCACCACTTTTGGTTGGCGGCCCGAAGTTGTTCACAATATTATCCAACTTTTTGTAAATCTCTGTACCTGTCAAAGGCTGGCGCGCCATGCTGTGATCAGTTTTCCCATCGAACTCTTTCGCCATCTTTCGATACTTATGTCCTTTTGGAAGCATTTTTCGGTGGCCCATATACACGGTTTTCCCACTATGTTTCAAGCGAATGCTACAAGTGTTTTCACCACAAATCGGACACGCCAACGCCCCCTTGATTGAATAGCCTGAAAGATTACCATAGGCGGGGAAATCATTGATTGTGCAGTACAACATAGCACGCAAATTGAAGTCCTCTTTACTGAATGAGTCGTAAACCGTAGCCCCTTCATTCCACAAGAGTTGTAGATCCTCTATCAAAGGTTGTAGGAATACGTCAATTTTGTTGCCCGGTTGCTTTGGACCAGATATTAACAAAGACAACAAGATGTGTCTTGGTTTCATGCATAACCACGGCGGTAGATTGTAAATAACCAAAAGCACAGGCCAGGTACTGTGTATGCTACTCAAAGTACCGTAAGGGTTCATCCCATCCGTGCACAAGCCTAGCCTTAGGTTTCTCGGTTCGTTACCAAACTCAGGAAATTTTACGTCTATGTTTCTCCACTGTGGTGCATCAGCGGGATGTCTCAATCTGCCATCCTTTTTCCTGTGAACTGAATGCCACCGAAGATTCTCTGCGTCTTTCTCAATGGAGAACAAACGTCTGAACCTTGGAATGATGGGCAGGTACCACAGTACCTTAGCTGGTGAACCTTTCTTACTACCGCTGATGTGAGTTTGTTGTTTCTTATACCGTGACGCTCCACATGCTGAACAGCTTTCAGCAAATTCATCCGATTTCCAAAACAGCATGCAACCATTTGGACAAGCATGAATTTTCTGGTACCCCATACCCATTGGGCACATCATTTTTTTGGCTGAGTACGTAGTCGTTGGTAAAACGTTGTCCACCGGAAGAACGTATTTCAATAGTTCCAGGAGGTCAGTGAAACTTACGTCGCTCCAGCCATGTTTCGCTTTCAAGTTGAATAGCTTGAGGACGACACTCAACTTGCTTAACTTTGTAGGGTCACACCCGGGGTACAACGGTGTTTTGGATGAATCCAACAAATTTTCATGCTTGTCTGGCGTGTTAGAGTAATGTCGTTCCACATCTTCGAGCATAGTCTCAATGTCATCATCCCAGAAATCTGGCTCAACGTTCGCTGTAACGTCTTCTGGATCACCAGCAACTGTATCATCTCCAAGTTCTGTTTCTGTGTTTGCCTGACCATTATCCCCTTCGTCAGGCTTAATAACATCGAACGCACTCTGACCATGCCATCGGATTATGTCTTGGAAATCTTTTGTAAAACCGCGGCGGATCAGATGTTCCTTAATTGTTTCAACGCCGCGATATCTCAGATTGTTTTGGCAGTCGATACACGGACAAAATATGTATCCCTTGTCTGTAGGTTTCAGATTGTTCGCCAACACCGTGCATAACTTATCAACTCCTTCTAAAAACTTGTCGTCCAAATTTCCGCTGTAAATCCACGAACGTTCCATCTCCTTCTAGCTATTTATATGAAGGCAGCCATTTCATACCGTCACCCGTGGCAGAGTCTTTACACTTTTGTATCTTATCAACCTAAATCCATCCATGAGTATTAAATCCCACCGGTGAACGTGTTTTAATATGTAATTTATTGAAAATTTCGGCAGCATCTCCCTACAGTTCTTCAAATGCACGATATTATGATATTAATCAATAATATATGCATTCGAAGAACAATAAAGAGATACTGCTGAAATAATCAATAAAGTACATATTAAAAGCACATTCACACCCTAGGTGTGTGATTTAACAATCGTGGACAGTCCCGACAGGGACTGCCGAAGATATACCTCTATTAGGTATATCTTGGGCGGATAACTATGTTTGGTAGTTTGTCAAATATTATATGTATATATATAAATCTTACCTCTGGTAGACGATTAGCCGATGCTAAGACGGTTGAGGTCGGAAGCCTAAATAAAGTCGTAGTCCTGATGCATAAATGAAAAACGACAACATTAGAATTCATCAAAAAATCAAGGTTAAATGCTAGCTAAACCGCGGAAAAAAATCGACAGCATCTCCCCTATATTTCTAACGTCTCCAAATCAGTTTTATCAAAGTCAAATTCGCACGCACCATCTAGAACTGGTAACATACATAAACTTATCTTCACTGATGTATTTAGTTTACAGACTTCTGTTTCTGTAAACTAAATACATCAGTGAAGATAAGTTTATGTATGTTACCAGTTCTAGATGGTGCGTGCGAATTTGACTTTGATAAAACTGATTTGGAAACGTTAGAAAATATAAGGGAGATGCTGTCGAATTTTTTCCACGGTTTAGCTAGCATTTAACCTTGATTTTTTGATGAATTCTAATGTTGTCATTTTTCCTTTAAGCATCAGGGCTACGACTTTATTTAGGCTTCCGACCTCAACCATCTTAGCATCGGCTAATCGTCTACCAGAGGTAAGATTTACATATATACATATAGTATTTGACAAACTACCAAACATAGTTATCTGCCCAAGATATACCTAATAGAGGTATATCTTCGGCAGTCCCTGTCGGGACTGTCCATGATTGTTAAATCTCACATCTAGGGTGTGAATGTGTTTTTAATATGTACTTTATTGATTATTTCAGCGGTATCTCTTTATTGTTCTTCGAATGCATATATTATTGATTAATATCATAATATCCTGCATTTGAAGAACTGTAGGGAGATGCTGCCGAAATTTTCAATAAATTACATATTAAAAACACGTTCACCGGTGGGATTTAATACTCATGGATGGATTTAGGTTGATAAGATACAAAAGTGTAAAGACTCTGCCATGGGTGACGGTATGAAATGGCTGCCTTCATATAAAGAGCTAGAAGGAGATGGAACATTCGTGGATTTACAGCAGAAATTTTGGACGATAAGTTTTTAGAAAGAGTTGATAAGTTATGCACGGTGTTGGCGAACAATCTGAAACCTACAGACAAGGGATACATATTTTGTCTGAGTATCGACTGCCAAAACAATTTGAGATATCATGGCGTTGAAACAATTAAGGAACATCTGATCCGCCGCGGTTTTACAAAAGATTTCCAAGACATAATCCGAAAGCATGGTCAGAGTGTGTTCGATGTTATTAAGCCTGACGAAGGGGATAATGGTCAAGCAAACACAGAAACAGAACTCGGAGATGATACAGTTACGGGTGATCCAGAAGACGTTACAGATGACGTTAAGCCAGATTTCTGGGATGATGACATTGAGACTATGCTCGAAGATGTGGAGCGACATCACTCTAACACGCCAGACAAGTATGAAAATTTGTTGGATTCATCCAAAACACCATTGTACCCCGGGTGTGACCCTACAAAGTTAAGCAAGTTGAGTGTTGTCCTCAAGTTAATCAACTTGAAAGCGAAACATGGCTGGAGCGATGTAAGTTTCACTGCCCTCCTGGAACTATTGAAATACGATCTTCCGGTGGACAACGTTTTACCAACGACTACGTACTCAGCCAAAAAACTGATGTGCCCAATGGGTATGGAGTACCAGAAAATTCATGCTTGTCCAAATGGTTGCATGCTGTTTTGGAAATCAGATGAATTTGCTGAAAGCTGCTCAGCATGTGGAGCGCCACGGTATTTGAAGAAACAACTAACTCACATCAGCGATAGTAAGAAAGGTTCACTAGCTAAGGTACTGTGGTACCTGCCCATCATTCCAAGGTGCAGACATTTGTTCTCCATTGAGAAAGACGTAGAGAATCTTCGGTGGCATTCAGTTCACAGGAAAAAGGATGGCAGATTGAGACATCCTGCTGATGCACCACAGTGGAGAAATATAGACATAAAATTTCCTGAGTTTGGTAACGAACCAAGAAACCTAAGGCTAGGCTTGTGCACGGATGGGATGAACCCTTACGGTAATTTGAGTAGCATACACAGTACCTGGCCTGTGCTTTTGGTTATTTACAATCTACCATTGTGGTTATGCATGAACCAAGACACATCTTGTTGTCTTTGTTAATATCGGGTCCAAAGAAACCGGGCAACAAAATTGATGTATTCCTACAACCTTTGATAGAGGATCTACAACTCTTGTGGAATGAAGGGGCTACGGTTTATGACTCATTCAGCAAAGAGGACTTCAATTTGCGTGCTATGTTATACTGCACAATCAATGATTTCCTCGCCTATGGTAATCTTTCAGGCTATTCAATCAAAGGGGTGTTGGCATGTCCGATTTGTGGTGAAAACACATGTAGCATTCGCTTGAAACATAGTGACAAAACGTGTACATGGGCCACCGAAAAATGCTTCCAAAAGGACATAAGTATTGAAAGATGGCGAAAGAGTTCGATGGGAAAACTGATCACAGCGCAGCGCGCCAGCCTTTGACAGGTACAAGGATTTATAAGAAGTTGGATAATATTGTCAACAACTTTGGGCCGCCAACCAAAAGTGGTGAAAAAAGTGTCTGGAAAAAGAAATCAATTTTTTGGGAACTCCAGTACTAGGAACATCTGAAGGTTAGACATTGTATCGATGGGATGCATGTCGAGAAAAACGTGGGTGAAAGTATCACTAGCACCCTTTTGAACATAAAAGGAAAGACAAAGGATCATTTGAAAGGAAGAAAAGATTTAATTGAGTTGGGCATACGCACAGAGCTTGGCCCGCAAGAACGTGGAAAACGCACATTCTTGCCTCCTGCCTCTCACACTCTGCCTAAAGAAGAGAAACATAGTCTATGCAGTACTAGAGCTGTCAAAATTTGACCCAACCCGAAAACCCGTCCGTTTTTATCCGAACCCGAAACCCGACTGAACCTGAAAATATTTAAATATAATAAACCTGAAACCCGATTGGGTAAAACCCGAAATGACCCGAACCCGAAATGACCTGAAAAATTTATAACCCGAAACCGACCCGAACCCGAAATGACCCGAAATAATAGTAATTAAAAATTAGCCAAACTCGAATAATATGAAATAATAGTGACTATAAATTGTCCCATACCATAATGACCCAAATAAATATGACAAAAAAATTGATTTAAACTTAGTATATCCGAATGAAATTCAGAATAGACATTGTATTGAAAGTTCTGCAATCTATATGTTGTATATTCTTAGAGAAATTAGGTATATATTTATATTATAATTTTTTCAAAAAATATTAACCATGACCCGAAATAACCGAAACCCGATTCTATCTGACACTATTACAACCCGAACCCGAAATGACCTGAAAGTTTAATGACCCGAACGGATATTGACCTGAAAAGATATGACCCAAAACCCGAACGGATAACCTGTTTGACAGGCCTATGCAGTACCCTTTACAACATCAAGGTGCCTTTCGGATACTCCTCAAACATAAGAAGCCTAGTGTCCATGACAGTTTTCAAATTAGTAGGAATGAAATCTCACGATTATCATGTCCTACTTCAAGAATTTTTTCCAATTGCATTACGTGGGATCTTGCCGGATGCTGTCAGACACACAATCACAAACATCAGTGTCTTCCTCAAATCCATTTCGTCTAAGGTTCTTGATGTGGACACTCTGACTAAACTACAAAAGGATCTCATTGTGACAATGTGCCAGCTGGAGATGTATTTTCCTCCATCGTTCTTCGACATAATGATACATCTCCTCGTGCATCTTGTAAGAGAGATTCTGATATGTGGTCCTTTGTACCTTCGCTACATGTATCCGTTCGAAAGGTACATGGGTGACTTGAAGAAGAAAATGAAGAATCGTCGTCACCCAGAGGAGTGGAAGGAGGTCGTTAAGCAGCACTCCGCCCCCGAGTTTAGGGTATGTTGTGTGTACTCTTTTCTGAATTAATGCTCATAATGATTTATCCCTGATTTTCTAATTAATTTTCTGTTGTACTGTCTTAACAGCAAAGACAAGAACAAGCACGACAAAACCGTGAAGCTAATCTCCACCCCCACACCATGAGACGAAGGGGATATATGGGCAGCCTCGAGGGATGGAAAGAAGCTGGTTTGCTGACGCAGAGGAACGAGGATGGCAGTGAATGCCCGATCGAGGATGTCTCTGAGGCGAGGAGGGTGCAGATGTTCATACTGGGACGCCAGACAACGACCAGTGAAGGTCAGAGGATATTTCGTCATGCTGCGACAGAACAACTAGCTAACCAAATTGTAAGTGTTTGAAATTAAGTAGCTGTTAAATAATTTACTTATATAGTCAAGTGTTTGTTGATCTTAAATTTAGTGCTAACTTCTTTGACAATTGGACAGTATGAAGCGGCACAGAGAGGAGAAGTAAACATACACGCTCCTCCTTCTCAAGACGACGCTCTCAATCAAGCGCTTGGGAAGGAGGATCACCCAGGGCGTGTTAGAGGATTTGGGGGAGAAGTACGTCAGAAGCACGTATTCCCGCCATCTGCTAGGAAGGGTAAGATGAATGCTGCTGAAGTCGAGGCGATGGTAGATCGTAAGTTCGTTGCTGAGCGCCAAGCTAATGAGGAGAAACTGGTTGCTGAGCACCGGGCTTACAAGGAGAGGCTGCAGGAAGCGTTGAATTTGATCGCACATGCGACTACTCAACAGCAGCATGATCCTCCTCGACCGTCTTCCTCGTCCAGTTGTGCTCCGACCGCTGACCCGTACCCGTTTGCCAACATCCAGGTTAGCTTTGTTTAACTATTTTTCTCCTTAAGTAAAGTCCTTTAAATAGTATTAGATTGGACTCACTTATTTATTTCACGTATTATCTATGTTTATTAAAGGAGCAAAAAAAATGCCGTCTCCAAATAACATTAGACGGGCACCCTGTAGATGTGGCCTACGAGACGGTGTTACCATCAGGTCCACTCACGCTCACCAGTTTCGTACGTCTACCCGCATTCTACACGCGTGTGACCTTGGACCTGATAATTGATGGATTTGAGAATGCATACCTTCCAATGGTGTTTGACAACAAATGCACGCTGATTGAAGCGAAGGGAGACATATTGCCCTGGCCAACATGTTATATTGTTTTCACCGATGAGGTAAGACTGTTTGACAACCTTTAAGTATCTAATAAAATCCATTATTTAGCATTAAGTGTCTAATATAATCCATTATAGATCCCTGAGCTTCCTCGCCGCGTATCCCGGCCTAGAGAAGAAGAGATCAGCGTGCCAGTGGATCCTGTCAGATATACAAGGGTATGCTCTAGATAAATGTTTAATGTTACTATAATAATCAATTAGTAATTATCTTTACATTTATGCTTTATTGTTTGTGTGTGAAGGGTAAGAATCCAGTGACTCGGGGTGCGAAAAGTAAGAATCCAGTGCCCGTCCGGGCTCGCACCAGGACTTCTGAGGTGCCTAGAAGTAAGTTCTCACTGCCAAAAAACTTATTAAACACTTGGGGCCTCGTCAGATGAATCTCTACGACAAGATCATTTCGAAGTCACCTCAAAATATCAACTTCATGATGACGCTTCCAAAGTCGTTGTTTCACTACGAAGAAGATATGACCAAGACGATCAACTTTGGGGACATTAGAGAGATGATGTGTGGAGATTACCTGAACATTAACATTATTCAAGCTTATCTAACGTAAGTGTTCTTTCCTCATACTGTAAAAACATATAGAATAAGTATCTATGAAGTTGCATTGGCTAACTTTCTATAGTACATGTGATATAATAGAGGTCTACTTGAGAGATGTCATGAGAAGAACATCACCTCCATTACTGCGGTGTGCCCAGAGCGTTTATCGTTCGACTCAGTCAATAGGGACCCGGGGAGGTTTATGAAATACATGAGTCATTGCATCAATGTTGCTGATGAACAGAAAAAATTATTTATTCTAATGTTGTATCACCAAACATGAGTTCTGATATAAATTACATACTAATTAGCTAACTTTTTTACCTTCATTTCTTATTTCATTTTGTATTTGAAATTGTAGCCACCACTGGGCTTTGTTTATCTTCTGCACTGCCACCGCTACTCTGCTCGTTCTGGATCCACTAGGGCAGTGGACAGAATTCAACACTGAAGACTTAATCAAAACGTAAGTTTTTATTACTATTTAATTGTTTGTAAGTTTTTTGAACCAAATTAATGTACTCGTTCATTTTGCTTAACGCTTTTGTTAATATATGTCACAGTTGTTACAGTAAAACCACTCAGGCAGAGTTTGCTGAAATGACCGTCGATTACATCAAGGTTTGGTAATTCATGTATTTCATTCGTGCTGCTTATCTTTATATAATTGTTTTACATTTGTGAATTTTGGTGATTTAGTGCCCTACCCAAAAGGATTCTAGGAGTTGCGGGTACTACGTGATGCGGTATATGTACGAGTTCTGCTGGTACTTCCCAGCATTTCAGAACTCTACAGACAAGGTAATACGAACGCTATCTTGTATTTAATTCTTTTTGACAGATTTTTTGTGTCTTTATCTTAATCTCATTTGGGTTCCATTCCTTTTCTTGTTCCAGATTAAAGAGCATTTTGCCCAATCCTTGACTTACAGTGCAAAAGACTTGTATCATGTCAGAGAGAGCATGACAGCCTTATTTATGAGAATGGAGTGGTAGACTAGCTAGCTAGCTTTTTGTATATATTGTAGTGGCATGAAACTGAAATGATCACAGTTAATGAATTGCTAGCTGCTGTAACAGATTCTGCTGTATTGAATATTTTTTGTTGCTATAGTAGATTCAGATGTAACAGATTTTCGATCTGGTGTATATTAGATGTTATCTCTGTTGCAATTATGCGCAGAGAATGAATTTGTGTTGTTGCTATTTGATTCAGGTGTTTGAATTGTGTAGTTTCTGCACATCTATTGCTCTGATGCCCTCTGTTGCATATCTGTTATAATTCTGGCTCTGTTGCAATTGTGTAGCTCTGTAATAAAAAATAATAAAAAAATACACTTTACATTACAGTTATTGGTAAAACCGTAATCTAAAGTCCTTTGGGGCGCGCGAACCAAAGGACTTTACATTACGGTTATTGTTAAAACCGTAATCTAAAGTCTACACTTTACATTACAGTTTTACCAATAACCATAATGTAAAGTCCATGACACGCGGGACGGAAAAGGGCCTTTAATTACGGTTTTAAACCGTAATTAAAGACGTCGCCGTCTTTAATGACGCCCGTGTAGACTACGGTCCAGAACCGTAATTATACACGGTTTTGGACCGTAATTAAATGCTTCCGTTCCACCAGTGGTAAGAGCAATAATCAAATCCAGCTCACGAAAGTGGGGTTAAATCATTACCACCCATCTCCTACTCAAGGTTCCTCGCCTTCCTTTGCTCATTGTCGTTTGTAAGTCACTGCTGATGTGCATGCAATAATTTCTACCCTCGTGCACACAAGTTGTATTTGGTTTGCAAGGTGTCAATTTGATCAGTGCGTCTCTCTACCTCCCATCCTCCGCCTCCTCCTTCCCTCTGGCTCTTTTTAACCCCATCTCCTCCTTTGGTTACCCACTAGTCTTTGTAACATCTTCTTTGAGTTCACCTTCTTCCTTAACTCTCTTACTTGTCTTCTTAACTCCCTCAATACTATGTCAAAAATGAATATCATGGTAGATATTGGCACCCTCATTGCATACAACTGGTGCCTCCTTGCTTATTTTTTCTCTCCGCTAGACATTTTTGTTAACTTCTTGGTTACCAACCTGTGTAACCATTGGTCTGCTTTTGAAGGTTTTCGATTCTGTAAAATCGGCCCTAACCTTTTCTTAATTGATTTGTAAACTATGGATTCTATTGACTCGGTCTTAGTGAGGGGCCCATGGTGTATGTAAAACTTTCTCCTCGCCATGCAAATTGTAGACCCGAAGAAACCCTTTGAGGAGCATGTTTTCCACTTGGTGCCACTCTGGGTTCAAATCTACGATGCCTTAATGGCTCATTGCAACATTATTTTTGTGCAAAAGGTGGGATCAAAACTTGGACACTTTAATGGAATCATGGAAGATTCAGTAGTCTCAGGTTTCAAGTTCATGTGAATTAAGGTGCTCCTCAAAATCCAAGTCCCGATCATGCGCTCCTTGCCCATGCATCTAAATGGAGGTATATGGGTCTTCTCCATCACTTATGACAAACATGCCTCTAGTGTGTTCGAGGTGTGTCGTCTTTGTTCACTCGGCCACTACATGCCCTAAAACTAGAGATGATATTGAAGAAGACAATATTTTTAGCATGTGGATTAACACTAATGTCTACCTTTCCAGAATGTGAACCCGTAACCTTTGTTCTGTTCTAGATTCTAAGATCTACAAACAAGCACTAGTTTATGATCTTTTGGGACAATGGAAGGACCGCATCATGACGCCAAAGCCCGTGTAGGGAGACCATGAGTTCCACCAAGGTTCGAGTTTGGGGGTTGCTAGCTATGTTCCTCGCCCACTCCTTTCGATTAAGACCATTGATCAACCAGAATCCTTGAAAGGGGGAGGAAGAGGCCATTCCATAAAGTTCTGATTTAAGCCTCAAGGGCTGAGTTTTGGGATATGAAAGTTCCTGAAGCTAGCTGTAAGGAGAAGAAGCACCTCTTGTCCCTTGGCCCCGAATCACAGTTTAGATGCAGGGAAAAAAGAAGATGATCCAGAAGGTGACTTCTGGGGGTCCCAGGTTCTCCATGAAGAATGGAACATTGGAAAACTAACTGCATGATTATAGGCACTAGTCATGCAGCTAATTTCTTTTGGATAGTGCCCCTTTTTCTCTTGTTCATTAAGAACTTCATCCAGTATTCTAGTTAGTATTATGTTTTATGGTTATGTTGGGGGGGGGATTAACTGTGGGTTGTTTTCTCGAAGGAGACTCTATGATCCTTTTTGTTTCTCTTACACCAGTTAGTATGATTGCACAACTTTTGGCCCCTTTCTTTTAGGTTTTGGTGGTGTTTCTTCAAACCTGAATGAGCTTCTCAAGGTAACCTACATTGAGGTTGCTCTCTTCATCTATTGTCTAGGAAACTGTTTGTTGAGACCAATGACGGATCCAGAAGCTTTGTTTGGGGGGGATTTTTTTTACTCTACCACTATTTAAAATATTATATCATTTTGTACTTTTTCAATAATTTATAAGAGCATTTGACAAATTTTTAAAAGTTTCAGGGGTGGGGGGCAATGCCCCCGGCCCTCCGTTTCGATCTGCCACTGGTCTAGACCAGGTTATTCTTAGTAGATTGGCTTGTTCTTGTGAGTCGTGAGTTTGGAAGATTTGGCTCATTGTTTGTCACTCATATATTCATTTGTGGGCTTAATCCTAAGTTTCCTCTAGCTATAATTAGTTCTTATTTCTAACAATTTTGGGATTGTAATCTCCGTTTATATATATATGTGTGTGTGTGAGAGAGAGTATTTGGGAAAGAAAATTGCTACCAACTAATGATGCTATTAAAAGTACTATTGATATTGTGCTACAATATAAGAAATGATAGCTAATATTCTTTAAGAGTATGATTACTATATAATTGAAAATATAAACTCATTTATAAGTATGAAAAGAAGATAGAATTCTATCCAATTGCGCTAATAAATGTATATAAAGTTAAGGAAAAGTATATTTTCGCGTCATTAAGTGGTGCATATATATATGATTAAGAATACTGTCAAATCCAATTTTTTTCTCAGAGAGTAACAAAATATTACAGGATTCAATATAATATGAAGACAAAGATATAATTTTAAGAAATTAATTACCCTAAAAAATGTTATCTCATAATTGAGTACCTTAAAACTATGCATATATATGTGATTAAGAACTCTTTCAAATTCCATTTTTTTTCTCAAAAGTGTAACAAAATAGTATAGCATTTGAAATACAAACTCATTTTTAATTATGAAGAAAAAAGGTTCAATTTTGAGAAGTTACCCTAAATAAATGTATATAAAAGTGAGGGAAAATGTATTTTTTAGTAATTAAGTACCTCACACTTTGCATATATATATGATTA
The DNA here is from genome assembly GCA_023374045.1 of Limonium bicolor. Classification (NCBI taxonomy): domain Eukaryota; kingdom Viridiplantae; phylum Streptophyta; class Magnoliopsida; order Caryophyllales; family Plumbaginaceae; genus Limonium; species Limonium bicolor. Next base: position 325,183,630 of record CM041777.1, on the reverse strand, counting down.
TAATATAATTACAAATTTCACTTTTTTCATAAAAGAGTTACAAAATCATATATATCATAACCCCCGTGTTAAATATGATTTAAAAAACATCATCTTTCTAAAAATAAATAAAAGGGTGTGTAGCTAATGATGTGGAAAAAAATGCACATCTAAATTGAGGAAAGAAAGATTATATAGTGGAAAATTTTAGGTATTTGTTGTTGAAGTTTTTTGGAATTTGTATTCTTTAATATTCACAACATGAGAACACGGTCAACACCGTTCTTGAAATACACGGTTTACCTTTATAGATTTTAATTTTTATCTAATAATTGTTAACTATTGAAATTTTAAAAAATAACTTTAATTAAATAAAAACGGTCTAATTTACGAGTACATACCACTACACCAATTTATTTTATCATATTAGATACACACATTTGTGTTTGATCTATTTCGATCTTGCTCGATGTTATATATATTTCATACATATAATACCTAACATTCAATATATATGGTCAAGACTATTTATACCTATACACATGGTCTGATCCTTGATGTGTGCATATTTAAAGCACTTTATTTTATATTAAAGAGTGGATAAATATACCCATACGTCACGGTTCGATGCTTGTGCACATTAATCATGTGTTTGAATTAAAGAGCGGTAAAGCATACCCATATGCGGCCACCGGTGGTAGGCCCGTTCTCTTAGCTATCAATTTGAGTGATATGGTTGAGCTCTTTAAACAGTTTTCACGTTTTTTTTAATGTGATCAGACTGCATTAGTGTGAAGGAAGTTAATGGTATATGGTGGGGAAGGTAGAGGTGTGGGCACACAACAACAAAGCTTCTTGGAGACCATGAAAATGATGGCTTGGGACAATATATTAAATTCACTCTAGGTGAAAAGATATATATCACCCCTAGTATTTATATGTAGCCGTGTAGATGAAGACGTCCAAGCCTCTCACCATTCTTTTGTTAGGTGAAATGTATAGTTGACAGTTGTTAGCTGAAATTAGAAAAAGTAGAAAGAAAAAATTAGAGAGAAAAAAATTAACAGATAAATAAACTCATTTGATAATGTGACAACAAAATGGGGATTGACAATCTAGGATCCCTAACATTCAGAAAATCTAGAAGGGTAATATCTATATCTCTAAAATAAGCCCAGTCAATGTTCCCAATGCTTACTATCATCAATTTCGCAGTGATTTTTCAAGCTTTTTAGCATGTCATTCGGAGGAACTAGTGAGTGGTGGAATGATGGTTTTGACTTTCATTGGAAGACATTGTGAAAATCGACAGAATAATGAGAGTTGTTGTAAACGGAAACTCCTAGCAATGGCGCTTAATCAAATGGGGGTCGAGGTATATTTATTCTATTTTCCAGTTTTTGTATATTAAGGAGGTGAGCTTGATTTTCTACAACTATCGACGCTATATATTTCTTCTCTAAGTTTTTCCACGGCCCATTTGGTATTTCTATTTCATATCATTAAAACTAGATCAAGTGTATATGTAAATTTTGCTTCATATAATACTAGTACATTTGAAAGGAAATTGATAGTAAATTTTTCCTAGTACTACTTTTGTAGTATAAGCTTTCCAAAAAGAAATCACATTTTAAGAATATCTCTTGTTATATTTTAGCGTGTTTCCTTAATCGTGTGTTATTCTGTCTTTTGACTTCACCTTTATCGATATTCTGTTAGATAAGATCACTTTCCCCTTTTGTTTTATAAATGATCCTCAAGCTCTAAACCCATTAAAACTGATGGACCACCTTAGACACTTGAGTATTAAGCGCAAACATCTTTTGCATAAAATGTTGCAAGGTAGTTGAATAATTTTCTTAATGAATCATTTCATTCTACTTATACTAACCTCTTATATAAGGAATTGTAGAGTACCCCTCACATTTGTAAAAGGCAAATTTTTGGCTAAAGGTGAATGTAGCCAAGTTGGCTACATCTAAGGACATTTTAGTCAAATTAGAATAAAAAATATCTTTATAGTAGGGTGTTTTTGTAATTAATGAAGTATGGTGGGACAAAATAGAAATCAGTTCAAGAAACCATCGCGCGACCGTTTATTGTTTTCTTTTCTTTTTTTTATCTTTATTTAACAATATTTTAAATAATTGTAACTTTTAATATATAAGTCCAAAATGAAAAAAATTATATAATTATTCATCTAAATTCAAGCTCTTCAAAACAAGACCAGTCATTGATATGTTTTGATAACTTTTTTAAAAAATTATTTTTATATGTATACGGTGATATTTTAATGTGAGGATGTATGTACATGTTTTAATGTGAGTATGTACATGTTTTAATATGACGATGTACATGTTCAAATGTGAGAATGTACATGTTTTTAATGAACATCTGTACATGTTTGTATGGTCATCCGTACAAGTTTTCTTCCTTATATGTAAGATATTTAATCTAAGGATGTACATATTTGAGATTCATACAGATTTATGTAACCATCTGTATATTTTTAATGTGATGATGTATATGTTTTTACGTGTGAATGTACATGTTTTAATGAACATTTGTACATGTTTGGATGACTATATGTACAAGTTTTCTTTTACGTTCTATACATTATACATGTAATTTTTTTTAAAGTTGTCAAAATATATCCATGATGACTGGTCTTGTTTTGAAGACCTTGAATTTAGATGAACAATGATATAATTTTTTTTCATTTTAGCCTTATATTAAAAGTTACAACAATTTAAAATTGTGTGATAAAATAAGAAAAAAAAAAAAAAAAAGAAAAAGAAAAAAAAGAAAACGTACGAGGCCAGGGTGAAAAAAAAAACAAAGAAGAATTAAGCTGCACCACGCTCTGGATTGTAGCCATCTCTAGCTACAGTTACATGTAGCCAAGACTGTCTGTTTGTAAAATGGTTGTCTATATGCAGGGTTTAATTGATGAAGAGAAGATGGATATGTTTAATATTCCAATTTATTATCCTCCCCAATGAAGTTGAAAGTGTGGTCAAGGACGAAGGATCTTTTACCATTGACAGTTGGGATATATTTGAGAATGATACCATTGACATTTGGGATATATTTGAGAATGATTGGGATTCTTCAATCTATTTTATGAATAATCAAGATTTTTGTAGCAAAGACAACAAAAATGACAGATGTAAAAATATGATTGAGGAAAGACACATCCCATTTGTGAGATGTATGAGATCAGTGATAGAGCCTCTACTCTTCGATCATTTTGGGAAAGATATAAGTGGCGAGGCCTTCAAGAGGTATAGGCGTATCATGGCAGATCACATGGTTAAGGAAAGTGGATTCTTCATCAACATCACCATTTTATTGCGCAAAGCTTTCTGAATAAGTACTTGATACAATCAGTGGCGGAGCCACATTATGTATTAGAGCCCCCTAATTGTCCCGATGACATCATTTATTTATTATCAGTTTTAAATAATATAGTTTATTTTGTTATAAATTAAGTTGAATTTATTAAAATTATCTAAATGTATTTATGATTTATTATTTTTAATTAACATAAATCCATTTTAAATTGTTTAGTATTATAAATAGAAATACTAAACTACACTTAAAACATTAGTTGATGTTATTAAGTGTCTTATATTTTATACATTATTGTTTTTATAACCATATTTTGAACTGAAACTTGTTTTAAAATATTAATTGTGTTTATCAAATTTTAGTTTAAGTCAACGAGTCTTGTAATTGTCACTATGTACTACATTCTGTTCTTAATAAATGATATTTTGAAAGTTGCCATTTTTTTCAAAATATAAGATGTTTTGGATTTTTTTACCACTCAATTTTCATATACCCTCCTACTTTTTTCTCTCACTCACAACTTCTCTATTCCTTATAAAAAAGTAAGGATAAAGTAGTCCAAAAATTGTCTCCTTAATTTCTATGTTTTGTAGAAAATTATCTATGTTCAAATTAAACCTTAAAACCATATTGTAAGTATTTTTATTTTAAAATTTTATTATGTTTTTGGCCCCCTAAATTTGAAATTCTGGCTCCGCCCCTGGATACAATAAATGCAATGACAAAGTGCAAACAAAGTATAAGTAATGAAAAGGTAAGTACAGTATTAAATCCCATGTCAAAATATCGGTGTAGTAGTTTTTTAATTTACATTAGGGGTTGTAATATTTCTACATTTATAGGGATGTTGTAAACCTGCTTCATACCAAGACTATCTAGTTTCGATGCATTGTTATTTAGCAATTAAGCTAAAAATGTCCATATTTTTTCCATTGTTATTCAAGTTTTTATATTAAAAAAAATAGTTTGAATTTTCTAAAGATAGATTGCTTAATTTGTCTTTATTATTTGTTGATGAATTTTTTAACCAATTGTATTTGCAATAGTTGAAGTACAAATAGACATACCATAAATAGAGTAATTAAGATGGTGATGCTAGTTGAAGGTTATTATTTACAAAGGTGGTGCAGAGTTTTGACCTCTATGATATGTATACATATACCATTGTCATATAAACGATCCTCGACTACCGTGTGGGAGCTCATCTTTATTTGTTGCAATTGAATTTGTTCGAGGCTCAAGAAAGTACTTGAAGAGCTCTATTTTGGTATCTTTTTTTTATAATTTGGGCATATAACCATTTGAATTAAATAAGTCTGGATAACTAAGTGGATGGGTTTATTTGGGTCTCGTTAAAACTCCTCTAAACAAAACCTAATGGGAAAAGGCTTAAAGAGAAAAAAGAGTATCCGTCGTATCCGATTACACACCTAACTAACATGAAATCCAACCACAGCTCGACATAACAACACCACACTCGAAAATCCTTGGAAACACACCCGTAGGCCACGACCCAAAAAGGAAAAAAGACAACACGTCTAACCCAAGGCACCTATAAGCCGAGACAACTAAGTAACTCAAAGATATGCCACACCTAGTCTTCCACCACCCAAGTCCAAATCCTGACTCCAAACAAAATCAAGAGTTGCTTTCCAAACCTTGCTCCCTCTGGGGTCCCATAGTTCCATAAGATCACTATACCTCCTGTCTTGCCTAGGCTAAAACCTCCTCCGCTGCTCGCCCCAACTATTCTTGCCCCAAATGCTCCGGGTTACTATGAACGCCAATCACACCTATTGGTTACTAGAGAGAGGCTATAGTTGATAGCAATGTTGGCTTTAGTTTGCTCTGGGTTCGGGACATGACAGCCCAGTACTCTCATATCTGTTAGGCTGTGGGTTTGTTGTTCTTTGTTCTGGAAACTAATCAACCAGACGTGTATTGTTTAGCTGGCTATGCAGCACTACCTATCAAACAAAACTTAGTGCTACTATCAAATGATAGAAAAATGTATTAGACCTCTGTCATTGTAACCTTGTGCGGAATGAGTAAAGAGTACACAAAAGATGCAAACAAGAAGACTACTATAGCAACACACTTCCACTGATTCAAGCGACATTAAGATATGCCAAAAGACACAAACATCTTTAAGGGGAAGTAAGCTAACAACCCACCATGAAAATCCACACCATTTATATTTTATTAAACAAGAGATCTCCGTAGAGCTCCACTCCCCAGACATTACATAACAATAGAGCCAAGCAAATAATGAAAAATGACGGACAGCATATACATTCATATATACAGACTAGTATATTCCTGTCCCATCTTTCTGATGCACGCAACATACTATAGATACATACCAAGCCAACTTCAAAACAGACATGCTTAGTGCGATCATAGAATTACTCAGCCGTAGCACCTAATAGGATCATTGCAGCCTTTTGCAGCCGATTGCTTGGACCCAAAACGGCCACCTTTTGAAAGGTATTGTTGGTGATACTCTTCTGCTCTGTAAAACTTTTTAGCAGGTAAAATTTCAGTTACTATCTTTCTCTTCACGATTGTTTGGTGCTTCTCCATTGATTCCTTAGCTGCTTTCTCTTGCTCAGGCGTGTAATAGTATATTCCTGATCTATACTGGGTTCCAACATCATTCCCCTGTCAACATAACTCGAAGGTTTCAGACGTATAAGGATATGGGAGTTTAATCCTGGTTTGTATGGACATGACGGTTGCAAAAGAGGATCAATTATAAAGCAAGTGCAGGATAAAAGTTCAGATTTACCCTAACATGACAATTGCAGGTCTAAAACAGACCAGAAAACACACTATTTACACTCTCGAAGAACCATAATTGTGTTGGCGGCTGATTGGTTTCCTTTTGGTTGCGAGAAGAGAAAAGGCTTATGAAACTTCACCTATAGACTACAAGTATTGAGTTAAAGCGAGAGGATGATTTTACCCTAAATAACTAGGAAACTGAAGGAGAATTCAATAGGAGAAACTGACTACTCGGGGTTCAAAACCGGCTTAACTCAGCAACACATCAATAATTAAATTAACTAGTTTATCCATCCTTCAGGGAAATGGAAAAGGTACGGAAAGAAAGTTCATCATAAAATCTGAAGTACCAATCCAAAGTAACAGGATCCTAAAAGGCAAAAGCCATGTAGCAAGCTATCCGTCCATCACCAGTTAAGAATAACCATTACCGAATTTAAGATCGGTGATCTGCAAATAACCGCTTAACACAGGCATACAAACCCGCTGAATAAGATCATGGCTCTAATCGAAACACTCGAGCAAAAACGCGTAAAAAACGGAGACGACCACAGACGCCACCCAATCACACCATAATCCAACTAATCAAACTTATTAAACCAGACCAAGATTAACATAAAACCTACCTGCCGATTTATCGTGGTGGGATCATGTCTAGCCCAGAAAACATCGAGCAGAGTCTCATAGCTACATTCCTGAGGATCATACTGAACCCTAATCACCTCAGCATGACCAGTCGTCCCAGAACACACATCTTCATATTTGGGGTTATGCAACATCCCCTGTGAGTAGCCCGCTTCGGTCTTTGATACTCCGGGGACCCTCTGGTATGCCAATTCGACACCCCAGAAACACCCTGCGCCGAATTGCGCGAACTGTTGGCCTGGTGCCGGCGTGTCGTTGTCGGGACCCTGAGCAATCGCGGAATCGGGAGACGAATCCATGTTGACCTCGGGGGATTTTGAGACAAACCCTAGCTTCTCCAACCAGCTAGTCATACGGGGTTTAAAGGGCGATGAATAAATATGGGTTGGGAGGATAAAGGAGAGAGAGAGAGAGAGAGAGAGAGAGAGAGAGAGAGAGAGTCAAGGATTCGCGGCAGTACTGCTTGTTGTCACTGATTGTGAAGAGAGGAGAGAAAGCTGGCCGAAGAAGTGGTGGTGGAGGAGGTGACTTGGTGGCCAAGGAGTGGACCGGTCAGAAGTTAGCTGGAATTGAGATTCGGTATTCAGGGATTTTTCCTTTTTTGGCACCAGTTTTTAAGCATTTTGACGTGTCTGGAGTCTGGCCGTAGTTTTCATTTGTTGGAAAAATTTTCCATTTTTTAAAGAAATCTTCAGATTTATGTTTCATCACATTATCGAAATCAAACTTAATTCACTGTTTTTCTCTTTAATATTAAGTATAAAAGATAAAATAATTTTATAAAATTAAAATTTGTACCATATAGTTTATCATGTAAAGAATCATGTATAAAAATTAAAATTTTAAAATCATTTTATCTTATATGTTAAATATTGAAGTTAAATAACATATCCAATAGTATACATAACGCTCAATTCAGGACGGAGGGAATATATGTTAATTTAAATATTTAATTATTTTCCCACAAATATTAGTTGGTATGTTTATGTAGTATCTAATATAAAAATTGATATACTCTAGAGATATACGATATGACTAACATGCAACGTTAATAAATGCAATAAAGTTTGAAGTTTTTTTAGAAAAAAAATTTAGACATGAGATAAATTATCACAATGATCATTAGAAAAGATAAGATACAAGATAAAAATGTCTAAATGTTTAAGGCTATTGTTTTTGCCAGAATATTAAATAATAATATAGCTAATCCTTTTTTGTAATAGATTTTTGTAGTGTATCCAAGATATAAGAAAAAAATCTATCTTTTTCTATATATGGCACAAAAAAGCATCATGGAAACATGTCTCCTATGCCTTTGTACCATTGATAAATGGTCTTTGTGCATCAGTTGAAAACATAGATTCAAAAACAAAAGTTAGGTTTAAGTTTTACACGTTAGAAAGTTTCACATGCACAATGAGAAAGAAAAGAAAGTTGGTGACGGAGACTCAGAGGTAACAAGCGGATTTGGTCCAAGCAAGTGAAGTAAGGAGCTCTTGCTTGGGAATTTTTCTCTGAAAAACTTCCCACAATGAATGGATAAAAGTACAAAGAGTACGATTTAGGATAATGGAGTTCCTTACCAGAAAAAACTGAGTGAGTAGACAAAGCATTATATAGTATGTTCCAACAATTCAGGGGATATCCTTCTCTTTGTAGGCAAAATCAGAAGGCAAAGTATCATATGGTTATTTAATCCTACTGATAGAAGTTTGCATACTAGTATTCTTAGGCAATGGTTTACAGCAGATGATGTAAGGGAAATTGAGTCTATAGACTTGAGGAGTGGGCCTGGTGATGATCGGTGGTTTTGGAATGGATCTAAGTCTGGTCTTTTTGCACTTTGTTCAGCCTATTTTATGGCTTATGTAGCTAGAAATGCAAATTCACCTCAGTGTTCTAGGGGGGTTGCATAGGGGAAATTCTTTAAAAAAAGTTTGGGGCTGTGCTATCCTTCTTCGGGTTAAAGTGTTTTGGTGGAAGCTTTTGCATGGGTTTTTGACATGCGGTGCACTTTTATCTGATAGATTCAAGGATCCAAGTCGTGATGTTTGCTTCTGTGGGTCAGCAGAAACTTTTAGTCATGTTTTTTTATTCTGTCCATCTGTGATTAGTTTCTGGGATCGGGGTTACCTTGGACAAGCCAATTGTGATGGCCCCTGATGGTGCTTTCCTAGATTGGGCTGTGCATCTATGCTTGTCTTTGAAGGGGCATTTTTTTTTACAAGTTTCTTCTTCTCTTGTGGAAAATTTGGTTTAGTAGGTATCAGTTTACTCATGGCTCTGCTCATAGCTTGGAGGAAATATGGTTTCAAGCGGAGGCTTACCTGGATGTGGCTTGTGTTGTTGGGCGAGGTGATATCCTAGTTGGAGGGAGTGTCTTGGATTCAGATGATGACTCAACGAAAATTTATGTGGATGGAAGTTACAAATTTGGTGCTCTAGCAGGATTTGGTGCGGTTGGTTTGAAACATGGAAAATTGGTGATGGTTGGATGTTGAGGATCCTTTTTGCAGCAAGAGGAAGTGTAACACCCTTACTAACTCGGCTCCTAATTGTCATATAATCGTCGTACTTAAACATTTAAATCACAACGGTAATAACAGACTGACGTACTAATGGTGTTACCATCATCAATCGCCCATACGAGTGATAACGCGTTACAAGATAATCAACATACAAAACGTATTCCTGCAGTGACCACAAGAGATAGATAGCGGTTTTAATAATCCAAAAGTAATACAACAACAGTTCATCCTTTACATAATCCGTACATGTGAGCATCTAAAAATATGTACGCCTCGGTTCACAAAACCCGAGTCCAAAATAACCGTGCAAGTAATACCGAAGTCTATACCAAAACGTGCAGCTAACAAAAGTCGCGCCCCCCGTCGACACTCAGCTAGTCTCCTGAAAAGTAATATGGTTGTGGTATGGAATCAGCCCCTGCTGAGTATGTTATCACATGCCCTATCATGCCCCCTCAAACCCCTCAATTAATTGGTTGAGAGCATGAGATTCAATTACATGCAATACCATTTTAACAATTAAACTGTAAGACAATTAACAGTAGTAACCATACAATAAACAACCATCACATGTGTTTCATACAACACATAACCACATAGCATAACCAGTGAACAACAAGGCGAAACAATTAGGATTATAAACAAGTATAGATCCCCGTCTTTGGCATACAAGCCCAAATAATGTTCGCCTAAGGTACGGGCTAATATAGATGTTCGTAATTGTTCAGTTATACCTAATGACGGCATCTCGTTAAAATGACACTTCTCTAAATTACCCATATATTATGGCGTCACCCACGGCAGTAGCCACTTCAGCGGTAGAGTCTCCGACCAACAAACCATTCTAGTTCATGGGAATTTCTTTTAATACTTACGGACTCGTACGCTGACATCCTAGTATCATTTTTGTGATCACAGCGTGCACCAAGAGCAACATCCTCCTGGATTTGTTCATCTATACCATCGCATTGCATTACCAATTTTCTAACACAGCAGAATAAGGTCGTTAGTCCAATCCTAAGTATATCTACTCGGGATCCAGTGTTAGATACGAGAGCGGCGTTAGAAAAGGCCAATGCTCCGTATTTAAGTCTCGGATAATATATATATATATATATATATCTTATTATCCTAATGCTACAACGTTTTTTCTTATGTTCCTTATATTACACATATAAGATAGCATCATAGCCGCTAGTTCCTTTTATATATAGATTCATATATACGAACCAATACTGTTATCGCAAAAACAGTAAATACAAAGCAGCTTAAATATACAGTTCATGCAAATTTATTCACACATTCAAACATTCAATCTTATCATAGAATTCACAGAAGTCTGAACTGAGGAAGTCCTCAGAGACAATCAAGGACACGTAACAACATACCGTGCACCGTGAATATAGGACCGTGAAGTATGAATCAAGCTAAATCCGATGCTCCTCGAGACGTCTCTAACAATCTAATAATACGTATCACACTGTGCATTAGCATCTTATATAACAACATTACTCTACGGCACCTCATACCGTCGCTAATCCCTCCCAGTTTATTCCCCATCGTTTAACAACTAACGTCTCTCGGGTTTCGCTTGGGATAAGTTTACGTAAACGTTATCTTTACATGCATGGGAATATTGTCGTTTATTATATAAATAAACTTATACATTCATTATCGCATGTATTTTATTATACACTTGTATGTTATATAGTTTGACAATATATTGCATGTATATATTCAATCATATATTATACATCTCCCTAGTATTTATTTCTCATTAAATACCTTGAACTATATAATCCATCTTATTTCATATACTAATTAAAATCTTAGAACATTCTTTAATTAATGTCAAAATCCCACTAGTGATATTATATGGTTACTCAACCATACTATATAATTCACTCCATCTCATATATTTATTTATATATAAGAATTATGGGACCATTTATTATATGATATTTCTTTATAATTTATTCATTCTTCCTTAATGAATATTTTCGTATTATAAATGTTATAACCCTTATAACATTACAAACCATATTATAAATTTTCAATTCTAAATACCCATATTATCGAACAACCCCTTTATTTCTTTTATTTACAAAACCACCACATTATTTATTTAATGTCACATTATAATTATAAACTATATTTCATACCTTTATATCAATTTACCATTTATAACCTATAGTTATAATATGTTATAAAATATCAAACAAAAATTAATGTTGTCGGTTTTTATTAATATTCACCCAAAACTTTTAGAAATTACAACGTAGCCCCAAATATTATTTCTTTGTTACACTTATATCATATATCTTATATTATGATATTTTATATTCAACAATTGTATAACCTATGGTTATAAATACCCAAAAAATCCGAACAGACCCCTAGCTGTTACAGAATTATTTTTCAACACCAGAACTTTCTCAAATTACATTTTAACCCCATATATTATTCATATCATAATAATCATATAATAAACTATATAATATACATATATAATTCATTTTGACTCCAAATTCAACCAAATAAATTTCTAAAAATTCCTAACAACCCATGAGTGTTTGAAATATCATTTTAAACCCATAATTTTCAGTAATTCCCTTATTACCCCATATGTTATGTAAATTATACAATTTACTACATAACTTAATATAAGTTGATTTTTAATTCAATAATTCACCAAATTTGGTCAAAGTCTCCTATATAGTTAATATTTGACTTCTACATAGTTTTGACCCCTCTAATTTCTAGGTAATTACAGACTGTACCCCAATTTTTTATATAATTACAATTTAACCCCAAAACTTCATAAAATCTTATAGTTTTCATTTAAATTCCATTTAACCTCTAGTTTTCGTCTTTATCTTACTACAACTACAACCCTCTATATTGTTATTTAATTTTGTTTTCACCCCAGAAGTTATTCTAAGTGCATAAAATAATTAATTGTACTTTTAAACTTTAATAAAATGGCCTAATGACATGGCATTATTACAACCTTGAACTTGTAAAATAAATTACACTTAAATGTCATCAAAACATTGTAAACTCTCGGCCCTCACACATAATTCTTCATTAATTACCAAACTTCCACATAATGTCTTAAATTTGATAATTATGTTATTAATTCACTTAATTAATTTAACCAAAGTTTCTATATCATTTCCTAGTCATTTTTGGAGTAAACAAATGACCATTCATCACAGTTCACTCACGGCGCACATTTACATAAGGTCCCACAGTATTTAAACAAAATGTTTAGATGTTATACCTTGATTTAAGGTGTTAAATGCCTAGCTTTGGCCACGGCAGCTTGGGGGAAATTTTTTACAGCTTCTTGAATGTTTTCTAACAGCAAGACAAGATATAGTTTAGTTCCAGAAATTGAACTAACCATAGGAGTAATTATAAGCCATGAAAAACCTAGATTTTTACCTTAAGAATGACTTTAACTTATCTTTCACTCCTTGGATTGTCACAGCAGTTTGGAGGTGTGTTTATACACCTCTTGAAATGAATTATACAGAGAGGAAATGTTATGGTTCAGCTTAAAACAGAAACTAACCATAAGAGTCATTAAAGGTCTTAAAACATGGATTTTTACCTTATAATTACAAGCTGTTCCCAAGTGTTCCACAACCATATTTTACAGAGGAAGGAAGGGTGTTATTCCCTTAATAAAACCATGCCAAAGTGGCAGATCAACCCAGCCAAACAGAAGCTAGAAGACTTACTCTTTTAACCACCTTAAATGGTGTTTTGGGGCGGTTTTTGCCAGCTCCAAGGGAATGAGGTTCTCCAATGTTCTAGCATTGAAATATGAAGATTTTAAAGGGTTTAGTTCATAGGAATCATCCAGAATAATAATAGAAAGAAAGGTAGGTGCTTAGAGCACATTTTTACCATAAAGGATGGCTTTGTCTTACTTCCATCCCCAAACTTGGTTCCAGCCGAAAATTACCCCTTTTGGCAACTTGGATTCAGCCTATACTAATGGGGGAAATGAGCTGAATCTTGGATCAATGGATAGCTAGTGAAAAGGGGAAGAGAGTGAACTATCATAGGACTTAAGAGCTTACCTTATGCCTTAGGAATTGATTTTCTTCCAAGCTTGCTCTTTTCTGCTTATTTGTAGAATAAAGGAGAGAGGAGGGTGGTAATCTCAGCTACCAAGGGAAAGTGAGGAGGAAAGAGAAGAAAGATGACTTTTAAGTCTTAATGGTAAAGCATGGGTCTTGCATAGTATTTGGTGACTAAGCTCATCCTAAGAAGATATTTTGATTCAAAATTAGCAAGGTGGCAGCCTAGGGAAGGCACATTACCGGCCACATTTTGCACCAAGGGCAAAATGGTCTTTTTGCTTCATTTTTAATGTTATGACATATAACTTGTACATTTGGACTTATATCATGTGTTAGTTTGTTACCAACATGATTTCCTTGTCCTAAGGTGTGTAAATATGTATTCTTGAGAAATTGGTATACTTTACTATTCATTAAAACTAGTAAAAATGTATACTTTGATTCACCTTTGATATTGATGTTCTTTTTGTTCATCTTGTGTATCTTGGACTTGTTTTATGTGTTAACATGTGTAACATGTGTTATTTAGTGTCCAAAGGTGCATACACTTATGTTACAAGTGATATTTTACTCACAATTCATTTTGACTTCTTAAGGTACATTTTTCCTTAAGTGTTTGTGTTCTTTGTTCATGGAGTTGTGTATATCATGATAAATCAATTGTAGGTTGATTTTCCTCCTTTACTATGCTCTACTTATGCCCATGTGTTTATATAAGGTTTAGTAACCTTCATGGAGTATATATTTATTTATATAAGTGTGTTTGGAGTTTCATGATTCATGGTTCATTAAGGATTATTAGCCTTCTTAACTCATTAATTGTCTTTTGATTTGATTGATGAACCTTAGGGGTATTTAAATCTACCCTCCTTCAAAAGTCTTCATCCCGAAGTCCTTATTCATATTCAGTTCTCCTAAGGAATCCAGTTCCACTAGGTAACCAGAAACAGACCATCGTTAGGGAGTACATCCCACTAGGTTCAAACCAAGTCTATATGTATCATAATTGATACAACACTAATATCATTCCACATAGCCAAAAATCATGACACAATTTCATTCATACACAGCACTAAACAAGGTGCACAACCAACAGAAGTACTCAAGGGTACTATATATATATATATATACCAATCAGGTGCACTAAGGCACATACATACAATGTATCAAACATACAACCAATTACCAAACAACTATGTATGATGCAGCATAACACCAAAACACACCACAAAACATGCAAAGTACAAGACCTAATGCATAAACATATGCATAAGCCAAGTGGCTCTACCCCCCATAAAAAGGGTTTGACCATGAACCCGTACAAGTATCTCAGCTACTACTCGAAGAGTGCTGGATACTTCGTCCTCATGAATTCTTTTAACTCCCATGTAGCCTCCTCCACCTCATCGTTTGACCAGAGAACCTTGACCATGCTAACGGTCTTGTTCATAGTCTACCTCGTCTTCGTATCGAGGATGCGGAGTGATACTTTTTCATATCGAAGAGCGGGGTCTAGCTCAAGTGTTTCTGGCTCTAAAACGTGCAATGGATGGGGCACATACCTCTTCAACTATGAAACGTGAAAGACGTCATGCACCCTCCCGAGCTCTGTTGGAAAATCCAGCCTGTAGGCTAACGGGCCCACTCGCTCCCTAATCGCATATGGCCCAACATACTTCAGGC
The DNA here is from genome assembly GCA_023374045.1 of Limonium bicolor. Taxonomy (NCBI): domain Eukaryota; kingdom Viridiplantae; phylum Streptophyta; class Magnoliopsida; order Caryophyllales; family Plumbaginaceae; genus Limonium; species Limonium bicolor. The sequence continues at coordinate 325,168,566 of CM041777.1, read as the reverse complement.
TTAGTTTGCCCTTCTACCCAAACCGGAAGATCCCCTTCATGGGTGACACTTGAAGGAATACTCTATCATCAGTACTAAACTCGATGTCTCTCCTCCTGATGTTGGTATAGGATTTCTGCCGATCTTGGGCTGTCTTCATGTTCCTACAAATCTGTAGAACATCCTCCTTGATCTGCTATAGGTACTTAGGTCCTAGAAGTGTAGTCTCGCTGGCCTCGTCCCAGCATAAAGGAGTCCTACACGGTCTACCGTACAGAGCCTGGAACGGTGGCATCTGAATAGAGGAGTGGTAGCTGTTGTTGTAGGCAAACTCTATCAGATGTAGTTGCTCTAACCAGCTCCCCTGAAAGTATAAGGCACATGCTCTAAGCATGTCCTCCAGTGTCTTGATGGTCCTCTCACTCTGACCGTCGGTCTGAGGATGAAATGCCGTATTCAGCTTCAGCTTCGTACCAAGGCTTCCTGAATTTGACCCCAGAATCTAGATAGAAAATGAGGATCTCTATCAGACACAATGGTCTTCGGCAGACCATGGTGTCAGATCACCTCCTTTTGGAACAAGTCCGCCAACTTCGGGACCTTCTAGGTATCCTTCATTGTGACAAACTTCGTCACTTTCTTAAGACGATCTACAATGACCCAAATTGTGTTCAGTCCTCCCTTAGTCTGTGGGAGACCGACAACGAAATCCATTGAGATGTCCTTGAACTTCCAGTAAGGAATAGGCATGGACTGCACTAATCCGCCGGGTCTCCTCTGCTCAAACTTAACCTTTTGATAGGTCAAGCATCTAGTCACATAGTCGGCTACGTCCTTCTTCATCTTGCTCCACCAGAGATGGACCTTCAAGTCCTTATACATCTTCGAAGAGCCTAGGAGGACGGATAAGGACGAGCAATGAGCCTCTTGGAGTATCTTCTCCTTCAGGTCAGGAGAAGACACTGGAATACATAACTGGCCATTCAATCAAATCATGCCGTCGTCGCTTTGTTCGAAGTCGTACTTCTGACTCTAAAAACAACCCTCTGCCATTTTCTGCCTGATACTCTGCATATATTGATCGCTCTCCTGTGCAGCTCGTATCTCATCAATCAGACTGCTGCCCGCCAAAAGAGTAAACAATGAATGTGCTCGGCGGCTCAAGGCGTCAGCTACAACGTTTGCCTTGCCCTCCTTATACCTCAGGTCTATGTTGTAGTCCTTCAAGAACTTGACCCATCTTCTCTGTCGCATGTTCAGCTCCTTCTGAGTGAAGAGATGCTACAAACTCTTGTGATCAGAGTAGATGGTGACTCTCACACCATAAAGATAGTGGCGCCAGATCTTCAAAGCGAAGACTACTGCGCCCCACTCAAGGTCGTGTGTGGGGTAGTTCACCTCGTGCTTCTTCAGTTGTCGGGATGCGTAAGTGTTGTGCAAAATAGAGGTGAAACTATCTTGCTAACTATGGCCGTGAACCCAATCATTATAGTACAACAAGGTCGTATCCACAGGGACTTCGTAACTATCTAGTTAACTATAAGCTTAGTAAATGTGCAAGAAGATATATACAAAAATGCATAAATGTAAATTGGGGGTTTTTGGGTTTTTGGTTGATATTGGAAATTGAAGAAAAGTAATAAAGTTAAACTAATTGATCTAAAATAGGTGTATACCTTGGGATAGTGGGAACACTAGTAGAAAAAATGTTTTTAACCACGGTTATTTTGCCTATATACCACGGTTAGGAACCGTGGTTTATGCTCGCGTCGCATATAGAAAATTGCCTATATACCACGGTTGAGAACCGTCGTTTAAAAGTGAGACTATATACCACGGTTTGCTATGACCGTCGTTTAAGACCGTGTTCGGACGCGGTCCTCACCGATTTTAAACGATGGTTAAGGTCAGAACCGTGGTATAAAGTACCTTTTATACAACGGTTAAAGCCTGAACCGTGGTATAAAGTTCCTTTTAAATGACGGTTAGTCTCAAAACCGTGGTATATAATGTATAAAATCAGCGAATAAACCACGGTTATACATATAACCGTGGTTTATAGTCTATGAACTTTTTTTCGAAATCACCGGCGATTTAGAAGCGCCGCTTCACGGATCTCAAACAGAGCACAGAAGATAATGAATAGGCTAGAACATGTATGTTCCTTGTTTGTATTTAGGGTTGCAAAATAATGAGTGAAGAATGGAGGCGTAGTATGTTCCTTGTTCGCGGTGGGTTGCAAAATTACCGTGTGGTTGAAGAGAATGAAGAATGGAGGCATAGGCCATGTTCCTTGTTCGCCGGTTATGGTTGCGAAAATTACTGTGAGTGGAGATGAGGCAGAGCATGTGTTCCTTGTTCGCAAGTGTAAGCTGAAAAAATTACCGAAAAACAAGAGAATAAGAGAGGATGGAGCATGTTCCTTGTTCGCTGGTTAAGGTTGCAAAAATTACTGTGAGGTTGAAGAAGAAGAGTTGCAGAGCATGTTCGTCGGTTTGGGTTCCAAAATTACCGTGAGGTTGAAGAGAATGAAGAAGAGTTGCAGAGCACGTTCGTCGGTTTGGGTTCCAAAATTACCGTGAGGTTGAAGAGAATGAAGAAGAAGAGTTGCAGAGCGTCGTCGGTTTTGGGTTCCAAAATTACCGTGAGATATAAGAGAATAGAGAGAAAGATCCGCGTTAAATTTGGGCTGAAAATTAAAATTCCCGCCTAGACTATATACCATGGTTGACTAAAAAAACGTGGTTTAATATAGTAAGATGTGCAATATAAATGACGGTTGCCTAGGAACCGTGGTATATAGGTACCCTATATACGACGGTTCTCCAAGAACCGTGGTATATTCACTCTGGCATGTACCTTAAATGACGGTTGCCCTGAAAACCGTGGTATATAAGTAACCTATATACGACGGTTCTCCAAAAACCGTGGTATATGCACTCTGGCGTGTACCTTAAATGACGGTTGCTTTGAAAATCGTGGTTTATAAACTTTAAACCACGGTTTTTCCTTTAACCGTGGTTTAAACGCCGTCATTAAAAATCTTTTTCTACTAGTGGAACCTCTTAGATCACCCAAATATGCTCTCCTTTCTACCTCACTAAGTTGTCTATTAGAGCTAATGTAAAGATTCTCCAAATCATGGACTAATAAAATCTTACCTAATTAATTACACCTCCCAATTCAAGAAAGGCTAGAGTCACTAGATAGCATTAATTTCAAGCTCCTAACAATAGGCCTAAAGTTCCACTCCCAAATCTAGAGAAATGGAAACTAGGGTTCATCCCCAATTTGTCTAATCTCAAGCTCAAGATATAATTTCACAAAGAACCACAATAAATGCAATAGGAGATCAAATCTAAAGCATTAATTAAGAATTGATGAGGAGAAAACAACTACAAAAGATGAGTTAGGTTTACAAAAGCAATTTGGGGATTTTGGGGAGAAACCTCATCCAAAGGTATACAAGAGTTCAAACAGCCATTAGAGAGTAAAGGAGAGAGAGAGATAGAGTAAGAAATGGCCATTAATGGAGCTTGAGAGCTTCAATGGAGGTGGGTCTTCCTCCTCTCCTTCTTCATCCTCTTTCCCCCCTCTTTTTCTTCCTTTGGCGTCGCTTTTGGTCTAGGTTTTAACACCCCTCTCTCTCCTTCTTTTTCTGCTTTTAAAAACACAGATCTGGGCAAAATTTTGACCCGACCGACCTTACCAAGGTCGGTCCTACGGTCGGTCAGAGTCAGTAGCAATTTCGGGCGCGTTTTTAAGTTCGACCGACCTTACCAGGGTCGGTCCTAAGGTTGGTCAATTCCAGTAGCTTTCGGCCCCTGAAATTTGCAATTCCGGCCTCCGAAACTTCTGACCGACCCTCTCAAGGTCGGTCCTAAGGTCGGTCCTATGGACAGACTAATCTTCAAAACGTTGTATCTTCTTCGTTTTAATTCCGATTTTGGATCCGTTTACGCCCACGCGTTTATCTCTTCGTCTACTTTAATCCTAGCTATTTTATTCCTCCTATTTAAATAATAATTATGTAAAACACCAATAAAACACAAAAGTAAAGGAAAACTAGCTAGAGTGGAGAAATGAGCATGAAAAGTGTTGATAAAACATATGAAATACACCTCTAAAACATGCTTATTTAGACACTCATCACACCCCCCACACTTACCTTTTTTCTTGTCCTCAAGCAAAACCAAGCGCCCAAGCAAGTAAGAAATGCTCAAGACTAACAAATACTAACATGATTTGTAGGATAAGAGAAGAAGTAAAAAAGTGATTAAAACCTTTGAGGGGTGTGAACCATCTCTCAGTGGTGGCATGGGTGTGCTTAGGCAAAACAAAATCTAGAGTTTCGGGGTATGATCCAAAGTGCTTCAAAGTTATAAAGATTAGATGATTTGGAGAGCTTTTACTATGGCCAACTTCTCTCAAGAATGGGCATTGAGAAGAAACCAAAAGGAAAAAATAGATTTATGCATTTGTTTCACTTTTGCATAAGAGATGAGAAGATAAAATTATGGCATCAAGCCTTTGCAATTAAGAACACTCAACCCTCATTGTTGGTTACCAATGGCGTCTCACAAGTCCCTTAAAGGATTTTTACAAAGAAGCACCCCATAGTAATCCCTAAGAAAGAAGACAGAAAGAACCCCTAAGCAATAAAAATACAACCATTCAAGATCATTTGGCCATACCACATGAAAAATGCTCCTCAAAAGCAATCAAAAACAAAAATTTGAGCATTTATCCCATAATTCATTACAGTATTTGATCTTAATGAGAACAACTCACAACACAAGGGTCCAAGTTTTTGATTTTGGATAACCGTAAGATAAGTAGAGAGATTAAGCATTTAAGCACACAATTCACTGAAAAGGTCACTCCCCCACACTTAATTTGAACAATGTCCTCATTGTTCACCAGACAAACCTGCGAAGGTTTCCGAAGACCTTTTCAGGAAGCAGACAAAAGAGAAAACATATGGGGCACAAGCAAACATTATAGCACAGAAGCTATCGCCAGAAGAAGAATGCCTTAGAATCAAAATGAAGGAGAAGTGAGAGACACAAAATTAAAAGAAACTAGTACTCCCTTGGGATTGTTTTTTCTTGCATTGAAGGAACTTCCCCACTCTTGAGTTTTATCCTTAATTAGCGTAGCTTGGTTGCGGTGTGGATGTTAAGTTGGACCAACATAAAACACTAGAAGCAACCAACAATAAACGAGGTTAAAAGCTAGCAAAAACAAAATCAAAGGAGAACCTAACAAATTAAAATAAAGAAGAATGAAAGAAATTCACCTGGGTTGCCTCCCGGGAGCTGGCCATCTTTAAGGACTTTAGCTAGACCATACCACATTGAAGTCCTCCAGGATCAAAAATGAATGTTGAAGTGGGCTTCAACGGGTGGGTGAGGTGGGCATCATTTTTCATTCAAGAACGGCCCAAATATTGAGGTTGATGATCCTTGGTGCAAGAATCATCTAGTGGTGGAGACTCCTCCTCAAATTTAAGGATGAAGACATCCTTATCTTCATTGAGCGGTGCAGGGAGAACTCTGGGGTGGACTTTGTCTTCTATTTCTGGCCCATGATCAAATGGGAAGGTGGCCTCCACACTTAGAGGGGGGACTTTATGCTTCCACCTTACATCATTGTTGCACAGGTGGGGAAGGCCTTGATCCTCCGGGTGGAGATCAAAGTTGGGTGGCTCCTCCTCCTCAATTTTAAGGATGTAAACATCCTCATCTTCATGGGGAGGCTCATTGGAAGAGCCTTGATGGACATCAACTTTAGAGGGAGATAACTCCTTGAAGTAGATGATGACACTCTCCTCTGATGACTCGGAGGGAGGTGATTGCTCCTCCTTCTCAATGTTGAGGATGTAAGCATCCTCAATGTCTTGGTAAAGCACATGGGGGCAGCCTCTAGAGTAATCAACTTCAGAGGGAGCAAAGGACTCCATGAAGTCAAAGTGGAAATTCTCTTCTGATGGGTTATCTTCAAGATCGAGCTGGTGGTTGAATGGCATTGAAGTCTCTGATTCAAACATAGGAAGAGTGGAGGAGTAGCTAAAGTCCTCAACAGGTTGCTCCACCTCATGTACTGTTTCGCTCGCGAGTTGTTGCACAATCTGATCAATCCGAGCTTGAACATTCATGTTGAAGGTATCTTACTTCATGATAAAAGTATCTTGCATAGTTGGGTTAGACTTGCAAGAAGAGATAAGGTATGCCATGAGCTCCTCCAAACTAGGTGAATAAACCTTTACTGTGATCACATGACAGTGAGCGCTCGCATGGTCTCCTCCACACTCTTGTCACACATGCCTCTGGTAGACATATGAGTTAAGGTCCTCCATGAGAGCTCTCATTTCTAACATTGTTGTTGGGCACTTAGTGCTCTCATGGTATTCTCCACACCTTTGGCATACACTCCATTGATTGTAGTTCTCTGCGCCATAGGAGTAGTCATATCACACTCCAGTTTGATCATAGTGACCATCCATCATAATTAAGTTCCTAAAAAAATAGAAAAAATTTATACACAAAAGAGGTAAATAAAGAAATGAAAAATATGCACAAAAACTAAACAGATAATAAACTAGATAGTTGGACCAAAGTCTCCGGCAACGGCGCCAAAAACTTGTTGTGCAAAATAGTGGTGAAACTATCTTTCTAACTATGGGTAGTGAACCCCATCATTGTAGTACAACAAGGTCGTATCCACAGGGAATTTGTAACTATCTAGTTATTTATAAGCTTAGTAAATGTGCAAGAAGATACATACAAAAGTGCATAAATGTAAATTTAGGGTTTTGGGGTTTTTGTTTGATATTGGAAATTGAAGAAAAACATAAAGTTAAACTTATTGATATAAGATAGGTGTATACCTTGGGATAGTGGGAATCTCCTAAATCACCGAAATATGCTCTCCTTTCTACCTCACTAAGTTGTCTATTAAAGCTAACGTAAAGATTTTCCAAATCATCGACTAATCAAATCTTACCTAATGAATCACCCCCCCCCCCAATTCTAGAAAAGCTAGAGTCACTAGATATCATTAATTTCAAGCTCCTAACAATAGCCCTAAAGTTCCACTCCCTAATATAGAGAAATGGAAATTAGGGTTCATCCCCAATTTGTCTAATCCCAAGCTCAAGATATAATTTTGCAAGGAACCACAATAAATGCCATAGGAGATCAAATCTAAAGCATAAATTAAGAATTGATGAGGAGAAAAAACTACAAAAGATGAGTTAGGTTTACAAAATCAATTTGGGGATTTTGGGGAGCAACCCCATCCCAAGGTACAAGAGTTCAAACAGCCATTAGAGAGTAAAGGAGAGAGAGAGATAGTAAGAAATTTCCATTAATGGAGCTTCAGAGCTTCAATGGAGGTGGGTCTTTCTCCTCTCCTTCATCTCTTCTTCTTCCTCTTTTCCCCCTCGTTTTCATCCTTGGGCGTCACTTTTGGTCTAGGTTCGAACTCCCCCCCTCTCTCCTTCTTTTTGTGCTTTTAAAAACGCGGGGGCAAAATTTTGACCCGAACGACCTTACCAAGGTCGGTCCTTGGTTCGGTCAGAGTTAGTAGCAATTTCGGGCGCGTTTTTAAGTTCGACCGACCTTACCAGGATCGGTCCTAAGATCGGTCAATTCCAGTAGCTTTTGGCCCCAGAAATTTGCAATTCCGGCCTCTGGAACTTCCGACCGATCCTCTCAAGGGCGGTCCTAAGGTCGGTCCTATGGACAGGCTAATCTTCAAAACCCTGTATCTTCTTCATTTTAACTCTGATTTCGGATCCGTTTACGCCCACGCGTTTGTCTCATCGTCTACTTTAATCCTAGCTATTTTATTCCTCATGTTTCAATAATAATTGTGTAAAACACGAATAAAACACAAAAGTAGAGGAAAACTAGCAAGAGTGGAGAAATAAGCATGAAAAATGTTGATAAAACATATGAAATACACCTCTAAAACATGCTTATTTAGACACTCATCACACCCCCACACTTACCTTTTTTATTGTCCTCATGCAAAACCAAGCACCCAAGCAAGTAAGAAATGCTCAAGACTAACAAATACTAACATGAATTGTAGGATAAGAGAAGAAGCAAAAAGTGATTAAAACCTTTGAGGAGTGTGAACCATCTCTTAATGGTGGCATGGGTGTGCTTAGGTAAAACAAAATCTAGAGTTTCGGGGTATGATCCGAAGTGCTTCAAAGTTATAAAGATTAGGTGACTTGGAGAGCTTTTACCATGGCCAACTTCTCTCAAGAATGGGCATTGAGAAGAAAACAAAAGGAAAAAATAGATTTATGCATTTGTTTCACTTTTGCATAAGAGATGAGAAGATAAATTATGGCATCAAGCCTTTGCAATTAAGAATACTCAGCTCTCATTGTTGGTTAACAATGGCATCTCACAAGTCCCTTAAAGGATATTTAAAAAGAAGCACCCCTTAGCAATCCCTAAGAAAGAAGACAAAAAGAACCCCTAAGCAATAAAAATCCAACCATTCAAGATCATTTGGTCATACCGCAAGAAAAATGCTCCTCAAAAGCAATCGAAAACAAAAATTTGAACATTTATCCCATAATTTATAACAGTATTTGATCTTAATGAGAACAAGTCACAACACAAGGGTCCAAGTTTTTGATTTTGGACAACCGCAAGATAAGCAGAGAGATTAAGCATTTAAGCACACAATTCACTGAAAAGGTCACTCCCCCACACTTAATTTGAACAATGTTCTCATTGTTCACCAGACAAACCGGCGAAGGTTTCAGAAGACCTTTTCAAGAAGCAGACAAAAGAGAAAACACATGGGGCACAAGAAAATATTATAGCACAGAAGCTATCGCCAGCAGAAGAATGCCTTAGAATCAAAATGAAGGAGAAGTGAGAGACACGAAATTAAAAGAAACTAGTACTCCCTTGGGATTGTTTTTGCTTGCATTGAATGAACTCCCCCACACTTGAGTTTTAGCCTTAATTAGCGTAGCTTGGTTGCGGTGTGGATGTTAAGTTGGATCTGCATAAACACTAGAAGCAACCAACTATAAACGAGGTTAAAAGTTAACAAAAACAAAATCAAAGGAGAACTTGACAAATTAAAATAAAGAAGAATGAAAGAAATTCATCCGGGTTGCCCCTAGGAGCTGCCCATCTTTAAGGTCTTTAGCTAGACCATACCACATTAAAGTCCTCCAAGATAAAAAATGAATGTTGAAGTGGGCTTGAACGGGTGGGTGGGGCGGGCATCATTTTTCATTGAAAAACAGCCCAAATATTGAGGTAGATGATCTTTGGTGCAAGAATCATCTAGTGGTGGAGACTCCTCCTCAAATTTAAGGAAGAAGACATCCTTATCTTCATTGAGCGGTGCAGGGAGAACTCCAGGGTGGACTTTGTCTTCTATTTCTGGTCCAGGATCAAATGGGAAGGTGACCTCCTCACTTAGAGGGGGACTTTATGATTCCACCGTACATCATTGTTGCACAGGTGGGGAAGGCCTTGATCCTCCGGGTGGAGATCAAAGTTGGGTGGCTCCTCCTCCTTAAATTTGAGGATGTAAACATCCTCATCTTCACGGGGAGGCTCATAGGAAGAGCCTTAATGGACATCAACTTCAGAGGGAGATAACTCCTTGAAGTCGATGATGACACTCTTCTCTGATAACTCGGAGGGAGATGATTGCTCCTCCTTCTCAATGTTGAGGATGTAAGAATCCTCAATGTCTTGGTAAAGCACACGGGGGCAGCCTCTGGAGTAATCAACTTCAGAGGGAGCAAAGGACTCCATGAAGTCAAAGTGGAAACTCTCTTCTGATGGGTTATCTTCAAGATCGAGCTGGTGGTTGAATGGCATTGAAGTCTCTGATTCAAACATAGGAAGAGTGGAGGAGTAGCTAAAGTCCTCAACAGGTTGCTCCACCTCATGTACTGTTTCGCTCGCGAGTTGTTGCACAATCTGATCAATCTGAGCTTGAACATTCATGTTGAAGGTATCTTGCTTCATGATAAAAGTATCTTGCATAGTTGGGTTAGACTTGCAAGAAGAGATAAGGTCTGACATGAGCTCCTTCAAACTAGGTGAATCAACCTTTACTGTGATCACAGGACAGTGAGTGCTCGCATGGTCTCCTCCACACTCTTGGCAGACAAGCCTCCGGTAGACATATGTGTTAAGGTCCTCCATGAGAGCTCTCAATTCTGACATTGTTGTTGGGCACTTAGGGCTCTCATGGGAATTCTCCACACCTTTTTCATACACTCCATTGATTGTAGTTCTCTGTGCCATAGGAGTAGTCATACCGCACTCCAGCTTGATCAAAGTGACCATCAATCAGAATTAAGTTCCTAAAAATAAAATAAAAATTTTATACACAAAAGAGGTAAATAATGAAATGAAAAATATGCACAAAAACTAAATAGATAATAAACCAGATAGTTGGACCGAAGTTCCTGGCAACGACGCCAAAAACTTGTTGTGCAAAATAGTGGTGAAACTATCTTGCTAACTATGGGTAGTGAACCCAATCATTGTAGTACAACAAGGTCGTATACATAGGGACTTTGTAACTATCTAGTTAATTATAAGCTTAGTAATTGTGTAAGAAGATATATGCAAGAGTGCATAAATGTAAATTGGGGGGTTGTTGGGTTTTTGGTTGATATTTGAAATTGAAGAAATGCAATAAAGTTAAACTAATTGATCTACGATAGGTGTATACCTTGGGATAGAGGGAATCGCCTAAATCACCCAAATATGCTCTCCTTTTTACCTCACTAAGTTGTTTATTAGAGCTAATGTAAAGATTCTCCAAATCATAGACTAATCAAATCTTACCTCATTAATCACACGTCCCAATTCAAGAAAGGCTAGAGTCACTAGATAGCATTAATTTCAATCTCCTAACAATAGCCCTAAAGTTCCACTCCCTAATCTAGAGAAATGGAAATTAAGGTTCATCCCCAATTTGTCTAATCTCAAGATCAAGATATAATTTCACAAGGAACCACAATAAATACAATAGGAGATCAAATATAAATCATTAATTAAGAATTGATGAGGAGAAAACAACTACAAAAGATGAGTTAGGTTTACAAAAGAAATTTGAGGATTTTAGGGAGAAACCCCATCCCAAGGTATACAAGAGTTCAAACAGCCATTAGAGAGTAAAGTAGAGAGAGAGAGAGAGTAAGAAATGGCCATTAATGGAGCTTGGGAGCTTCAATAGAGGTGGGTGTTCCTCCTCTCCTTCTTCTCTTCTTCTTATTCCTCTTTTCCCCTCTTTTTCTTCCTTTGGTGTCACTTTTGGTCTAGGTTTGAACTCTCCCTCTCTCTTCTTCTTTTCTTGCTTTTAAAAATGCAGATCTGGGCAAAATTTTGACCCGATCGACCTTACCAAGGTCGGTCCTAGGGTTAGTCGGAGTCTATAGCAATTTCCGGCGCGTTTTTAAGTTCGACCAACCTTACCAAGGTCATTCCTAATGTCGGTCGGATCCAGTAGCTTTCGGCCCCTTAAATTTGTAATTCCGGCATCCGGAACTTCCGACTGACCCTCTCAAGGTCGGTCCGATGGACAAGCCAATCTTCAAAACGCTGTATCTTCTTCGTTTTAACTCTGATTTTGGATCCTTTTACGCCCACACGTTTGTATCTTCGTCTACTTTAATCCTAGCTATTTTATTCCTCCTGTTTCAATAATAATTGTGTAAAACACCAATAAAACACAAAAGTAGAGGAAAACTAGCTAGAGTGGAGAAATGATTATGAAAAGTGTTGATAAAACATATGAAATACACCTCTAAAACATGCTCATTTGGACACTCATCAGTAGGCAACAACCTTTCCTTGCTGTATAGGCACACAACCTAGACCGGTTCAAGAGGCATCACAATATACCCCGAACCCATCGGTGCCCTCAGGGATAGTAAGAACGGGTGCCGATGTCAGGAGATCCTTCAGTGTTGGAAAGGACTGCTCGCACTCGGCAGACCATAAGAACTAGGACTCCTTCTTCATGAGACTAGTCATCAGTTTGGCCACCTTAGAGAAGTCCTACAGATATCGCGCTCACTGAAATAATGTGTCCAAGGAATGACACGCTGTCCAACCAAAACTCACACTTTGAGAGTTTAGCATACAGCTGGTTCTCTCTCATGATACTTAGAACTCGCCTCAAATGTAACTCATGCCCCTCCTATGTCTTAGAATAGACCAGGATATCGTCGATGAAGACCACAACTGAACTATCAAGCTGTTCTCTGAAGAGATGATTCATCAAGTCCATAAAGATGGCTGGGGCATTCGATAACCCGAATGGCATAACAGTGAACTCGTAGTGCCCATACCGAGTTCTGAAAGCTGTCTTCTCCACATCACCCTTCGCAATCCTGATCTGATGGTAGCCAGATCTGAGATCTATCTTCGAGAATATAATGGCTCCTCTCAGCTGGTCAAACAAGTCATCGATCCGTGGCATCGGGTACTTGTTCTTGACCGTGACCGCATTCAGCTCGTGGTAGTCGATGCAGAGTCGCATACTGCCGTCCTTCTTCTTAACGAACAGCACTGGAGCACCCTAAGGAGAAACATTAGGTCGTATGAATCCCTTGTCGAGGAGGTCCTCCAGTTGTAGCTTCAGCTCCCTCATCTCAGCCGATACATGTACGGTATGAAAACGTATTTGCAGCAAGTGTACTGGTCTATCGTAGCAAGTTTTCCTAAGGTAGTATTCCCTAGGTTATCGAACCAAAGGAGGCGGTGTCTAGTTTAAGTCTTTTATCCACTAACTAATAAACTATAGCAAAATAGTCATAATAAATTGGAGTTTGAATGCAGAAATTAAACAATTAATTAAAAACAAAAACAATTAAAAGTGATTCTTTAACAAATCTAAAAGGGTGAATCCTGGTTTACTACTTCTCCCTAGTTTATCAATTCCCTTCCTGAGTGTTTTCTAAATTCTAGATTGCAACCTCAAATCTGAATTAATCTAAAACCGGTCTCCCAGAAGATATATCCTTACTAGCAATTCCTAAATCCAACTCTCGTTACGAATTTACAAATGAACTAGTAGCATTAACGGTTCATCTGGTTTCTAGTCAGCTAATCCCTGGAAATTGCCATCTGTAGTTTCACTAGTAATAATCCTATGGTCTAATGAACGCCGCAGTTCTCACTTGTAAGCACTATATATTACAAAAAATATAGATAATGACATTTTTTTAACCACACTTAATAAAGTGTAGTAAATTTTTTAATATAACCACTCTATTCAGTTACACTTGTTTGTGTAGAACTATATAATAAGAGCTTATGCTAAATGTAGGTATAAGTATGTATATATAAAATACAAAGATCTCTAATATCTCTACATCTATTATGAAGACACTTATAAGTGAAGGGATTAATTTTCCACATTTTAATTGTGTATAAAATTTGAACTTAAAAGTGTGAGCATACTACAATTATGTAGTAGTGAAGCAATTCATACCAAATAAACTCAAGCAATATTTAATCACAAGAGAATTCAACAAATAACTAGGAACAAAACTACAACCAGTATAGAATTTATATTTAACAACTCAGGAAGCAAAATAATAAATTAGTTATCCATAGCAAGCCAGTATTCTAACGACTACTGAGACATCGGAGACAAAGAAATAATAACAATAATAAAAAGACAAGAAAACATCATCTAATCTTTGTAGAACCGATGATGAATCCAGTCTCTGCCTTCTGCTCTGGTCTATCAGAACTGTCTGTCCTTTTCTCTCCGCCGCGGTGAATATGACGGATGTCATATTTCCGTCCCTGACGGAATGAATCCAGGCCGTTGATAGTTTTTAATCTCATATCTATTTTGTCACAACAGGCGAATCTTTTTTTACCGTTCAATCTTGTGTACTCCCCTCATTCTTTCCGAGAATGAATCACTCTCTTGCACATTTCAGCGTATTTTGGTATAGGTATAAATCATCCAAAATTAATCTTTCCTTTTATTTTCCTTTTTTAAATGACTATCTCTTCTCTACTTGTAAAACAAAAGCGTAGTGTTTTTGACACAAAGGACAATAATAAATATAAATTTTGAAATAGTATTCACTTTACATAATTTATTTATAAAAGTAATTGAATAATGATGTAATATTTTAGAATTTTGTAGTCTTTTCATTTCACTCTCTTACACCAATAGATCCATTTGTTTAAAAATATAATTAGAATTATAAGTAAAGGGTATTGATAATTTAACAATTTAATAACTTTAACTAGAGAATATTAATAATATGTACTTTAAAAAGTATTTAGGTATTAAATCCTATAATCAATTATATATGGTATGGGTGTTGTAACACCCCTACTATTAATACATGCTTACTGACCAATCTCCTTACACGTCAGATACACGCAGCGGATACTTACTTATGTACAATGGGTGATACAATGCCGTTAGTCACCCACGTGACTAACAAGGCTACTACTTCTACATACAGCATCGGTCTGATGGACCGGAATCCCGAGTACTACACTTCCACGATACATACCGTTCATCAAACGAATTACTACAAGGTTCCATTCGATACTTATACTCATTAATCATACAATACAAATACATAACCGAGTTATAGGGTCCCAATACAATTACAATGCTCCTTCCAAGTTCATACATACTCACTAAGAGGCTACTTACTACCCATTCCTCACGCTACTTCCTTCTAATGCAAGGGTGTGCTAGTTAGTACACCTCTACATTCTACTACTACTATCCAATGTAGTCGCCGGTCTCGTGCCTTGACCACATTCGCTTCGGGTACCTGCACACTAAAAAATCTCCCCCGAAGGGGTCAGCTTTCGCCGAGCATGATAACCGCATACCCCCGTACTAGTGAGGGTACGCCGACCACTTGGTCGAATACATGCGGTTGATTTCATTCAAACATACATGCATACATGCTCTTATACACAATACAACAATACTTACGCAAGGCATACATACATACACTACATTACATACAAGGAATACATTAAACCATCCAATACATACTTACCTTCTTCCGAAATACACATACTCATTACATACACAATATACAATTCTTGTTAGCTTCATTGGTCCACCCGGGTTAATCGGGTGGAGATTACTCTTTTACTCGTTACTTCATACACATACATACTCATACTCATACTTACTTACGGATCCATACTTACTTACTCTTACTCATGTTAAGTCGTCGGGACCTCCGGCCCGGGGACTACTCCGTCCCACCACCGGGATTTACTTGACTCACCAATCCGGGATGCTACCCATTTAAGGGATTTGGGCCGCGGACCAGTTTAAGAGTCAGGAATTGCAGCCAACCTCTTGTGACTCCGCATCCTCACGCGTGGCCGAAGCTATATCGGACTTGTACTCATTCCAATTTACTCACTTAAGTTAGGAGTTAGATAGTTAGGAATTAGCACAAGTCAACATCCAAGCCACAATAATACAATACACATATACACATACATACGAGGTACAATACATTACACAAATATAATACGAGGTTCGAATACCATTCATCATCATTCATATCTTTCATGAATTATACAAACTAGTGCTCAAGACCATAAATATCAAGCACAACATAAGTCAAGCACAGGTAAGTGCAATATAGTCCGATTCATGCATTTATCTTATTTAGGTGGTCAAATAAACACACAAATCGGGGTAACCAGATTAGGATACAGGGCATGAAGAAATCATACCTTTTTCCGAAATCTACTTTACCGGGTGTCTCCTCATTCCTTAGTCCTTACTTGTCCCTTGAGTCTTATTCTTGAACCAATGACTACATGCCAAATGGTCCAATTAATACTAAGCATTACAATACATACATATTTACTACTCCCGTACTTACCCCGTTATCCTGTTGTTTCGGTTTAACTTAATGTTCATATACTTACAACTCTCTTACCTACTTCCCCTACTTGTTCATACCTTTAGTGGTTCTTAAACATCATTAATTAAGTACTAATTATCTTATACTATCATTTCCATTCACTTCCTTACTTTATAACCCATTTAAGCGACCTATTTTTACAATTCTGTGCTGGTCCGGGACCTTGTACATAAGTCAAGTCCCGGACCCATACTTACTGCAACTCTTGGCCTTATTTTCTCTTATGGTCCGGGACCTTGTCCCCAACTCAAGTCCCGGACCAGTGTTTGTTCAAACTCTCGGTAAGTTTTCAAGGGGTGGTCCGGGTCCTTGTATGGGACTTAAGTCCCGGACCACCCACTGCTATCTACTCTCGGTCAGTTTTTACATGTTGGTCCGGGACTTAGTCCTGGACTTAAGTCCCGGACCCTGCTACAATTCCTACAGATTTTGACATTTCCAAATCTGTTACAATCCTCACTTTGCCTAAATAATTTCCCATTGCTCCTACACTTAATCCCACATGTTTAAGCACCTAATTAAGCTCCTAAACATGCTCAAATCCATTACCAACTCATTACTCCTTTTCATACTAATTCACACACCAATTCTCCACACTTTCCCTTCAACACTTACATAAATCCTTCCTAGCTTTGTTTGCTACAGATTTTAGTTCCTTCTTTCTCCATACATAATTTCATCTCTTAATGCCATTCCCACGGCCTACAATCCATTACCTCAACTCTTCAAGTTCACTCTCATTTTACTAAATCTTGCACCTAAACTCCCCTAGTTTCTCCAATACAATTCAACAACTCTTGCTACAAATTTTACATTCTCAGATCCTCATACCACAAACACCATTCCATGGTTATTAAACATCTCTACTAATCCCAATACACACCTTGGTTCTCCCATTCACCAAGTCATTCAAAAATGCACAATTCCTACCAAAATTTTGCCATAGCTCACCTACTTTTCTTACTTAGCCATACACACAATTTCTTCACCAAGTTCATTCCTATTCTAGCCACACCCACACAAGGGTCCTACCAGCAATCAATACATTACTAATACATCAATATTTCCATCAACAACAATACTAATACACATACACATTACTTTTGGCTCCAAGGCCTACACTTCAAATACTTAGCCCACAAATACTTAAACTTCCACAATTACAATACTAGTACCATAGTTTAGGTTCTTCTATTCGTTTACCCATTCCCATTACACTAATGCATTAAATTGAGCATTAAGAAGGAGCTCTTACCTTGAGCTTATATCTCCTTCAATTCTTTTCCAATTCTCTTCTTCCTCTCTTTCTTGCACACATCGGTTTTGTGGGGAATGGAGTTGCCAAACTCCATTCCCATCACCCAAAGCACATAAAATAAGTATAATTAACATACTAACCCCTTAATTAGTGCTAGTTCATAGAAATGTTTAGAACAAGATTTCTAGGGTTTACCTTTGGAGTGTCTTAGGAGGGTTTTTAGCCCTTGGTTCAAGAAGGTGAATCCACCACCATTGTAAGGTTGATATTATGCTCAAAGGAGAGAGAAAAACAGAGCATTACAAATGGAGCAAAATCGGTTGTGAAGGAAGGTGATGAAAACATGAGTTTTTCATGTAGATTTTTACCTTGTTGGAGAGAGGAGACCCCAAGCTACACATTGATGCTATTTTCTTCACCAATGGGGTATACCCGAAATTGAACTTCCTCATTTTTGGATTTTGAAAAGAGAGAAGTGTAGAGGATGATGAGGGGATTACAAATATGTAATTATTTTTGCATTTGGAGCTCACATGGAGGTGGAGCATGAAGGAGAAGGTGGAGGAGCCATTGTTGTTGTTGAGAGCTCCAAAATCGCAGCCACAAGAGAAGAAAGAGAGGGAGCACGATGGGGAAGGAAGAAATGGGAGAGAAGAAGAAAAAGTGAGGAAAGAGAGTGTTTCTTTTTACTTTTGTATTCTTTTTCTTCCTTTTTTTCTTTCTTCTTTCTTTCTTCTTTCTTTCTTTATTTATCCCTTGTGTGTGAGAGGGAGGGGGATCGGCTGTACACAGCCCCTTGTGGGTTTTAAAAATTTTATTTACAATAGTGGACACACTAGTTTGGTTTATTTATGCTTTTACCCCACAACTTCCCGTTTTTGACAGTTTTTTACTAATTCCTCGTTTTACTGATTTTATTGGTTCTAAAGCTTCACTAATATTTATTAATGATTATTTAGTTGACCAAAATGGTTACGAGTCTATTTGACCCGCTTAAAGACGCGTTTTCCCGGTTACCTCGAAAAACGCGCTTTAATGTTCATTAGTGTTTTTAATCCATTTTAAGGATCCGTTTTCTTCGGGATTTGTTCCCTAATATTTATTTAGACTCAATTAAGCCTTTAGAATCCTTATATTACGCTAACCGAGGTCTCATACCTCCTATGGTTATTTAACGCTTATTTAGCGGTTTTCGCCTTTTAAGCGTTTCTTTGTTCCTTTTGGATTTATTTTTCCTTACTAGTATTAATTAGGTACCATTAGGCCCTTAAATACGTATTAGATTAATTTTAATCCCTTTATTTAAGTTCGGGGTATTTCAATCTACCCCCCTTAAGAACTTTGTCCTCAAAGTTGTTCGAGGTTATGGGGTTACTATACTTGCTCATTCATGCCAGTCTATGCCAAAGGTTATACACTCCTCCTCCTTACCATTCCCAATTCCATACCTTAAGGTCCCTACATACCATACTATGCCAATATACCATAGTTACTCCAATCCGCGCTACTACTAACTATCCGGTTTCTCATCACAAAGTTCATACATACATACAGTGCAAAGCTATTCCCAAAGCAATGCAATACACATTCCATCCGTAGGCGCTCAGGTCATCCAGACACGGACTCCTCTATGTCCCGCCGCCCTTGGATAATACCACATACTACCTTACTATCTTCTTCGGTACTCACTTCTAATACATCCTCATTCTCCATACTAAAAGAAATTCTTCCACCACTACCAATTAAAATTTCTAAAACATACAACTCCATATTCCAATTTATATTCATTACTTCTATCCTATGTGCGATTCTTGTGACCACTTGAGGGGAGCTTCAAGAATCATTCGACCCTGATGCGATCAGTATCAGTGTTGAACTATCTTTCCACCCCAATTTGTGTTCGGTTTCCCTTGATCTGATCAGGATCAAGTTCGACTTCCCACATCAGGTTCAATCAAACAAATAATTTAATTGTTTTCGTTTTCTATCTTTTTACTCTTCTAGTCGTAATTACGAATTCATACATCTCCAAGGATGGAATCAGTCCATCAATCATCCTCACTCTACTTCCCAAATGCTTTACTCCATGGTTCATCCTAATGCTCATTTCATCAACCCTCAACTACTTCCATCCATTACTCACCATCATCTCCTATATTCTAACTACGGAATACTACACTTATAAGATTTAGTTGGCTTCAATTGTTTCACATATTTACTTACGATTCCACTACTCATAAACTTCATTCATCTACTATCCTCATTCATTTCGTACTACTTCTTCAAAGGTTATAATACTTGTGGAGCTCCGTCCACTATTCATTACTTTTCTTTTACTAATACTCTTACACTGGTGTTACAAGATAGGTACATTCCTCCTATGGTATTTGCATGTTTAATGCCTAGTTACCATAATTACAATATGAATGAGTACTTATGTTTATTTAACATAGTACCAATCATCAATTTGATTCTCATTTGTGCTATGCACATTACGGTTTAAGTGTTTTATTCATAAAACTTACATTAAGCGGTTTTCGCTCTACCCCCCTTAAAAGGGATTACGCCCACGTAATCTACCATATGTTATTATTATTAAACATTGGTTTAATCAGTTTGGGCAAACTGAAGCGTTTAGCTTCACTACAGTATATTATAGAATATGCTCTGGTCAAAGGGTCTTAACCATACCAACGGTTTAGTCTTTGCACCAAGAGTTCCTATATGAGTTTATTTAACTCATCGTTAATTCGGTTCTAGCCTATCAGGCTTCAAGGCATTAACAGCCATTGTATTATACTCACTAGGTATATTGTCTCCTAGCTAGGGCCCACTAGCTTCTGCTGCGCGACCCTGATAGCTTGGGTTACTTACCCTTCGTGTTATCATTAATGTGCTATACATCACCTTCTCATCCGTCTATTATGGGAATAAGGTTTACTAAACAACTGCGGTATCCTTTTACCGTGTTTGAACTCAACGAGTTAAGATTTATAACCAGCTCTCTGGTAATCTACTGCACATGCTATTCGTGCTTCCACGATTATTCGTTAAGTTCCTCCGACTTATTTTCGGGCGAGGTTAAGTCACTACTTAGTTGTAGTACTTCCTCTGTTGACACTAGCTTCTAAATCATACCAGTTCTCCTGGTTCGGTACAAGTGTCCTTTACTTGTATGACCTTGCATTGATATGCGTCGGTTCTAGTGACTTTCTCAAGTCTCCCTTCACCTTTTATTCCATTGGAATTCACATCTGTGATTGTTAGTGTGTTTCGCACTCTTCGTGCTTCTTTGGCCTTAGGCCGCACGGTTGTTGCTAAGCTTGCTTAATTGGCTTGCCATGTCTGTTGGTGAAAAGAAGGATTTACTACGGTTTACATTCTCCATATCCCTAGCCATCCCATTAGATCATTAGCTGCACAAGTGCAATACCAAAACACTCAGTCATACAGAGTGCAGAGGCGTAAACGCTTGACAGTAAGTCACTTATGTGATAGGAAAGAATATTTATGCCTGTCATCTCGTACGTATACTCCGTGTCATTATCTGCTACTTCCTCATATCGATCGCTTGTTGCGCACCGTATTCTTACTCATTATACAACACCGTTTTTACTATTTCTGTTACTGTGATAGTTCCTCTTTACTTATTGTCATAGTCATTGGCACCATTTCCTTATGGTATAAATATACTAGGAGGTTCCTAGTTCATATGCATAACGGTTGTTGTAGCATACCGCAATGTTACCATCTTCCCATTGTGGGGATGTTTTATTTCAATTCGGGTTTCATGTGTAGGTTAGCTTACCTCACATTAATCCCTCATTCATGATATAATTTGCCAAATAACTTGGTTGACCAAGGATGAGGTAACTCATCGGGTTATAAGCTCTCTTGAGCGTTAGTCATTCGTGGTGTTCGATGTGTATTCAAATTGATTGTTTTGACAATCACTGTCTCCCAGTGCTGAGCATTAGTTATAGGCTCTAGCTATGCAGTTTCACTTTTATGAGTATATCGTCGGGATATCCCAAGGAACTTCAAGGGTTTTCTGGTCCCGTTCTCCAATTGGAGAGTATTCTATCACTGACAAGTGAAGGTTCTTGTTGAGGGGTATGCTTCCACTCATAAGTTTCGTGACGAGGTTTACCATGTTGGTGTTTGTACGGTGGTTCGCACATGCTTAGGTGCATATGGGGTATGCTTTACTCCTTAAGTCTTAATGGTTTGGAATTCTCATTTCCTTATCCCATCACCCCTTGGCAATAACTATTGCGTAGGTTTTTATTGTTATAGTAGATGGAAGCCTTTACTAATGGCTTACATCTCCACCACATCGGTGGTCTTTGGTTAACACGAGGTACCTTTCCTCGGGTTTCTCGCAGTGTCCAAGTGTGGACTAGGCCACTGTTGGCATTATCATGGTTCTTATGCCTCTGTGCTACTATTGTTACAGAAGGCATGAAGGTAATTAAAAGTTTGTCAACTGTATACTAGACTGGTACTCTAGTAACGGTGACACTGAGGTGGCCATTACTCCAAGCCACTCAGGATGTTGGGTTTGAATTTATGGTCCAGTTGTTGATTTCTTGTCGTATGAGGCAATATTTCTTACAAGTCTTGTTAGTAATGGTGTAGGTTTCGCAACCGTTTAAGGTTACACAGCGCATCAGGTTTATGGCTTTAAAGCCATATTGCTGCAAGCTATGCTCTTTGCAAGTTGCTTATACATGTTTCCACTCCATGTATACCGTCATAGGTTGGAGGTATTATTGGGCTCCATGGTAAGTCGTGGCATCACGCTTCCGTTCATAGGAGGCCTTGTTAGGCAAATGGTGTTAATAAGTGTCTCTCAGTATCTTAGGGCATTTCCTGTTAAGTGAAATCCCTTCGGGTCCTAACCGAGTGTTCGTTCTAACTTTCGTGCTTTTATCATGTCGCTGTTGTTCGACTGTTGCAACGCAGACACCCTTCAAGGATTGCTCCTGAGTGCTGTTGAAGCATGCCGTTACATCCGGCTAATGTTGATGACATGTTGTCCACTGTACCTTCTTGTGGTGTTGTACTTGAGTTTTCCCCTTTTGGGTCATGACGTCTCCCGTCCTTGGGTAGACTGTTTATGCTTGTTCCTAGTGTTTAAGACTAGGTTTGGTATTCCCTTCAATGATGGAGTATACTTGTGGTAATCTTGGGGTGCTCTTGGGAATTCTGTCCCGTTTGTTGAGCATCGTGGTGTTCACGTTATAGGCGATTGCTTTGCTGTGTTTAGGCTGGGTATACTTCCCAGCTGTCATGTATTTTTGATGTCCTGAGACATATCCAATGTCTACACTTACTAGCATGTGTTCTTTGCACTTCCTAATTCTTATTCCTCATCTTCAGATGGATTCTCTGAGTTCCTTTATACTTGATCCTCTGAGGTGTCCAGCTGTCCTGGGTTGAACTTACTGATGGTCCGTAGAACGGAGCTGACTACTTCCCGTGTGTCGTACACTACATGTATACATACGTGGGGTTCCATGTTGATACGTTACCACTTACCCAACTATATGTCAGGCCCACAAGCTCCTTCGGAGTGCGGTTGTCCCACATCCCGTACGGGTACACTCGTAGTGTTCGGCACACGCCTAGGTGAAGTATTCTATTGTCAACTCCTCTTGTATCATTCTTTGATACTCACCGTAATGCTGTTGGTCTGGTTTTAAAATCCAAGGTTTTAAAAGAAGGTTTATGGTTTTGAAAGAAAATTTTTGGGTTTTAAAAACAACGGTTCGGTGTTAAAAGAAATCTCTCATGGCATAGCCATGTTTGAGGTCTTGACCAAGTCTAGGCTCTCGCTGACTGGTATGTTCTAAATACAGTGGTCGGGCCGTTAGGCCTTTCCAAGGTTCCATACGTCTGGTTGTTAGGATGTGTGATCCTATGGTTGTTTCGTTACAGTCACCGTACATTACTATGTACTTGTGGCGTGTTAGTGTCCCTTTACATCTCTCTGTCTTTACTGCACCTGCCGTGGCAAGTGCGTGGTACTGGTGGTTTTTGGGTAATCTTATACCAATCTTGGTAGGGTTTCCATTTGTGTTTGTTAGTCTTGTTGGCGCTTCCCTCGATCTTATTGATCTATAACTGATATACTCGCTCCTTTAGGTAGCTTCTTGATGGTCTAGACATGGTTGTCGTAGATCTGGGTACTCCTCCACTCCTCGGAGGTTCCTGTTCTATTTGGTTTAGTGTCGCTCCTTGTGGCTCGTTCCCACACATTTGTGGTGGTTGCTGAGCCTTCCTTGTTTAGGCACTACGCTTGTAGTCCTATTGGTTTATATCTCATGGTTGTTCTTGTAGTTGTCTGAGCTATATTGGCCAGGTGTTGCAACCTTGATGGCATCGTAGTTTTGGAGTTAACCGCTTCCGACTATGTCCTTAGTCGGCTAGCATACCGTTGGTGGTATTATTCAAGTATTACTAACCCGTAGACTTGTGTCTCGGGTTCCGTTACTGCTCCCTTTTCCATTCCGTTGCACGGTTAGTGCTTCTTTCCTGCTGTTGGTTGACTAGCTAGGTTTCGCGACTGCTAAGCATGTCGCCCCATGTTGTTGTAAGTTGTAGCCTCCTGGTGGTTGGAGTGCTTATTCCACCGCTATTAAGTGCGGGTATTGTGGTTCAACCGGAATCCATCTCCGGGTCTTCCAGTTCTTGGAATCTACCATGTGTCGGTTCTTGTTTACCGTGTGATTGCTTCTCCACCGCCAGATCGGATTTTCCCCGAGTATGAGAAGGCTTTTCTTCTCTCTGGCGTCCTTTCCCAAGTTATTCAGTGGGGTTTGCGGCGGGCGGGACTGGTATTGTAGGTATCCGGTACTCACCGGTAGTTCCTAACTAGCATATCTCTAATGCTAACACTCAGCCCTTAGCCCTAAGCTTCTAATTCCTAACTCGGTATTTCCTAAGCTCGGTATTTCCAGTCATCAGAGCAATACTTAGCTCTGATACCACTTTTTGTAACACCCCTACTATTAATACATGCTTACTGACCAATCTCCTTACACGTCAGATACACGCAGCGGATACTTACTTATGTACAATGGGTGATACAATGCCGTTAGTCACCCACGTGACTAACAAGGCTACTACTTCTACATACAGCATCGGTCTGATGGACCGGAATCCCGAGTACTACACTTCCACGATACATACTCCGTTCATCAAACGAATACTACAAGGTTCCATTCGATACTTTACTCCTTCATTAATCATACAATACAAAATACATAACCGAGTTTACTAGGTTCCCAATACAATTACAATGCTCCTTCCAAGTTCATACATACTCACTAAGAGGCTACTTACTACCCATTCCTCACACGCTACTTCCTTCTAATGCAAGGGTGTGCTAGTTAGTACACCTCTACATTCTACTACTACTATCCAATGTAGTCGCCGGTCTCGTGCCTTGACCACATTCGCTTCGGGTACCTGCACACTAAAAAATCTCCCCCGAAGGGGTCAGCTTTCGCCGAGCATGATAACCGCATACCCCGCGTACTAGTGAGGGTACGCCGACCACTTGGTCGAATACATGCGGTTGATTTCATTCAAACATACATGCATACATGCTCTTATACACAATACAACAATACTTACGCAAGGCATACATACATACACTACATTACATACAAGGAATACATTAAACCATCCAATACATACTTACCTTCTTCCGAAATACACATACTCATTACATACACAATATACAATTCTTGTTAGCTTCATTGGTCCACCCGGGTTAATCGGGTGGAGATTACTCTTTTACTCGTTACTTCATACACATACATACTCATACTCATACTTACTTACGGATCCATACTTACTTACTCTTACTCATGTTAAGTCGTCGGGACCTCCGGCCCGGGGACTACTCCGTCCCACCACCGGGATTTACTTGACTCACCAATCCGGGATGCTACCCATTTAAGGGATTTGGGCCGCGGACCAGTTTAAGAGTCAGGAATTGCAGCCAACCTCTTGTGACTCCGCATCCTCACGCGTGGCCGAAGCTATATCGGACTTGTACTCATTCCAATTTACTCACTTAAGTTAGGAGTTAGATAGTTAGGAATTAGCACAAGTCAACATCCAAGCCACAATAATACAATACACATATACACATACATACGAGGTACAATACATTACACAAATATAATACGAGGTTCGAATACCATTCATCATCATTCATATCTTTCATGAATTATACAAACTAGTGCTCAAGACCATAAATATCAAGCACAACATAAGTCAAGCACAGGTAAGTGCAATATAGTCCGATTCATGCATTTATCTTATTTAGGTGGTCAAATAAACACACAAATCGGGGTAACCAGATTAGGATACAGGGCATGAAGAAATCATACCTTTTTCCGAAATCTACTTTACCGGGTGTCTCCTCGTTCCTTAGTCCTTACTTGTCCCTTGAGTCTTATTCTTGAACCAATGACTACATGCCAAATGGTCCAATTAATACTAAGCATTACAATACATACATATTTACTACTCCCGTACTTACCCCGTTATCCCGTTGTTTCGGTTTAACTTAATGTTCATATACTTACAACTCTCTTACCTACTTCCCCTACTTGTTCATACCTTTAATGGTCCTTAAACATCATTAATTAAGTACTAATTATCTTATACTATCATTACCATTCACTTCCTTACTTTATAACCCATTTAAGCGACCTATTTTTACAATTCTGTGCTGGTCCGGGACCTTGTACATAAGTCAAGTCCCGGACCCATACTTACTGCAACTCTCGGCCTTATTTTCTCTTATGGTCCGGGACCTTGTCCCCAACTCAAGTCCCGGACCAGTGTTTGTTCAAACTCTCGGTAAGTTTTCAAGGGGTGGTCCGGGTCCTTGTATGGGACTTAAGTCCCGGACCACCCACTGCTATCTACTCTCGGTCAGTTTTTACATGTTGGTCCGGGACTTAGTCCTGGACTTAAGTCCCGGACCCTGCTACAATTCCTACAGATTTTGACATTTCCAAATCTGTTACAATCCTCACTTTGCCTAAATAATTTCCCATTGCTCCTCTCCTACACTTAATCCCACATGTTTAAGCACCTAATTAAGCTCCTAAACATGCTCAAATCCATTACCAACTCATTACTCCTTTTCATACTAATTCACACACCAATTCTCCACACTTTCCCTTCAACACTTACATAAATCCTTCCTAGCTTTGTTTGCTACAGATTTTAGTTCCTTCTTTCTCCATACATAATTTCATCTCTTAATGCCATTCCCACGGCCTACAATCCATTACCTCAACTCTTCAAGTTCACTCTCATTTTACTAAATCTTGCACCTAAACTCCCCTAGTTTCTCCAATACAATTCAACAACTCTTGCTACAAATTTTACATTCTCATATCCTCATACCACAAACACCATTCCATGGTTATTAAACATCTCTACTAATCCCAATACACACCTTGGTTCTCCCATTCACCAAGTCATTCAAAAATGCACAATTCCTACCAAAATTTTGCCATAGCTCACCTACTTTTCTTACTTAGCCATACACACAATTTCTTCACCAAGTTCATTCCTATTCTAGCCACACCCACACAAGGGTCCTACCAGCAACAATACATTACTAATACATCAATATTTCCATCAACAACAATACTAATACACATACACATTACTTTTGGCTCCAAGGCCTACACTTCAAATACTTAGCCCACAAATACTTAAACTTCCACAATTACAATACTAGTACCATAGTTTAGGTTCTTCTATTCATTTACCATTCCCATTCCCATTACACTAATGCATTAAATTGAGCATTAAGAAGGAGCTCTTACCTTGAGCTTATGTCTCCTTCAATTCTTTTCCAATTCTCTTCTTCCTCTCTTTCTTGCACACATCGGTTTTGTGGGGAATGGAGTTGCCAAACTCCATTCCCATCACCCAAAGCACATAAAATAAGTATAATTAACATACTAACTCCTTAATTAGTGCTAGTTCATAGAAATGTTTAGAACAAGATTTCTAGGGTTTACCTTTGGAGTGTCTTAGGAGGGTTTTTAGCCCTTGGTTCAAGAAGGTGAATCCACCACCATTGTAAGGTTGATATTATGCTCAAAGGAGAGAGAAAAACAGAGCATTACAAATGGAGCAAAATCGGTTGTGAAGGAAGGTGATGAAAACATGAGTTTTTCATGTAGGTTTTTACCTTGTTGGAGAGAGGAGACCCCAAGCTACACATTGATGCTATTTTCTTCACCAATGGGGTATACCCACGAAATTGAACTTCCTCATTTTTGGATTTTGAAAAGAGAGAAGTGTAGAGGATGATGAGGGGATTACAAATATGTAATTATTTTTGCATTTGGAGCTCACATGGAGGTGGAGCATGAAGGAGAAGGTGGAGGAGCCATTGTTGTTGTTGAGAGCTCCAAAATCGCAGCCACAAGGAGAAGAAAGAGAGGGAGCACGATGGGGAAGGAAGAAATGGGAGAGAGAGAAGAAAAAGTGAGGAAAGAGAGTGTTTCTTTTTACTTTTGTATTCTTTTTCTTCCTTTTTTTCTTTCTTCTTTCTTTCTTTATTTATTCCTTGTGTGTGAGAGGGAGGGGGATCGGCTGTACACAGCCCCTTGTGGGTTTTAAAAATTTTATTTACAATAGTGGACACACTAGTTTGGTTTATTTATGCTTTTACCCCACAACTTCCCGTTTTTGACAGTTTTTTACTAATTCCTCGTTTTACTGATTTTATTGGTTCTAAAGCTTCACTAATATTTATTAATGATTATTTAGTTGACCAAAATGGTTACGAGTCTATTTGACCCGCTTAAAGACGCGTTTTCCCGGTTACCTCGAAAAACGCGCTTTAATGTTCATTAGTGTTTTTAATCCATTTTAAGGATCCGTTTTCTTCGGGATTTGTTCCCTAATATTTATTTAGACTCAATTAAGCCTTTAGAATCCTTATATTACGCTAACCGAGGTCTCATACCTCCTATGGTTATTTAACGCTTATTTAGCGGTTTTCGCCTTTTAAGCGTTTCTTTGTTCCTTTTGGATTTATTTTTCCTTACTAGTATTAATTAGGTACCATTAGGCCCTTAAATACGTATTAGATTAATTTTAATCCCTTTATTTAAGTTCGGGGTATTTCAGGTGTGTTTATAAAAAAAATTATATACGGGTGAAGTTGAGTATTTACTCTGGGTACTAATTAACCAAAATTATTTTAATAAATTCAAGTTGTAAATAAATACCTTATATGATAAATCACAAAATCGATAATCAATCTATAGAGACAAATGTTGCGTCTCCATAATTTACAATGTAAACACTATAGTAAAAATAATAATATCACTAAAATAGTAATAAACTTTATAATAAATAAAATTATTAAAAAATATATAATTAAGTACTATTGTTAAATAATTTCTCTTGAAATTTGAGTAATTTTTTTTTGATGATTTAGCATTGTAGAATATGTCTGAGGTTTTGGGTATCTTTTTATGATTAATTTTTATAAACTAATAACGTTTCAATTACTTGACAGGTTGTATGATATGATTTTTATACCCTTATCATTTATAAAAATTCCCACTCATGAATAGAAATATTTACATAACCATATATATATAATCGTATGCTCCATCTTTTACATATATTCGTAACCCAAGATTCTATCATTTTCATCTGGTCATTTTTTATTGAATCATAGTGTAAAAGAATATTTTTTTTAGAATTTATTAATTTGCGAACCTTGGTTTGAGTTGCTGGATTCGATTTTATGTATTCACTTACATTGATTTTTACGTATTCACAATAACTTATAAGCGTTTCCATTGATGATTAGATTCATGTACACAACATTCTATAATCGTATAACTAGATAATAATAAATTTGTCCTTTAAAATAATAACACATAAGTTTAAATCTTATAACTTAATTATATAATAGGAGTGAAATTGAAGTATGTACTCTAGGTACTAATTAACCATAACTATTTTAATAAAATTAGGTTGTAGATAAATTCCACATATGATAATTCACAAAAGCCGAAAGTCAGTCTCCCTCTCTCTCTATATATATGCAACATTTCTATAATTTGAGATGTAAACGATATAGTAAAACAATAACAAAACAATATCACTAAAAATAATAATAACAACATAATATAAGAAATACAATTACTAAAGATATAAATTAAGTACTATTATTAAAATAATTTTACATCTTGAAATTTGATTAAAAAAAGTACTTTTGACGATTTAACGTTTCTAAGGTTTAGGGTATCTTTTTGTGATTCATTTAAATACCCTTATAACATTTCAATTTCTTCGCAGAATTTTAGGGTTTCCACACCACAATTATAAATAACGTTTTCAACGTTTTACATAAAGGTGTCCATAAATTCAGATAAACGTTTCCACATGTTTATTTTAACGTTTCCACGTTTCTACAATTCCATGATTATCTATAACGTTTCCACGCCACAGTTACATATAAATGTTTCCACTGCATGATTAAATATAAACACTTTTATAATTAAATGTGATGTTTCCATGACACAATTATATATAATGTTTCCACCGTTTATATATAAAGGAGTCCACAAGTTCAGATAACGTTTCCACCTTTTTATTTAAACGTTTCCACCTTTTTATTTAAACATTTCTACGTTGTTATATATACATTTCCACGTTTTTATTTAAACGTTTCCCCGTTTCTACAATTCCATGATTATATATAACGTCTCCATGACATAATTACATATAAACATTTCAGTAATTGTATATGAATGTTTCCATGCCATCATATGTTTCCACGATTTATATGTAAACGTTTACACGCCATGATTACATATATATGTTTACACAATTATATATTTCATGCCACAATTAAATATAACGTTTCTACGACACATTTTCACGCCACAATCAAGTATAACGTTTCCACCGTTATGCATAAACGTTTCCACGTTTTTATATAAACGTTTCCACGTGTTTATATAAACGTTTCCACGTGTTTATATAAACGTTTCCAAGTGTTTATATAAACGTTTTCACGTTTCTACGATTCCATTATTATATATAAACGTTTCCACACCATGATTATACATAACATTTCCAACATTATACATAAACTGAATTGTTTGAGTCGACTTTACGTATTTATTAACATTTGATTTTTATATATGCACTACACAATAACTTATAACATGAAGGTTAAAAAATTAACGTGCAATATTTTTAAAAAATATTATACATCACTTTTTTTTTAATTTCAAAAATAATATAAATATTAGCTTGGTATTTTTTATATTAGCAATTCCCTAATTTTAATCAGTTGATTGGTGTATTTTGAATTGATGTACTCCATTTTTTTACATATATGTATCAACAACAAATATCATAAGATTAGAAAACTATAATACAATAGCGATGTCATTAGTTTTTTCTTTAAAAAAGTATAAATATTTAGGGTGTTTGGGGGTAGGGTAATCTTTTTGGAATTTGTTATGTACTTTATACTGTAACAACTAACTCGACAGGTTTTTAGGGTTTGTGGTAGCGGGTTTAGGGTCATTATATCCTAAACCCGTCACTACAAACCCTAAAAATGTCTTCGACGTTTTTAGCTTTCCTAGGGTGGGTTTTGGGGGGTAGGGTAATCTATTTGGAAGCCGTTCTATACTTTATAATGTATAGAACGTGAGGATATAAATATTTGGAAACGATAAACTGAGTTGCTGGAGTCAATTTTATGTATTCATTTAACCTTGATTTTGTGTACCCATAATAGTTAATAAACGTTTACACTGATGGTAGAAACATGTAAACAATTGTGTATATGAATCATAGTGTATATGAATCATGGTGTATATGAATCATGGAGTCATAGTGTATATGAATCATGGTGTATACTCAGTTTTCTCTATATAAATATATATAAATCATCATACGTCACTTTTTTAATTTTAGATCAAAATGTATTTTTAAATTTGTAATTTTATTAAAAAAAATATTTTTTTGATTAAAGTATGTATTTTGAATTGATATATGTTCCATCTTTTACATATATGTATAAACAACAATATTATATATCATTGAAGCATAGTAAAAAAGACAAAAAAATTACAATATTAAAATACAAATGTTTTCTCCGTAATCTAACTGAAAAAAAATATCTACTTTTATAAGTAGCAGCAACATATATATTTATATTTGAAAATAAAGATGTGTAATCCACTAGTTAAGATTAAGAAAAAGCTAAGATAAGTTGTCATCATTTGTTAATAAGAAAAATAAGCGCTCTGTTTCTAAATCTACGTATAAAAAAATCTAACGCTTTACATTAAAACTAAAAGAAACAAAAATATTAAGGGTTAAGATTACGTCCGTCATTTTAACTGAAATCTAGTCTCCGTCATCCAAACCGCGCCCTTTTCTCTCTCTGTCTCGAACAGCTCACGGCGGCTCGGGTTACCAAATTGTTGACTTCTATCTCTTTCGTCCACCGGCTACGGTTTTTGAATATAATTGTTTCGTCCAATGTGATTAGTAAAAGATTGATTTTACAATAAATCCTCACGTAATGCAGCCATGCCCACCGATTGCAGCTTCATATCTTCATGTTGTGTGGCCCATTATGTAGCCCAATGCTCGTAAGTCCAGTATTCCATGGAAAAAGTATAGAATTCTCATCTCATGTTCACGTGCTGCCCTCATATGCATGCACGGCTTCATTCTCTTAATATATATATGCTTTCTTTGTCAGTTTTTTATCTGTTCAAGCATAAAAAACACATGTGAGGAATAATATTAACATTTAATATAATTAAGCATATAATTGGGGAAATATGTACATTAAAGTTTAAATTAATAAACAATGAAGCATATAAACATAGATAAATTTACCACTGATCAAGTACCCCACACTTAGTTTTTACTTGTTCTCAAGCAAATAAAGAATATAACTACTCCAAGCTGAAACATCAAACTCCAGGATCAAACATAAGCAGAAGGAAAACAAGCAAAATGACAATCAGAAAAATCAATCTGCTCTAAGCTATCAGTTTTCGCAAATAGTGAACAAAGAATAGTTTTAATAAAAGCATGAATAAACTAAATTACAGAAACTGAAACACAGATTAGCTCAGGACCTTCCACCAATTTCATTCCATTACCCTTTGGATGACAAGGGGTGTGAAGTAATGCCCTATTCCGCAATACCTTTCAACACCACACACTCATGATAAAAAACTAAAACTATTGCAATTAAATATTTCGTATACAAAAATTTTTCTTCGTCAAGAGAGAAAAACAAACGATTTATTTAATTGATTGCATAGTTATTCCTTCACCCATACTTTTCTCTTTATCCATGTAACGACTTTGGGCCAACTATCCCAGATCACAAGACCTTAGGTAGATAGGTGATAAAGCACCCCGAGGACTTAATAACCAGATAAAAGAGGCCTGATTCGGTTTAGGAAATTTTTGATCAAAGGAGTACCTTGCCTTATCCTTTCATTCCTAACATTCATATCATTCCTAAGACCCAAAGCTAAATGCATTTAGTCTCCACAATCAGCCAATCCATTAGATTTCATTGAAAACAAAATAAATATAAGAAAAACAATTCTGGAAAGACAACTTTCAAGCAGAAAGATTTGTAAGGTTGTCATCAGGCTCGATTTTCAAACTTCCTCAGATATTTTTCACCCAAAATCCAACATTTAAAAGCATTAGAGAAGCACATTATTCATCACCTGAAAACAAACAAAAAACTAGTGGTCTGAAGTGGTAACTGAAGGTCACTCCCTACCCTACACTTAAAATTAAACAATGTTCTCATTGTGTGACAAGGCAGGAGTGAAAAACTCAAAGCTTACAGAAAAACATTTATGTCCGTAGGAAACAACGCAGAGCAGTCATTAACAAAAACTAAAATTAAAACAAAACTAGAACTCCCCTGGATTTTGCTGTTGTAATATGTAGAACGACCCCACCCCCACACTTGAGCTTTGCTCAAGTGTTGCAGCCTGGTTGCAGTATCGTCATGAAGAATTCATCTGATAAGAAAAACACCAGAAGCAACCGAAACTACAAAACGGAATTAAAAATTAATAAAGAACAAAACCAGGGAAATAACTACGAAAAGAAATTAAAACTAAAAAATTAAAAAAAAAATGACAAAATAAAATACAACGCTGGGTTGCCTTCCAGCCAACTGCCCTTCTTTAATATCTTTGGCTAAACCATACCTCCCTGAGGTCAACCAGGATCGAATATGAATGTCGATGTGGGCTTTAAAGGGTGGGCGGGGTGGGCATTATATATCGTCATAAAACGTCCCCGATCAAATGGAAAAGTAACCTCAACACTCCAAATGTAAAAGTGTAAACTCCACCGATCATGCATCAGGTGGTTGTGTGGAGGTGGGTGATCCTTGATGAAATGTGACTGGTTCTCCTTCTCAAATTCAAGGATGTAAACATTCTTGTCGTCCGGTGGAAGCTCAAAGGATGAACCTGTAGATAAATCAACTTCAACATGAATCAAGGGCTCCTTGAAGTTGATGAGGTAACTCTGCTCTGATGGCTCATCAGAGGTGTAAGGAGGAAGTCAACTGGAAGACTCTCTGGCTCATGTACGGGTGGAGAGGGAATAGACTGGGCAACTTCACAAATTAAATTATCCTTTAACTCTATAGCTGCACTAACTTGTTCAATCTGTAGCTCTGGTCTCTCCATGATCTCCACCTCAGGTGTATCTGCAACTTCAGGGATTGAATGATCAAGTTGCGTATCACTCCACTCAGTTACTGCAGTTGGTTGCTCGATATTTGGAATCGGTTCACATTTGAGATTTCATGCTAATTCATCTACTTGGGCTAGAATTCTTACATGACTTTCCGCATTACTTTCCCTCAGCTCCTTCATATCCATCATGAAGGCCTCATGCCTAGCGGGGTTTGATTCGCCATGTTTTTTGTTAAAATCTACAAGAAGAACTTCCAAACTAGATAGATTACCCTGACATTGTGAACTCTCATGATTCCCTCCACACGTCTGGCAGATAACCCACTGGTTGTAACTTTGTGCAGGATAGTAGTGTTCAGGAGACGGCCGTGCTTCAGAAGGGCTAGGCAATATAAAACTTCTTAAAGCATCCTCCAAACTAGAAGAAACAACTAGACAATAAGCACGCACGTGGTATCCAGGCCAACCTCCTGACGGATTGTAATATCCAGCCATCAAATCAAAGTACCTCGAAATAAAAACAAAAATCAATTATATACATAAAGAAGAAAATAAAAATATGTACATAACAATAAAATAAATTAAAAACAACAATAAATAACAACTAAACTCAGTTAGAAAAATAATACCAACTAAACTACTATTAACGAAAATAAAACAAATCCAAACAAAATAAAATAAAACTAACCGAATGAAATAAAATAGAAACAAGACAAAAATAATCAAATTAAAGAAAAACTAAAATAACATAAAGTCTAACTAAAAGAAACAAAAACAAATAAAATAAGTCTAAAAAAATTGAACGAAAGCAAAAATAAAATCAAACTAAACTAAATCTTTTCAGCAAAAATAAACTAAACAATGTTAAATGAGAATTGACCTAATTAAATAAAATCGTAAAAAGGAGAAAAAAACTATAAAAATAAAAACAAACAAACCAGATTAATAATCTACTGAATAAAAATAATAAAACAAACAAAACAAACAAATATAATAAAGACTAAACTAAATAACCGTGCCTCCCCGGCAACGGCGCCAAAAACTTGTACGGTATGAAAACGTATTTGCAGCAAGTGTACTGGTCTATCGTAGTAAGTTTTCCTAAGGTAGTATTCCCTATGTTATCGAACCAAAGGGGGCGCGTTCGTAGTGCTGCTGAGGGGTAAGTATTACCCGGCCCATCTGAAGTAGAACAAGCGCCGTGAATTCGAGACGCTTACTCAGGGGAGCATGATAGTGGACGAGTGCTATGCTCGATTCACTAGTCTGTTGGATTTCATTCTCGGAGTGGACTACTCAGAGACCGTGATGGTCGAGAAGTTCAGAGGAGGTCTGTTATTTTGCATTCAGGTTGCGATGGGGGCTACACTCTACATGACTATCCAGGTATAAGAAAGAGTACCTTAAATCCCTATTTAATTAAGCTATTAATTGAATGCATGAAGACTGATTAATGAGATTTCAGAAGAGTTATGATATTGCCTCTAGGACGGAGCTAATGCTTCAGACTCGGGAGGAGACTCTCGGACCAAAGAAGAGAAAGAACCCGGAGAGAGGGTCTAAGAGTGGAGGAGCTTCTGAGGGCGAGAGCTCGAAGAAAAGGAAGTAAGAACTTACCTATTTAAAAATCGATTACCTTAATGTTTGAATTATGTGATTGCTAATCCTAAAACCTATTATAGGAAGTTCTTCAACAAAAAGAAGGGCCATCAGGGACAGCAGGGCCACCAGGGTTCGAAGGGAAAGGAGTCGTCCCTCAGTTGGCCGGTCCACATATTGAGGCCCTGCTAGTAAGATTCGTCCCTTCCAAGGGTAAGAATACCCTACTCTTAAGTCGAATCAAAATCCTTAACCCTTATAATTACCTATATGAATTAAACAATTGTCACAATCAGGCACCGAACAGCCCCAGCGCCACTACTACTGCAAGCGCTGTGGGAGAGACCATCCTAGGGTCGATTGCAGTGGCCGCATGGTGAAGTGTTGTTATTACAAACTTTAGGGCCACCGTGAGTTTGAGTGCCACAAGAACCTGGGCCCCTTAGAAGACCTCAGCTGGAGGATCTGGAGTCCCACAGCCTACCTACCTTGGCCGTACCGTTACTGATGTGAGATTCCTGAAGAGGAAGGGAGTAGCCCAGGGGCAGACGGCATTGAATTCTGCGGGAGCCTCAGGCACTGAGGCTAGTGCTCAGCGCGCCCCAGGTAACCCTAAAACCCGAATGTGATTGCATTAAAAACATGTTTGTGTGTTATACGCTTTGTACCATGTTCTATGAATTAAATCGACTTAGTAGAAACTTAATTTAGGAAAACTCTCACGTTTTAGGCAGTTTCAATATTTACTACTGTAACACCCCGTCTATTAATCCTAATTCTTACCGTAATCACATCGTAGCAATTATTAAAATACATTTATCGCAATATCCGTAGCGGAACACTATCACTATCTAGGCGGGTGTCACAACCATCCATCCAACTACTTAACCATCCATCCGCAGTGATGACGAGATTAACACAACTCAAAACACTCATCAACTGTATCACCGACCATCCAACCCATAAGTAAATCCATATAATTCTAAGGACTAGTGAGCAACTATTAAGATTCATAATATATCACCCCCATCACTTGGCACATTTAATACAATGCCATAGTCTGGGAAACTCCTACACATACCGTCTAATCAAAATCAGAACCATACCCCATCCCGCACTCTGGCGTCAATCATCGTACACCTGCAAAAATATGGTTGCCAAAAGGCTCAGCATGAGGCTGAGTATGTTGAACTATATGATCCTAGGCCCCATTAGGCCACATGAGTTGATTAGTTGTCTTAACATGTCATTCAATTTTCATGTTGTTCTGATTTACAAGTATATAAAACTGTAAGTACGGAAAGAAAACATTTAGCAGTTCATACATAATATTAACATGATCATCCAGTCAAGTACACCGTATACAAAGAAATCTTCCATTCAATCCTTAAAGAGGAATATATAATAACCACATCGAAAGTTGTACTCTCATGTTCATTTACCATCACTTGAAGCCCCGCTTCCACCATCACTCGTATTATCTTATGGGTGTCATGTTAAAGGACAATTTCCCATTAATACTCACCATGTTTAATTAAATTTTTGGACAGTGGTCCTCAATGCCAATAATCATAGATCATTGGACAACCTGAGTCTCGTGAGAGACGTCCATATGGCCGTAGCCGTGTGCCAGACAGCAGCACCCTCTGCCAATCGATCTAAGGCGATCAATTGGATTCATCAATGAGAGGTTCCATACTTGGATCCTCTCTAGTGATCACACTGCGCAACCTGCTGGAATGGATGCGGACCAGGCTTTCCCGTACATATACCACACCACCATACCATCCACCACTTCTCCATAGTTGAGCGTTTCAACCAACTCGTTTGTTTTAGTTTTTGAGTTCTTATGGAGAATTCATTTTATTTGATGCCTTGGTAGGTCTTACTCATACCTAGAAGTCATCTAGGTCATATTCATGTTCAATGCCAATGCTCTAAGATCGATAACACTGAATCTTTTCCTAAGTTTTAAGTCTTATATAGATTGAAGTAATTTTCGATCGAGTCGTTCTTCGTTATATTCACCAACCTCGCTCGCAACATAAACGTGATGTACAAATCAAGTAATCTAAAGGACGTTCGCGCACAATATAAAACGCTTGCTTACCGAGCATATAATATCATATAAGCACATGCAATAATTCACACATATCTTCTTGAGCAATTAGCACACAAACGTCTAAACCTAAAGAATCCATCAGGGGTTCAGACCATAGAATCCAACATACCGTACACCGAAGTACAATGCTAGCGTGACGATACACGCTTGTCCTCAATCACCCCGAAGCTCGTCCTCCAGTACATGCCCTCTAATGCACTCAACTCTGGAATACAACTACATATTAGCTCTATGTAATACGGACTAATTTGGTATCCCAACTAGTCACTAATCCCCCTAGTACTTATCCCGTGATTGTTCAATGTTTATCATTCGGATTTTAAACAGTTGGGATTAGTCAAATCATACTCTATTATATTCTAATTAATATGTAGTATTTATTAACTACTTAGGATCCAATCCAAGTAACCCATCTCATTTATTTATAGGTTTGTTATTTGAATATGATACACACTTCCATATAGTTCGTTACTTTATGTTAATTATATCCTTGACTTATAAATCTTTATTCCTCCTTTCAAGTTATGAGTTAGTCAACTTGACCTCTTTGGTCAATTAAGTTGACTTGGCTAATTATGTGGACTTGGTTAATTATCCAAGTACATATGTTTATACAATTCATATTGTAACCCTCGTACTATATAACTCACTCACCATTTAATGTGTTATACTTTAACATAAGAACTTTATATTTAATGTGTTATAATTTATCTTCCCACCTTATAACCTCTCTTATTTAATATTATAAGGTTCTCAACCATATCATATAATCCATTCACCTTATATATTCTTATATGTATAAGAATTATAAAACTCATTTATTAAATGATATATCTTATCATTTATGTAAGGTGATGAACCTTACTTGGTTGTGTTATCTTACACAAATTCATACTAAGATTATAATTCTAATGTTATGTGTCATTATCTAGTATATTATTAGACCTCCAACGACTAATTAATATCCCACCTTATTTTATAACTTTATTACTCCACCACGTGTACTAGTTTCATTAATAACATTAATACTTTATAACTGTTATAACATTAATTTATAACATTATAACCATAGCCTAAAATTCAATCCTAAACTTCATATTGTACTTACAATACATAAGTTTTATTAATCACTAATATCCTTGATGGTGTTACATTATTTAGCCAAATAACTTCCAACCTTAGAGTTCGAATTCAATTATACTATATCTTATGAGTTGATTCCTCTCTAATCTAGTATAATCTAATTCTCTAACTACATATACACATACGTATTCACACAATATATACATCTCATAAATTCTAATATTAACCCCTTATATATACATATATCTATATATCTAAATGTTCATATAATTAATATCAACTTTAACACTTATAAGTAATACCTTTTTTTTATAAAACAATTCCTTAATTACTTTAACCTATAAATTGATGCCTTACTAAAAATTGTTACTCCTATTTATAATTACCCATTAAATTCTTATTTGTTTAGAGTTGGCCCATCCAATGTTCTCATTCTTATCCACTTCCAACATAGCTTTAAGCCCTTTATAAATATCTGGCCAATCTCCAAATCCATTAGAAGTTATGATTACCTAAGAGTCCAATTTAGTTTGTCTCTTGTTATTTTAGTAGACTATACGCTTAAGTCCAAAACCAGATTTTCAAATGTTTCACTATTTTGAATTTGAGCCCAACTTTTCCCTCTATTTGAATTCCCATCTACAAATGTTTTTTTTGTTTTGTTTTCATTTAATTCGTCCAGACTATAGTCCAATTTCAAAGATCTCTGAAATTCCCACACTAACCCCAATTCAAATTATTCAAACTCATATCGGTCCTCTATTTGAGGATTCACCCGACACCCATTGGAAACCCTAATTTATCAAGTCTATCCCCGAATACAAATTTGTTTAATATCAACCTTAATACGCATGGATTCTATACTCCAAATTAATCAGAATGCTAAACTTTAACCTAATACAATATTACACCAAAGGAAATCCTAATTTCCATTATTCTCTAATTACGACAAGATATGCCCAGATTTTTGGTTTCATCACAACTCTACAAATTTCTCAGTTTCAGGAATCCCAATTTACCAAACTCGAATTTGAATCTCGCACATAGCAATAGCCATTAATAACACTAAATTTCACAATAGTCCAACCCCTAACTAAGTCACCAAAATTCACGGTTTGACCACTAGTTTTTTTTTTCAAACCCTAATTTAACTAGCCATTTTCAGAAATATAATTTTGACCAAACTCTAATTTTGACCAAATTTTTGACTTTGACCCAGACTTAAATTTTTACCAGAACTTTAGTTTTACCAGAATCTCAATATCAGTAATTCCCAATTCTTAAATCCTAATTCTCAGAATTCATTACCGAACAATCTCTAATTCAACTTGACCTAATTTCCAAAAACTACTAAATCGCCTATAATTTTTTTGAATCCACAGTTTCACCCCAGATCTTAGTTCATTAATTCAGGAGCCCTAAATTTCAATTTCACCAGAACAACTCTAACCAAATTTGAACAAAAAAAAACTTCAAAGTTTGCATCGAATTTTGTAAGGTTCAAGACGCCACCTCTAACCCTGATTTAGAACACCCATAAATTTCAACAGAATTGAGATTCTAAATCAACCAAAACAACCCTAAGTTTTCAAAACATCAATTTAACCCAACTAAAGCACTAGTTTCTGGATCTGTATACACCAAAACTAACCAGCTTTTTTGCATGCCATATTCACAAAATTCAGAGGTTCAAATGTAGTAAGAATCAACACCAAATCGACAACAACACTTAAATTTGGCTGTGATTACAACCTTAGGGCTCTAAGTCGGTCATTCACTTCCAGATTTTCGGCTTCTATGGAAGTTTTGCTCTCAGATTTCGTCCTCGGTTAGGTATTCCTTGCGCATACTTCCAGATTTGTCGAATAATGTTGCGTTTGGGTTTTTTCCAAACTTAATCGAAGAAGAAATGAAGAAAGGAGAAGGTTGGAATTTGTTTGTGTCTAGGAAAATGAAAAGGAAATCACTAGAGAAGGAGACAAAAACGGAACCCTTACCTCGAAAAGTTTCGGTTGGAACATGAACAAGGCGATCACTATCGATTCCCTTTCACGGTTGGGTTTTCCGTAATCCCGCAAGAAGAGAAAGAGGGGAAGTAAGATAGCTTATTTTCGGAAGTTGAAGAAACCGAAGGAGAAAACCATCCTTACCTCAGTAGAATGAAGAAAGACGCAGAGTTTGTAGTTCCTTATTCCAATTAGGGGTGCGGGTTACTGTGAGTGAGGGATGAAGAAGAGAATACGTTGGCGCTGAGTACGTCCTGGTTCGCACATTTGGCAAGGAGATTGCAGAAATGGAAGAAAAAGCATGAACAGAGGCGCGACACCTCACGCCAGTTAGGGTTTTAGAGAAGATGATGAGAGAATCAGGGGCGGCGTGGCGCAGAAGGAACGAAGAGGGGTGCTTGAGTTGGGTTTGCAAATTATCGTGACGATAGAGGATGAAGGGAGGCGTGAGAAGCATGTTCTCAGTTGCCAGTTAGGGTTGAATTGCCATGAGTAAAGAGATAAAAGGAGATGGGCTGATAGTTCTGTTTTTTTGTTGGGCTGAGATATTACCACGGGCGAAACTGGGCCGGCCCAGTCTTTTTGATGGTCAGCCCATCTCTTTTTCTTTTATAACGTTATATTTATATTGAAACACCCCGAATAATTAAAACACATGAAATTATGAATATGTGTGGTAGGTTTAATTAACATGTCACATTAATGTATACTTGTGTTATAACTTATACCCTATGATACTAAGGGACATACATATGTGGTAAATGTGACAGTAGACACTTCGTAAATCGAGGACAAGGGTTAATTACAAACTATGATCCAAACTTAACTAATGATGAAGTGTCACAAAAACATATAATACATGAAATCATGTATTAGCCGTGAACATGAGGAATATATGGCTATACACTAAGATACATCAATCATGGATAGGCAACACCTAATGCCGATTTCGACATCAGTTCTAGGAGTTACTGTGCCACATGAATTAAGCATAAGTAGAGCGCTACATGTTTATTATAAGAGTGTAAGAATTAATCAGCCCCACTAACGTTTAGCATGTCCGGAATCCTAACTGATCAACTCATGTGCTACATGGATCTTTTTACCAAAATAGAATCTCTGTGGCCTTTCCACCTTCCCCATGCAAGTTATTCTCCCTGCCTTGCAACCGGTGCCCCTTTCCTTCTGGTGTTTGTATGCCCCGATTGAAGAACCCACTCAGCCTTTTACTTTTCTCAATGGGGCTCCTCGAATTTTCATGTCGTCTCCCGGTTGAAGTTGCTCCCTTAATGCTCCCACTGCTTCACGGTTGCGCAAGTCTAGAAGGACTTCTAACTCCTCGTAGCTGCAAGAACACGAACTCAACTCCTTCAATTCTCCCTTGCATGCCGAAGTTTTTTCAAGTTACCGGTCGTGAGAATCTGAATGGCGTAAGGTAACTCCCTGATGTCTCAATATTGCTCTTCGATTTCTCCTAGTGTTCTCGGTTGTAGAAGCACTGTCATTGTTCATCAATCCCTTACTAGCTTAGCTGAACCTGAAGCCCTTAATTCCTCTTCGTGCAAGTCCGAATCCTGGAGCTTTTGCCATTCCCGAGTATCTGGAACATCATAATCCAACTAGCCAGTTCCCACGAGGTGTACTGAAGATCTTCAAGGAAGACCACGCCATTCCCCTTGAGATACTAGCGCAAGGTAAACGCTTCCGTTTGCCTTTTCTCTTCTGCTTCTCCTTCCTTTTGTTTTGTTCAGTCCGAAAATCCTATGTTGTAACTCCCTCCTCCTCTTGTTCTTGTGCATGCAATTGTCTGGGAACAAATCCTTGAAAAATGTCGGAAGTTCCCTCAAGGAAACCACTCCATTCCTTCACCAGCTTTGGCACAAGGTAAATATTAGCGGCTCTGTGTTGATACCTCTTTGCTTCTATTTTTCCTTCCTTGTTCTGTCTGGTCCGTAAGTCCTTTCCCAGTCCTCTAATGTACTCCTTTTTCCTTCGCATAAATCGTGCATGCAAGCCTACTGTTTGGGTCTCTGAGATTCGGTGAAAAATCCTCTCCTTGATCGCTCGAAGGTAAGAGCAGGAAAACTGTAAACCACTGTTTTAAATCCCTTCTATGTTCTCTGTTTTTGGACGCCCAAGAAATTGAGCATTGACCCCTCTTTACGTTTCTCTGGGTGCATGTGAGAGTACCATGGGAAAACCATCACAAGATTACACCGAAAATGCCTCAAGAAAACTAGCCCACGTCTGTTAGAAACCATCCCAAGGTAAGAACATCAGACCAGTTATGTTCTCTGTTGGTCTTCTTCTATTTTCCTGGTCACGACCTCACCTTTCTTTTTTCCCTTACCTTAAACGCATGGCCAGTGAAATGTTTAAATCATCCATCGGTTCGCAATCTTAAACAGAGATGAAAGCCAAGGAGTAAACCCCCCTCCTGAGTAAGGTAAACACTACTGAGAATCTTACCAACTAACACTTGTTGTTTAAATTTGAAGTGAGCAACAAACTGAGCTTGGCACTTGTTTGTTTAGGTGCGAAAACAGACCAAGGAATATCAAGAACTACCCAGGAAGAAACAACCCCAAAACCCCAAGGTTGTAACCTGAACTCTTACACTAAAACCATGCATGAACTGGTCTAAAATTCTGTTCAAAAACTTGGCTAAACTAATGCTGAAAACTTGGTTAAGCTAATGCTGAAAACTTGGTTAAACTAATGCTGAGAACTTAGGGTGCTAACGGTATAATTTTGGACAGAAAATAGGCTTGGGATGAAAGTAAGAATTTTCATGTTTCAAATGACTAAGGAAATTCTGGTTGTGAACTGCTTCAGTAGCAGCAAAGAAACATATGCATTTGGGCTGAAACTTTGTGGCTTTTCTAGCATCTATTATGTATGAGATTGCTATGGGTTAATAACTAATAAATTTTGAAGCCCTAAGTAACCAAATGGGCTAGCTACCTTAGAGTTAAACAACATGTAAATGGTTCAGAAAAATCTGTATGAACTAGCTAAGGAAACTAGTACAGAAATGAGAGTTTAAATTCTTCAACTTTTAATTTATGTAAAATCGAATTTCAGAAACAATATAAATGTAGTATTGGCTGGATAATGAGCTTAAAAGACATTCTAACACATTATACTTGGTGTAAGTAAGTTGGGGAATGTTAGAGAAACCAGGTAACTCATTTAAAAGAGAAAGAAGAAGTGGTAGAGTGCAGAAGTGTAGCCTTAGTTTTTCCTGCAATTTCTTGGTTTCAGTATAAGCACATTTCAGTAGAGTTAACCGTGTTGTTTTGGGTTATTATCAAGTTCAAAATCTTTCTAAAACACTTAAGTAAGAGGGGAAACACTTTGGGGGGATTAGAAGAAAGATTTATAACCTAAAAGAAGGACTGAAGAGGGGACACACAGATTCATGTTTT
The DNA here is from genome assembly GCA_023374045.1 of Limonium bicolor. Taxonomy (NCBI): domain Eukaryota; kingdom Viridiplantae; phylum Streptophyta; class Magnoliopsida; order Caryophyllales; family Plumbaginaceae; genus Limonium; species Limonium bicolor. The sequence goes on along the minus strand of CM041777.1, from coordinate 325,124,355 downwards.
CAATTTTCTACAGCTTTTCAGTTTCAGAATAAGGAAGTTTTAAGGGAGTTATCAGTGCTGTTTTGGGTTGGTCTTAAGTTTAAAACCTTGCTCAATCACTTAACTAAATGGGTAAACAATTTGGGGGAAATTAGAAGCCAGATTGATGAAAAAAAGAATACCCAGTTTGGTATTTGTAGTTTCTGTAGTTTTGCAGTTCTGTATGACGAGAGTTCAGTAGCATAACAAAGTTGATGTGGAATTGGTTGGAGTTTAAAATCTAGACTAAACATTTAAATAAGTAGGGGGAGTGCTTGGGGACAGATTAGGAGACAGTTTGACAAGCTAAAAGGAGGGATAAAGAGGGAATACTTAGATTTTGGTTTCAGATTTTCAGCACCTGAGTGTTCTGTATAACTGAATCACAAATAGGTTAGGAGTGTGTGGTGATTTAATAACAAACTTGAAACCTAACTAGAACACTTAACTCAATTCGTAAAAACCTTGGGAGGGATAGGAATCAATGTTAGACAGCAGAGGAAAGGCATACTAAAGGAGGCGCTTAAATTGCCTGCAACAATGCAGGTTCTGTATGAAAATTCCTTAGAGGGGTAGTCCATATTGTTCTGGGTCGGTATTAAGTTCATGATCGTGATAAACACTAGACTGAATGGGTAGACACATAGGATGGATTAGAGGTCAATTGCAGCGATTAAAAGAAAGATAAGGAGGAGAGGCACAGGTTTTGTTGCAGTTTTTCAGAAAAATGGTTACCTCTGTATAATTGAGATATAGGGTTGCTAACATGGTCGTAGAGGGTAACCAATGGACTTGAATCATGACTAATACACTTACCTAAGTCGGGGTGTACTCTGGGAAGGGAAAGAGTTCTGTACTAAGCAACTGAGAAAAACGATGCAGAGGTGAGGTCCAAATTCTGCAACCCTCCTCCTCTGTAGAACCAAATTCAGAAACATGTTAAAGGTTGTATTGGCTCAGTAATAAACTTAGAAGCTTCCTAATACACTAGACAGATTGTTATTAAGCTGGGAATACTAGAGAAAACCAGGTAGCTCATTAATAAGAGTAAAGAGACGTGGTATACAAAATTGAAGTTTTCAGTTTTTGCAATTTGTGGTCCTGTCTAACTGATTTTCAGAAGGGGTATAAGGGTGGAATTAACTTGTGGTTGAGTCTAAAACATTGCTAATACATCTACCTAAGAGAGTAAACAATTTGGGAGAAATTTGAAAGTAGTTTAATGCATTCAAAAGAGATGTTAAATGGAAGTTGCTCAAGTATGTTGTTTCAGATTTTGATAATCTGATGCTTCAGTACAACCTGGTTACAGAGGGTTTGTAAGGGGTGTATTGGGTGGTTAACGAACCTAAACATACCTAATACACTTAAGTGAAGTTATAAAAACTTTGGGTAAGATTAGAAGATTGATTTATACCTAAAAGGAAGGTTATAAAGCTACTGTACAAACTAGAGGTTACAGTTTTTCTGCAGTTTACAGTTTCTGTCAAATGAATTTCCAGAAGTGTTAACAACCTTGTTTTGAGTTGTTTTGGGTTTAAAACCTCCCTAATGCACTTATCCAGTTGGGTGAAAGTTTTGGGTAGAATTAGAAAACATACTAAGGAACAAAAAGGAAGATTCAAGTAGAATTACACAGGTTGATGTTTCAGTTTCTGAAACTTATGTTTTGGTATGACTGACGTAAAGGGGTAGTAAAAGTGTGGTGTTCATTTTTTAATAAACCCAGAACAATTCTAATACATCTAGTTAAATTGGTAAAACACTTTGGGAAAGTTGGACATTAGTTTGGGAACTTAAACGTGGAGTAAAATGAAGATATGTGTAGTTGGTGTTTTCATTTTCTGTTGGGTTTTCGGTTTAGTATAGATGGGTCTCCAGTTGGTTAGTGGTACCACATTAGGAATTGGTTATGAATGTAAAACCATGCCAAGATGCCTAGTAAAAGGGGTATAGTTTAGGCAGTTTGAAACTAAATCTTTGGTGAACTAAGAATGGGAAATAACCAAGTTAATGAGCATAGAAGTGGAGATGTACTCCTTAGTTGTTAGGTGTCAAACCGTAACCAATAGGGTTGACTTATGAAGGATTTATAATATAAGGTCTAGAATTATAACATGATCAATAAACCAAAATGATGCTTACTTATAGATATTCGAAAGGTAATTAGGAATAATCTCAAAGAGTACGAGAGGAGTATATTGGGGCAAGTTTGAGTTACCTTATATGTTACTGCTTGGCTAAAACAATGGATCCAAACCAAACGAATAAAGCAGGTCCAACATTGGCAACTATAACACTTAAGACTAGGCCAAGCATTATGAATAGAACTACGAACAATAACGCATGATCGAACAATCTAACCCGTTCGAATAATCATTATAGGAGTGAGTCCCACGAGCAGCGGGGAACCCTTGTGCAAGTATCTGTGACAACTATTATAAGGTATGGATATGTGTGGTCCGTATGTTGCCGTGTTACACGGCTTGTGTGCGGTGTGCCTTGTTTGACAATGACCATAAGACTAAAGCATGAAATTGGATTGCTTGTTGTGACTTGCTTATATGCTTGTTATATATCATTGTTGCATATTACTTGCGTGCACACAGTAGTGTAGTCCCTTCTCGTTGATGAAACTTTGAGATGAAACACAACGAACTATATAAACAAAACAAAGGAACTACATAAAGGGAAAACTCCTCTTAACTATAGAGGACTTCTAATGAAACCCACTATGATGTCGAACTACCAACGATAATGATAAGTAAATACCTATTGGTGGAGCGTATCTTGGGGTCTAGAGGTGACCCCTCTTTCTCGACGCATGATGCCGAGAATGGAGGATCAGGTATGGAGAAGACGTTCTCCAAATTACGGTGATAAGAGAATTCACAAATAATCCTTAAAGAAACAAGGAAATATTGGCACCTACATGATATGGTCACGGGATCTAAACTATATCCCCAGACCTGGTGCAAGGAAAGAGAAAGAAAATACACATTATGGGTACAACAAAAAGAAAAGAAAACACACAACGCTCGAATGGTCCCATAGTGAGGATCATGGGTATAACATACCCTGTAACACCCCAACCGCTAATCCTTCCATTATCCTCTAATCAATTCCATACTTACCCTTCTCGCAGCGGAATACTTACTTACTCCCGGCGGGTGATACAACGCCGTTAACCCTCCAAGGTTAACAAGGCTACTACTACTTACCGTTTCGGTCTGATGATTAGAATGAAATACATACGTACCACTTACTTTACAATACCAAATACTTAGCTTACATTTGATTACCGAGTGTCTAAAGTATATGAATTACAATCCAGTGCTACTTTCCAAAAATTAAGAGTTATACATTCTCTCCTTACTATCCAATCACGACTTCATTATCCAAAAAGGTGTACCACATGGTACACCGGCTACACAAAAGGCCTTAGCCGTGTACAACTCAGTACACCGTTTCAATCCTACTATCTACCAAAAGTATCACATTCCGTCCTTACCCTTCCGTCACGCCTCGCGGTACCTGTGGAGTAAAAACATTCCCCCTAGGGGGTCAGCTTACGCTGCATATGATAACCACATACCCCGCGTACTAGCGAGGGTACGCCAATTAATTGGTCGAGTACATGCGGTTCGTTTCATTCATACATACATACATGCTTACTACAATACGATACAATACATTCATTTTACCAAGCATACATACATACAATACATACAAGGAATACAATACAAGTCATCCATTCATACTTACCATACTCACCGCATCACAGAGATACAATTCTCCAATACATACAAAGGTCTTGTTAGCCTCATTACACACCCGGGTTAATCGGGTGTTCAATAATTTTACTCCGGGTCAATGACTTACAATAGTCAAGACCAATACAAATACAATACTTACTTCTTACATACTTTACTTCCAGTTAAGTCGGTATGACCTCCGGGCAGGGATTACTACATCCCACCACCGGGCTTTAAGGTGGCCCACTAATCCAGGATGCTACCCATTCAAGGGATTTGGTCCAAGGAAAAGATTATAGCCAGGATTCGGATTCAACCTCTTGTGTCTCCTTATCCTCACGCGTGGCCGAAACTATATCGGGCTTCTACTCATTCCATTTTACTCATTACTCATGTTAGGAGTTAGATGGTTAGGAATTAGTAGAAGTCCATACTTACTTCCCATACATACATACAATACACAAGTACTCATACTTACACATACACTTCATTTCCATTCATACATTTCATGAATTATACAAACTAAATGTTCAAGAACATAAAACAAGAACAATATAGTTCAAACACAATTAAGTGCAATATAAGTCCGATTCGTGCATTTATCTTATTGGTGATCACATAGGCACACAAATCGGGGTAACCAAGTTAGGATACAGGGCATGAAGAAATCATACCGTTCACCGTCGTAGGGTACTACCGGTTCCTTTGGAGATCAACTATTTGATTCCTATACATACACGAAGTAGTGTGATCAATGATCTATTATTGATCTACTTACTCCTTCATTGATACTTTCAATGTATACTTACTACTCCATTACTTTCTTACTTGGTTATAAAACCATTCTTTCCTTTGCTACTTCATAAACTTGCTTCCTTACACCTTTACTTACTTTCTTACCATTATTACTTCATTAATGGTGTATTACTACTTATATATGCATATGTGTACATAGGCATATATATGTATATATGATTACTATAATCATATAATTAAAACATTTTTTTTTGACTCGACCGGACTTGCGACCGACCTTGCAAGTCCGGTCCATTCCAGTAGACTACATCGGGTGAAATTCCAGGGCCGACCGACCTTGCAAGTCCGGTCCCAAGGTCGGTCCATTCCAGTAGGTTTCGTATTTGAAAATTTTAGCCCGACCGACCTTGCAAGTCCGGTCGCAAGGTCGGTCCATTCCAGTAGCTTGCATTACCGAAATTTTTCTGGCCGACCGAACTTGCAAGTCCGGTCGCAAGTTCGGTCCATTCCAGAAGCTTTCATCTGCGGAATTTTTCTGGCCGACCGAACTTGCAAGTCCGGTCGCAAGTTCGGTCCATTCCAGAAGGTTTCAGACGGGAGAATTTTCTGGTCCGACCGAACTTGCAAGTCCGGTCGCAAGGTCGGTCGATTCCAGAAGGTTTCCCGTCTTGTAAATCTGGGCTCAACCGACCTTGCAAGTTCGGTCCTAAGGTCGGTCCGGCCCAGTACTTCAGTTTTAAAATCTGTTTTTGGGTGTTTTCTTTACCCATTGTTTCCCCAATCTTTACCAATGTTTCCCCACATGATTTAGCACTACTTACACACTCTAAATCACCTTAGTTCATCCATTAAACTTACTACTCAATCCTTACACAACTTACACACATTTTCATCATTCTTCTCTCAACACCTACACTAGTCCTTACTCTTCTAATGCTACAGATTTTTAACTTCCTCTTTATGCTACAGATTTTCACTCAATCTTCTATCCTTCATTACTCTCTCAACTAATGCTACCCTTAGCATCTCAATTTCATTACTCACATCCTAGTTCCATTCCCTTAACCTACTCTTTTCCAAATCTGTTACAAGCTACTAAACATCCCTTTTAAACTCTCCAAATACTTCCTCTTCTTAAACAACTTAAGTCCTCTCAATTCCTACACAAAATTTGACATGGTTTCCCCTATATTTCTAACATTCTCCACACACTATTTCAGCTCACAAGTTCACATTCTCACAACCTGTTTACACAATACATTATTCTCACAATACAACACTACTACAACACATAAAATTCCTGCACACATACACATTCACTACCCAATGTTTTCCCAAGTTTCAAACATCATTTAAAACTTCAAAAACTGTTACATTATCAATTCTCAATACACTACCACATTACTACTACTTATTACTCAAATACATTACTTGTTTTTGATACTCAAAACTGTTACAACACAATATACACAACTAACTCAAGGTAAGGGTATTTACCTTGTCTTGTTAGTTTCCTTTCTTTCCTTTCCTCTTCTCTTCTTTTCTTCTCTTTGTTCTCGGTCCCAACAGGGTTCCCACTCACAAAGTGCTACAGCACATAATACATACACCATACCGTTTAGCATTCATTTTATACTAACCCTAGAATTTGAGTTTTAGGGTTTAGAAAAGAGTGTTACCTTCCAATGAATGGATGAGCTCTTGACTAGTGAAAGAACAAGATTTCTAGCCCACAAGAGAAGCCAAATCGGCTGGAGCAAAAAGAACAAGACATTCAAAACCGAGAAATTCTTAAAATGCCAATGAAAGCTAGAAACGATGGATTTTCGAATTTCTTTTTACCTCAAGATGATAAGGAGGTGAAGGTGCTTCTAATGGTGGACTTGAATCTTCAAATGGAGAATACCCACCGAAATGAAAGTGGTCGTTTTCGATTTTTGAAAAGATGAAGACGTTCTCCTTTGCAAGGGGATTCTAGTGATATGGTTTTTATGATTTTTGGACAAGGTTTGAGCCTTCAAAATTGAGAGAGAAGGAGAGGGCTGGTTTGGGTTGTCCAAATCGCCATTGTCATCGTTCAAGGAGGAAGAAGAGAGAATAGGGAGGTGAGAGAAATCGAGAGAGAGGGGGATGGGTAGAGGAGAGAGTGTTTTATTTGCCTTTTTACTTATTTCTTTTGTCCTCTTGTTACTAAAGACAAATAAAGAAGAGAATTTAAGAGAGGAGGGGCTCATTTAATCGGCCCACATATGCACACACACTCACATTTTTATATTTTTATTTGCAAGGTGGACACACTAAGTTTGTTTAATTGTATTTTCACCCCACAACTTACCGGTTGTTACAGTTTTCACTAACCGGTACCCGTTTTCCGGAATTTTCTCGTTTAATTAATTTTATTGGTTCTAAAGCCCCACTAATATTTATTAGTGACTATTTAGTTTGCCAAAATTGTTACGAGTCTATTTGACCCGCTTAAAGTCGCGTTTTCCCGGTTTCCTCGAAAAACGCGCTTTAAGGTTCGTTTATGCTTTTAACCCATTTGAAAGGTCCGTTTTCTTCGGGATTTGTTCCCTAGTATTTATTTTACTGTAATTAAGCTTTTAAAAGTATGATTAGCCTAATTAATCACTGTTTTTAATTACGGGGTATTTCAATCTACCCCCCTTAAGAAACTTTGCCCTCAAAGTTGCTCAAGGTTACAGTTTACCATTTCTACTCCTTTGGCAAGCCAATTGCCACAATACATTCTACTACCACCTTACAAGGTGTTCACAATTCTTACACTACCAGCATACGCAATTCAGATACCATGCCACATACTTAGTTCAAATACCATACGCAATACTCGATCCATACACAGTACTTCATTCAAATACCATACACAATGCTCCATCCAATTCATACATTCCACAATACATTCGCAATACTTCACAATATCATTCGTGTCATATACCGTATGACACCAATGCATTACTCATTACATACATACCATACACATCGTACTACATACCGAATACTACTAGCACTACTTTGTGCCAATACAATACAATTAGCACTACATGTGCCAACCAAAATACAATTACAATACATACGTACTACGCAATGCTAACCCGAAGCAATGCAAAAGCAAAAAGGCTCTACCCCCCTTAAAAAGGGGTACGCCCCGTACCCTCCGTACTATACGGATACTAGACATCTAGTCTACAAATAAATTCGGGTACTTCGCCTTCATGGCGTCCTCTAATTCCCAAGTCGCTTCCTCGACATCGTGGTTAGACCACAAGACCTTCACCATTCGTACAGATTTATGGCGAGTGTCTCTTGTCTTCGTATCAAGGATTCACAGTGGAGTCTCGACATATCTCATCGTCGGCTCTAGGGATAGATGTTCGGGTTCTAATACATGAGAGGGATCGGCTATGTATTTCTTGAGTTGTGATACATGAAAGACATCATGAACACGCCCCAATTCTTCAGGCAATTCTAGCCTATAAGCTACGGCTCCAATCCTCTCGGTAATGGTATACGGCCCTACATATTTCGGGCTCAGCTTGCCCTTTTGGCCAAACCGAAAGACACCCTTCATAGGTGAGACACGCAAGAACACTTGGTCGCCCACGGCGAACTCAAGGTCGCGTCATCGCACATCCGCATAGGATTTCTGTCTATCTTGGGCTGCTTTCATATTTGCTCGGATTTGTTGTACCTCAGCTTGTACTTGTTCCAAATACTCCGGTCCTATGATGACCGCTTCGCTTGACTCATCCCAACACAACGGGGTACGGCAAGGTCTACCATACAAAGCTTGGAATGGCGACATCTTAATCGAAGCGTGGTAGCTATTGTTATACGAAAACTCGATAAGATGAAGCTTCTCAATCCAGCTCCCCTGGAAGTCTAAGGCACATGCCCTTAGCATATCCTCTAGTGTTTGGATGGTCCTTTCTGTCTGACCGTCGGTCTGTGGATGGAAGGCGGTGCTAAGCTTCAACTCAGTACCAAGCGCTTCCCGTGTCGCTCTCCAGTATCTCGAAAGGAATCTGGTGTCGCGGTCAGATACAATGGTTTTTGGGACTCCGTGGTGTCGGATGATCTCCTTGTCGAATAGCTCTGCGAGCTTCGCCACCTTCCAGGTGTCCTTCATCGGTATGAATCGGGCAACCTTGGTGAGGCAATCGACTACTACCCAGATCATGTTGAGTCCTCCCCTAGCAGGTGGGAGTCCAACAACAAAATCCATGGAGATGTCGTGGAATTTCCACTCCGGAATGGGCATGGATTGCACCATTCCTCCCGGTCTTCGGTGCTCGAACTTCACCTTCTGGCATGTGAGACACCTCAGAACATACTCAGTCATGTCTGATTTCATTCCTGACCACCAGAAGTACCTCTTCATGTCTTTGTACATTTTAGAGGCTCCCGGATGGACATGCAATGTCGAACAATGTGACTCTCGCAGAATGCGATCCCTTAGCTCAGCATTGCTTCGGGGGACGCATAATCTGCCATTCAAACGGATCAGACCATCTTCATGCAGTTTGAAGTCGTACTTTCGGCGCTCGAAGGTACCATCTGTGATTTTCTGTCTGATCTCTGTGAAGTAAGGGTCGCTCAACTGAGCGTCTCGCACCTCGTCAACCAAGCTAGAAGAAGCGAGTAGCGAATGGAGCGAGTATGCTCGACGACTCAGGGCGTCGGCTACTACGTTTGCCTTCCCTTCTTTATACTGGAGGTTGATGTCGTAATCCGAGAGGAACTCCATCTCCTCCTCCTTTTAGGTCAATTCTTTCTCTTTTCTGGTGAATACGTACTGTAAACTTTTGTGGTCGGAGTAGATGGTGATGCTTACCCCATAGAGATGTGTCGCCATATCTTCAAGGCGAAGACAATGGCTCCTAACTCTAGATCATGTGTCGGGTAATTCTCCTCATGCTTTTTCAGCTGGCGAGAAGCATAGGCTACTACCTTGCCATGCTGCATGAGTACGCATCCCATGCCCTTGCCCGATGCATCACAATACACCTCAAATCCCTCTGTGCCCTCTGGAAGTGTGAGAATTGGCGCTGAGGTCAATGAGTCTTTTAATTTCTGGAAGGATACCTCGCACTCCTTTGTCCATACAAGGGTGCATCTTTCTTCATCAATGACGTCATGGGCTTAGCGACTTTTGAGAAGTCCTTTACAAATCTCCGGTAATACCGGCTAAACCAAGAAAGCTCCGGATGTCGTAACAGTCTTAGGTCTAGGCCATGATCGCACTTCTTCGATTTTGGATGGGTCTACTGAAATGCCCGCGCTCGAGATGACATGACCGAGGAAAGATACCTGATCTAGCCAAAACTCGCATTTGGAGAACTTCGCATACAGCTGGTTTCTCGCGCAGTGTCTCAAGTACTCTTCTTAAATGGTTTTCATGCTCTTCTGGTGACTTCGAATACACAAGAATGTCGTCGATGAATACTACTACTGAAGTGTCCAGCTGATCACTGAATAACCGATTCATTAGGTCCATAAATTTGGCTGGTGCATTAGACAAACCGAATGGCATCACCGTGAATTCGTAGTGGCCATATCTTGTTCAGAATGCTGTTTTCTGAATGTCTTGCTCTTTGATAGCAATTTGGTGGTAACGGATCGGAGATCATCTTATAAAGACGGATGCTCCCTTCAACTGATCGAACAGGTCGTCGATGCGTGGCAATGGATACTTGTTCTTTACAGTGACCGCATTCAATTCGCGGTAGTCGATGCAGAGGCGGAGACTACCGTCCTTCTTCTTCACGAAGAGGACCGGTGCTCCCCAGGGTGATACGCTCGGGCGTATAAACCCTTTGTCGAGTAAGTCATGTAGTTGTTCTTTGAGTTCTGCCATTTCTGCCGGTGCCATACGGTATGGTGCCCTAGCAATGGGACCAGTACCCGGTACAAGGTCGATTTCAAATTCTACCGCCCTCTGTGGTGGCATACCAGGTAGCTCTTTCGGAAATACATCAGGGAATTCTGAGACTACTGCTACCTCGTCACTGAACTCTGGATCTCTCTCCAGGTCTTGCACGTGACATAAATACACTTCATGTCCTTTTCTGAGCTCCCGATACATTGCCATGGCGGAGATGACTGTAGTTGAAGGCTCTCTCGGTCTCTGGCGGTATGAAACAGTGACCCCAGATGGACTCTTGAGCAGCAATCGGTGCTCGGCGCATAGGATTCTCCCCTTGTGCCGCTCCAACCAGTTCATTCCAATTATTAAGTCGAATCCCAATCCGTTGAATTCAATGAAGGAAATGGGAAACGCTTCACCTTTGATTTGAATGGTGGCTGATTTGTAATACTTGGTACACTGTACCCGCTCCTTCGATGGGAGAGTAACCAAGAAGTTCGGTAGCTCATCCGCATCTAGCCCCAACTTCTTCGCAAGAGATGGCGATATGAAGGTGTGAGAGGCGCCGGAGTCGAATAATACTGAGGCTTCGATGCCGTTTACTGGGAAGTTCCCGTTAGAATGGTGCCGCTCTTGCCGGCTTGTTCTTCGGTGAGGATGCTCAGGTTACCTTCGGTACCGAGTCCACAACCTATTGATTCATGAGATTATAAGTAAAGATGGTGGAACGCAAGTGGAATTTAATAACCAACACTGCTTTTATTGAATAACCAACCATCATACATACTGTGTCTCTAATACACGTTACTACTGGATTACATGCTACTACAAGATTAATACTTTCTAAAGGTAAGGTTCAGGCGTCCTGGTATCATGTGTGTGGCATTGATTATTGCCGGTGGTGCCGTATTCAACTTGATCTTCTGGATCCCGTGATACAGCAACCTTGATTTTCCACCCATGATTAGAACATCTCCTGATCTCAATACCAATTTTTTGCGAGGTCCACACGCTTCCGCTCGCTATACAAAAATATGGCGTCATCACCAATGGACCAAGACACTACGGGCACTCCTAGTTCAAGAGATTCCGCTGTCTCGTCCTTGTCTTGGTGTAAGCCAAGTCGTCCTTCTTTCTCATAGAAGTTGACGATACATAGATCTGCTTCAAGTGCAGGGATTGGTTCATCTTCATACTGTTGTGCAATTTCTACAGCTTGTGTGACAAGCGTTTGGAATTCTGGGGGTATTGCTGGAGGTGTTGCTCCGTCTCCTGCTCGCGTTGTTTGGTATGTCTTGGTATAAGGGTTCCAGTCCTTTCCCAAGCACATCATTTTCAGCTTCATTGTAGCTCCACCGGGGAATTCGGGTGTATAAAATCCTCCTGGACCCGTTCCTAACTCGTTGCATCGTCGGATGATTGAAATTTGTGCTTCGGGTGTCAGGTATCCTTTTAATAAGATCATACCTGGGCGGATGACCTGACACTGTTCGTTGTTGAAGTGGTGATTGGCGATGTCGGTCTCTTCATGAGGTGAGTTTGAAGGTATTGGGTAACAGATATGGAATTTCCCTAAGGTGGTAAATTCATCTAGAGTGAGTTCTAGGCTTACTAATTCATTTCATGCTCAATACATACTTCCATGTTACTTACTCATGCTCAATTTCATACTTCAAGTACTTACGCATTCATGCTTTCATTCATACAATTACTTTAATACTTAGTCATGCTCTTCAAGGATTAAAGGTTACAGTGGTTACCTGGGCCGGACTTAGTCCCGGTCCCATCACGGTCTATGATGTGTAAGGCCGGCTGCCTCTGCGGTGCGCCCTTCTGCGGACCTCGGGACCCCTGTCCCTGCGAGGTGTGCTGGGCATGAGCATCGCCAGATGCAACCTCCTTGCCCTCACGCTGCTTGTAGCCCTGGTAGTTGCCCTTGGGCTTAGAGTTCTCCGGGCATGCATTGGCACGGTGGCCCGGTTTCTGACAAGTGAAGCAGCGGATCTCCCTTCCTTGGCAATCTGTGCCGGGATGATCCTTGTTGCAGTTACGGCAGATGTAGCTGCGGCCATCAGATTGGTTCTTTCCTTGGCCAAATCCAGAACCTATAGCTTCCAAGTTAGCAAGGTTCGGTATACTTACAATACTCTATATACATACAAATTCACAAGTGTACTAATTCGGTTTCGGTTTCTTACCCCTGTAGGGCTGAGACCTCAGTGGCTTCGCTGCCACTGGTGCGGTGTAGGCAATCTGTAATGGCTCAGCTGCCTTGCCCTTCTCAGCATGGGCACCGCCGTCTCCGGAAGTGTTCTTATGGTGGGAATGCTTCCCCTTCCTTTTCTTCCAAGGTTTGGATTGGTTTTGATCATCGGAGGGGTTACCTTTGCCGCTCACCTTGCGCTTCAGCGCTTGCTCCTCATCTCTTAGCTGGCAGGTGATCTCAACTCGAGATGCAGCGTGGTAACACTCCTGAATTACTTAGGCATTAGGTTACATTTACATACGGGAATACTAATTCACATTACTCATGGCTTTTTAAGGGTTCAACTTGTTTACCTGAAGGGAGGTAAACCGTGTGAAGCCCATGCCATACCGGAGTCGATGGCTCAATCCGCCGTAGAAGCGGTCGACCAAGACTTGGCCGGTATACCCAAGGTCGGGTAGAAGTCGGAGGAGAGAGGTGAAGGTGCGGTAATATTCATCAACCGTCATCTTCTCGGTCATTTTTAGCGCATCGAGCTCAAGCCTTTTCTTGGTCTTGACATGCTCGGGGTAGTACTTAGATCGGAGGAGAGAGGTGAAGGCTTCCCATCCGAATGCAGGATCAGCTATGTGCTCGGCCTTAACGAGCTTCCACCAGTCCATAGCCGCGTCTTTGAGGTAGTACGCAGCTATCCTCACTCGAACTCCAGCGGGAGTCTCAAGTGTCTCGAAGGCCGTCTCCATCTCGGAGAGGTAGGCCTCGAGCTTGGCGGGGTCGCTCTCGCCTCTAAAGCATGGAGGTCGAAGGTCGGCGACAGCTTTTACCCAATTCGTCTCTCGGGATGAGGTGGGTCGGGCTGCTGCTGTTGCTGCTGCTGGGTTTGCTGTGTTTGTTGTACAGCCGTGATTACATCTGGTAGCATCTGTGCTACCGTGGCGGCGACGATTTCGGCTATCGTCTGCGCGCTTGGTCCTTCGTTGCCCCCTCCTCTGGGGCGACCTGGACCACGTCCTGACATCTGAACAAGTGTGGATTATGTTAGATGTCGTGATACTATGACCTCATGGTCTTCATTCAAACAATGGTATCGTCTTTGCAGACGTTAGTGGTATCCGTTATTGCTAACGGTAGTTCCTAGTTAGGTTTCTAAATATCCGTCTTAAGACAGTTGAAATCCTAACTCGGTAATCACTACTCTTAAGATTCTAATCATCAGAGCGAGGCTTCGCTCTGATACCACTTTTTGTAACACCCCAACCGCTAATCCTTCCATTATCCTCTAATCAATTCCATACTTACCCTTCTCGCAGCGGAATACTTACTTACTCCCGGCGGGTGATACAACGCCGTTAACCCTCCAAGGTTAACAAGGCTACTACTACTTACCGTTTCGGTCTGATGATTAGAATGAAATACATACGTACCACTTACTTTACAATACCAAATACTTAGCTTACATTTGATTACCGAGTGTCTAAAGTATATGAATTACAATCCAGTGCTACTTTCCAAAAATTAAGAGTTATACATTCTCTCCTTACTATCCAATCACGACTTCATTATCCAAAAAGGTGTACCACATGGTACACCGGCTACACAAAAGGCCTTAGCCGTGTACAACTCAGTACACCGTTTCAATCCTACTATCTACCAAAAGTATCACATTCCGTCCTTACCCTTCCGTCACGCCTCGCGGGTACCTGTGGAGTAAAAACATTCCCCCTAGGGGGTCAGCTTACGCTGCATATGATAACCGCATACCCCGCGTACTAGCGAGGGTACGCCAATTAATTGGTCGAGTACATGCGGTTCGTTTCATTCATACATACATACATGCTTACTACAATACGATACAATACATTCATTTTACCAAGCATACATACATACAATACATACAAGGAATACAATACAAGTCATCCATTCATACTTACCATACTCACCGCATCACGGAGATACAATTCTCCAATACATACAAAGGTCTTGTTAGCCTCATTACACACCCGGGTTAATCGGGTGTTCAATACTTTTACTCCGGGTCAATGACTTACAATAGTCAAGACCAATACAAATACAATACTTACTTCTTACATACTTTACTTCTAGTTAAGTCGGTATGACCTCCGGGCAGGGATTACTACATCCCACCACCGGGCTTTAAGGTGGCCCACTAATCCAGGATGCTACCCATTCAAGGGATTTGGTCCAAGGAAAAGATTATAGCCAGGATTCGGATTCAACCTCTTGTGTCTCCTTATCCTCACGCGTGGCCGAAACTATATCGGGCTTCTACTCATTCCATTTTACTCATTACTCATGTTAGGAGTTAGATGGTTAGGAATTAGTAGAAGTCCATACTTACTTCCCATATATACATACAATACAAGTACTCATACTTACACATACACTTCATTTCCATTCATACATTTCATGAATTATACAAACTAAATGTTCAAGAACATAAAACAAGAACAATATAGTTCAAACACAATTAAGTGCAATATAAGTCCGATTCGTGCATTTATCTTATTGGTGATCACATAGGCACACAAATCGGGGTAACCAAGTTAGGATATAGGGCATGAAGAAATCATACCGTTCACCGTCGTAGGGTACTACCGGTTCCTTTGGAGATCAACTATTTGATTCCTATACATACACGAAGTAGTGTGATCAATGATCTATTATTGATCTACTTACTCCTTCATTGATACTTTCAATGTATACTTACTACTCCATTACTTTCTTACTTGGTTATATAACCATTCTTTCCTTTGCTACTTCATAAACTTGCTTCCTTACACCTTTACTTACTTTCTTACCATTATTACTTACATTAATGGTGTATTACTACTTATATATGCATATGTGTACATAGTAGTATATGCATATATATATATATGTATATATGATTACTATAATCATATAATTAAAACATTTTTTTTTGACTCGACCGGACTTGCGACCGACCTTGCAAGTCCGGTCCATTCCAGTAGACTACATCGGTGAAATTCCAGGGCCGACCGACCTTGCAAGTCCGGTCCCAAGGTCGGTCCATTCCAGTAGGTTTCGTATTTGAAAATTTTAGCCCGACCGACCTTGCAAGTCCGGTCGCAAGGTCGGTCCATTCCAGTAGCTTGCATTACCGAAATTTTTCTGGCCGACCGAACTTGCAAGTCCGGTCGCAAGTTCGGTCCATTCCAGAAGCTTTCATCTGCGGAATTTTTCTGGCCGACCGAACTTGCAAGTCCGGTCGCAAGTTCGGTCCATTCCAGAAGGTTTCAACGGGAGAATTTTCTGGTCCGACCGAACTTGCAAGTCCGGTCGCAAGGTCGGTCGATTCCAGAAGGTTTCCCGTCTTGTAAATCTGGGCTCAACCGACCTTGCAAGTTCGGTCCTAAGGTCGGTCCGGCCCAGTACTTCAGTTTTAAAATCTGTTTTTGGGTGTTTTCTTTACCCATTGTTTCCCCAATCTTTACCAATGTTTCCCCACATGATTTAGCACTACTTACACACTCTAAATCACCTTAGTTCATCCATTAAACTTACTACTCAATCCTTACACAACTTACACACATTTTCATCATTCTTCTCTCAACACCTACACTAGTCCTTACTCTTCTAATGCTACAGATTTTTAACTTCCTCTTTATGCTACAGATTTTCACTCAATCTTCTATCCTTCATTACTCTCTCAACTAATGCTACCCTTAGCATCTCAATTTCATTACTCACATCCTAGTTCCATTCCCTTAACCTACTCTTTTCCAAATCTGTTACAAGCTACTAAACATCCCTTTTAAACTCTCCAAATACTTCCTCTTCTTAAACAACTTAAGTCCTCTCAATTCCTACACAAAATTTGACATGGTTTCCCCTATATTTCTAACATTCTCCACACACTATTTCAGCTCACAAGTTCACATTCTCACAACCTGTTTACACAATACATTATTCTCATAATACAACACTACTACAACACATAAAATTCCTGCACACATACACAGTCCCTACCCAATGTTTTCCCAAGTTTCAAACATCATTTAAAACTTCAAAAACTGTTACATTATCAATTCTCAATACACTACCACATTACTACTACTTATTACTCAAATACATTACTTGTTTTTATACTCAAAACTGTTACAACACAATACACAACTAACTCAAGGTAAGGGTATTTACCTTGTCTTGTTAGTTTCCTTTCTTTCCTTTCCTCTTCTCTTCTTTTCTTCTCTTTGTTCTCGGTCCCAACAGGGTTCCCACTCACAAAGTGCTACAGCACATAATACATACACCATACCGTTTAGCATTCATTTTATACTAACCCTAGAATTTGAGTTTTAGGGTTTAGAAAAGAGTGTTACCTTCCAATGAATGGATGGAGCTCTTGACTAGTGAAAGAACAAGATTTCTAGCCCACAAGAGAAGCCAAATCGGCTGGAGCAAAAAGAACAAGACATTCAAAACCGAGAAATTCTTAAAATGCCAATGAGAGCTAGAAACGATGGATTTTCGAATTTCTTTTTACCTCAAGATGATAAGGAGGTGAAGGTGCTTCTAATGTTGGACTTGAATCTTCAAATGGAGAATACCCACCGAAATGAAAGTGGTCATTTTTGATTTTTGAAAAGATGAAGACGTTCTCCTTTGCAAGGGGATTCTAGTGATATGGTTTTTATGATTTTTGGACAAGGTTTGAGCCTTCAAAATTGAGAGAGAAGGAGAGGGCTGGTTTGGGTTGTCCAAATCGCCATTGTCATCGTTCAAGGAGGAAGAAGAGATAATAGGGAGGTGAGAGAAATCGAGAGAGAGGGGGATGGGTAGAGGAGAGAGTGTTTTATTTGCCTTTTTACTTATTTCTTTTGTCCTCTTGTTACTAAAGACAAATAAAGAAGAGAATTTAAGAGAGGAGGGGCTCATTTAATCGGCCCACATATGCACACACACTCACATTTTTATATTTTTATTTGCAAGGTGGACACACTAAGTTTGTTTAATTGTATTTTCACCCCACAACTTACCGGTTGTTACAGTTTTCACTAACCGGTACCCGTTTTCCGGAATTTTCTCGTTTAATTAATTTTATTGGTTCTAAAGCCCCACTAATATTTATTAGTGACTATTTAGTTGACCAAAATTGTTACGAGTCTATTTGACCCGCTTAAAGTCGTGTTTTCCCGGTTTCCTCGAAAAACGCGCTTTAAGGTTCGTTTATGCTTTTAACCCATTTTAAAGGTCCGTTTTCTTCGGGATTTGTTCCCTAGTATTTATTTTAGTGTAATTAAGCTTTTAAAAGTATGATTAGCCTAATTAATCACTGTTTTTAATTACGGGGTATTTCATACCCACGCACACGTTTTATTATTTACATGATTGCTGTTGCTATACTAGCAGCTTGTTGTGTTTGGTTGCGTGTTTGTTGTTGCTATGATGCCAGCATGTTATGCTTGGTTGCTTGTTGCTAATGCTTTGCTACCTTTAAGTGTGTATGATATCATGATGTGTTGTGGTGTGCTTTACTACTTTATTATAGCATGTAATTGGACCTAATAATATTCGACCAAGTAGTCGTGTAGCCCGACAACATACGGGCTACACATATTCATACTCAGCGTAGTTTGCTGAGTCCTTTACAACCCAATTTTACAGGTATTGTGCCGGACAATAACGGAGCGTAGGCGGGATGGCTACCATGGGGGTAGTCCATCAGGGCATAACTTTTGAGTTTGTGGTAGTATGGTTAATGTATGGGTTGTTACTAAAACCGACATGTAATTTTTGGTTTATGAATTGGTAATAATGTTGTAGACACTCGGTATTTTAGAATTGTATTTTATGTTGTATATGAGTTTGGATAGAGGGCTGTTTCCAGTCATACAGACCGTAACTTGGTGTTGGAAAAGTGGTCGTGTCAACCACGTGGGTGGTTGGCGTCTGTGACACCCGGATGGAGTTTATTCTGCTGCATAGTTAACTTGTAATACGGCTAAGAGCGTTGTTCGTACGGTTGGATGTTTATTCGGGGGTGTTACAGAAAGTGGTATCAGAGCGTAGTTACGCTCTAATGACTGGAACAAGAAATACCAAGTTTTGGAGTTCTAACAGTGGGTTAAGGGTTATGGGTAGTATGTGAGGCGCGTTAGTTAGGGATCTTCCCCAGTAATTACTGGATACCTAACAGACACCTACTCCAACCTCTACTTCCCTAATAACATTTTCAATTCGTAGGAAGAAAGGCCAGAGAGGTATAAAGCCTCCTCTTACTCGGGGAAACCTGATCTGGCAATCACTTAATGTCATACCATCCATCCGAGAAGAAGAAAAAACTATACTATACAATAGCCCAAGCCTCGAAAATCCGACTGGAGCGTAGAGTTTAAAGACGCTGTCAAGAGAACCAAAACTATAAAAGGACCAAATTTATCGACAACTTGGGTCGACATGCTTAGCAGTCGATAGGACCCTACCTCACAAGAAAAGAGGACCAAAATACCCTAAACATTTATGAAATAAATAAAGCTTAAATAAGCAGTTAATTTAGCCAAGGATGGGATTGAGATAAATTCTTCAATTCATACACTTGAGAGGTTAATTTTAGTTGAAATACCCCAAACCTTAGTATGTGGTTTAGACATTAAAATATGGTATAATAAGGCTAAAAAGTGCCTTAGAAACATTAGGGAACAATTTAAACCACAGTAAACAAATAAATACCTTAAAGTCGATATGGGCGAAAATGTGCTCTAAGCTTGGGATAAGCTTGGTTAAGACCTAATGAGCTTACCAAGACCTTATTTATGTTAATGAACATATTAAACCAATTACCAAAGAAAACCAAGCTTGAAAACAAGTTAAACACAAAATGTGCTTTAAGGAGTCTTAAAGCACATTTTTGAAAAATTGTCTTGTAAATGGGTTTTGAATGGCTAAATGTCCATCATTACTCTTTAATTAACATGTGTACTACATAGTATCACATTAGGAAGTCTAAATCAATGAGAAATCAAAAATTTCACAGATATGTGCCTTGTTTGTGAATAGTAACCAAATTAAGCAAGTTTATAACATAAGTCAACATAAGTGAGTTAATTGGTCAACAAAGACTAAAATACCCCTTATTATAATAGGGGGGCCGGTTTTCTTGTGTGACTCACCACACTTAAAAAAATAATAAGTAAGTAAAAAGTAAAAGGTACTATTTGCTTTACTACTTAAATATCTAAACTAGCTAACTTATCTTCATTCTCTTCTTTCCTTCTTCATTTCCTACGCCTCTAACCTCTCTTCTTCCTCCATACAACACGGTTTTACTACAGCCCAAGCACCATTCTCCGTCTTTAAACTCTTGTAATTCCTAGCTCCATTTACCAAATCAAAAACTAAAACCACCATTCTTCAAGTCTCATCAAGCTCTTCAACCTTGTCTTCTTAAATCTTCAAGACCACCATTTAGGTGCCATGGAGATCCACCATTGAAGGAGCTTGAGCTTATATTTTTATGCCTTGTTGATCACCCTTGCTTCAAGGTAAGGAAAAACAAGAAAACAAATTTCCTTCATGTTTTAGTGTTGACCGAAAATCTCTTCATGGTGTTTTCTCTTGCTTTGTTCTAGCTTCATTCCAATCATTCAAGGGCTTGGTGGAGTCCTCTCTTGTTACTTGTTCAAACTCTCTTCCATTTCCAAGGTAAAACAATCACCTTAATGTTTTAAGACAATATATAACCTAGGGTTTATAATGAGATTAAGCATGAAGCTTGAATACTCATTACATTGCTTGAATATTGATTAGAAACTTGACAAGCAAACCAAAGTCTTGCCGGTTTTTAATGAAGGAAGAGCAAGGAGAAATTAAGTGAAAACTTGTGAAGGAAAAGAGGTAAATGTGCTAACCTAATGTAGCTTAATAATACCTTAGGAAGAATGAGCTTATATTGGTTATTAAAACTACCTAAAGAGCTAATGGTAAATGACTTAGTAAAATGTTCTCAAGGAGACTATTAAAGGGCATATGTGGTTGTTGTATGTATTCGCAGGTCAAAGGCAAATATATTGTGGGAAATTCAGTGTTTATGGTTTATGCCATTTAAGGGCCTAAGAGCCATGTTATTTAAGGGCCTAAGTGCCAAGCAATTTAAATTATGCACTATATTGTGATGTACTGTTAATTGGGTGAAATTTGTGTATAAGAATGTTCTTGATGGATTTAAGTGTCCTTGGATGTTTGATGGTGAAGACTATGTGTTTTGGTGTAACAAGATGTTAGTAGAGCTCATGTAAAAAATTAGGTAATGTATAAGAAGTTCTAGGTGTTTAAATAAGCTTTGGTGAACTAGGAAGTGTTAGAAATGAATAAGTATTTTACTAGAGAAAGAACCATGTAATGAGGTGTTCTAGAGTGCAAAAAGGACTTAGGCATTATCTTGGAGGATTGGAAATCAAATGAGTGTTTTGGAATACACCAAAGTCATTTTTGGAATTGTGTTGAGACTTATGCAAACTTTGGTTAACAAGGAGAAAGTATAAGCTGGTAGAAGGATTTCAAGAATTACATAAGGAGTTTGGTTTGTAAGAAAAGAGGCTTGGGAGATGATGTTAGTGTTGAGGAAACATTTTGGCATAATGGTTATTATAGGTATGAAACACCACTTAGAAACCTAAGGAGAAAACAATATAAGTGTTGGGGATTTTGGTAAGAGATGAGTAAGTGTTCAAGGGTATAGCAGTTGAGTTTTCTGGCACGTCCGAACTTCCGTCCGAATTTGGAAGCTCGGACATGCCCTGTTGCGTTTAAATTTTCTGGGTTTTAAGTGATGTCCGGACTACCGTCCGACCTTTGATGTTCGGACGGGGTGCGAGGACGAGTCTGGCTTACAAGTCTCGAATGGTGTCCGAACTTGTAAGTCCGGACAGAAGTTCGGACACACCCATCTCCTTTCACTGATTTTGCTTCGACCTGTGCCCGAACTTTGGAAGCTCGGACACATGTTCGGACGCTTGGAATTTTTCCTTTGGTTTTGCTTCGACCTATGTCCGAACTTTGGAAGCTCGGACACATGTTCGGACATTCGTCTGGTTTCACCCTTTGAGTCTCGACCTATGTCCGAACTTTGGAAACTCGGACACAAGTTCAGACAGGGTACTGTTTTGACCAAAAACTTTGTTTAAGGTTAGGAACCGAAGTCTAATGATGGCGATTATTTAGTAATGATGTTATAAGGTTGTTTAAGACATGTCAGGTGGGTTATAATGACAATTAAAACGGTGAAAAAGTTATAACAAAGTGTGAAAATAAAATAAACTAGAAATTTGAAGTAACAAATTTATAAAGGTCTAGTACGTTAATTAACCGACGTTACTAAATGTGTATAGGATTCTCCAACGGTGGAAAACAATCACAGCAGGGACCAAGGTATGGTTTTCTTGTAGTCTGTTGCCTACCGGTTTACACCGGCTTGTGTGTTGTATGTTTTTATGAGTGTTTATGACCTTGTAAGATTAAGGCATGTAATGAGTTTACAGTTGTTTAAGTTATTGTATCGGAAAGATGTGTCTCATTTCCCTTGTGTGTGTCTAACAAAGACTTAACCACTTGCTTGTGATTTGTTTATTGAGTTCAATGTTGAACTTCTAATAAGTGCTAACCGGGAAAGTGAGGAGTCCGGTAGTTCCGGCCACGCGTGTGAGTATGGGAGTCGATGTCATAACCGGTTCGATTCTCTTTGTATGTTAAGGTTGCCTTCTCTTTTGGTCTTCAACCTTCCCTTTAGCTTAACCAAGGCTATTTTACTGACTCACGTCGGGCCACAAGGGCATACTATGTTTGTTCGGTGTGCTTGGATCACTATATCCGACGCACCTTTGTGTTAAGTTATTCGTTCCATTTAACAGGACGGTAACGAGTTATGTAACGAGCTTAGCATGAGTTTGGCAACATTCTCTAGGCTCTCCATGGGATCTAATTGTGTTGGTTCGTTTCCTAAAAGGATTCGTTCTTGTATGATATGTGTGATGTTGTTATGCAATACTCTTGCTATGATATATATATATATGTTGTATGTTTAAAATGAATGCCATGTCATCATGACAAATAGTTGCGTGTATCCCGGTAGCCGATGGGCTGCGCGTTAACCATACCAGCCAAGGGTTGCTGACCCCCTCGGGGGCTCCATATTTATATTTGCAGGATGAGGATCGAAGAAGCGGAGTGGCTGTAGATCCTAGGTTGTAGATATACCTTTGGTACCTTTTGGTCGGTAGGCCCGGGATGCGCCTGTGCTCTCGTGGCGGTATATTTTGGATAATGAATACATTACAGTGACAGTTTACAGTGATGGTTGTAAATAAATACTCGGTATTGTATATTATGTATTTATGGTTTAGTTCAATGCTCGGGAGTCTGATCATCGGACCGGTACACTTGTATTTATTCTGCCTTGTTAACCACGTGGGTGGTTAACGGCGTTGTAGCACCGAATCGTTCAGTTGTTTATTTCCGCTGCGATTTTGGTAAGTTGTTAAGTACGTAGTAGGGGTGTTACAAAAAGTGGTATCAGAGCGAAGTATCGCTCTGATGACTAGAATACCGAGCTTAGGAATATACCGAGTTAGGAAACCTAGCTACAGTTATTCAAGTGAACAGTTATGGAAAGGTTAACCGCTAGTTAAGTGTGGAAATACCTTATTGTCGGGAAGATGTTACAACCGTTGGAACCGATAAGTGTGCAAGCATGATGCTAATGAATGTTCCTGTGAATTCAAATTTCAGGTAGAGCAAGAGGTAGAGGCCGCGGGCGCGGTGTTGGAGATACGGGTGACCAGGGCGAGAACACTACGGCACAAGTCATGGCCGATGCTGTAGCAGCCGCCGTAGCCCAGATGGTCCCACAGTTAGTAGCTGCGATTCAGCAGGGGCAACAGCCCGAAGTTCAACCACCACCTCCACCGCCACGAGAGACCAACTGGGTCAAGGCGTTGGCTGATTTGAGACCCCTGTCGTTTAGTGGGGAGACCGATCCACGTAAGTTGGAGGCATATATCTCCGAGATGGAGACCGCCTATGAGACCTTGAATGTGCCCGAGGAGGTCAAGGTCCGTCTTGCCGCTTACTATCTGAAGGGTTCGGCACAGAGTTGGTGGAAGTTGGTACGGGAGGGCAGAGTTGCTGACCCTACCTTTCAGTGGAGGGAGTACACGGCTCTGCTGCGAGCCAAGTACTACCCGATACACGTGCAAGAGGCCAAGCGCCTGGAGTTGGACAATCTGAGACAAGGGGATAAGATGATGGTAAATGAGTACTACTCCGCTTTCATCAGACTTATCCACCTGCTGCCGGATCTGGGTTACTCAGACCGGATTCTAGTGAACCGTTTCTACAACGGACTGAGCTACCGCCTACGCTATGGTATGGGGCCAACCGGATATACTACTTTGCAGGTAATGAACCACAGTGTGATGTGAATAAGTATGTGCAATGTGTGAATGAAATTGTGAGTTTGATTTGTGGGGCATAACTAACACCCTAAATAATAGGAGTGCTATCATGCCGCTGCTATAGTAGAGATCATCGTCCGTCTGAGGGACGAGGAGAATGCGCTCAAGCACAAGGCCACGAGCGAGGGTCAAAGCACGCAAGGGTACGGGGGAGGGAAGAAGAAAAAGCCATACCCCGAGTCCCAGAAAGGACAACAACAGGGTGGCAAGGGCTAGGCCCAGACCACCATTGCTGAGGAGCCGTTGCAGCTCACCTATGCATATACGGCTAAGCCCCTGCGCTCTCAACCCTTCAAGGGTAACTAATTAGTTCTGAATATCAAGTTTAAGTGTGTGATGTTATAATGTGAAATATGTACTGAATGTGTGATGTGTTAGCAGCTAGCACGGGCTCTGGATCTGATCGCCACTACTACTGCAAGTGGTGCATGGGAGACCACCCCGGCAAGGACTGCAAGGGAGATGATGTGTAGTGTCGATTCTGTAAGAAGATGGGGCATCGTGACTACGAGTGCTTCCAGAACCCGAATGGTAGAAACTACAGACCTAAGGGGCAGTGGAAGGGCAAGGCCGCCGTGACTACCGATGGCCCGAAGACGGCTAACCAGCCACCCACCGATCAGAGGTACATTGATTCCCAGAAGGGGAAGGGGTTGGGATCTGGCAAAGCCACCCTACATGTGGTGGACCGGTCTGAGGCGCCAGGACCCTCTTCTAGACCAGGTACCGCCTAAACCGTTAAATGAAATGAGTAATTGCATACCGCATTTCATGCATGTGTGTTAGTGAGTCTAAGTATACAACCACGTAAGTAAAGAGTTAAAGTATAGTGTGGAAACACCTAAATCAGGTAATCTGAAAAATCTAGGAACCTTCAATATCTGTTATCCAATCCCGCCCACACCAAACCCTGAAGTGACAATGTAACACCCCATCTCAATCCAAATGTGGTTTCGCAACTTAACAACGTATATATAAATGTCACAGCGGAATTCAATACACTCCAGGACCTTGCCACGGTCTGACTGACAGAATATACCGAACATTAGTACTTACAAATCTTAACCAAATACATATCCTTCTTACAATCCCCTCACATCCTATACGTCCTACTAACTCAAATTGCCATACGAGTGTACATGCACAACTCGTAGGCCACACTTAACCCGTAACGCTTGTACCCCATCTTACTCTCGTGACGGCCGCCTCCTGACGTTCACCTGTGTAGTAAAAACAGCCCCCAAAGGGGGTCAGCACAAATGCTGGTACGATCCTCTCATGGCCCCCAAGCTAACGTGGCTACGACGACTAATTATCGATAGCATGGAGGTTGATTGGATGAACAACGTAATAGAAAGTGTAATAAACAACAATCCAAATATGAACAATCAAAGTTCAAACACAATGAACGGCTTAAATGCGTTCCCTTAATTAGAGGGTTATTTATTTAACTCCTTAGGTTATGTTTCCTCTTAATCTTAGCCCAACCTTATCTTACCTTAGTCTTAGTCTTATCTTAGTCTTAGAAAACAACCATCCTTTAAAAAGGAATGGATGTAGCTTATCTCAGTCTTATAATACAAACCATCCTTTAAATAGGAATGGTTGCAACTTATCTCAACCTTATCTTATATATGCCAACCGTTCTCTCATTAGAACTGGTTAACCCTTAGTTCGTTGTTTATTTTCGTAGGGCTTGGTTAACCCTAGCCAGCAGCAGGACACTTACCGGCAATAAACAACATTCTTAAATTGTTGGGGATCTAGGCTAGATCCCCCCATGCCATCTTAATGCCACCTACCTTGGACTGGAAGTCCAATGTAGCTGAGCCGGTCAACCGACCCTAGGCTACAAGTCCGAAGACAAGTCCTTAAGCGGAAGTTGGATCTGCTTTAGATACCGACCCCCTTTCCTTAGCATGCATGACCGGAGTCAGTCCCGGGTTCCTCACTCCCCCAAGTACCAGTTAGTAGAAGTCTTAAGACAATGTTTGTTGGTTAAAACTCTTTCGGTTTTTAACAAACTAATATTAGGGAGTGTTCCTTAGTCTCACACAATTCCTTACTAAACGTTAGTTAGTAGGTTCTCACGGTAAGTTGTGTTAGTTTTCAAACATCACACAACAACACAATAAACATAATGTTCCGGTTGCATGCTTTATCTTGTTTAGTGAGCACACAACAACAAATTGCACACAAGCCGAGGGACACCTCGTTAGCAAGCAGGTCACAAGAAGAACTGTACCGTTCACCGTTGGTCGTTCGGTTGCTTACTCTCCTCCGGAGTTCCACTTACTCAAACCCTAAAACATTCATCGAATCGGGTGGTTAATTTCTTAACTTAACTCAACTTATTTAACCTACTTAGCCATCAAAGATCCCCACCTAACACCTCTTAAGTTTTAAAACTTAATCTTATATACTTAACCTTAAACATTTAAGTTTATTCTTAGCTTAATCCCTTAGGTCTTTATACCTCTAATCATCAATGCCCTCTTAATGGGGTACCATTAATACCACTAAACTCTCTTAGGGTTTCTTTCTTTTTTTTTAAAGTCTTAAGGGTCGACCGACCCACCGACCGACCCAACCTCTGGGTCGGTCCGTTCCAGTAATTTTCTAGTTCGAACAATTCCCTCAGACTGACCCATGACCGACCCAACCTTATGGGTCGGTCCACCACAGAAATTTTTCCATCTTTTGTAAATCACCCGTCCGACCCAAAGCTAAACCGACCGACCCAAACCCTCTGGGTCGGTCCATCCCAGAGTCAACTTTCTACGTTGAATTTATGCCCGACCGACCCAAAGCTAAGCCGACCGACATAAAACCCTCTGGGTCGGTCCAGTCCAGAGACCTTCTGGCTGGCTTAACATGGTCCGACCGACCCAAAACTGGGTCGGTCCACTACAGATTTTTCTCTTAAATTGTTCTTCCAATTCCAAACTCTTCCACAAGTGTCCCCCATATGTCCTAATGCCATTTATGCACTCAAACTCACCTTAAACATCCACCAAACACATTAAAATAACCACCGAAGATCTTCTTAAACATTTACCAAATTCTTACAAAAACTCCTAACACTTATCATATAATTCCTTACATTTCCAACTTGTAGCCTTACCAAAACTTCAACCAACCCAAGTGTTCACTCCTTAACAGTTTGACCACTTCATAATCATCATTTTTTTTTCATCTTCATTTCATTTACCAAAACTTCCTCAAGTCATCTTGCATATCCATGCACAAATTTCTCTTTTTCCATTTGTTGCTCATCAAGCTAAACCCAACTTACCTATACATTTCCTCCCATCTTCTTAGCACCTTAAAATTGTTCTTCATTAACCTTGTCCATGCTATACCCTCCTTAGACATTTCCATCTCTTTTACCCAATTTACTCACCATTCTCATAATCACACACTCTTTTACATTCCTAGTCATTTTCCTCGACAATTGACAACATTCTCCTTCAATTTTCACTCCCATCACCCAAGTCCACTCTTTACCATCCAACTATGACCTTATTAATCCACTACTAGCATCTTCACCACTTACCCAAGCTACCAAGACTTCTCATTGCTATATTCTCTAGTTCATGCCTAAATCATCTCAAAGTATTGTACACCATTTCCTCCAGATCTTTGCTCAAGTCTTATCATTCCTCATAACATAATTTTGGTGTGTTTAAAACACCCACCTATCCTCTAATCCCTCCTAGACAACTCTAGGTCATCCTAAACCTCAAGAACTACTTAGTTAACTCATTTCTACTCAAATTCCTCTTAATGATCCCTCGTTACCCTAGGGCATATTAAATCACCACCACCACTTAAACACTTTGTTTTCTACTTAAATTTCGCCATAGCTTCCCTAGTATTATTTCATGCCCAAATGCATTGTTTTCCTCATTCAACCAACTCACACACATCAAGTCCTTTCTCATCTTGTTGTCTCACCCAAATCAACTCATTCACAACAACTCAATATAGTGCAATAATCTTAAATTGCATATCACTAAGGCTCTTAAATGACATGGCTCTTAGGCCCTTAAATGACTTAAACTTAAACACTAAATTTCCCACATATAAAAGCTTTCAACCTGAAAATACACCCATCAATCTCATAGTGGTTATAATGCTCTTAAAATCCATCTTAAACTTATATTATCAACTCATTCCCATTGACTCCTTAATCACAAGTTCAGAAGCTTGTTTAAATTCTTTTTCCTAGGTTATATAACCCATTACATAATGTAAGCTTTAAGCTACATTAGTACTTATCTAAATACCATCCCTTAAAACTTAAACCATCATTAGGTAAGCATTTTACCTTGTTTTCCCAAGCTTATCTTAACTTCCTCCTTAGACCTTCTTCTTGAATGAATCTCGGCCACCATTTTAATTTCCCTTGCCAATGTTCTAATCAATATACATTGACCCTCATGAGTGCTAAATAATACACTAACCTTAAGGAGTAAACCCTAGGTTAAAAATGTGTTCTAAGGTATTAAAATGAATGTTTTACCTTGGAGTCTTAAGATAGGCTTGGATATGAATCAAGAAGGACCTCCTCTAGCCCTTGGAGAATAGAAAATAAGCTAGAACAAGGCATAAAAATGAAGCCCCATGAGTAGTAATTTTCGGTAATGTGGAGAAATGATGGAAAGATGATTTTTCTTACATTTTTCTTACCTTGAATGAATGGAGAACCACATGGGCTCTTCAAACTTGATTTTCCTCCATCAATGGAGTTTTTCCATGGCTCCAAAATTAAGCTTTCCCAATTTTGAAAATATAGAAAGCTAGAGCTTGAGCTAACTAAGAATAATATGTGTTTAGTTTTTGATTTGGAGCTAAAATGAGTGAGTAGTGATCAAAGGAAGATGGAGCTTGGCATGGGGTTGTTCTTCACGTAAAAGAAGAAGAGAGGGAGCAGTAGCAACCGGTGGGAAGAAGAGAGAATGAAGAAGTGAGGAGAGAGGTAAGCAAATGTGAGATATTTGTTTCTAAAAGTAAATAGTAACCTCTTACTTTTTCCCTCTTCTTTTCTAACATTATTTGGCTACTCATGGTGACTCATCCCCTTGGAAACCGGCCCCCTTATTTATTTAAGGTTGGTCATGGTCTTGTTTGACCATCTAATTAGACTTAATTGATTAAGGACTAAACTAGGCACTATTTGGTTACTATTCATAACCTAGTGCACTTATTCGTGAAATTTTTGATTTCCCATTGATTTAGACCTCCTAATGTGATACTAAGTAGTACACAAGTTAATTAAGGAGTAATCATGGTCATTTAGCCACTTAAACCCCCTTTCCAAGACAATTTTTCAAAAATGTGCTTTAAGAGTCCTTAAAGCACAATTTGCGTTTTAACTTGTTTTTGAGCTTGGTTTACTTTGGTAATTGATTTAATATGACCATTAGGGTGTTACTAAGGTCTAAGAATAATATTTGGGTGCTAACCCAAGTTACTCCAAGCTTAGAGCACATTTTTGCCTTAATTGCCCTTAAGGCATTTTCTTATGTTTTCCTTGGTTTAAATTACCTACCAATGTTCCTAAGGCATATTTTAGCCTTAATACATCATAATTTGATGTTTACTTAGCATACTTAGGTTTCGGGTATTTCAATCTACCCCCTTAAAAGAACTTTGTCCCCAAAGTTCCCATGCACCTTATCTTATTAGAATACATGTCTTAAATAAACTTCCATAGATCATATAGATCATACTTATGTATACTTAAACTCATTGAATCATTAGATCCGCCATATGCTTATACTTAAATATCACACAACATGCTTAAGCATGTATAGCACTCAAAATTCTCTTTGTTCCTTTTGATGATTAAAACAATCACATAATTTTCATCGTATTCTCCCATGTCACCGGTCCGTAGACAATGGCTCGTTCGTCGGGCCAGAATACAAAACAACTCTGCTCTCCCCATGTCACCGGTCGGAAGACAAAGGCTCGTGCGTCCTCGACTTCATGGGCGAGACTCAGTAAAAAGGTAATCCGTTTTACGAGGTCATGTGAGGAATAATTCCTCTAATTAAAAATACAATCAACTCCAATTTTGTTTTATACTAACACCTCTATCCTTAGTGTGATTTAATTGTGACCACTGGTAGGGAGTTTCAGAAATCATCCAACCCTGATGTGATCAGCATCAGTGTAGAACTATCCATCCACCCCAATTTGTGTTCAGTTTCCCTTGATCCCTAGAAAATAAAGTTCCACCTCCCACGTCATTTTCAAACATCAAATAATTCACTAATTTCCAATTTTCTATCTTTTTAGTCTTTCTAATTGTAATCAATACATCTCCAAGGTGTGGACTCAGTCCATCAAACATTCCCAGTTCATCTCTTAGTAATTACCTCAAGGCTCTCATTCTTACTAAGTTCTATATCAGTCTCATATCAATTCTCGCCATCTTATATCTCATAGAATTACTATCTTCTTCCTCATACTCATGTCAAATAATATCTCATAGTGTTATCTTATTCTTATCTCACATGTAGTTTCATACCGACCCATATCAACTCATATCTCATATATTCCATATTCCTTAAATCTCCTTAATCCTCTTCCTTAATTCTCTTAACTTGTACTCACATCGGAGTTAACATGATAGGTACTTAATATGTATGGTATTCACATCTTCTGTGTGCAATAACCATGATTTATCTCAAAATGTTTATGTAAAACAAATTCTCAAATTATTTTTGTAACACCCCGTCCAAAGCCAATCGTGGTTGTCGCAAAACTTAACACTTAATCGAATTCGTCGCAGCGGAAATAATAAACATCGGGACCTTGCCACGGTCTGATCGTTAGAATATACCGGCCTTATCAATTTACAACACTTAATCCAAAGTAAACAACCGACCAAAACATCACCATCCAAATACCACCAACCAAGCGAGTTTAAGTATCTAAGTCATAGCCATAAACTTACATCAGTTTCAATATAAACAGACGGGAGCACAAGCGCAACCCGTACTCAAAATAAACAACCTATCCTAAGTCTAACCGCTCATACTCTCGTGGTGCGACTTTATGGGCCTCTTACCTGCAAGTGTAAAAACAGCCCCCAAAGGGGGTCAGCACGAATGCTGGTACTCCCTCTCATGGCCCCCAAGCTAACGGGGCTACAACGACTAATTGTCGATAGCATGGAAATTGATTAAGTACACAAGCATGATATGAAGTGCTATAAACAATAATCCACAGATGAACATACATAGTTCACACACAATGAACGACACAAGCGTTCCCTTATCAAGCGGGTTAGTAACCCCCTCCTTAGTTCTGTTTTCCTTAACCTCAGTTCCTTATCTTACCTCAGTCTTAACCTTATCTTAATCTCAGTATACAAACCGTTCCTAGAAAGGAAATGGTTGTAGCTTAATCTCAAACCTAGGATTTAGGTGATCCTACCGCACCATCTTAATGCCACCTACCTTGGACGGGAGTCCAGTGTAGCTGAGCCGGCAACCGACCCTAGGCAACAAGTCCGAGGACAAGTCCTTAAGCAGAGGGCGGATCTGATTCAGATACCGTCCCCCTTTCCTTAGCATGCATGACCGGAGTCAGTCCCGGGTTTCCTCACTCAAGTTCCAGTTAGTAAAAATCTTACACACCATATGTTAGTTAAACCTTAATGGGTATTAACCAACAATTACCAATACTTAACTCTTATCCTTAACTCAGTAAGTACTAAACTTAGTTAGTAACAATGTCAAGACTCATGGGTTAATGTAAAGAAAACACATTCACAACGAGAACAAATATAACCGGTTGCATGCTTTATCTTGTCTTAGTCATAGCAAACAAACAGATAGCACACAAGCCGAGGGACACCTCGTTAGCAAGTAGGTCACAAGAAAGATTGTACCGTTCACCGTCGCCTGTCGTTTGTTTAACCTTCTCCGGGGTCCCAATTCACAAACCTAAAATATTGATTCATTTTTAGGCCATTAGTTATTTGCACCTTACTTAACTCACTTAGTCCCTAAGGATTCCCATTCAATACCCTCTTTGTCTTTGCCACTTAACTTTATAAACTTAACTTTAAACTTAAGGTTTATACTTAACTTAACTTAATTCCTTAGGTTCTTAGGTTCCTAATCATTGTTACCCTACCAAAGGCATACCTCTTTACCAACTAACATCTTTAGAATTTAAAATTTCTTTTTTTTTTGTTTTTGGCTCGACCGAACTTACCGACCGACCTTACCCAAGGTCGGTCCATTCTAGAACATATTACCGTTTGAAAATTCTACCCCGACCGACCTTGCAAGTCCGGTCCCCAAGGTCGGTTCATTCCCGAGAGTTTTCCCCGTGGGAAATTTAAGCCCAACCGAACTTGCCAAGTCCGGTCCCAAGTTCGGTCGATTCCAGAGACCAATTCCCGTACAAAATTCTAGGCATGACCGACCTTGCAAGTCTGGTCCCCAAGGTCGGTCCATTCCAGAGACTTAATTCGTACACAAAATACAAGCCCGACCAAACTTGTAAGTCCAGTCCCCAAGTTCGGTCGGTTCCAGAGACTCTTTCCGGTAGTGTAAACTGAGCTCGACCGACCTTGCAGGTCCGGTCCCTAAGGTCGGTCGACTCCAGAACCTTATTTCTAAATTCCCATTTGACTCCAAACTTCTCCTCTTACACCCTAGTATGTTCTAACCTCATTTGGGCACCTCAATTACACCTTAAGCCTTCCACTAAACACATTAAATCCCTCTCCAACATCCACCTTAGTCATTATGCATTTTCCTTGTGATCAAGCCAACACTTGTAATGTTTTTCACTAGGTTTCTAGGTGGTGGTTCATGCATAATGTAACCACTATGCCAAATGCTTCCTCACCACTATAACATCATCTCCCAAGCATCTTTCACCATCTAAAACTCTTTTATGCAACTACTTAAAGTTTCTACACAAGTTTATGCCTCCTTCTACCAACACATTATTTCCTTCCTAGTTGTTTACCAACATTTGCCTAAGTCCTAAATATTCAAGTATATTCATTTGATTCCTAAATCCTCCTTGATCATGTCTAGGTCATTCTAACTCATTAAAACACCTTAAACTCACCCTTTTTCATCAATACAACCTCTAAAACTTCCTAGTACTTCCTTAGTCATGAAATCTCCTTAGAACATCTTAAACACTTAGGTTCTTCACTAAATTTTTCCATGGGTTCTCTAGTATGTTGTTACACCCAAACACTTGGTTTTTCACCATCAAACAACCAAGATCACTCAAATTCTCATTACAACATCTTAACACACAATTTACACCAAAACTACACCACATCACCATATAGTGTATAAACTTAAAATGCTTGGCACTTAGGCCCTTAAATGACAATAATCTTAACCACTAAATTTCCACATATATTTGCCTTTAACCTGCAAATACACACAACAAGGCTCCCATTGAAATAAAATGCTTCTTGTAATTCATCTCAACATTGTTTGACTATCTCTTTTCTCATTGGCTCCTTAGTCACAAGTTCTCAAACATAGTCATTGTTTCTCCTAGGTTATATATAGCCCTTTTCTAATGTAAACTCTACACTAAACTCATCACATATCTAAATCCCATTCCCTTAAACAATAAAACACCTTAAGGTAAGTAATTTACCTTGTTCTTTTACAAGCTCACAAACTTTCTTCCTTAGGTTTTTCCTTGAACAATCTCGGTCACCAACCAAGGTCTCCTTGCCAATTTTATAACCAATATTCAATGACTCCAATGAGGGTTAGATAATAAATTAACCCTAAGGAACAAACCCTAGGTTAAAAATGTGCTTTAAGGTATTAAGGTGGTTGTTTTACCTTGGTTTCTCAAGACAAGCTTGGATATGAAGCAAGAAGGACCTCCTTTATCCTTTGGAGAGTAGAAAACAAGCTAGAACAAGGCATAAACATGGAACCCCATGAGTGATAATTTTCGGACATGGAGAGAAAATGATGGAAACCTAGATTTTCTTACATTTTCTTTACCTTAAGAGAATGGAGAAGCTAATGGTGTCTCCAAGCTTGAGTTTCCTCCTCTAATGGCGGTTTTCCTTGGCTCCAAAATGAGGCTCTTGAAGTTTTGAAAAGATAGGAAGAAAGAGCTTGAGCTAACTAAGAGATATATGTGCTTGGTCTTGATTTTGGAGCTTAAATGAGCAAGATATGGGCAAATGAAGATGGAGCTAGCATGGAGGTTGCTTCTTATGTGAGAGAGAAGAAAGAGAGCAAGAGAATTCGATGGAGAAGATGAAGAATGAAGAAAGGAGGAGAGAGATGGCATATAAGATATTTGATTCCTTAAAAGCAAATAGTAACAAGTTACTTTTCTTTTTTTTCTTCTAACATTAATTGGCTACTCTTGGTGACTCACACCGTTGGAAAACCGGCCCCCTTCATTAATTAGGCTGGTCATGGTCTTGTTTGACCAATTAATTAGACTTAATTGATTAGAGACTAAACTAGGCACTATTTGGTTACTATTCACAAATTAGTGCACATATTTGTGAAATTTTTGATTTCCCATTGATTTAGACTTCCTAATGTGATACTAATTAGTACACATGTTAATTAAGGAGTAATCATGGGAATTTAGCCACTTAAAACCCCTTTTTAAGACAATTTTTCAAAAATGTGCTTTAAGGCTCCTTAAAGCACATTTTGTGTTTTAACTTGTTTTCAAGCTTGGTTTTCTTTGGTAATTGGTTTAAAATGACCATTAGGATGTTACTAAGGTCTTAGAACAATATTTGGGTGCTCACCCAAGTCTCTCCAAGCTTAGAGCACGTTTTTGCTTAAACTGCTCTTTCGGTGTTTCCTTATGCTTTCTTTGATTAAAATGGTTTCTTAATGTTTCTAAGGCATTATTTAGCCTTCTTATATCTTAGTGTATCACTTAAACACCATATCTAAGTTTGGGGTATTTCAATCTACCCCCCTTAAAAGAACTTTGTCCCCAAAGTTCACATATATGCTTAACCATTCACGGTACTCAATTTCTTAATCTTAATACCACACCTTACATTCTCATTCACACATTTCAAGACTCAAAGATCAATCACCAATACAATACATAAGTATTATACATCGCTCAAACTTATCACCAAAGTATAGCAACTTACACAAAATCCCATCTTACACAACCAACAAACGACAAACATGCTCGTATCCTAACTCAAAAGCGAGGAAGCTCTACCCCTCTTAAAAAGGGGTACGCCCCGTACCCTATACAGACGATCTAGTCAGTAAACAAAGAAGGGTACTTTGCCCTCATCTTATCTTCTAATTCCCACGTGGCCTCTTCGACATCCTGGTTAGACCAGAGAACCTTCACCAGTCGCACTGACTTATGGCGAGTGTCCCTAGTCTTACTATCCAAGATTCTCTGAGGAATCTCCACGGATCTCATATTTGGTTCTAAAGTCAACCTCTTAGGTTCTAACACATGGGAGGGGTGGTGCATGTATTTCTTTAGATGTGAAACATGAAAAACATCATGCACTGTACCCAGTTCAGCAGGTAAATTCAACCTGTAAGCAACCGGGCCCACCCGCTCCGTAATCTCATAAGGACCAACAAACTTCGGGTTTAATTTGCCCTTCTGCCCAAATCTGAATACACCTTCATTGGTGAAACCCGCAGAAATACCCGGTCGCCCACTGCGAACTCCAGGTCTCGTCGTCGAACATCAGCATATGACTTCTGCCTATCTTGAGCAGCTTTCATGTTCTCCCTGATTTGCTGAACTTCAGCCTTAACTTGTTCTAAATATTCTGGTCCTATAATGACCGTCTCACTCGACTCATCCCAGCTGAGCGGTGTACGACATGGTCTACCGTACAACGCTTGAAAAGGTGCCATCTTGATCGAAGCATGATAGCTGTTGTTGTATGAAAACTCGATCAGATGCAATCTGTCAATCCAACTGCCCTAGAAGTCTAAGGCACATGCCCTCAACATGTCCTCGAGTTTCTAAATAGTACGCTCAGTCTGACCATCTGTCTGAGGATGGAACGCGGTACTCAGCTTGAGTTCTGTACCCAACGCTTCTCTGGTAGCTCTCCAGTACCTCAAAAGGAATCTGGTATCTCTATCTGACACTATAGTCTTTGGTATCCCGTGATGTCTCATGCTTTCTCTCTCAAACAACTCAGCTAATTTGGTCACCTTCCAAGTATCCTTCATCGGTATGAATCGGGCTACTTTGGTAAGGCGATCCACCACCACCCATATCATGTTGAGACCTCCCCTAGCAGGTGGGAGTCCAACTACAAAGTCCATGGAGATATCATGGAACTTCCACTCCGGAACTGGCATCGACTGTACCATTCCGCCCGATCGTCGGTGCTCGAATTTTACCTTCTGGCATGTGAGACACCTCAAGACGAACTCGGTAACATCTGTCTTCATCCCCAACCACCAGAAGTATCTCTTCATGTCTTTATACATCTTAGAGGCTCCTGGATGGATGGAAACTGAAGAACAGTGTGATTCCCTAAGTATACGGTCTTTCAGATCCGTGTTGCCCCGTGGTATGCATAACCGGCCCTTATGTCTGATCAGATCATCGTCGTGAAGTCTGAAGTCATATTTCTGACCCTCAAAGGTACCATCTGTCAGCTTCTGTCTGACCTCTCTCATATACTCATCTGTCCTCTGAGCCTCTCGTACCTCATCAACCAAGCTGGAGAAAGAAACTAGTGAATGGAGTGAGTGTGCTCGACGGCTCAGGGTGTCCGCTACAACATTGGCCTTTCCCTCTTTGTATTGGAGGTCAATGTCATAGTCTTTCAAGAATTCCAACCATCTCCTCTGTCTGAGATTCAACTCCTTCTGAGTAAATATGTATCTTAAGCTCTTATGATCGGTGTAGATCGTCACACTAACCCCGTATAAGTAATGGTGCCATATCTTCAAGGCGAAGACTACAACTCCCAGCTCTAAATCATGTGTGGGGTAGTTCTCCTCATGTTTCTTCAACTGGCGTGAGGCATATGCCACCACCTTGCCATGTTGCATGAGCACGCAACCCAGCCCTCTGCCGGATGCATCACAGTAAACCTCAAAGCCCTCTGTACCGTTTGGAATGGTCAGAACTGGTGCAGTGGTCAGTGAGTCTTTCAAACTCTGAAATGATCTCTCACAGTCAGCCATCCATACGAATGGTGCATCTTTCTTCATCAGACTGGTCATCGGTTTCGTGACCTTGCTGAAATCCTTAACAAACCTACTATAGTAACCCGCCAGACCGAGAAAGCTCCGGATGTCAGTAACAGTCTTCGGCCTTGGCCAAGTACGTACGGCATCAATCTTCGCTGGATCCACCGAGATCCCAGCATCCGAGATGACATGACCTAGGAAAGAGACCTGGTCAAGCCAAAACTCACACTTGGAGAACTTAGCATATAACTGGTTCTCCCTCAGTATCTCTAATACCCTCCTCAGATGTTCCTCATGTTCAACCTTAGATCTCGAATATATCAATGTCGTTGATGAATACCACAACCGACTTGTCCAACTGCTCCCGGAACAAGCGGTTCAACAGATCCATAAATTTCGTCGGTGCGTTCGACAAACCGAACGGCATCACTGTAAACTCATAGTGGCTGTATCGTGTCTGGAATGCCGTCTTCTCAATGTCTCCTTCCTTAATGGCTATCTGATGATACCCCGATCTGAGATTAATCTTGGAAAACATAGATGCTCCCTTCAACTGATCGAACAGATCGTCAATACGGGGTAGTGGGTACTTATTCTTCACTGTTACTGCATTCAACTCTCTGTAGTCGATGCAGAGGCGGAGACTACCATCTTTCTTCTTCACGAAGAGAACTGGCGCTCCCCATGGTGACACACTTGGTCTTATAAATCCCTTATCTAACAAATCTTTCAGTTGTTCCTTTAACTCATTCATCTCTGCCGGAGCCATGCGGTATGGTGCCTTGGCTATCGGTTCGGTACCAGGTAGCAGCTCGATGGTGAACTCTACCTCCCGAGTGGGTGGCATGCCGGACAGTTCCCGTGGAAATACATCGGGGAACTCCGACACTACCGGTAAGTCGGGGTCGAACTCGGGGTCTCTCTCTATGTCCTGTACATAGCAGAGATACACTTCTTCCTTTCTTATCAATTCCTTATACATTGCCATGGCGGTGATGATCTTAGTCGAAGGCTCTCTGGGCCTCTGGCGGTATGATATTGTTACCCCAGACGGGCTCCTGAGCAGCAATCTATGCCCGGCGCAGAGGATACGACCCTTGTGCCGCTCCAACCAGTTCATCCCGAAGATAACATCAAATCCCAACTCCCTGAACTCAATAAAACTGACTGGGAAGTCTTCCCCTTTAATTCTGACAATGGCTCCTCGGTAGTAGCGAGTGCAACGAACCTTCTCCTTAGACGGGAGCGTAACCGTGAAGTCGGGTAGCTCATCAGCGTCTAGCCCCAACCTTCTCGCAAAAGATGCCGAGACAAAGGTATGCGAGGCCCCTGAGTCGAAGAGAACTGATGCCTTAATCCCATTAATCGGAAAGGTGCCACTGAGGATAGTACCGCTGGCGTTGGCCTGTGCCTCTGTAAGTATGCTTAGCGCACCTTCCGTACCGAGTCCATGACCTAATTGTATTCATAAGCTTTATGAGTATTTGTGAGCCTCGATTTTAAACCCTATCCTATGTTGGTTAAAGTTGATTGGGATCTAGTCGGGTTTTAGGTCCACTTATATCCTAAGATTAATAACTATGTCATATAACATTAATCATTAATACCTAGGCTAGCTCACTGGAACCTATTATGAGTCGCCACCTAATTTTAACCTAGATCAAATTAGGAAAGGAGAGTTCGGGTTCGGGGGCTTGATATTCGACTTATTTAGGGTTCAAATTACTTTCATTACCCTGCCTAGGTCGCTTTTCCTCTACTTAGTTTAATTACGGCTTATACGAGTCGTTTTTAACCTAAGTGCGCGCTTCTGATTTTTTAACATTTTTTGACAGAAAATTAAAGTGAAATTAAAGATTCCTAAACTAGGGTTTCGGAGGCAGAATTAGGTCAAATTTTGTTTCCGTCCGTGGCTACGGACCTAATGTCCGAACCCACGGACCCTAGTTAACCTATGTGAACATAAAAGTCGAATTTAAACAGAAACGAGATTTTGAAAAGTCCGGGGCCACGGACAGGACGTCCGTGGGCCCGGACATGTTTTATAAAACCCTAACTTTTGAAAATAAAAATATCCCGCCACCGTCCGGGGGCGTCCGGCTTACGGACTGGGAGTCCGGGACCCCGGACGTAGCGTCCGTGGGTGCGGACCGACCTCGGACGGCGGCGTTGAGGCTGTTCCCGGTGGTGTTTTTGGCTCAAAATTTATGGGTAGGTAGCCTGAAAGATTCTAAACACGTTAGTGATCAAAAGTTTACAATTTGAAGTCAAAATTAATGCGAAACTTAGCTAACAAGTTAGAGGGCAGAAACACAAACAAACCTTAATTCAGAAGCAAGGAAAAATCAATTAGGTTAGAAATTTCAACCAGAAGTGTATTTAGACCAGAGGAGTTAGAAAATTTGGTTTCTAACCTGTCTTGGTTTCGGATATCTGTTATTCCTTCACGTCCGGAATCTTTGAGAGCTTTGTTAATGGCCAATCCGGTTCGACTTTGACCCGAGCTTCTGACCTCTTCTTCCTTGTGTTGATATGCACGTTTTGGTTCTGTTTTTTTAGTGTTTTGGTGCTTGGAATTTCAATAGAAGAAGAAAGGATGAGTTTTTGGTGATTTTGGGGTGATTTCTGTAGTGTTTCGGTATTGATTTGAGGCTTGGAAGTGTAAAAACGTGGGAAGAAGGTTTGTGGCTGTGTTCTCTGACTATGGGAATGTTCTCCTCTGCCCTAGTTCGTTTTTGGGGGGTCCTTTTATAGAAAGAGCATGGTCAAATTGATAGAGCAAGATCTTTATCTAAAAGACTGATTTTGTGCTCTAAGGGAATCTGATTTTTTAGAATATGTTGCAAGCCGATAAAAATTATGAAAATTTTACTGAAGGTAAAGAATGATTTTTAGGAATTTTGAGAGTTGGAATCGGATTAGTTTGATAAATAATCGAATAGATAAAAATCTCACAATCTCGAATCTCACATAATTCATAACTTATTATTGGAAAGTCGAAATAACGAAATTCCAACGCCATTATTCTCTAAAAATCATCCTCTATCTTGTGTTAAAAATTCATGACATTTTTTTTGATTTCGGTATTTTCCAAAGGAGAGAGAAAATTGCAAAAATGATTGAATTTCTCTTTTAAATTTTGGGCTAAGGTTCCAAATGAGATAATTTCAGGTTTATGACTGTATGTAGTCATGCTAACCACGTGACAATTTTATTTTAATTTTGGAAACCTTTTAATTTCTATTTTGAGGCTATTTCATGTGTTAATTATTAAAGAAATTAGCTTATAATATGAATTAAAAGCTAAATTTCCAGAATAAATATTATCAGAAAACCATGAAATACCTTTCATAATGACTATGATATTTGGAAGTGTTTGGAGATAATGAACAAGTCATATGAAAATAGAAAATCCCGAGAATGTCCTTGAAAAATCCTACATTGGTGCATTTTGACCACTTTGCCCTTTGTAACACGTATGCCTTAGAGACTACTCCGGGGGGGGGGGGGGTTGAAATTTTGGGTATAACAGTATTGATGGTATAACAAGAGTCGTAACAATTTATATGAACAACACTGTTATTTTATTCATAACCATCCTGGTTTACAACATGTGCTTCAATCTTACATCTCATTCCTTATCCCATACTAAAGCATTACATGACTAATATTGTCTAAAGGTTAGGTTTAACCGTCCTGGTTTCATATGCGTCGTATTAATCACTGCTGACGGTGCTGTATTTAGCTTGATTTTCTTAATCCCATGGTATAACATCCTTGACTCTCCTCCCATAACCAATACATCCCCTGACTTAAGTATTAACTTATTAGCACGGTCCGCACGCTTCTGCTCGCCGTACAAAAATTCAGCATCATCTCCTATGGACCAAGACAATACGGGTATCCCTCTTTCGAGAGACTCCGTTGTCTCGTCCTTATCCTGGTGTAGTCCAAGTCGCCCATCTTTCTCGTAGAAGTTTACAATGCAAATGCCCGCCTGCATGTCTGGAATCGGTTCAGCTTCCATCTGCTGAGTGACTTCCATGACTTGTGTAATAACCGGATGGAACTCTTCGGGTATTCCCAGTGGTGAGACTCCATCTAGTATCCTCGTGGTTTGGTAGGTCTTGGCATACGGATTCTAATCCTTGCCTAAGCTCATCATCCTTAATTTCATCCTTGCTCCCCTTGGGTACTTCGGTGTATAAAAACCTCCCGGTCCCATTCCGAGTTGATTGTATTTCCTGATGATGGCTATTTGCACTTCGGGTGTCAGGTATACCCTTAATAAAATCATACCTGGGCGGATAACCTGACATTATTCGGTTGGGAAGTCTCTGGTTTCGATGTCGGTGTACTCCGGGTTAGGTGTAGAAGGCATTGGATAACAGATGTTGTAGCTTCCTAAAGTGGTAGTAGGTCATATCTTACTTAAGTTCTAATCTCATCTCATTCTCACTTAACTCAATTATTCACCAAACATGCATGATAATGCGGTAAGCAGGTAATTTTATTACTAAGTGGTCATAGCGGTACCTGGCCTCGATGAGGGTTCAGGCTCATCGTCCCGGTCCACCAAGTGTAGTGTGGGTCCCGACTTCTGGGTCACCCGTGGGTTCTTGTCTGCAGCTTGTTGCACCCTCCTCTGACTGTCAGATCCAGCCCCTTGATCAGTCTTGCCCTTGCCCCTAGCCTCGGGTCTATAGGCTCTGCTAGCGGGGTTCCGGAAGCACTTGTATGCTCGGTGTCCGTATACCCCACAATAGTTGCACTCCACCTTGTTCCCCTTGCAATCGAGCCCGGGGTGGTCCTTGTGACACCACCTACAGATGTAGCGTCGTTGGTAGCCACCACCGGCTCCCTTCTCAGTCTCAGATCCTGATCATTCGCAATATTAGTACTCATATCTCAAACGGTTACTACTTGTCTCTTAACTCACTCAATATCAATCCCTTACCCTTTGGCGCCCCAGAGCGCAGGGGTGTAGCTGCGTAAGCGTACGTCAACTTCAGTGGCTCCTCTGGAGCCTTCTCCTTTTCCTCCTTCCCTTTTTGGTTCTGATTTTTCTGGGCCTGAGATTGGTACTTCTGTTTCTTGTACCCACCTTGCCCTTGGTTCTCCGTGCTCTTACCGGCACTCTTCCTCTTAGCATTCTCCTCGTCCCTCAGCTGGACGGTTATCTCAACCTTAGCAGCGGCATGATAGCACTCCTGCTTTCCACAGCATTAGTCACTCTTATTTTCCATAATCTAAATCTTACTCATTTACTTACTTAAATCTCAACCATTCTTATTACCTGCAAGGTAGTGTAACTCGTCGGCCCCATGCCGTAGCGGAGTCGATGGCTAAGCTCGCCATAGAAGCGGTCCACCAGGATCTGGTCTGAATATCCAAGACCTGGCAGAAGACGGAGCAAGGCGGTGAACTCTGAGTAATACTCGTCCACCGTCATCTTGTCGGTCTGCTTAAGCGCATCCAACTGCAAGCGCTTCTTCGTCTGGACATGGGCGGGGTAGTACTTTGCTCGTAGCAAGGCGGTGTACTGCTCCCAGCCGAACTCTGGATTGGCCACATGCTCGGCCCTCACCAGCTTCCACCAGTCGCCTGCTGCCCCCTTCAAGTAGAACACAACTAGACGCACCTTGATCCCAGCAGGGACGTCAAGGGTCTCAAAGGCGGTCTCCAGCTCGGAGATGTACGCCTCGAGCTTGGCGGGATCGGTCTCCCCCTTAAAATGTGCGGGTCGAAGGTCTGCAAGGCTCTTCACCCAATTCGGTTCCCGGGGTTGTGGCGGTGGAGGTGGTGCACCCACACCAGGCTGAAAGCCCATGTGCCCTAAGGCGGCAGCTACGATCTCTACGATCGTCTGCCCTTCCGGTATCTCAGTCACGTAGCCTCTGGGACGGCCTCGACCTCTCCTTCCTGACATCTGAACAATCATAACTCGCATTAGATTCGTATCCACCACTGTTTCGGTTAACGAATTTATAATGTCTGTAGACGGTAAAGACGATCCACACTTATTAGTGGTCATCTGACTCTACTCACACTAACAGCTCACACCCTTAACCCATCACTTATTTCTTAACTTATATCCTAACTCGGTGGTTTCTTATGTCCGGTATTTCTTGATCAG
The DNA here is from genome assembly GCA_023374045.1 of Limonium bicolor. Classification (NCBI taxonomy): domain Eukaryota; kingdom Viridiplantae; phylum Streptophyta; class Magnoliopsida; order Caryophyllales; family Plumbaginaceae; genus Limonium; species Limonium bicolor. The sequence continues at coordinate 325,080,918 of CM041777.1, read as the reverse complement.
AGCGTAACTACGCTCTGATACCACTTTTTGTAACACCCCGTCCAAAGCCAATCGTGGTCGTCGCAAAACTTAACACTTAATCGAATTCGTCGCAACGGAAATAACAAACATCGGGACCTTGCCACGGTCTGATCGTTAGAATATACCGGCCTTATCAATTTACAATACTTAATCCAAAGTAAACAACCGACCAAAACATCACCATCCAAATACCACCAACCAACCGAGTTTAAGTATCTAAGTCATAGCCATAAACTTACAACAGTTTCAGTATAAACAGACGGGAGCACAAGCGCAACCCGTACTCAAAATAAACAACCTATCCTAAGTCTAACCGCTCCTACTCTCGTGGTGCGACTTCATGGGCCTCTTACCTGCAAGTGTAAAAACAGCCCCCAAAGGGGGTCAGCACGAATGCTGGTACTCCCTCTCATGGCCCCCAAGCTAACGGGGCTACGACGACTAATTGTCGATAGCATGGAAATTGATTAAGTACACAAGCATGATATGAGTGCTATAAACAATAATCCACAGATGAACATACATAGTTCACACACAATGAACACACAAGCGTTCCCTTATCAAGCGGGTTAGTAACCCCCTCCTTAGTCCTGTTTTCCTTAACCTCAGTCTTAACCTTATCTTAATCTCAGTATACAAACCATTCCTAGAAAGGAAATGGTTGTAGCTTAATCTCAAACCTAGGATTTAGGTGATCCTACCGCACCATCTTAATGCCACCTACCTTGGACGGCAGTCCAGTGTAGCTGAGCCGGCAACCGACCCTAGGCAACAAGTCCGAGGACAAGTCCTTAAGCGGAGGGCGGATCTGATTCAGATACCGTCCCCCTTTCCTTAGCATGCATGACCAAAGTCAGTCCCGGGTTTCCTCACTCAAGTTCCAGTTAGTAAAAATCTTACACACCATATGTTAGTTAAACCTTAACGGGTATTAACCAACAGTTACCAATACTTAACTCTTATCCTTAACTCAGTAAGTACTAAACTTAGTTAGTAACAATGTCAAGACTCATGGGATAGTGTAAAGAAAACACATTCACAACGAGAACAAATATAACCGGTTGCATGCTTTATCTTGTCTTAGTCATAGCAAACAAACAGATAGCACACAAGCCGAGGGACACCTCGTTAGCAAGTAGGTCACAAGAAAGATTGTACCGTTCACCGTAGCCTGTCGTTTGTTTAACCTTCTCCGGGGTCCCAATTCACAAACCTAAAACATTGATTCATTTTTAGGCCATTAGTTATTTGCACCTTACTTAACTCACTTAGTCCCTAAGGATTCCCATTCAATACCCTCTTTGTCTTTGCCACTTAACTTTATAAACTTAACTTTAAACTTAAGGTTTATACTTAACTTACTTAACTTAATTCCTTAGGTTCTTAGGTTCCTAATCATTGTTACCCTACCAAAGGCATACCTCTTTACCGACTAACATCTTTAGAATTTAAAATTTCTTTTTTTTTTGTTTTTGGCTCGACCGAACTTACCGACCGACCTTACCCAAGGTCGGTCCATTCCAGAACATATTACCGTTTGAAAATTCTACCCCGACCGACCTTGCAAGTCCGGTCCCCAAGGTCGGTCCATTCCCGAGAGTTTTCCCCGTGGGAAATTTAAGCCCGACCGAACTTGCCAAGTCCGGTCCCAAGTTCGGTCGATTCCAGAGACCAATTCCCGTACAAAATTCTAGGCATGACCGACCTTGCAAGTCCGGTCCCCAAGGTCGGTCCATTCCAGAGACTTAATTCGTACAAAAAATACAAGCCCGACCAAACTTGTAAGTCCGGTCCCCAAGTTCGGTCGGTTCCAGAGACTCTTTCCGGTAGTGTAAACTGAGCTCGACCGACCTTGCAGGTCCGGTCCCTAAGGTCGGTCGGCTCCAGAACCTTGTTTCTAAATTCCCATTTGACTCCAAACTTCTCCTCTTACACCCTAGTAAGTTCTAACCTCATTTGGGCACCTCAATTACACCTTAAGCCTTCCACTAGACACATTAAATCCCTCTCCAACATCCACCTTAGTCATTATGCATTTTCCTTGTGATCAAGCCAACACTTGTAATGTTTTTCACTAGGTTTCTAGGTGGTGGTTCATGCCTAATGTAACCGCTATGCCAAATGCTTCCTCACCACTATAACATCATCTCCCAAGAATCTTTCACCATCTAAAACTCTTTTATGCAACTACTTAAAGTTTCTACACAAGTTTATGCCTCCTTCTACCAACACATTATTTCCTTCCTAGTTGTTTACCAACATTTGCCTAAGTCCTAAATATTCAAGTATATTCATTTGATTCCTAAATCCTCCTTGATCATGTCTAGGTCATTCTAACTCATTAAAACACCTTAAACTCACCCTTTTTCATCAAGACAACCTCTAAAACTTCCTAGTACTTCCATAGTCATGAAAATCTCCTTAGAACATCTTAAACACTTAGGTTCTTCACTAAATTTTGCCATGGGTTCTCTAGTATGTTGTTACACCCAAAACACTTGGTTTTTCACCATCAAACAACCAAGATCACTCAAATTCTCATTACAACATCTTAACACACAATTTACACCAAAACTACACCACATCATCATATAGTGTATAAACTTAAAATGCTTGGCACTTAGGCCCTTAAATGACAATAATCTTAACCACTGAATTTCCACATATATTTGCCTTTAACCTGCAAATACACACAACAAGGCTCCCATTGAAATAAAATGCTTCTTGTAATTCATCTCAACATTGTTTGACTATCTCTTTTCTCATTGGCTCCTTAGTCACAAGTTCTCAAACATAGTCATTGTTTCTCCTAGGTTATATATAGCCCTTTTCTAATGTAAACTCTACACTAAACTCATCACATATCTAGATCCCATTCCCTTAAACAATAAAACACCTTAAGGTAAGTAATTTACCTTGTTCTTTTACAAGCTCACAAACTTTCTTCCTTAGGTTTTTCCTTGAACAATCTCGGTCACCAACCAAGTTCTCCTTGCCAATGTTCTAACCAATATTCAATGACTCCAATGAGTGCTAGATAATACATTAACCCTAAGGAACAAACCCTAGGTTAAAAATGTGCTTTAAGGTATTAAGGTGGTTGTTTTACCTTGGTTTCTCAAGACAAGCTTGGATATGAAGCAAGAAGGACCTCCTTTATCCTTTGGAGAGTAGAAAACAAGCTAGAACAAGGCATAAACATGGAACCCCATGAGTGATAATTTTTGGACATGGAGAGAAAATGATGGAAACCTAGATTTTCTTACATTTTCTTTACCTTAAGAGAATGGAGAAGCTAATGGTGTCTCCAAGCTTGAGTTTCCTCCTCTAATGGCGGTTTTCCTTGGCTCCAAAATGAGGCTCTTAAAGTTTTGAAAAGATAGGAAGAAAGAGCTTGAGCTAACTAAGAGATATATGTGCTTGGTCTTGATTTTGGAGCTTAAATGAGCAAGATGTGGGCAAATGAAGATGGAGCTAGCATGGAGGTTGCTTCTTACGTGAGAGAGAAGAAAGAGAGCAAGAGAATTCAATGGAGAAGATGAAGAATAAAGAAAGGAGGAGAGAGATGGCATATAAGATATTTGATTCCTTAAAAGCAAATAGTAACAAGTTACTTTTCTCTTTTTCTTCTAACATTAATTGGCTACTCTTGGTGACTCACACCCTTAGAAAACCGGCCCCCTTCATTAATTAGGCTGGTCATGGTCTTGTTTGACCAATTAACTAGACTTAATTGATTAAAGACTAATTCACAAATTAGTGCACATATTTGTGAAATTTTTGATTTCCCATTGATTTAGACTTCCTAATGTGATACTAATTAGTACACATGTTAATTAAGGAGTAATCATGGGCATTTAGCCACTTAAAACCCCTTTCTAAGACAATTTTTCAAAAATGTGCTTTAAGACTCCTTAAAGCACATTTTTGTGTTTTAACTTGTTTTCAAGCTTGGTTTTCTTTGGTAATTGGTTTAAAATGACCATTAGGATGTTACTAAGGTCTTAGAACAATATTTGGGTGCTCACCCAAGTCTCTCCAAGCTTAGAGCACGTTTTTGCTTAAACTGCTCTTTCGGTGTTTCCTTATGCTTTCTTTGATTAAAATGGTTTCTTAATGTTTCTAAGGCATTTTTCATCAGTTTGTTCGGCTCGACTATGCCCGCTCTGTGGGGGTAGTCCTCTGAGCTTTCCTTTTCCAGGGTTGTACGTCTTTAATCCTTAGTAGGTTATAGCTAATGTTCATTCCTTTTATCCTTGTTTTCTGGGTTTTCCAACATCTTCATTGAAGAATGCTTATTACTGGTATTCTTAGTGATCAATCTGGGAGTCTTATCTCATTCTTGTTGAAGTTTTTATGTCGACGGTCTCCATTGTATTCCGTAATGCATTCCTTGTACGTTATCACTTAGGTAGTGTTTTGCTTGCATTACTGAGCAATCTCTTATGTTTTCCTCTCGGGGTTTGGGATTAATGTTCTTACCGCACTGTCGGTTGTTGTTGTAGTAGGTTGTACCGTTGCTAATATTTATATCGTTAGCATTCTGTCCAGGTTCAGCTCCCTGCTGACTGGTATATCCACTCATCTCATCATGGTCAGGCCGTCAGGCCCTTCCAAGGTCTCATTCTCCCATTCTTATAGATTTACAATCCGGTATTAGTGTGTACTACAACTGTAGCATTCTGTTATCTCGCCATGATGGCTTTTTGTGTAGCTTAACCGTGGTAGCACTTGCTATGGCAAGTGTGCCATGCAAGATGAGGTACTGGTACCGTGTGCGTCGGTAGTGGTACTTCCACCTAGTTTCCTTATCTTTGGTAGTCCTTGGGACCCCTTCTATGTTCTCTTATTTTGGATAACTAGCCATCCAGCAGTTTCCTGGTTGGTTTGACAGTACTGTCGTTTGTCAGGGCGTTCCTCTTGCTGAGGGAACCCCTTGTTATTTTCTTATGTCTTAATCCTCGCTCTCGTTTCCACACATTTTGTCATGATTACCTAGTAATAGTTCTCCTTTAGGCACTACATCGTAGTCCTATTCCGGTATACAGTAGTACATGTTCTTATTGTCGCCTGCGCTTTGTCAGCCAAGTTGTAACCTTTCTCGTTGCATGGGGTTTGGAGTTCCCGTTCTTAACTGGACTCTCCAGCAGTCTTAACTCTCATGCCTTGTATCATCCCACTGTTATGCTCATTCGGACCACTGTCCGATACTCATGTCATTTATCTTTTCCTTATCCATTGCACTAGTAGTGCTTTTCTTATCATCAGTATGGCGGGGTATTTCGACTGCGTAGCATGTCGACCCATGTTGCCGGTAATTACCGTTCCCTTACTGGTAGAATTCCCTTGGTAGCGCCTGTTTCACCGCTGCGCCCCAGTTAAAACGTTAAAGTTCTCATAAACTGTTGTTCAACAAGATGCTTCTCGTATTGCCTATTGTTCACTAACTACCAGATCGGGTTTCCCCGAGTAAGAGAAGACTTTCTTCTCTCTGGCGTTTGTTCCCCATAATTCAAGCAAGGGATGTGGAGGGCGGGCTTAGGTACTATGGATATCCGGTAAACACCGGGAAGTCCTAGCTAACGCACCTCTCACTCTAACACTCAACCCTTAACCCATAACTCAAACTCAACCTCAGTATTTCCTAAGTTCGGCAATTCTTGTCTTCAGAGCGTAACTACGCTCTGATACCACTTTTTGTAACACCCCATCTCAATCCAAATGTGGTTTCGCAACTTAACAATGTATATATAAATGTCACAGCGGAATTCAATACACTCCAGGACCTTGCCACGGTCTGACTGATAGAATATACCGAACATTAGTACTTACAAATCTTAACCAAATACATATCCTTCTTACAATCCCCTCACATCCTATACGTCCTACTAACTCAAATTGCCATACGAGTGTACATGCACAACTCGTAGGCCACACTTAACCCGTAACGCTTGTACCCCATCTTACTCTCGTGATGGCCGCCTCCTGACGTTCACCTGTGTAGTAAAAACAGCCCCCAAAGGGGGTCAGCACGAATGCTGGTACGATCCTCTCATGGCCCCCAAGCTAACGTGGCTACGACGACTAATTGTCGATAGCATGGAGGTTGATTGGATGCACAACGTAATAGAAAGTGCAATAAACAACAATCCAAATATGAACAATCAAAGTTCAAACACAATGAACGGCTTAAATACGTTCCCTTAATTAGAGGGTTTTTTATTTAACTCCTTAGGTTATGTTTCCTCTTAATCTTAGCCCAACCTTATCTTACCTCAGTCTTAGTCTTAGAAAACAACCATCCTTTAAAAAGGAATGGATGTAGCTTATCTCAGTCTTATAATACAAACCATCCTTTAAATAGGAATGGTTGCAACTTATCTCAACCTTATCTTATATATGCCAACCGTTCTCTCATTAGAACTAGTTAACCCTTAGTTCGTTATTTATCTTCGTAGGGCTTGGTTAACCCTAGCCAGCAGCAGGACACTTATCGGCAATAAACAACATTCTTAAATTGTTGGGGATGTAGGCTAGATCCCCCTCACGCCATCTTAATGCCACCTACCTTGGACTAGATGTCCAAAGTAGCTGAGCCGGTCAACCGACCCTAGGCTACAAGTCCGAAGACAAGTCCTTAAGTGGAAGGCGGATCTACTTTAGATACCGACCCCCTTTCCTTAGCATGCATGACCGGAGTCAGTCCCGGGTTCCTCACTCCCCCCAAGTACCAGTTAGTAGAAGTCTTAAGACAATGTTTGTTGGTTAAAACTCTTTCGGTTTTTAACAAACTAATATTAGGGAGTGTTCCTTAGTCTCACACAATTCCTTACTAAACGTTAGTTAGTAGGTTCTCACGGTAAGTTGTGTTAGTTTTCAAACATCACACAACAACACAATAAACATAATGTTCCAGTTGCATGCTTTATCTTGTTTAGTGAGCACACAACAACAAATAGCACACAAGCCGAGGGACACCTCGTTAGCAAGCAGGTCACAAGAAGAACTGTACCGTTCACCGTTGGTCATTCGGTTGCTTACTCTCCTCCGGAGTTCGACTTACTCAAACCCTAAAACATTCATCGAATCGGGTGGTTAATTTCTTAACTTAACTCAACTTATTTAACCTACTTAGCCATCAAAGATCCCCACCTAACACCTCTTAAGTTTTAAAACTTAATCTTACATACTTAACCTTAAACATTTATGTTTATTCTTAGCTTAATCCCTTAGGTCTTTATACCTCTAATCATCAATTCCCTCTTAATGGGGTACCATTAATACCACTAAACTCTCTTAGGGTTTCTTTTTTTTTTTTTTAAGTCTTAAGGGTTGACCGACCCACTGATCGACCCAACCCCTGGGTCGGTCCGTTCCAGTAATTTTCTGGTTCGAACAATTCCCTCAGACCGACCCACGACTGACCCAACCTTATGGGTCGGTCCACCACAGAAATTTTGCCGTCTTTTGTAAATCACCCGTCCGACCCAAATCTAAACCGACCGACCCAAACCCTCTGGGTCGGTCCATCCCAGAGTCAACTTTCTACGTTGAATTTTTGCCCGACCGACCCAAAGCTAAGCCGACCGACCTAAAACCCTCTGGGTCGGTCCAGTCCAGAGATCTTCTGGCTGGCTTAACATGGTCCGACCGACCCAAAACTGGGTCGGACCCTGGGTCGGTCCACTACAGATTTTTCTCTTAAATTGTTCTTCCAATTCCAAACTCTTCCACAAGTGTCCCCCATATGTCCTAATGCCATTTATGCACTCAAACTCACCTTAAACATCCACCAAACACATTAAAATAACACCGAAGATCTTCTTAAACATTTACCAAATTCTTACAAAAACTCCTAACACTTATCATATAATTCCTTACATTTCCAACTTGTAGCCTTACCAAAACTTCAACCAACCCAAGTGTTCACTCCTTAACAGTTTGACCACTTCATAATCATCATTTTTTTTCATCTTCAGTTCATTTACCAAACTTCCTCAAGTCATCTTGCATATCCATGACAAATTTTCTTTTTCCATTGTTGCTCATCAAGCTAAACCCAACTTACCTATACATTTCCTCCATCTCTCAGCACCTTAAAATTGTTCTCATTAACCTTGTCCATGCTATACCCTCCTTAGACATTTCCATCTCTTTTACCCAATTTACTCACATTCTAATAATCACAACTCTTTTACATTCCTAGTCATTTCTCGACAATTGACAACATTCTCCTTCAATTTTCACTCCCATCACCCAAGTCCACTCTTTACCATCCAACTATGACCTTATTAATCCACTACTAGCATCTTCACCACTTACCCAAGCTACCAAGACTTCTCATTGCTATATTCTCTAGTTCATACCTAAATCATCTCAAAGTATTGTACACCATTTCCTCCAGATCTTTGCTCAAGTCTTATCATTCCTCATAACATAATTTTGGTGTGTTTAAAACACCCACCTATCCTCTAATCCCTCCTAGACAACTCTAGGTCATCCTAAACCTCAAGAACTACTTAGTTAACTCATTTCCACTCAAATTCCTCTTAATGATCCCTAGTTACCCTAGGGCATATTAACTCACCACCACCACTTAAACACTTTGTTTTCTACTCAAATTTCGCCATACCTTCCCTAGTATTATTTCATGCCCAAATGCATTGTTTTCCTCATTCAACCAACTCACACACAAGTCCTTTCTCATCTTGTTGTCTCACCCAAATCAACTCATTCACAACAACTCAATATAGTGCAATAATCTTAAATTGCATAGCACTAAGGCTCTTAAATGACATGGCTCTTAGGCCCTTAAATGACTTAAACTTAAACACTGAATTTCCCACATATAAAAGCTTTCAACCTGTAAATACACCCATCAATCTCATAGTGGTTATAATGTTCTTAAAATCCATCTTAAACTTATATTATCAACTCATTCCCATTGGCTCCTTAATCACAAGTTCATAAGCTTGTTTAAATTCTTTTTCCTAGGTTATATAACCCATTACATAATGTAAGCTTTAAGCTACATTAGTACTTATCTAAATACCATCCTTAAAACTTAAACCACCATTAGGTAAGATTTTAACCTTGTTTTCCCCAAGTTTTATCTTAACTTCCTCCTTAGACCTTCTTCTTGAATGAATCTCGGCCACCATTTTAATTTCCCTTGCCAATGTTCTAATCAATATACATTGACCCTCATGAGTGCTAAATAATACACTAACCTTAAGGAGTAAACCCTAGGTTAAAAATGTGTTCTAAGGTATTAAAATGAATGTTTTACCTTGGAGTCTTAAGATAGGCTTGGATATGAATCAAGAAGGACCTCCTCTAGCCCTTGGAGAATAGAAAATAAGCTAGAACAAGGCATAAAAATGAAGCCCCATGAGTAGTAATTTTCGGTAATGTGGAGAAATGATGGAAAAATGATTTTTCTTACATTTTTCTTACCTTGAATGAATGGAGAACCATATGGGCTCTTCAAACTTGATTTTCCTCCATCAATGGAGTTTTTCCATGGCTCTAAAATGAAGCTTTCCCAATTTTGAAAAGATAGAAAGCTAGAGCTTGAGCAAACTTAGAATAATATGTGTTTAGTTTTTGATTTGGAGCAATGAGTGAGTAGTGATCAAAGGAAGATGGAGCTTGGCATGGGGTTTTTATTCACGTAAAAGAAGAAGAGAGGGAGCAGTAGCAACCGGTGGGAAGAAGAGAGAATTAAGAAGTGAGGAGAGAGGTAAGCAAATGTGAGATATTTGTTTCTAAAAGCAAATAGTAACCTCTTACTTTTTCCCTCTTCTTTTCTAACATTATTTGGCTACTCATGGTGACTCATCCCCTTGGAAACCGGCCCCCTTATTTATTTAAGGTTGGTCATGGTCTTTTTTGACCATCTAATTAGACTTAATTGATTAAGGACTAAACTAGGCACTATTTGGTTACTATTCATAACCTAGTGCACTTATTTGTGAAATTTTTGATTTCCCATTTATTTAGACCACCTAATGTGATACTAAGTAGTACACAAGTTAATTAAGGAGTAATCATGGTCATTTAGCCACTTAAAACCCCTTTCCAAGACAATTTTTCAAAAATGTGCTTTAAGAGTCCTTAAAGCACAATTTGTGTTTTAACTTGTTTTTGAGCTTGGTTTTCTTTGGTAATTGATTTAATATGACCATTAGGGTGTTACTAAGGTCTAAGAATAATATTTGGGTGCTAACCCAAGTTACTCCAAGCTTAGATCACATTTTTGCCTTAATTGCCCTTAAGGCATTTTCTTATGTTTTCCTTGGTTTAAATTGTCTACCAATGATCCTAAGGCATATTTTAGCCTTACTACATCATAATTTGATGTTTACTTAGCATACTTAGGTTTGGGGTATTTCAGACAACCATCAGCATCACCGAGTTCCCAATGGAGCAGTGTCAGGTTATCCAACCAGGTATGGTACTCTTAAATGGATACCTGACACCCGAAGCACAAATCCACATCATCAGACGATGTAATGAACTAGGATCAGCCCCTGGAGGGTTCTTCACACCCGAATACCCGAGCGGATCGAGGATGAAATTGAAGATGATGTGCATGGGTAAGGACTGGAATCCTTACACCAAGACATATCAAGATGAGCGAGCTGAAGACGGAGCAACTGTACCGAGGATACCTGAGGAGTTCCTTGCGGTCGTTAACTACGCCGTGGGAATTGCTCAGCAAGTTGAATCGGATTCAATACCAAGTGTTAAAACAGACTTATGTATTGTGAACTTCTACCAGAAAGGTGGACGGTTAGGGTTACACCAAGATAAGGATGAGTCACCCGAGTCTCTAAGTAAGGGAGTACCCGTGGTGTCCTGGTCCATTGGTGATACCGCAGTGTTTGTGTACGGCGAGCAGAAGCGTGGTGATCTCGCAAAGAAGTTAGTATTGAAGTCAGGTGATGTATTAATCATGGGTGGGCAGTCAAGGATGCTTTACCACGGTATCAAGAAGATCAAACTGAATACCGCACCTTCGGCAGTTATCAATGCCACACATATGAAACCGGGATGTTTGAATTTGACTTTCAGGCAGTTTTAAGCCTTGTGTAACCATGTAATTGATGAAGCCAGTTGTACGTTAAGGATGTTATGTATATGTTAGTTATGTTGACAGAGTGAACCAACTTATGGTGTAAAGAGTATGTTAATGAATAAAGAGGTGTTGTTTTGGAAGTATATCAACCGTGTTGTTACTGTATACTTATGAAGTTTGCCAATGAATTAGGCTGTGCACTCGGAACGGGAGGTATACTGGGCGTTTGTAATGAGGCAGAAGCCGGCAAGAGTGGCACAATCCTCACCGGTACCTTTCCAGTCAATGGCGTGGACGCTTCGATCTTGATCGACTCCGGAGTCTCATATACATTTATCTCGCTATCTTTTGCGAAGAGGCTGGGGTTAGACGGTGAAGAGATGCCAGACTTTCTAGTCACTCTCCCGTCGAAAGAGCGGATCAGGTGTACCCGCTACCACCGAGATGTTGTTGTACGAATTAGAGAAGAAGAGTTCCTGATCGACTTGATAGAGTTCGAGGGACTTGGATTTGATGTGATTATCGGGATGAACTGGTTGGAGTGGTATAAGTGTAGAATCCTATGTGCCGAGCACCGTCTGCTTCTTTGGAGTCCGTCTGGGGTTACCATATCATACCGCCAGAGGCCCAGGGAGCCTTCGACTTAGATCATCACCGCCATGGCCATGTATCGTGAGTTACGACGAGGGAATGATGTATACCTCTGCTATGCCCAGGACATAGAGAGAGACCCAGAGTTTAGCCCAGATGTGCCGGTAGTGTCGGAGTTTCCTGATGTCTTTCCTAAGGAACTGCTGGGCATGCCGCCAGCACGGGAAGTTAAGTTTGAGATCGATTTGGTTCCGGGTACCGGACCAATTGCGAAGGCGCCCTACCGTATGGCTCCAGCAGAGATGACAAAGCTCAAGGAACAGCTAAGAGACCTACTCGACAAGGGATTTATCTGCCCTAGCGTTTCACCATGGGGAGCGCCGGCCCTCTTCGTGAAGAAGAAGGACGGTAGTCTCCGCCTTTGTATTGATTATCGAGAGCTGAATGCAGTTACGGTGAAGAACCGTTATCCTTTACCACGCATTGACGACTTATTTGATCAGTTGAAAGGAGCATCAGTTTTCTCCAAGATAGATCTACGATCCGGATACCATCAGATTGCCATCCGTGAGAGTGACATTGAGAAGACCGCATTCAGAACCAGATATGGACATTACGAGTTTACGGTTATGCCGTTTGGTTTATCCAATGCACCAGCCAAGTTCATGGACTTAATGAACCGCTTGTTCCAAGATCAGTTGGACAAGTCAGTGGTAGTCTTCATCGACGATATCCTTGTGTACTCGAAATCGAAAGGTGAGCATGAAAGCCACCTGAGAAGTGTGTTGCAAACGTTGAGAAAGAATCAGCTGTATGCTAAATTTTCAAAGTGTGAGTTTTGGTTGAACCAAGTATCTTTTCTTGGTCATGTGATTTCTGAAGCCGGGATCGCTGTTGATCCGGCAAAGATAGATGTAGTGCGCACCTGACATAGGCCGAAGACAGTTACCGACATACGGAGCTTCCTCGGTATGGCAGGATATTACAGGAGGGTTGTGAAGGACTTCTCCAGTGTCTCGAAGCCGATGACTTCCTTAATGAAGAAGGATGCACCATTCGAGTGGACAGTCGAATGTGAGAGTTCTTTCTAGAGTCTCAAGGATGCTCTGATATCTGCACCGGTCCTGACTTTACCAGACGGTTCAGATGGTTTTGAGGTCTATTGTGACGCATCAGGCAGAGGTATGGGATGTGTATTGATGCAGCACGGGAAGGTCGTGGCATACGCCTCCCGACAATTGAAGAAACATGAAGAGAACTACCCTACCCACGATTTAGAATTGGGTGCCATAGTCTTCGCATTGAAGATATGGCGACATCATTTGTATGGGTGTAAGCGTGACCTCTATCTAACCCAACAGTTTAAAATACTTGTTCACTCAGATGGAGTTGAACATGAGACAAAGAAGGTGGGTCGAGTTCTTAAACGACTACGACATCAATTTATAGTACAAGGAGGGTAAAGCAAATGTGGTAGCTGACGCATTGAGTCGCCGAGCACACTCTCTCCATTCGCTAGTCTCTCACTCTAGCTTGGTTGAAGAGGTGCGGAGTGCTCAGATGACGGATCAGTATATGTTGGAGATCAGGCAGAAGCTTATTGAGGGCACATTCGAGGGTCAGAAGTACGACTTCCAACTCCACGATGATGACCTGATTAGGCTTAATGGCCGACTATGTATTCCGAGGAGTAGCGCTGAGCTGAAGGAGCGCATACTGAGTGAATCCCAATGTTCTACGACTTCGATTCACCCCGGAGCTTCAAAAATGTACAAGGGTATGAAACGTTATTTTTGGTGGACATGTATGAAAAAGGATGTGAATGATTATGTGTTGAGGTGGCTCACTTGTCAGAAGGTCAAGTTTGAGCACCGACAGCCTGGTGGTATGGTACAGCCAATGCCAGTGCCTGAGTAGAAGTTCCATGACATTTCTATGGACTTCGTAGTAGGGCTTCCGCCTACAAGGGGAGGTCTGAATATGATTTGGGTTGTTGTTGACTGACTGACCAAGGTGGCTAGATTCATACCGATGAAGGACACCTGGAAAGTGGTAAAGCTTGCAGAACTCTTCGACAGAGAGATTGCAAGACATCATGGGGTACCAAAAATGATTGTGTCTGACAGGGATACCAGATTCCTCTCAAGGTACTGGAAATCCACACGGGAAGCGCTTGGTACCGAGCTGAAGCTAAGTACAGCGTTCCACCCGCAGACCGATGGTCAGAGTGAGCGCACCATCCAGACACTCAAGGATATGTTACGTGCATGTGCACTTGACTTCCAGACCAGCTGGATTGACAAGTTACATCTGATCGAGTTTAGCTACAACAACAGTTACCATGCTTCGATCAAGATGTCTCCCTTCCAGGCTTTGTACGGTAGACCGTGCCGCACGCCATTATGCTGGGATGAGTCGAGTGAGACGGTCATTATAGGACCAGAGTATCTGGAGCAAGTACAGTCAGAAGTACGCCAGATCCGGGCTAACATGAAGGCAGCTCAGGATAGGCAGAAATCATACGCCGATGTGCGCAGACGTGACCTGGAGTTCGCCGTGGGCGATCAGGTATTTCTTAGAGTATCCCCCATGAAGGGAGTGTTTCGTTTTGGCCAGAAAGGCAAGTTGAGCCTGAAATATGTGGGGCCTTATGTTGTGACGGAGCGGATAGGCCCGGTAGCTTACAGGCTCGATTTACCTGCTGAGCTGGGCAAGGTACACGATGTATTTCATGTGTCCCAGTTGAAGAAATATGTGTCTCATCCATCTCATGTACTTCAGCCTGAAAGGCTAACCTTAGAGCCGACCATGCGATCAGTGGAGACTCCCGTACGGATTTTGGACACTAAGACTCGAGACACTCGCCATAAGTCTGTGAGACTGGTGAAAGTCCTCTGGTCTAACCAGGACGTCGAGGAGGCCACCTGGGAGCTGGAAGATAAGATGAAGGCGAAGTACCCGTTGTTGTTTACTTCTTAGTGTTGTGTGTATAGGGTACGGGGTGTACCCCTATTTTAAGGGGGGTAGAGCCATTTCGGTTATGTGTGTATGACATGTATTTAAATACATTGTCTTTGTTATGTTGTTACGGACCGCTGTGTCTTGTCTATGTTGTTGTGTTACAGACCGTTGAGTCTGAATGATGTGTTGTTGTTTGGACCTTGTTTCCGATGTTATGTAAGAGTGTTGTTAATGTTGCTATGGAAGTATTGTTTTATAAGTATTCCCCGTGTTCTAATATTAAAGCTATGTGGGAAGTGTGAACTTTGGGGACAAAGTTCTTTTAAGGGGGGTAGATTGAAATACCCCAAACCTTAGTATGTGGTTTAGACATTAAAATATGGTATAATAAGGCTAAAAAGTGCCTTAGAAACATTAGGGAACAATTTTAACCACAGTAAACACAAATAAATACGTTAAAGTTGATATGGGCGAAAATGTGCTCTAAGCTTGGGATAAGCTTGGTTAAGACCTAATGAGCTTACCAAGACCTTATTTATATGTTAATGAACATATTAAACCAATTACCAAAGAAAACCAAGCTTGAAAACAAGTTAAAACACAAAATGTGCTTTAAGGAGTCTTAAAGCACATTTTTGAAAAATTGTCTTGTAAATGGGTTTTGAATGGCTAAATGTCCATAATTACTCTTTAATTAACATGTGTACTACATAGTATCACATTAGGAAGTCTAAATCAATGAGAAATCAAAAATTTCACAAATATGTGCCTTGTTTTGTGAATAGTAACCAAATTAAGCAAGTTTATAACATAAGTCAACATAAGTGAGTTAATTGGTCAACAAAGACTAAAATACCCCTTATTATAATAGGGGGGCCGGTTTTCTTGTGTGACTCACCACACTTAAACAAAAAAAACTAAGTAAAGTAATAAAGTAAAAGGTACTATTTGCTTTACTACTTAAATATCTAAACTAGCTAACTTATCTTCATTCTCTTCTTTCCTTCTTCATTTCCCACGCCTCCAACCTCTCTTCTTCCTCCATACACGGTTTTGCTACAGCCCAAGCACCATTCTCCATCTTTAAACTCTTTTAATTCCTAGCTCCATTTACCAAATCAAAAACTAAGACCACCATTCTTCTAGTCTCATCAAGCTCTTCAACCTTGTCTTCTTAAATCTTCAAGACCACCATTTAGGTGCCATGGAGATCTACCATTGAAGGAGCTTGAGCTTATATTTTTATGCCTTGTTGATCACCCTTGCTTCAAGGTAAGGAAAAACCAAGAAAAACAACATTTCCTTCATGTTTTAGTGTTGACCGAAAATCACCTCTTCATGGTGTTTTCTCTTGCTTTGTTCTAGCTTCATTCCAATCATTCAAGGGCTTGGTGGAGTCCTCTCTTGTTACTTGTTCAAACTCTCTTCCATTTCCAAGGTAAAACAATCACCTTAATGTTTTAAGACAATATATAACCTAGGGTTTATAATGAGATTAAGCATGAAGCTTGAATACTCATTACATTGCTTGAATATTGATTAGAAACTTGACAAGCAAACCAAAGTCTTGCCGGTTTTAATCAAGGAAGAGCAAGGAGAAATTAAGTGAAAAACTTGTGAAGGAAAAGAGGTAAATGTGCTAACCTAATGTAGCTTATAATACCTTAGGAAGAATGAGCTTATATTGCTTATTAAAACTACCTAAAGAGCTAATGGTAAATGACTTAGTAAAATGTTCTCAAGGAGACTATTAAAGAGCATATGTGTTGTTGTATGTATTTGCAGGTCAAAGGCAAATATATTGTGGGAAATTCAGTGTTTATGGTTTATGCCATTTAAGGGCCTAAGAGCCATGTTATTTAAGGGTCTAAGTGCCAAGCAATTTAAATTATGCACTATATTGTGATGTGCTATTAATTGGGTGAAATTTGTGTATAAGAATGTTCTTGATGGATTTAAGTGTCCTTGGATGTTTGATGGTGGACTATGTTTTGTGTCTTGGATGTAACAAGATGTTAGTAGAACTCATGTCAAAAATTAGGTAATGTATAAGAAGTTCTAGGTGTTTAAATAAGCTTTGGTGAACTAGGAAGTGTTAGAAATGAATAAGTATTTTACTAGAGAAAGAACCATGTAATGAGGTGTTCTAGAGTGCAAAAAGGACTTAGGCATTATCTTGGAGGATTGGAAATCAAATGAGTGTTTTGGAATACACCAAAGTCATTTTTGGAATTGTGTTGAGACTTATGCAAACTTTTGTAAACAAGGAGAAAGTATAAACTGGTAGAAGGATTTCAAGAATGACATAAGGAGTTTGGTTTGTAAGAAAAGATGCTTGGGAGATGATGTTAGTGTTGAGGAAACATTTTGGCATAATGGTTATTATAGGTATGAAACACCACTTAGAAACCTAAGGAGAAAACAATATAAGTGTTGGGGATTTTGGTAAGAAATGAGTAAGTGTTCAAGGGTATAGCAGATGAGTTTTCTGGCACGTCCGAACTTCCGTCCGAATTTGGAAGCTCGGACATGCCCTGTTGCGTTTAAATTTTCTGGGTTTTAAGTGATGTCCGGACTACCGTCCGACCTTTGATGTTCGGACGGGGTGCGAGGACGAGTCTGGCTTACAAGTCTCGAATGGTGTCCGAACTTGTAAGTCCGGACAGAAGTTCGGACACACCCATCTCCTTTCTCTGATTTTGCTTCGACCTGTGTCCGATCTTTGGAAGCTCGGACACATGTTCGGACACTTGGAATTTTTCCTTTGGTTTTGCTTCAACCTGTGTCCGAACTTTGGAAGCTCGGACACATGTTCGGACATTCGTCTGGTTTCACCCTTTGAGTCTCGACCTATGTCCGAACTTTGGAAACTCGGACACAAGTTCGGACAGGGTACTGTTTTGACCAAAAACTTTGTTTAAGGTTAGGAACCTAAGTCTAATGATGGCGATTATTTAGTAATGATGTTATAAGGTTGTTTAAGACATGTCAGGTGGGTTATAATGACAATTAAAACGGTGAAAAAGTTATAACAAATTGTGAAAATAAAATAAACTAGAAATTTGAAGTAACAAATTTATAAAGGTCTAGTATGTTAATTAACCGACGTCATTAAATGTGTATAGGATTCTCCAACGGTGGAAAACAATCACAGCAGGGACCAAGGTATGGTTTTCTTGCAGTCTGTTGCCTACCGGTTTACACTGGCTTGTGTGTTGTATGTTTTTATGAGTGTTTATGACCTTGTAAGATTAAGGCATGTAATGAGTTTACAGTTGTTTAAGTTATTGTATCGGAAAGATGTGTCTCATTTCCCATGTGTGTGTCTAACAAAGACTTAACCACTTGCTTGTGATTTGTTTATTGAGTTCAATGTTGAACTTCTAATAAGTGCTAACCGGGGAAGTGAGGAGTCCGGTAGTTCCGGCCACGCGTGTGAGTATGGGAGTCGATGTCATAACCGGTTCGATTCTCTTTGTATGTTAAGGTTGCCTTCTCTTTTGGTCTTCAACCTTCCCTTTAGCTTAACCAAGGCTATTTTACTGACTCACGTCGGGCCACAGGGGCATACTATGTTTGTTCGGTGTGCTTAAATCACTATATCCGACGCACCTTTGTGTTAAGTTATTCGTTCCATTTAACAGGACGGTAACGAGTTATGTAACAAGCTTAGCATGAGTTTGGCAACATTCTCTAGGCTCTCCATGGGATCTAATTGTGTTGGTTCGTTTCCTAAAAGGATTCGTTCTTGTATGATATGTGTGATGTTGTTATGCAATACTCTTGCTATGATATATATATGTTGTATGTTTAAAATGAATGCCATGTCATCATGACAAACAGTTGCGCGTATCCCGGTAGCCGATGGGCAGCGCGTTAAACATACCAGCCAAGGGTTGCTGACCCCCTCGAGGGCTCCATATTTATATTTGCAGGATGAGGATCGAAGAAGCGGAGTGGCTGTAGATCCTAGGTTGTAGATATACCTTTGGTACCTTTTGGTCGGTAGGCCTGGGATGCGCCTGTGCTCCCGTGGCGGTATATTTTGGATAATGAATACATTACAGTGACAATTTACAGTGATTGTTGTAAATAAATACTCGGTATTGTATATTATGTATTTATGGTTTAGTTCTATGCTTGGGAGTCTGATCATCGGACCGGTACACTTGTATTTATTCTGCCTTGTTAACCACGTGGGTGGTTAACGGCGTTGTAGCACCGAATCGTTTAGTTATTGTTTAGTTGTTTATTTCCGCTGCGATTTTGGTAAGTTTTAAAGTACGTAGTAGGGGTGTTACATTATTAAACCTTCGTAACACAATGAAATAAGAGAATATAGTTCGAGTTGAAATTATACCATAAAATTGGGACAATCCATAATTCTTAATGAAGCATGACATAATTTTACACACTAAAGTATAATATTACGGAATTCAATAAATTCCCTGCTCCTTCTCACGTTTCTCTTCATTCTCTGCATTACCTGAGAGACACAACGCCTCAACTGGCGATCGGCATGCATCGCCACCACCTCCTTTCTTCTTCTTTTATTCAATTATTCTTCTAAGTCTCTCAATCTCAGACAGCTGAAACTGGGGACCACAACTGGTCATTCTCTTCTGCTTCTACAACCGGCGAACGAGGAACATACATACTAATGTCTCCTTCATTCTCTTCTCGTTCGTGTTGTTTTATTCCTTTCGAACCCCACAATTGTCCCACAAAGGACAAATGCTGCTTATCAAACTTCTACTCTACGACAACATAATATCACACCAATAAAATGGGCAATTATGGTTATGAAAGAAATGATATGTGAAACGGTATGATTCGGTACTCCCTGATACGAACTCGAACACCAAGGATTATAGTGGTTCGGCCAATAATCCGGCCTACGTCCACTTCTAGACAGAGCTATTATTCACTCTTTGGTTTACAACTCTAGAGAGCCTTTTGGGGTGAGCCCTCTCTTTTCTAACTTGAGTCCCTTACAAATGAGCCCCTCTACTTCAATT
The DNA here is from genome assembly GCA_023374045.1 of Limonium bicolor. Lineage (NCBI taxonomy): Eukaryota > Viridiplantae > Streptophyta > Magnoliopsida > Caryophyllales > Plumbaginaceae > Limonium > Limonium bicolor. The sequence continues at coordinate 325,061,247 of CM041777.1, read as the reverse complement.
TATAGACTTTCTATCACTAGGTTTACCCTTTTGCCCCTATACATGTGATGGTATTACATAAATATAGCTATCGGTCCTTTTACGGGTAGTCTCTCTGGACTGGAATACTGCTTCCGCATCGGACTAACTCTTCCGGACCGTCACTTTAACAATAATCCTTCCGGTAGTTACTTTATCGGTAGCGATCCTTTAGATAGCAGCTCTTCTGGTAGCGGGTCCTCCGGTAGTAGGGCT